>PVKZ01000389.1:0-600000 GCA_004027375.1 Macroglossus sobrinus | reverse complement strand
TTTGACATAGAATTTACTTACATGGAAGTTATACTTTTAAAATATGATGAAAAATAGTTGGCATTTGTTTTGGGAAAATAGTTTTTAGTAAAAACAAACAAACAAAAAAACACCCTACACTTGAAGAAATATCCTCATTGCCTTTAAGTAGAGGGAAGTGTTATGATAATAACACTTCATTTAAAAATAATTACATGTAAAACTTATTTTGAAAAACTAAATATTCTCATCTGCAAAATATTTTAATATTTTTTTATTTTGCTTTCAGATATATCTAGTTACTAAAAGTGGTCTAATAAAATTTTGTCTGGTAGAGAAATTTAGGGGAATTGTTTTAATAAATAAGAACGATTTTTAATTAACATTGTCAATAAAAAGCGTTTTGCTAAAGTCCTTGAAAATACTTTTAAATGGCTTCTTTTCACAGATGGTTTTAATTCTGATTTTTCTCTCACTTCTTTTTCCTTCATAGATAGCAAAAGACAGTTTAAGTTCTGTCCTTGCTAAGTATCAGACATCTCCAGTGAGTAAGGTATGATTTAATGAGATGTTAAATACCTGAAGACCTTTGCTGTAGCACTTTAGCATCTTGTGAGGCCATCTGCTTTGCACAGGTGACTGTGTCAACCAAATCAAAGAGAGCAGGTGCTCTATCTCTGGATCGTACTTCAATTCTATTGGAGCTCACACTTGCCTCTCTTCTTAGCTTCCTGTGAAGACCTGGAGAGCTCTGGGACTCCTGTTGGGTCTGCTTTACTGGAGCGCTGGTCTGTGCTGAGGATCCATTGTCTGGAGCCAATGTGGAATTAAGCAGATAACTAGAGGTTGTCCTTGTCCCTGGCACTGCAAATCCAAAGGTTGCTTCGCAGCCCAATTCATGACTTCTTCAACAAACAGAAAGCTAGAGGCTGCCGTTTTCCTGCCCTTGACCTAATTGTTTCAGGAACCCAGACAAGTGGTCAGGGGAATAAGACTCATTAATAGAATCATCTTCGAGAGGGCCAATAGGGAAAGCCTCCTTCTATCCTTTTTGTTAGTATTTGCTAGGTGCGTGTGTGAGTGTGTGTGTGTGTGTGTGTGTGTGTGTGTGTGTGTGTGTGTGTGTGTTTAATTTATACTTCTGCCAAAAAAGAGAAAGCATGTACATAGAAATAAAAAAAATAATGCTTATACAGGATTATAATAAAAAACAAAACAAAACAAAACAGTGCCTGGCCCCACCTTATCCTATCCCATCTTGGTTTTCTATCTTCTTACCTCAGAAGTAAATGCTTACAAATTGTTCAACTCTTTATTCTGCTATGTGTTTCTACAGATATTTCTTGATTTTCCTATTTTAGATATTATCTATTCACTGCCCACAAATCTTTCAAATATATAATTATATATTTAGTAAAACCCTTTTAGTTTTTATTATATGTTATATACTGTATATTTTATATTACCATCAAATGTTTTTCATAGCTGAATCATATAGTGTACTGATTACATTTTCTTATACAATTTTTCTTCCTCTGATGTTAATATTGTCTGTTTTTTTCTTTTATTGATTTGCATTCATTAATGAGCCTCTAATAGTCCCTAACATATACTTAGCAAGTGCTGCATGCTTAATATTATTGTAAATAATTTATAAGTAAGTAGTAAGGAGACAGAAGATAGGACATGTCATACCCTCTTGTAAAAGGACAAAGTCCAAGTTTCTATTATGCCACATAAGATCTGGCCCCTGGCTATCCCCTCAGCTTCATTTCTTGTCTGCTCCTTCCCCTTATTTTGCATTCGAGCCTCACCAGACTTGTTTTAGATCTTAGAATTTACCAAGTTTGCTCTTCTTCCCTGGCCTCTTCACCAGCCCCCTGCTGCCTGAATCACTCTCCTACTCCCCATTATTTGACTTTTTTCCTTCCTCAGGTGCCAATCTTCTCTGACCCCTAAAAAGACTGTTAGAGTGTCTTGCAATGTGCTCCTTTAGCACTATACGCTTCTCACTCACTACTCTCCATGTTTACTGCTAGATTAACATCTTTCTTTTACTGAACCGTAGGCTCTGTGAAGGCAGGTCTGGGTGGCCTTGTTCTCTGATGACACGTAAATTTGGCATGTAAATGTTTGGCTGTTCATAACTTTTAGCTGTTATATCATGGGGACTCTAAGGAGAATGACAATGATACAAAAGCACATCAAAATACTGCAATGACTCAGGCTGGGAAAATCCTATGGAGGTGTAATGAATTGTTTACTCATATCAAGTAATTCTGTTTCTCCTTTATAAATTGCTTAACCTTATACTGGTTGAGACTTGCTGCAACTACAAAATGAAAGACAACGTAGCTTTATAGATTGGGCAACCTGGGAATCCTTACTCATATTTTGCGAATGATCCTGGGAAGCCTTAAAGAAGTAAATTAACATTTTTGAGTGTCAGCATGTTTGGCCATGTATTTTCTAACCTCTCATCTCTTATAACACATTTGAAAGTATGCCGTGCCCAAAGCAGTGGTTCTCTGAGCAGTGAAACCAGAGAAACCAGTGGGAACTCTGCTTTCATGGAGCCTCTAGTCTAGTAAGGAACACAAACTATCAGCAGTTAAACAGATAATATGTACATTCAGATTGAAAAAAAAAAAAGGTAGCAACTTGGAGGTCCAATAGTGATGGAGAATAAAGAGGGAGCTCTACCTAAGTGGTTGGGGAGGGAGGCCCTGAAGACTCATCATTGAAGTACAAAGTCAGGGACAAGGTATTTCCACTTGAGGGAATGCAAGTTTGAAGACTCCAGGGCAAATGGTAGTAAAGGTAATTATGTCTCTATAACAGCATGGTTATGTCTGGGACCCAGAAGGTATCTATTGTGGCTGGGATAGAGGAAGCAAAGGAGGAAAGGTTCAAAATGAAGTGTGAGAGATAGGCAGGAGCCTCATTGTTTGGGGTCATGAAGTCAGTGCAACTTGTTGTCTGCACGTGGGCTGCTGATCTACAAACTGCTGGCTGTCTGTCTATAATAAGAAAAAGAGCTATACAGAAGTAATATAGTCATGTCGCCTACAACACTTTTTGGTTGAGCCTAAATATATATACATACACACACATGCATAACACAAGTAGCAAAGCTTTTTCAATAAAAGAAGAAATATGCTGCTTTATATTTATATTCTGATGTAACTTCTTTACCCGTTATGGACCAAACACTAAAAAATTTTCAATGCATGTGAATATGCAGCGGTAGTGAGAGAGTTGGGAGCGGGGGGTGATATCATGATCAAATTCACTTTTCAAGATGATTTCTGTGACTATAGAATAGAAAGTGGAGTGGGAAGAGATAGGAAAAGAAGTCTGTCAAGATCAGAATCTAGGGAAAAGATGACAATGGCCTGGACCAAGATGGCAGTAATGGAAGTGGAAGACTAGTGGACAGATCATAATATATTTGGAGAGAGGATCTGTGGGATTTTCTCATGGACTGGGATATGAGCAGTCAAGAGGGCAATTCAAACTTGACCTCCAGGTTTCTGTTCTTAACAACTTTTTGAATATGTGTGTCATTGATACATGATAACAGGGGAAGATAAACGATTTTGGAATTGAGGAGGTGATATGCATAAATATTAATAAACTTTTTAATAATAGAAGCCTTTATAAAATTTCCAAATGAATCAATGCTAGCGTAACACATCTTTTGTCTCAGAAAATGCTTCTTTTTTTTAAAGTGTGAAAGCAGGAAAAAGATAAAAAGTTGTGTTGAGATACAATTGCTGGGTGGGGTTTGGCTCACACATTAGCTGAGGGATCTTTTCATCATGAGTGATTCAGCTATGTGACTAAGGCAACCTATAAAGCTATCATGAACTTGAAAGGTGCTTCTGAATAATTGAAATTATAAATGTTAAATCTGTGAATACCAAGGGTACATCCAGGGTGAGGAATAAGTTTCATCTTATCTGTCAATTTTGTTTAATTTTAGTGGATGCTCGTAGAACTCTTGAGACTGCATCTGGATTGAATGAAAAGAGCGCTGTCATCAGTTTTCAGTATGTACCTTGAAAGCAGAAGAAACTGTGGCAGCAAGCAGGCCAACTATTTGTTGACTCTCTGCATCTATCAGGTATAGAAAATGAATTGGATAAATGCCTCAGCATTTGTGGCACTGAATATATTATTTCAAACACTGCAAAATGGAATATGCGTTAACCTTGGAAAGGAATTGTCTATGTGTTAAAACTGGAACAAATTCTAAGAGTTGGAACACAATGTTCTTACTGTTCTTTCCTTTACCATGATTTTTTTAACCCAAACTGACTGATAGCAACTGAAATGCGTTCTAGGATGTCAATGCAATTTTGCCCTGAGATCCATTAGGGATAGCAAAGCAGCCTGATGAAGACTGGCCAAATTCTACAGGTCTGGTTTGGCTAATTGCCTTGGAGTCAAATCACATGGCTACATCTGGAGTATAGTAGACCATTTTCAATTTTCCCCATTTTATTTTATGCACAATGACTATTTTGCTTTCTGTTTATTCATTTCAATTTAATTTGGCTCTATTGTTTCTTCCACTATCTCTGAACATTTCCCAGCAAATGGAGGCATTTTGCTTTCCTATTCCAAAGAAGATTCCGGTGACCATGTGACGTATTTTGGGTTGCCAAGAGAACTGAAGACCAGTTCAGATTCATCAGAGAGAGGCAGCATTTTAATGACATATTGGGAAAGGTGCTTCCAACCTCTGCTCAGGTTGTGGAAACAGGAAGGCATGATATTAGAGATAATTTTTTAGGAATTCTGACAAGACTCCATAAATAATAACAACAGGGAATAATGATTTGAGAAAGTTGCTAGAACAAGTCATATCAGTTATATGGCCCCAATCCACAAATAACCTCATTTTCTAGTAAAGAGAAGACACTGGTAATTTTTATAATTTAGATACTTATGTCAAAGAGCTGCAGAATCTACTGTTTCACAAGAGGGAAAAGGGGTCACACTCAAAAGAAATACTTTTAACTTACCTTGAGGTATTTGTTGTGGGTGTAGAAATGTATTGAGATAGCAACTGTCTGTCTTCTGTTTATTTGTCAATATTTGCGTCAACTCACAGAAAGAATTAGAGACGTTTGAGGTCATCCAGTCTTGGTGGCTGCAAACTCTTTATTCTTTACAATAGCATGACGTTTTAAAAATAAACTCTTTGTTAATTTCAATACAAAACAGTTAAAAGCAAAGATGCTTGCGTAGGTTATCAAGTGGAGAGTAGGGAGCATGACCCACTTGGGTTTGTGCCTTTCTCCACCCACCTGTTTTTTTTCCGTAAGACACCGCTGTTCTAAGGACTCAGTTTGAGAACCACTAATTTAATGCAACCTCCTCATTTTATAAGCTGACTTACCCAGAATCAAACAATTAGTTACCTGAGGGACTAGCTCCCTATACAATAATGTTTCCACTCTGTCATACTTGACATGTCAGTGAAGATCCTCCCGTTTCCTGAGACCCCCTCTAATCTTTCCTACTTTTCATGTCAAAAGGTCCTATTCATTATTATCTTCTTCCTATATTATTCAATAGACTTTATCCCCATCACTGCAATTTTCATGACAGTTCAAAAAAAAAAAAACATATCTGTTTCCACATCTATATATGAGAGCACAGAAGGGAATATCAGATATGCCTTCCTCAGTTAGAACCCACAGTGGCTACTGCTCTTGAATGTGCCCTGTGAGTGAGGGCCCCAGTCCATGACCAATGTTGGGTAAAACGGGGGAGGAAAAAAGAATCTGTCTTGTTGTCTTTTATTCTATTCCCCCACCATGTGACAAAAGAGAGTAATGCGAAATTTTTTGCAGGTCTTGGGTTGTTTGAATGCTGCTTTTCTTTCTCAGAATTGACATTGTGTCTGGCTTCTGATAAATTATAAATTTTCATATCCTGTTTTGTGAGATTTTTAATCATGTGTAGTTAAGAGACAGACTTACAAAGTATAATAATATTTATCATTTGAATTTAAAAAATGTTAATTTCATATGGACTTGTAGTTCTAAAGATATAAGCTCAATTTTTAGAGCTAGATGTGATCTTAGAGGATTTCTCAACCAATTTGTTTCTGTTATAATGAGAAGTTGAGGTCCAGAATGGTAAAGGACTGATTCTATGATGAAGTAGCTAGTTCAAGTCATGAACTCAGTCCTTCTTTCATCAAGACCCAGTGTTTATCCCCATCTTTGATTGGTTTGATTTAATTTAAAAATATGCATTGTTGTGTCCTCTAGTGCAAAATATCAATAAAAGAGAGAGATTTTCCTATTCTTTGATGAAGAAGGGTAGACAATAAAAATCTATTAAGAGCTGGGGCCTTTATTTCATTTACAGGGGATGCTAGCTCCTTTGATCATTTTTTGTTTGTTTGTTTGTTTGAAAGTGCACTCAATGTTTCATGTTGAAAACTTAGACATGATCAGTGGTACTGGCTGCAATTTTTTGATAAATGACTGCACCCTTTGCCCTTTATATCAAATAAAATGTTTTTTGAACCAATAGTTCCAATACTGTCAGGGCTATGGTTTGGAACGCCTTTGAGCTAATTCACAAAGTTCAAACTCATGGCCATTGATTTTAGCATCAAATATGGGCAACCATCAGGCACATATGGGATAATGGAGCTATAGAAGTCTATCATCTCTCTGGGAGAGATGAAGTGACCCACATATGACAATGAGGAGAGGGAGCAGCCTTAATCGTATTAGCTTCATCTGTAAGAGCAAATTGTTGTTATTTTCTGTCTTTAAAGGCAAACTATTAGAATTGAACAGCTTGGACTCCAAAGCTGACAACCTGAGTATGAATCCCAGGCTTGCCTGTTTCTGGCTGTGACCTTCGTTGAGTTAGTTAACCTCATTATGCCTGAAATTTTGCATCTTATAGTTGGTTGGTAAGACTAAACAACTCAGGATATTCTCAAGATTAAATGAGTGAATAGTCTTGTGTAAAGTAAGCACTTAATAAATATTACCTAATATTATCTCCATATGGATTAAAGAAATCCACTAAACTTTAAGTAAACACCAAACTATTTGTTTAAAACTGTGACATGAGAAATGTTCATTGTTTGAAGCAGCTACATTTTTGGAAAATTTTTTATGCTACCATAGGTAACCGATACCCACTAACTATAATTGAAAGTCACCACCAATATGGTTATAGTCTAGAAACTGCATGTCTGATGTTTAATTCCTGTTCTTTTGAATACTCATTCAGTAAGCATTTACTATATGCTAGGCATTGTGGACACAAAAGTTAACTTTTAAAAAGATAGTGTTATAGGAAAAGGCAAGATTGCATAGTTTGTGGCAAACGTATTTATACAACTTTGCTAACTTATTTTAAACTATGATTTATTATAAATGTTTGAGTAATTTATTAAATATGTAACTAAATGTCTTTTCTATATTAAGAAAACAAAGCAAAAAACCTCTTCTAATTGTTTAAGTGGATTCCAGCAGACATCTTACTTTCTATGTTCAGGAAACTCTAACATTACCCAATCACTGATAGCTGATTCTGGGTAGACTTTTCTTGTTATTAAAGATCAGAATAGTAGGTGGTCTATTTTCTATGACTTTATTCAATTAGCTGTGGTTCTTTGGATATTATTTATGTGGCACCCTGGGCCAGCGGATCTAAGGGTGAGGGGATGAGTAGGGTGAACACACAAACATGATTAACACATGGTCTCAGTTCTCAAAGGGCTTGGGAGTGAGAGATGGGGGTAGGGTGGAGATGTAAAGAAATATGGAATGGTCCTTGCCTTCAAAGAGCTCACTGTCTTGAGAGAAAGACTATCTGTAAACAAATAGTGACAGAGCGATGAGAGATGTGCCAAAGTGCTAAGGGAGCATAGAAGAGGAAGTGACTAATACAGCCTTAGGTGACCAAGGAAAACTTCAGACAGGAAATGGCATATAAATTGAGTCAAAGGATGAGTAACTATTTGTCAGATAAAAGAGAGAGGATAAATGTTAAGGTGGGGGGAAACTGTATGTGCAAAGGCACTGAGGCACAACATGTAAAACTTGACAATATTAGTGCAGCATGAGCAGTTTAGAAAGTATAGGGTGCTGCCTGCTTCCATGACACATCATTGCCCAAGTTGCTTAGCTCACCTGGCAGAGCCTGGCACAAGGTAGTCCCTGAGCACCTTCCAAACCCATTTCTTGCTTCACAACCACTAGCCACACTAGCTCTTTTTTTTTTTGTCCCTGGATCATCATAAGCACAATCATTTCAGAGGCCTGTACTTTCTACTTCTTATTTGTGGAACATTTTTTCCCATCTGTTTGCATGGTTGACCCCTTTTCACTCTTCAGGTCTTACCTCTTCAGCAAGGCCATCTAGGGCCATTTTACCTGAAGCAAATCACCTGCTATTCCCTATCACAGCACAAATCACATAGAATGCATCGTGACCTGTAATTATTTTTCTTGTTAATCTGTTTCTTGCCTGCCTGCTTCTCTGAAGTGAAGCATGAGATGTGAGGGTAGGGACACCATCTTGTTCCTGTTGTATCACTGGTGCCCAGGTCAGCCCCTGACACTATGCTTGATAGAAATTTGTTGAATAAAGAAATAAAAACATAAACAAATGAATGCATGAATAAACAAATGAATGAATAAAAAATTTGGATCAAGATTGGTCTTACTATATTCTATTTATTTTTCCAGGTCCAATCTCCACCATTCTCCAATTAATTTTGTGTCATGGAAGGCTGATCTGTATGAACCACATCAGTGTCTATCATCTGGGTTGGATTTGGCCAATAGGATTGGAGCAGCTAAGAAAGAAGGAGAGTTGGTTGGAATGGCCTCGAGCCAGCTGCATCCTTCCCTTGATGGTCTCTGTAAGGGCCCTCTCCACACAGACTCTCTGTAAAGGAAAAGGAGAGTACACTTCCTCCTATCTTTCCATGTCACTATCCCTTATGGTTTTTCTGTACCTACATCTTAGTAGGTAGTCCTTATTAAAAAGAGCTTTATGCAGGGATACAAAATATTGTAAAGGGTGAAGCAAATACCGGGTGTTGGTATAGATCCTGTTCTCCAAAATTCTGATAGTGCATTCTTCATCAGTGAAAAATGCTTGAGCATGTCCTGATAATACATGCATACCTGTTTATTTGTAAATTACATGCTTGCATGTGTACACTAATAACTTTTATATAGTATAAAGTACAAAAGTAGATATTAAATGGACAAGATAATTTATATTTAAATATTTCCAATTAATTTTCAATTTTTTTCTCACTAAAAATCATACTATTATTGTTGTGATTGCTTTATTTTTAAGTGTTTTGTTAAAATTATAGATATATTTCAATATATGCTCAGAGTGGCATTTATTATCAAGGAAGTTGCATATAAATCCATATTCCAAACATTTCGTGGTAACTTCAGCAGAGTAGAGATAGTTTAATCTCTTGTCAGATATAATTATATGATAATTGTTTGTGACACATGGTATAGTGACAAAGCACTTCTATTAAGTGTAATTTGCTAATTTTCTTATTCTTTTTAAAATCTCTAGCAAAGATAACAAAGAAATTATAATAATAACTATTTATTAAACATGTAATAAGTTGGCCCACATGATGAAATACAAAGAATCAGGGTTAAGATGTGGTTGCATAGTGCAACGGTTAGCATTTCTGCTTTACACGCAGAAGGCCCTGGGCTCATGATCCAGCAGGACCACAGTCCACAGTCTATGGCCATGCCACCATGAACAAGTCTGATCTCAGAAGCTAAGCAGGGTTGGGCCTGATTAGTACTTGGATAGGAGACCACCTAGGAAGACCAGGTGCTGTATGCATAAATATATTTTTTTAAAAAAAAGACTGGAACTTTTGATACCTGGTTTAAATAAAACTTTAGAACAATCTTGCAAAATCTGTATTATTTTTACCTTTTTATAATGAGGAAAATTTTTACAAACTTGGAAAGATTAAGGAACTTGCCTAGTAGCTACTAAGTGAAAAGAAAGCTTTAATTTGAACTCAGGTCTGCCTGTGTTTAGAGAACTTGTCCCTAATTTACCATATAATACTGATAAAGAAAAGGGAAATCTAGGGTGCCTTTATCAGATGGCTTTGATTTTCTCAACAAAACAGAAGAGGGAAAGTGGACTTAAAAGGCTATGTTCAGATAAAATTTGAGCGAAATGTGCTGATTACCCAGGTAAAGACCGTGCAACTTGGAATCTATTCTCTTTGCTACTCACAGTCAAACCAAGAATCTGACATTCTCAGCAAATTACTCTTATTCCATTATAGTTTCCCTGTGGTTTCTTCCTCCCCGGCTGGAAGTACCCTTGCTTAGCACTTACACTTAATGCTGTAAGTCAGTAAGGGTTTGGTTGGGGAAAAAACAAATTATTCATGCTTTCTTTACTTTTATTTATTTATTTTTTTTGGTTTATTATTCCTGGACCCAAATTGCAAAATGTTGCGGTGAATGTCAAATAATTTTAAGAAGGAAATAGCGGGAGACCACTCAAGAAGCACTTGAAGTAGAAGGCTACAATTATAAGATATATGAACCTTGGTGAGAATGTTTGTTTTGCTAGCAGAGCAGATGATACTAATATCATAGTGCCTATGGAGCTATGGCACCATCATATCCATAAAATCTCCTGAGAGTCTTGATTCTGACTAGTCTCTGACTTCTTTTACAGAGCCTCCCCCTCCAAAGTGTCATGACTGTAGACAAGAGTACAGGGATGGAGGTGTCCTAGCACAGGAGATAGGAAGACAGCCTGGAGAATAAGTGTGGGTGGGGAGTGAGGTGGAAACTTAAATAAATTTTGGAAGAGCAATGAGGGTAGGAAATAGACCAAGAAGTCAACCAGAAAAAGACAGGTGATTGCTGTCAGGTGACTGGTGAAAGAGTGCTTCTAATGTCCTAGCTCTTTAAAACACTGGGTTTTCTACATGCTGTTATGTGTACCTGCCAAGAAGGTTGGTGGAGAAAAAAGTGTCTTCAGCTCTTGGTAAATACATTTTCAAAGATTATAGTCTTGGGTGGGAGAGAAAAACAGAATTTTGTACCTGCAAAGTAATTCATAGTAACCTACCTGGATGCCATGGGAAATTCAAAGCATTATGTTAAGAGCATGAAAAGGTAGCATTTTTATATATTTGCTATTATTTCTGCATAGGTCAAGCAATTCACACTGTTGAATTATTATCGTTTGGGCAATTTTGGAAAACGTTAAAATTTTCTCATAAGCCCATAGAATATGTTTCTATTGGGGCATGTACTTGTGGGTCTAGATACACATCCTTGTAACCGGGGATAAAGAACCACTACTGTCTTTCTGCAGTGGGCCTCTCAGTCTCCTGCCAGCAACCCATAGTGCGATCATTCTGGACCTGGTATTTGGTGGGGGAGTGGAAGGGAGGGGTGAGGGGGGAATCACCGAGTAGTTAAATGCAATTGGAAAAATTCACTAAACCTTGAGACTTGTCCACTCTTTGCTACACCCAGCCCTCAGCAAAGCTAAGTATTTCTTCTACTTGACTCCTATTTACTTTCTCTTCAATTTCCTCTGTAGCCATTGTAATAATACCTTTAACAGGAGTTTTCAACTCAACATTGCACTCCTTCCCCCATTTTCTTACCCCTTATCCCATCCTGTTCATCACACATTATTGGCTTCCTTTTCTCGTAGCAGATAAACTGTTCACCTGTTTTCCTGGGAAGATTTGTTTCATTTTAGTTCCTTTATTCAAATTCTTCTGTTTTCTCATTCTTGTATACAGCATCTCTTCTCTTTCCTCTGCATGGGCATTCAGTCATATTTTATTATTTGTTCAATTTCCTTTGCCACTGATATCACTTCCTGTAGGTGGTTGTATGTAGAAGTTTTTCACTTCTCTCAAAATATATGTTTCCTCTTGAAATTTTAGCTCTCAGACAGCTGATCACTGCACAAGCCAATTTCTATAATAAATTTGCTCTTATAGGTCTCTCTACATAGTCTATTGGTTCTGTTTCTCTGGAGAACCCTAACTATACAGAGTGCTAGGTAGGAAATGATGTAAGTGATTTCAAGGTAAAATTTGTAAATAGAAGGGAGTGAGTCACAAGTTACCTTCGTGAATATTTATTGAATACTTTCTATGTGGCATGCCCTGTATCAAGACCTCATAGAGAGTAAAAGTAGACTTTGCCCTTCTCTCATAGGAATGTACCATCTATGGAAAGAGGTAGACATCAATCGATTAACTTCACATACAATATAAAATTAAAACTTTTGCAAATGCAGTGAAGGAAGGGACATGGTGTTATGAGAGGGTCAGATAGGGGGATCTGACAATTGTGATGGGTCAGCATGGAATAACATGAATGGATCAGAGATATGTTTTAGAGGGATAGTCAGAAAGAGAATAGATATGGCTTCCCATTTTATTTCCTTCTAAGCAGAGTTTTAAAGGAGAAATTGAGGTCCAGCAAATAGGTATCTGGGAGAAAAAGATTTCAGATTAAGAAAATAATTTATGCAAATGCACAGAAATATAATAGAGTCAGGAAATGCAAGTTATATAGTATGGCCAAGATGTAAAGAGTGAGGCAAGAGAGGTAGGTAGGACGACCAGATCATTGAAGGCTCTTGTGTGTTATTGTAGAGAGATTAGATTCATCGTGAAGAGAGTAGAGAAATGCTGAGAAACTTTAAGCAGCAAAGCTACATGGCAGTTGTGTGGAAAATGGATAGTGGGGAGAAGTGGGACCAGTTTGGAAAAAAGGAGATAACTTAGATGGTTACTGTAAAATTCCAGAGGCGAGATCCTGAAGGCCTTCTTGGAAACTTGGGCATTGAGATCTTGATGTGTTATCCTCATTAAGCAGTTGTTAAAATGAGGAATGATTCTAGTTTCATACTCTACCTAGATCTGGCTCTTGGAATCTGGATTTTCAGATGGGTTCTATTTGAAGATGAGTTTCCATGATTTTTTGTTTAGATTTTCCAGAAGTGGACCTCAGAGAAGACCTGAATACAGACGTAATCCTAAAACATTTTGATAGGGAAGTGGAGAAGTAAAACAGTAAAGGGAATGCATCCAATAAAAAATGCATTAGAGGTAAGATTATTACTGTGGGCAGTTGTGGATTCAATCCCTCAAGGGATCTCTGAAAAGCAGTGTAGACTATCCACTCCAGAATTACTTGACCTTGGGGCAAGGGTGTTTATTCAAAATTCTATTATTATTTTACAATAATATTGTTAAGTAATATTATTACTTAATAATAACTCTATTATTACTTTTGGACTGCCCCATTGAAGAAAGAGTGCGCCATCAGGCAGTGGGAAGTCAGTGGCTTTTATTCTAGGCTTCATCCTAGACTTGTGATCTCAAGTGAATGAAGTTTTTGAAGTGATCTGAGAAATTTTAGACACATTACAGGCATCTTCTGAGTATCACAAGAGACCATCTGTTTAAGTGTCTGGCAATCCATTCTATGGACTCCACTGAAATACTCCAAACAGGGTATAACAATGGCTTATGTAGCTTCTACAGCATATGGAGATCAATAGTGAAAAGCTTAAGAAGGCATTTCTTCTGATGGGAGAGATCTAAATGTAGGATACACAGCACAGAAGGGACTCTCATTGATTACATGCCGGTTATGTACCGGGGACAGTGCTAAACAATTTTGCATACCTTGTCTAATTTAATAAATTTAATTGTGGCAGCCATTGTGTGAAGGAGTCATTGTACACTTGTTTTTCTGATAAGAAGATGAAAGCTTGTAAAGTAATTTATTGAATAGCACCTAGTGTATCTGTTACCTTTCTCCACAATAATGTTACATAACAAAATCCAGTGTCTTAAAATAAGGTTTACTCATTTAGTCCATAAATCTACATTTGGGATTTAGCTGGACTCAGATGGGTAGTTTTTCTGGTCTGAACAGGGCTCATTTACATATCTTTGAGTCAGCTGACTGTTGGCAAATTAGGATTATTTTGGCTGGGATGATTAGGAGGCCTCAGCTATGTTCCATTTGTCTCTCACCATCCAGTGTGCTAGCCTGGTATGTTCTCATGGCAATGGCTGAGGACAAGAGCATAATCTGAAACATCCAAATACCTTTTTTAACTCTCTGCTTGCAACATATCTGATGATAACCCATTGGCCCAAGGAAGTTGCATGGCTGTGACCAATGTCAGAACTTGGACACAAAAAGGGATGAATAATTGGGGAATTAATAAAATCGATCTATCAACTTTGCTTTAAAAAGTCACCTGAGTGTTAAACCCAAAGCCCTGCTGATGTTTGTGTACCATGATGATTTGTAAAAAGAAGTCCCATCTGAACTGGTTCTAGAAAATGGTATCACTGTTTTCAGAGAAGACACATTTATTTAATCTTCTGCATCTTTACACTTTTTCCAATTCATTCTCTGGCCCAAGATGGATTTGACTCAATTTATTTATTTTTGTATTTTATTTTGTAGAGAGGGAGCTGGTAAGGAGAGAACTTCAACACCATTTTTACTGATAGGAAGCAGTCAGTGACCACTGGCTCTATAAGCCTCCATAAAGAACAATTCTTTATCAATGTGTATAGCTTTATCTTTTCATAGATG
This sequence comes from Macroglossus sobrinus, assembly GCA_004027375.1. NCBI lineage: Eukaryota > Metazoa > Chordata > Mammalia > Chiroptera > Pteropodidae > Macroglossus > Macroglossus sobrinus. The sequence continues at coordinate 585,361 of PVKZ01000389.1, read as the reverse complement.
GATAAATGAGATGACTATGACTAATTTGCATTTAAAAGAACTTTCTTAGAGTGGCAGCTCAGCCTAGGAAGATTCCAAGTTCAATATAAAAGGTCAGAAATATTTGTCTACCAACCAAGATCCTGTCACTAAGCAGCCCTTGATACTGCTCCCGCTGCCCTGCGGAGCCTTGATTTAGGAATGCATTCTTCTTCTCCTTCTCCTGCTCTTCTCCTTCTGCTTCTTTTTAAAGAAAAGTTGTGGCCATCTCTTTGTGTCTTGGCAGGAGAAAAGAATAAGACTTGACCTCTTTCTGTTCCAACAATAGCCTGCAACTGCCTCATCCCATTGTCTCAATGTGTATCATCTGTCAGTCACCAACTCTCCTTCCAGGACAGAGTTGCATTCTTCTTGTGTTATCACTTTACTATGTAGTATCCTTCTCATCTAGTTTTGGAATTTAGAGGGGAAAAAAAGAACATGAAAAATGTGTAAGTTGGATGTTATTCATTCACTTATTCGTAAATAAATGGAAACTGACAGACACCTTTTCAGAAAATGTTTACTCTATGGACAAGCGTCAATGACATGGGCTGAAAGACACAGCCTGGTGCCACCAGGACCAGCTGCTCCTTCAGTAGCTACCATTGTGTGGCCTTGCTTTCGTTTGGCTTGGCACATGAATTTTCAGCTTGCCTGACATTGTGTCTCCAAGGACACTTTATCTCTGGCACTGTCTGCTGAGACAATAGATGGGCCTTTTTACCAGGCCTGAAAGCTTGGGCTTTGTGTGCTCTTAATCTCTGGTGTTACTACTGCTTACATAAGGATCTTGCCTAATGCCAACGGATGCATCTGTTGTTGGCCCAGTAACTTTGCTTCATGGAAATGGCACTTGATTTTTTGTTTTTCATGCTGCCATGCTGACATTTGCTAAGTTGGACAAATGTTTTTGTTTCCAGTGGAGAGGAAACACTGCTCATTGCTTAGCCAGGGGAATAGTGGATTAAGCTGTTGGATTTATAGTAGATCTCAGGCTGGCTCAAATCACAGATCCTGGATGATCTCTCCTCAACTCCTACAAATGTGCTATTTGGGAGGCTGTTGGGGAATTGGTAGTTTAATTCCTTGGGAATGCTTTACTTCCCTGTATGAACTCTAGATTTTACAGGCCTGTTACACAGTTACGACAAAGAAGTTAAACCCCAGTCTGTTAATCAGTCAATCATTGATTGATCACCAACAAGAAGGACAGTTGCTTGAATGCAGGGCACCATGTTAGCCTCTGCATACATAAAGGGGCATTATTTATAATCCTCGCATTAGAGGTATATGGTTTGATTAAGAGAAATTATATAGATATACAAATTACACATATACAGATACACATAGTATTGTTTAATGCATTCAGAGAGAGGAGATTCATAAGGGAAAATCATTGTGAGCTAAAATGCCTTGGGAAGATTTCCTTGGGAGAAATGAAATTTAAATGTAATATGAAAGACTAACTGATACACTGAAGGTTGAGTGAACCCAGATGGATAACAACATAGTCATAAACAGAGCTATTCTTGAATGTTCAATGGTTATTTTAAAAACTAAAACACCCTATGCCTTTGAACATTGCATTTTTGTCATTTGCATTGACTTGCTATATCCTTTGGGAACCCCAGAAAACTGAGAGGAAAGGGGAAAGGACTGGCATTTAATAACTATTTTCGTTTATCCTCTGCTGTGCTATCTATTTTACATATTTTATCTCATTTGGTTCTGCAGTTCTGTGAACCATGCATTATTGCTCCTGTTTATAGCTGAGGAAACTGAGTCTCAAAGAGGTTACCTCACCTGCCAGATCTCATGGTTATCAAGTGACAGCCCTCTGCATTACTAACACACAGCTGATAATCGATTTTAAGGTAATAAAAAGAGTAGAAAAATTGAATATCAATGCCTTTTCTAAAAAACAATTTGAAATGCTGCTCATTAAATAAGTACATTGTCAGTAACTATAAAAATAAATTTAAATTAAAAAAAGAAAAAATAATGTCAAAAGAAATAAAATAAGACAGTTGGTATATACCCAAGTGTGTCATGTGGCACAGGAAGAACAAGATATGTGTGTGTGTGTGTGTGTGTGTGTGTGTGTGTGTGTGTGTGTGTGTGTGTGTGTATGGTGTTGGGAGCTATATTGTGAATTTGGTGAAATCTGCACATTTAAGTACTTACTAATAGAGCTAATGTCTGCTATATTAGAATTCTCTTACAAAACGATGAACAGTTTTACTCTACTCTGAAGATGATAAATGTTCGGTGGCTAAAATATTACTTTGGGAAAACCAAAATAGACCCACTGCACCTAAAATAATCAGCCAAAAATATAAGGAAAAAAATGAAAAATGGAGACTTGTGGCAAGGCAGCACATTATATTTAAGCAATGGTTCTCAAACTTTCCTTTGTAAGTTGTATCCCGGCCTGGGCCATCTATTCTCCTGTGGGCCTCTCTTGTAGCGTCAGGGTCCTTTCACACTCTTGGCCACCCATCCTCTGTTGTCTTGTCATGAATGGAGTAATGAGGTTCCTTCATGCCAGCCCCCAGGGCAACGACTTGGCGGGACAACAGACTAGGGAATGTAATGATATTACTTACGCAAGCAGTTGCTTGCAGACAGTTGCTTTTTCCAGTGTTCCTTAACTATTCTTGGTAAATATCCAGAAGGCTAATTCCTTGTAATAAAGCTTCGCTCCCTCCATGACCTCTGGCTGAAAACATCACTTGACCTCAATATGCCTGGCTATTGCATTTTGGGCTTGTATATGGACCAGTTAAGGCAAGCATCCCTGTGCCCTACAACCAGGGCTGGGAGAAGATTTCATCCTACCTATGCCCTCTTCTCAAGAATTTGTCTCTTTAGGTCTTGCTGAAAAATAATCTAACATAAATTCTTTTGTTGCCAGTACCACCTGACTTGATAATCTACACCAGCCTATATTTTGCTGGAAGAAATGTTGGGACATTTCTTTTAAAATTTTTTCATGGCGACATATGACACACATGCAGAAAAGTGCACCAAATTTATATCTTACTAAATTATAAAGTGAATGTTCATGTCCTTGCTGCTTGGGCAAGAAAAGAAAATTGCTAGCACTTCAGAAGCTTGCTGAGTGTTTCTTTCCAACACTCCCACCTCTTTCTCTCAAGAGAGTCCCCTTTCTGGCTTGTTTGGTGAAGATTTCTATGTGTATGTTTTGATTATTTCATCAATAAACACTATAATTTGGAAAAAGGCAGATTTTTTAGGCCTTCAACCTCCTTCAGTTTAACAAGGAAAGACTCCATAATAAAATCTGGAAGGTTGCACAGAGGGAGACTTTAGCCTCAGAAGAAGCTGGAGTCAATCCCTGCTTTGCCACTTCCTAGCTGTATGGCTTTGGCAGGTCACATATTTTCTGTAAAATTTAGTTTCCTTATTTATGCAGTTGAGTAGAACAAACCCTCCCCATGGGGATATTGTGCTGGAAGTGAGGTACCATATGAAGTCACCTAATGTATTGTCAGATGTTTGGTGCAGCTCAGGAACCCTTCTTGTTGGAGAATAATGATGAGATGTGCTGTCTGATGATATGTGAAGTCTTCCTTGGTTCTTGGCCCCCATGAAAGCTTCTGTCTTCCATCTCCTGCCCCAGACAAGGCTCTCTGAGTTGTGCAGTGTGATCATTCACTCATTTTTTTCTTCAGTGAACTGGGCTGGGTGCATGGAGGTATATAGTAGTAATGGAATAGTGTAGGCTGAATGAATAAATGAATAAGTAAATGGGTTATTTACCATGGCCCCTTCTCTCAGACTTTATCAGATTTGCACAAAAATGATGAGGAAAGTATCATGAGAAGGCAGTATGAAGCATTGATTAAGAGTACCAGCCCAATGACTTCATTCATTAACTAGCAGTTGGGACAGTTTGTTCAACAGTCTCTGCTTTAGTTTATCTATGGTGAAATGGGGCTAATAACAATAACTATCTCATAGACTTGTGAGGGATAAATGAGAAAAATAGGTAAACCACTTACAGAGAGAATGGCATAATGTAAGTCTTAATTAAGTGTAATTGTTATCATCATGAAAGAGTTAATAAGAAAATGCTGAGACAATCTGCAGGGAGGATGAGTGAGGTAGAGAGACTAAATATCCAGGAAGAAATCTTTAGAAAGTTTTCAGGAGATTTTATTTGTTCCGAGCTTTGAGCCAGTATGGGATTTAGATTTATCTTCTTTTCCATATTAAGGCACTCATAAATGCTGCTTCCTCATCTGAGTTCTTTCCTTACTTTGCCTGGCTAACTCTTCTTTGTCACTCAATATCATTTTCTGCAAGAAGGCTTTCCCTTATCTACCTGACAAGCTTAAGAAACTTGGTCATAAGACACTCAAAGCACTATATGCCTTGTTTTTTAGAGCACTGATTATAATTTATGTTAATGAATGTATCTGTGTTATTGTTTGTTTAATTTCTAACTCTCCCGCTAGATTGCAGGATTCTTGAAGAAAGCATGGCTTTGTTTTCCCCACTTAGGTTGTCCTTGGAGCCTGTAAATACTGTAGTAAATGCCAGTAAATACTTGCTGAATGATTTCATTTATATATTTAGAAGTGAGGAAGGTCATTTTATGAAGAGGTACAAATAAACAGGGTAAAGAAAAAATCTAGATGTAATTTATTTAATCTGAACTTCATCAAAATAGTGTACGAAGAAAGAGAATTCTTTCTTTTGTTTTATTTTACTTTTTAATAAAATTTATTGGGCTAACGTTGGATAATAATAGTATACAAGTTTCAGGTATATGACTTTATAATACATCATCTGTATACTCCATTGTATGCTCACCACCCAAAGTCTAGTCTCCATTCATTACCATATATTTGATCCCCTTAACCTGCTCATTACTACGATAATGTCTGTGACCATGGGTTTGTTTGCTCATTTGTTGCTTTTTGTTTCATATCCCACATATGAGTGAAATCCCACATATGATTCTTGCCCATTTTCATCTGACTTATTTTACTGAGAATGATACTCTCAAGAGCCATCCATGTTGCCACAAATGACAATATTTCATCTTTTTTATAGCTGAGTAGTATTCCATTGTATATACATACCACATCTGCTTTATCTAGTCATCTGTCAAATGACACTTAGGTTGTTTCCACATCTTGGCTACTGTGAATAATGACAGAATAAACATAGGGGTACATATATCTCTACAAATAAATGTTTTCAATTGGGAGGGGGGTTAGGTACCCAGCAGAGGGATGGCTGAGTTATGTGGTAGGTCTATTCTTAATTTTTTGAGGAAACTACATACTGTTTTCATTAGAGGCTGAGCCAATTTATATTCCCACCAGCAGTGTATGAAGATTCCCTTTTCTCTATGTCTTTTCCAACACTTTTTATTTTTTGTCTTATTGATAATAGCCATTCTAACAGGTGTGAGGTGGTATCTCATTGCAGTTTTGATTTACATTTCCCTTATAGCAGAGATGTTGAGCATCTTTTTATTTCAGCTACAGTTTCACAGAGGCCCTGTGCCTCCTGCTGTTTTGTAACCAACAAGAAAGTCTAGAGGGAATTCCAGAGGGGTGGGGGTAGGGAGTAGGGCAGAGGAAGTACAGCAGACCAAGGAGTGTCATCTGGGAGCAGGTAAGTCCTGTTGGTCCCTATCAATCTTATTCTTGCTGAGGATAGCCCAGATAAAGGGCAATTTGCTAGTTTGGGAATAAAAACATGAACAATGCATTGGGGAGACTAGGCCCCTTGACCTGGGAGTCAGATACTCTGCTCTAAGTCCATCTGGCTTTGGTGATGTCCCTAAGGGCCTAGGGTTGTTGTGAAGATAAAAACACACAGAAAGCACTCAGCCCAGTGGCCAGTGTATGTTATCCATCTAGTAGTTTCTAGCTATGATTACCATTTCCAAATTTCCTCTATTCTATACTCCGTATCCCTTTGTCCTATTGTAATGTTTCTAAACTTGGAACTAACTTTACAATTTATGCGTACCTTTATGATAATGTTTTCTTTTTATGTAGTAAAGCTATTATGAATTGAAAGTAAGTTCTAGAATCAATATCTTAAAATAGATATATAATATTATCACTATATTTTATTTTCCTCAGAAGTAATGTCTCATATATAGTTGAATCTTAATTTAAGGGAAAAAGGGGGGAATGTTTAAAGTTGTCACTGAGAAGTATTATGAAGAAATTTCTAGGTATATATAAAAGGAGACTATCTTGAGGAAGCTCTTCAGAAACTAGTAAGTTATAAGAATGGGTAGCTTTTGTTTCTCTTCTATCAAGTCACTTGTGCAATGCTTTTTAAAAGAAACATGAGAAATTTACTTAACTAGTAAAGGACCCCACAAGCTAAAATTCTATTTATAAAACATTTCTTTTCAAGAAGTTCCAAGTGCTTTGCAGACAGTTTCTAATAAACTCTTAAAATATGTATGTGCAGTGAGGCCCAGGGTATAGGAAAGTACAAATACAGGAGTCATTTCTATTTTTCTGTTTTAGGACACTTTTAAGTAACTTGTTAAAGGTCAGAAAATCAGAAAAAGCTGGGAAAAACTCTGTTTCTTAATGTCAAAGTTATTTGCCTGCTTTCTGAATATAATTAACATTTCATCAAGTATTTTTAAATTTTTTCTTTCTCTTCATTGTACTGATTTGGACAAATTTTCAGTTTTTGATTAAAAAAATTCTAATGTGTTAACTAAAGGGTGAGCTACAAAAATTACTGCAATTTGTTTATTTAATAAGTAATTTAAAATTTTAACATCAGAAAGTAACATAAATGTCAACTCTTATTATTAAAAACCTATTTCACGAACTTAAAAATTGGACACTGGATGTATGTACCCTTAGATATAATTCGTAAGCCTGTATTTTCAAAGTGTGTTGTGCTAATAGATGTTATAAATACAAGAAAAATATAATTAGACAGAAATTAGGGAGAATTGCATGTGTATTGGGTCATTGAAACAGTAAACATTTCCTTTGAAATATTTAGAATTAACATTATGTATCATTTTGCTACCAAATTAGCAAAAGCTATAATCACAAAGCATTGATCAAAAGAAGGGTCAACCATGTCTTCATGTAGAAGCTGTGGGCATAGAAATGATTATAGCCTTTCTGGAAGGTAATTTGGCAATGTGCATAAAATTGCAAAAGTGAAAAGTCTTTGACCCAATAATAGCATTTCTAAGAATGTAAGCAATTAATAATAAATGTACTTCAAGTTTTAACTAAGAATTTTATCACAGCATTCTTTACAATAGCAAAACAATTAGAAATAGCCTATGTGTATACATGAATGTGTATATCTATAAGCATATACAATAAATTGATAACAATCATTTATGGTAGTGGGTGATTTACATAGTTCCTTATCTAGGTTTTCTAACTTTTCTTCCACAAACACATATTACTGTTAAAAATTTTTAAATGTAACTGTTTTAATTTTAAAATATTTTAAAAGTTGATGACATCATATGCAGGAACTGATTGATGAGGGCAGATGGGTATGGGTGCAGTCAGTACCAAACCTGGGTCATCTACCCCAATGAGGAAGGTGCCTGACAATGAAAGACAGTGCTTAAAGCCCGAGTTTGAGAATTTTTTTTCTATTTTACCTTAAGAGAAGAATTTTATAGCATCATTTGAAAAGCCCTCAAGGATTTTAATAAACCAAAAAAGGCAAAATAACATGGCCTACTATTTGCTAGCAGTGAGGTAAGTGGTCTCTTTTCTTTGTATTTTTCTTTGCATCTATATCCAAGATACAAAATGTTTTATTTCCAAGATAACTCTTGGAAATCTTTTAAAGTTGCAGGTGATCTTGCATATCACCTTCTGTTCATTCTGCTTGTCTTTCTCTTCTCATTAGTCATAGTCTCTTCCTATGCTAAAAGATTTATTTGCTTCTGTTTTAGAAAAAGACATGGTTTTCAAGTCAGAAGATTTAGTCAATTCCTGTGTCCTTTCAATTATTTCTAATTTCTTCTATTTTTGCTACAGTGTCACCAAATTTATAACTTTTTTTTTTCAATGTCCTGCAAATGTCTCCTGGTATTTTTCCTCTTCCCTCAATCTCTCCCTCCCTCCTTCCCTCTGTCTATCCCCTCCCAATAGAAGCAGGAATATCTCTCTTTATTCAAATCCATCAACCCTGTATCTCTGGAAAACTCTGACTAAGGGCTTGGACGACTATCTTCTTTCGACAATTCCTCATTTATATTTTTGATATTCTAAACTTGGGCATTCTATGCATTATGAAATGGTAAATAATAGACATTCACCAGGCACAGAGGCTAGGGGCCCTTCAGAGTCAGGCTTCAACCAGGGAAACTACAGGTGCCTGAGAAGGAATGAGAGGTTGATGAAGCTCTTTCTCACCCAGTTAGCTCAGCTGCAGAGCCTCCACCAATCTGTCAGAGCACACTGATGGCAGCTTCTCAATTCGTTCCACTCGATATAACCATTTGCTGAACACTTACTGAGCACCAAACATGGCACTAACCATATTTCGTAAGGTAAGAATTATTGTTTCCTGTGGACAGATGCTGTTAGCATACTATCCAGATCCTCTTTACCGCTACTCACCCATCTCCTAGCTGCTGTGAGTAATGGCTGATAATAACTTATATCCCTGGGGATGGGGGCGAAGAGGGTGACAATTTCCTCTGATGAGTGGGCGCTGCCCCTCCACCCTGACCTCAGTCAATGCCTGACTGACTTGGGGGTCCAAACAGCCAGTCCCGTCATCTCAAGGCAGCACCAACTCTGAAGTCATTCATGTTTCGAAATTTCTTTGTTTGGCTTTTTCTCTTGTCCCGTCCTGCTTCCCTTATCACTCTTCTCTTGAGAATACTCTCCTAATAAATCACTTGAACAAAAACCTCTAACTCTAGTTCTGCTTCTATGGAACCTGACCTTAAAACCTCCCATTTTACAAAGGAAGAAATTTGAGCTCAGAGATATTGAGTTTGTTTGCCTAAATCACACAGAAGAATAAAAATACAAAGTCTAGTTTTATTGAGTCTGCTCAATATTTCATCCAATGTTAATTCTGTTCATTATACCCTCCCCCTCCAAGTAGGTATGGAATTGTAATTCCAGAGGGAAAGCCAGCCAGGTTCAAATCCCAGAGTGCTGAGCTCTAGATAGTAATCCAATAGGGAGGAGCCAGATGGTGAGTCTGAGTGGGCTTTATAGAGCTTCCATGGGGATCGCGCCACCCCTTCACAGCTCACTGCAAACTAGGGACAATTGAACAATGTGTATCTATTCAAGACAGTAAAACTGATCCAACATTTAATGAGCAAGGCCAGGAATGCTAAAATGTCTTGCAATGTAAAAGGCAGTTTCATTCAATGAATTGTTCTGTACCAAATGCTAATAGTACCCCTGCTGAGAAACACTGCTATGTGCCCAGGGTCAAAAAGTAAGTGAGCCAAACTCAGTCATCAAGTCCAAAGGGCAAGGAGATGATGAAAAGGAGAAGACAAGCCAAAGAAGGAGCCAGCTAGGCAGCCCTGGGCTGGTGCCAGTTAGGCCGAAGGGACGAGAGCGATCATTCCTGCTGTGTCTGTTATTTTTCACATCCAGTCTGGGGCATAGTGAGTCTGGGCCACTTTAAAAGTTTAGGACCCAGGAAGAAAGAAACTGTGTGGCATTAGATTTACTATTTATTTATTAATTTCAACAAGCAGGTAGTGAGCCCTGTCATGTTCCGAAGCTGTGGTGAGCACTGAGAAAACCAAGACACATCCAACAATCTGGCCTCCTCCAGTCAATGCTAAGGAGTAGGTGCATTAATGATTTGCTGTATTTTTGATTTTGGCTGCCCAGCATCTGAACTTCATCCTATGCAGGAATTCTTTACCTTTTAAGTCTTGCTGGGCAGGAGGCCATCTCTCATGGGTAAGCTGAAATAACTGATACCGACTTTCCCAGCTCCCTTGCAGACAGGCCTGGATATCTCTCTTGGACTTTTAATCAGGAGATAGTTAGTTGCCCAAGAGTGGAGGGAGGGGGAAGACATGTCTTTTTGCCAGATGAAAGCTGGCTAATATTTGTTTCTAGCCACAGGAAGCAAGAGTTTAGGTTTTCAGGCTTTCTGATGATTCTGGGAACTACCGAACATCATTTGAATAAATTCCTTTCTTGCATAAATCAGCCACAATTCCTTTTTTTTGTGGATGAGTATGAGCACCTACTATGTACCATTTGCCGTGAAAACCAAGCTCAATTAGACAAACAAAGCTCCTGTGTTCTTGGTCAGGATGAAAAATGGGTACCGCAGTCAAACTCAGGGAATGGCAACACCCTGACCAACTTGATCTTAGAAGATAAATTCTGGAAAGAGGGATTTCAGTGAGACCATGACTAGATCATGGTGGTTCTCTGCTAGCCTTTCAGAGAAGCACTGTTGGTAGGCTTAGATTTCTCTCTGCTTTTTTGTGAAAATAGATGAAGAATTCTACATAGTAGTCAAATTTCTGGCCCAGTTTATCCAGGATTCTAAACTTCCTAATGATTGTCTTATTTCTTTCACTGAAAGTTTAAAATCCTATGATTTACAATATATCATCCAGCCTGTTGTAGTTCATGCTATCTTGTATAAATTAAATAGAATTTTATTTTAGGGAGGTGGGCATGGGGAATGAGTTCAAAGCTCTAATTCTCTTTTAATACATAACTGTCATTATTGAGCATATCTTTTATGCCAGGCTCTTTCTCACATGTTATCTTTAATCTTCAAAACAACCCTCCAAGAAGACATTATGAAGTTAGTTTTATAGGTGAGGCCTAATGAGTTGACTGAGATCACAATGCTGGTTGGTGACAAAAAAAGTGAACACAGGTGTGTCTGGCTCCCATCTTACCTGCTTTCCATGACACACACCATGGTGCCTCCTTCTCAGGTATTATAAATCAAGGAATCACGTGTCCTAGGGGCAAATGTCTACTAATCCATTTTAAATTCATAACTCACTGCTGGCAGATGTGCCTGAGATATGTAGTGAACATTCTTAAGGGGTCGATTGACATTACTTACACAATCAGAAAAGATCAGTGATGAATGAGTCTTTCTTATTAAAATAATTCTTTGATTAGACATTGGGTTGTAAGACCTTTTCCAGGCCTGATTTCTCTGAATACTAATTAGCTTGGTTGGTAGGAAAATGCTGTTAGTTGGGAAAATCTGTTCTGAGGTCAAAGGCCTCAGTGGTTCTGTGACCTCAGATTTGCTAAACCCTCACTGTACCCAGCGGGGATGTAGGCAAGCCAGTGTGATTAGACTATTATTAGAAGTATCAATGATAATTAACATTTTTTGAGCACCTACCAGGTGTTAGTACAATATAATGTATCATGTTTAGTACTCCGCACAAACCTATGAGATCTCACTTTTTAAGTGAGGAAAAAATTCTGGGAGATTCAATAATTGCTGAACATCATATAGACAGCAGATGGGCTATCTAGTGTTCAAACACAGATTTTCTGCCTCCAAAGCCCAAATCTAAGGGTTTAGTGATAGTAATCATAGAAGAACAGTTCTAGCTATACATATAAAGACTTACTGTAAAGTCATGAGTTATTTATTCAACAGTTACTTACTAGTTCCTATTTTATGGTAGACAGTGTGATCCTGAACAAAAGAGACATAGCCTCTGCCTTCATGGTAGAGGAGAAAAATAATCAAATAAGTGCATAGATAAACATACAATTATAAACTGTGCTATGTACTATGATGGAAAGCACAGAAATGTGGGAGAGCATGTCGCAAAGGCACATAGTCTAATCCAGCAGATCAAGGAAGACTTCCTGGAAGCAATGGCAGTTGAGCAAATACCACAGGGATAAGTGTAGTTAACTAGGAGTAAGGGAGGGCAAATGGGAGAGGAAAATTACTGGCAGAATGAAGGGCATGCGTAAAGGCCCTAAAGCAAGAAGAAAGAACTTTCAGTCTTTGGTTGTTAGACATGGCTGATCTGTGGTTAAATTTAGTTGGTAGATGTTTATTTTGGCTCACAGATTCTTCTGGAAAAATCTGAGACTCAAAAAGGAAATGTTACATAAATATTCCAACTTCAAGCTCCTCCCAAAAAATCATAAGATCTGGCAACCCTTGGCCCTCAGGGCTCCAGGGGCAACAATGACAAGTGCTGAGTATGGCCAGTGTCATCGGTTTTCCTACTCCTTATTGTCTCTCCCACACTGAAGTGAAGCTTTGGTAACCACTTATGGTCATGTCTGTACTGCTGCCTTTCCTAAGTGGAGGCTTAGGAACTACAGATACAATTCAGTGGAGAGGTATTCTTCCGTATCCCTGCCTTGATCACAAAAGAAAGAAAGAGCAAGAAACCCATGTGCTTTTCCTCATATTCAGTATGTGCCACTCGTGTACTGTATTTATTAGAGCCTGTAAATTACTCCTTATTCAGAGGAAACAGTATAAAGGCCAGTAGGGTGTGCCACTAGTTAACAGCCAAAAATATGTTGACTTCTTTGCTCAGATGCAAATGTTTAGTGAGAATGAAATGTGCTTTATGTATTGTTAACCCCACCACCACAGTAAGCATGGAGGGCTGAATATACAACTGATTTTTAGCTAAAGATATATATTTTAAAAATGCCGATTCTATGCTTCTAAATGTAGGACTACACCTGTTTTTAATTGCTACTCAATTTATTAAGCTTTTCTACTATATTAAGCAAAATAGATAAGATAGCGCCTGCTCTAGAAAACATATGTTGCTCATTCTTGGTCAGAAAAATTAATCTTGCCATCTCCAAACCACTGCACCTTACATATTAGCAAGAAAAAAATTAATTTTGAAATTTTTCTAAACATTTAAAAAGATATCAAGTAATGCAGACATCTCCGATATAGTGTAAGGGCCCTAGGCCCTAAATCGTGATGTAAGAAACCATTTTATCTTACATAGTTAATATGTTCCTCCAAACAGTGTAAATCGTGACACATATTCAGAACACTAGAGAAACTCACTTGAGAAACTTGTGATGAACCATTTTGTAAAGCAGAGAATTTGAATGTAATAACAACTCTCACTGATACTTTCTTCAATAACAAAGTATTCTAGTGGGATTTAATAAAATACATATGTTTTCACACATATATGTGATATGATGCTTAAAATGTCAGTTTCCTTATATGTAACAAATTATTTGATTTTTGTTTGTGTTTGCCTTTTATGTCCTGGTCCTAAGTTTCCACCTTGCTTTCTTTTCTTCTCTCCTTTCCATGCGTCGTCAGTGTGTCTAAGCTTTGCTACAAATCAATTCTTCACCTCAAAGCCAACCAGCAGAGGGTACTGTTTGAGCACTTAAGTGGACTCTTCATCTTTGTCTTCCCCATCCAAAGAGAACAATATCTGAAAAATAGCCAGGGAGGATACTCAATAGGCAAGGTGCTGGCAAGATAATACACATCAATGATCATGTTTCGGCAGCATTTTGCAAGAAATTCTCTTTGTTCTCAGCTGCTCACAAAGGACATTCTGTGCAAAATGCACCTGTAGTTCCTGGTGATAAACATATGTGAAGGTAGATAAAAAAGGGTGGTGGTAGTGGAGTGAAATTTGCTTCTAAATTTACCAAGTACTTATATCCATTTTAGGATTCTGAATCAAGATTAACAGCCCCACATGTTTTCAGCTTGCTGGTGAATGGTCATGAATAATTCCTGCAGTAGCAAATAACATAATAAAATAATCAGGCAGTCCCTGCACATTGTAAATCAATGAGCACAGATGTCTCCAACTGGAGGGGATATTTGAAGTTACTTTACATTTTGTTGGGTTTGAAACACTTGAGAGTCAGTTAGTGACTGCTTATCAAAGTAAAGTGAGCATGTCTTCATTCTGAAATCACATTCAGCATTAAATATAATTAAATATATTGCAGAATACTTTGTCACTTAATTTTTACATAAATTTGATTGATTTATGTAGAAAAGTGAATTATACTTTCCTTAGAAAAAAACTCATACACTTGGATTTTTATAGTAATAATTTTAACCATTTTATCAAAGTGAAACTGCATATGGTATGAACAAAAAAGTAGAAGTACTTAAAATGAAAGCAATGGTTCTCTGTCCCACTTCTTATCTTTAGTCTCTTCTTGTATGCAACTTTTCAATTTTTATAGCATTTTTTCTTACCTCTATATCTCTAAACAGTATTCTTACACTGCTAATTCTTGGGTTATTAGTACTAGACATTATATATTGTCTTCCTATGCTGATAGATGAGTATGTTAACTCGATTAAATTACTCAATACCTCCTGTTAGTCATATCTCTCCTTTAGATCTTTATTGCTTACTTATGAGACTTAGATAAAATACTTATTCCTTTACTAACTTCAGGTAAAATACTTTTTCCATTAATGATAGACAACTTATTTTGAGTTCCCATCTTTTCAGATCTTACCTCCCATTTCTTTCCAATTTGTGTCATTTTACCTCTTCAATGTCTAGAGTATTAACATTCTCTAATCTTAATTCTATTATCTTCCTCTATAGGTTAATTGTAAAGTTGTAAACCAATAAATGGTGTTTCCATTAGGGCTCAGTATTGTTTATTGCAGTGTCACATAGTATATTGCTATTATACTTATTTTCATTCTGGAGTTTCTAATTGCCTTTCCCCCCCCCCCCTCCTTATACTACTTGTCATTCTTTTATTCTCATTTTTTTTTGTTCAATGAGAAATTTTATTAATACTTTTTCCAGAAACTTCTTTCTTTTGAAGCTCTTTATCTTGTTACTCTTGTCTGTACTTGTTCTGTAGGTCTGCTACACAACAATCTTGTTGGTGTTATCTTTCTTTGCTTTGTTTCCTCATTTCTGGAAGTCGGTCTTTTTGCTGTCTTTGTTTACTTCTTTTTGCTGAGTGCATACTCAAAAAAATTAGTAAAAAATTATATGTGAGATGCAACTCTTTTGACTCTTTGAATGTGTGAAAATTGGCCCATGGAAGTGTGATCTATGCTGACACTTGAATAATAATTAATTAGGTATAGGAAATATAGTTAAAAATAATTTTAGCTCAGAATTTTGTGAAGCTTATGCCAGCTTGATTCTTTGATGACCTTTTTTCTTTCTGCTTTTTTTTTTTTTCAATGATCCTAGATGGAGACCTTTTTACAGCCACTGGTGGTCTATTTCAATCTGAAGTTTTAAGTCTTTCAGCTCTCTAAAATTCTTTTATATTACTCAAATTAATTTTTTCCTCTCTGTGTTTACTATTTATTTTCCATAATTCCTATTAATTGTCTATCAGTCTTCCTGGTTTGATCTTTTTGTCTATTTTTACTTTATTTTCTGCAAGATTTTCTCAATTTTATATCCTAAAATTTCTTTTTCTTTTTTCTTTTGTCAATCACATTTTTGTTAGTTTTCCTCCTTAATCTGTTAGTTCTTTCTTCATAATATCCTGTTCTTGTCTAAGAGGTGCAATGTATTCTTGAATCTTTCTAAGTCTATGAGAATTTCTTTAAAAAGTTCTGTTCTTCATATTATCTCTTCTATTTTGGAGTTAGTATTTCCTGTTTATTTAACTTGATCAGAGTCTCCCACGTTAGGGACCTTTTCAAATATATGGGAATCTTTGATTTTCTGTTTATATTTTAGAGTGAGGAAAATTCCATGACTTGGGATCATGATTTACATAGTGGTGAATCAGGTCTCCCATAAACAGAATTTTGATCGATTTTTCTTATTGTTCAGTTTTGTGTGTCACTGTCAATCCTATTGTATCTAAGGTTTTAGAAGCGAGCATCTCAGTGGTTCTTCTAGGCTGCTTATCTACATCTCTGTTACTACACTGCCCATTTCCCCTTTATTTTACTCCAAGCTGAACTCTTTGGATGCCTTTCATCTGTTAGCATCTCTCCATCCACTTGTCACATTCCAAAAGTTTGTTGAAATCTTTTATTATTTTTTATTAGCTAATGACCACTTCTTTTTATTTTATCTTATGATTTTATACCTGTTTGCATTTCTTTTACTGACATTTTAATGGGCTTTTGGGTGGAAAAGAATATAAATATGTATGCACAATCTGCCATCTTTATCTGAAAGTCCATACTAATTTTTGAATGTACAGTTGTATGACCCGAAAATTTTTTATTCATATTAAGTATTTATTTATAGTCCATATTATTTGTAAAAATGTATTTTTGGTGAACATGTTTAAGATATCTTTTAGCATGTGTCATTTCTCTGACTATATTATTAATATTTGAAGGTATGATGAAAAACCAAACATTTGTTTAATACTTTTGAGGTATAAATTACTCAAAATGATTATGTTTGTTCTTTAAAACCATTGTTATAGTATTCTGTAAAATGAGTAGTGTTACTATCCCATTTGACAAATAAAAAATGGAGTTTTTGAGAGCGTTGAGTGATAAGCTTAAGATTGATGCTTCCTCTGCAGAGCATGTCTCTAAGGTACTACTTGATAAAACCCCAAATAACTAATTTGATTTGTCTACAGAAAAAATTTCTACTTCTACAAAGTTTCATGTGTAACACTTTAGTTTTAGTCTTGGTTGTATTTTTAAAATAAAATTTAAAACCTTTCCTAAATATTTGGTAATGATATAGCATTTCTAACTTCTCCCAGTAAATTTAAAGATAACTTCCACTGATGAAATATGTCATATTACATAGAGGAGAGCTGTTGTCTCGGAACATCAGGGACAGGCTAAGGGAGAGTCAGACGATTCTAATTGTCTTCAACTATTATATATATTACTACATTTTAGGTCAGATAATTTGGCTCATAACATTCAAAACTATTAATTATGGGATTTTATAACGAGGTTATGCAGTATATGTTTGCCAATTGGGAAAGAAAGATAATTATGCTTGAATGTAGGTCACATTTAAGAAACTCTCTTAGGCCTAATGGGAACCATACTTTCTTAAAAAACAAGAATTAATGATATTCAAGAGAATGGTGTCTCTCTCATCTTGTGACCCAATTCTGGTCAGAGATTTTTTTCTTTTACCTTTTTTGATGGCTGAGTTTAGGAAGAAAAACTTGAGTAATTTCCTGTAGGGCAGTTTGGGACAGTTATATGGAAGCTACTAAATTGGATCTTGTTGGTTATAAGTAACTGGCAGATGAAGTATTAACAATAAGGATGTTTACAGGTACTTTTCTAGGGTTGATATCATGAGAGATAATTCTCCTAACTTCCTCCAAAGTGTTTTATGCTGACTTTTATATCAAAAGGAGATTTTTGTCTATCATGTGGTTGTTCTAGTCTTTGTCCTTAAAAAATTGTTGGTATGTTCTGTCAGTGTTTTTTTTTGTTTGTTTGTTTTCTTTTGTCTTAAACTTTCTTGGTTTCAGCAGTACCAAATGGAAAATCTAAAGAACACTGTTTAAAATGGGAGTAAACTCCCCTAAAAAATAAGGAGCTTGATATAATTTTGTAGCATCCAAAGAACCTCTGTTATACCTAATTAACCATTTTAATTGAGACATGAAAAACTGCTGTGCGCACCAAGTTCCCACCCTCTGCCCCACCCCTACCAAACTCATTTCTCACCACCTGGAGAAAGGCTGCAACAAAATAACAGACTTTTAAATTCATGGCATGGCCAAAGAAGAAACAAAGTTTTCTGGTGGTGTGGCTGGATTTTCTTGGAACTATTAGCTATGTAGCAAAACAGACCTCAGCTCCCAATATCCAGAGCAAAGCTTTGATTTTACCAGTGTAATTTAAGTGGTTTAGTGAGTTAACATGTGTTGGAGTTGGGGCAAAATTGCTTTTTAAAGGAAAAAGGAAGAAGAGAATATTTAAATTTTAATTTACAATTTTAATCGGGCTAGGATTTTTGTCAGTTTGAAATATGTCCATTTTTAGTTATTATCTTTATGTTTGCCTTATTACTAATGGAATATCATACTTAACGAGTCAGCTGGTCAAATATTCTGAGAATGAATTTTATAACCTGTATTTCATTTTATCTCTTTACCCTCTTTAAAAAATTACTTGAACAAACTGCTTTAAGTAACTAAAAATATCATAAAACATACTGTACTTTAAGATTATCAGGCATTTATCAATGTGGACATGGGATTTAGAAAGACAAAGGATGATGGGAGAATGGAAAGATCTAGGTACTGAAACACGCCTCCTGGGTCCCTAAGCCCTCCTTCCTGCAAATACTTGTCCTGCATTACTGATGCTTAGCTAGCCATACCTTTTATATTTATTTGACAGTTTTTCATCCACCCTACTTTTCTGTGGATATTTATTTGTGTACAACTGGTATCCTCAGACTAGTTTGATAAAGATAAGTCTTTAACGGGAGGCCTTAGATCTTTTCCCCACTGTCATCTCCATGAAACTCTGTTGTTAGTTACTGAACATAGTGAAGGCTCGCAGCAAGCTATAGATGACCTGGATGCATTGCTCGACCACATCTTATATATTTAGACCAAGAAAAAAAGAAAAAAGAAAAAGAAAAAGAAAAAAAATCCCGAATCAATAAAAGAAAATATGGTTCTTCCTAGACCTATTCAGACCCATCTAACTGTTAATTTCCACTTCAGAATTCTTTTGTCATGATGCATGAGTGGTGTCTGAATTCCTCTGGGTGGGAGATTTCCATGAATAAGAAACTCTGAGATCAGCTCTTATGAATAGGTGAACTGTGGCCCAGTAATCGAGCTGTTGCTTGTCTTTGGGGTGTAGTATGTTCGTTAATCCTATTGACTATAATCCTAACTGGGTGGCTCTTGTTAAATCTTTGAGGAGAAGATGTAATCTTCAGACCAAGGACACATGAAAAACATACTGCAACTATTCCTGACTCTCCCCAGGTCTCAAAGCAAGAACTTGATTTATTTTTTTAAACAAGATATATAAGGTCCCCAGACTGATCTCCACTCAAAGTTGTGACCGCAACCTAACCAGGAGAGTAGAAACGCTGCTTTCATCAAACTGGGAATTGTTCAAGGTTATAATGCAGAATGAAGGAGAAGTAACGGATATCATGGTTTAAAGACAAGTCTAATTACTAAGAGATCATTCAGGCAGCAACCTAATATATCTGCCTCAGTGATTTTTGGGAAGACATTCTTTAATGCTGGAGAAGAGCGAGATTGACAATAGAAAAAGGTTGTGTTTAGCTGAGTCTCCCTTTAATTCTTTTTAAAGCCCTAGGATGACTTGTTAGGGTGTGTACATGACAGATTAAATGCAAGTCTTTCTGAGACTTGGTAAATAGGGGCTTTTAGGTAGCTCTAAAAGAATTTGAGGTAGTAGAAATGGTGGGGGGTGCATTAAGAGTATTACAGAGTGAAACTGTAAATCTGGCGAAAGCAAGTTAAAGATTCTACCTTTCTCTGAAAAAAATTCACTGGTTTGAAATTATAAATGTGGGATCTTTGGAAAAACTTTAGACTCAAGAACAAGGTGTCTGTTTTATTACTCAATAGAGCAATTTATTTCTATAAGGAGATGTGTAATTTGGGGGTGGCTTTTGATTTTGAGAACCCCACACTGATAACCTTACTAGAAACCTTGGGGTATATACTGCACTCCATACAATTGCTACAACAGTTGGATGGTTTTGTTTTGTTTTCTTTTCTTTTAAATGGCAGAACCATAATGTGCTTCAGCACTTGGATTTGCTCCACAATGTGTCTCAGTCCAATGATAATCTCTAGAGCCCAGATCCCTGGGACCGATTCCAACAAAACAGTAGGTCAACATTGGAAGAAAAAGAAATTGTTGCCCAGATTGCCACAAATGGAAATGAGAGAAGAGAAATGCTTATCAGGGTTAATAAACTCAAAGTCTTATTATTAGCAAGGGGATGGTGAGTGGGCAGAAGGAGAAATAGGGGCTGACATTTACCAAACATTTACTTAATGTCTCACACATTAAAGATACTTTAATATCTTTTTTCATCTACTTCTTACTAAATCATAAAAGTTTTATTATCTTAATTATTACAGATAAGGAAATTGAAGAGAGAGGTTAAAAAATTTGCCCAAGGTCACACAGCAAGCATATAGTGGAGGTTTGTTAACTTGTGTGAATGACTCTAAAGCTTATGTTCTTTCTACTCTGCCACAGGTATTATTTAGATGAGCTGTTATTAGTGTCTATTGTAGTTCCATAATAATTCAGACCAATGTACAGTGGCCATAGGTGGTCAAATAATCCTATTTCTAGGGCTTCAAAAAATCAAGAATTCATGAGACGTAGGTAGTTGGCATTTGTCAGACATCTTTGGTTTCATTCATTCATTTAACAAATATTTGTCGAGCTCCAGCTACATGCTAGGTACTGAGCTAGGTAATGGTACTGCAGTAGAAAGTAAGAGAAATACAGTTCCTATCCTCATGAGCTTATATTCTGGAAACAGTAAACAAGTTAAGGAGTAAACACATTCAGGTCCATGAAGAAATTATTTCAGTAAGTAGAACCGCAGTGTTATTCTAATACCCCAGGTTGCTATGGGCATGAGATGAATGAGTAAACTGAATATTCTGATTGTCTACATAGACTTTATCAAGGAGTGGATCTGGCCTCACGACATGGCAAATCTCTAGGTGAGGATGTCCTCATCAATAGCTTGTTTCATCTGAATTAGCTGCTGTAAATGGTCCCCCTCATTCTTTTGTGTATATACTTCTCAGCCTGTTGGGCCTTTAAATTTTTTTCTGGTCTTTTTCTTTGCTTGATTCCACTGATACTGAGAGGGGAATAGTAGAGCACTTCAAGTAGGGTTATGACATCTCTCTTTTAGAATGGGTGTACTTTTTCAAAAAAGGGAAGAATGAGTTTTTCTATTTTTAAAGGTCACACTTTAGATTGCTCTTGAAGATATATAGATGAATGAAAAAATTAAATTTGCAAATGACTGATAATATAACATTTACTTTAAAGATAACAAAAAAAATACTGCAAATTTTTAAAGGTACATACATATGAAGAAAAGTATCTAAAAGGAGATACACCAGACCCTGGGGAGAAACTTGGGATTGCAGCTGGCACCTAAATGGGACTTTGTTCAATTCATGCTATTATAATATTTTACCTGGAGAATATATACATATATTATTTTTATAATTAAAAAATAATAATTTAAAATAATGAACAGAGATAAGTTTAATGGAGATCAGCTAGGAAGCTTTTGTAATATTCCAGAAGAGAGATGATTCTGATTGGAAATAAAAATGAATACGGTATCGCCAAATAGTTGAGAATAAGAGCTGTAATTACATATTGCTTGGACTTGGGTTTCTGCTCTTATCCTTATCAGTTGTGTGCCAAATGGGCAAATTAGTTAACCTATTTGTGTCATGGCCATTTTATCTGTAGATGAATATGCAAAAAATAGTACCTACTCATAGAGTACTTGTGATAATTAAATGACTTAGTACATGAAAAGTGCTTAGAACATGGTTAGTACTTAGGAAGGGCTCTATAAATACCACCAACTCTTTTAAGGTGAATAAACAGAATTTGTCTGGGGGAAATGGGAAGAGTAATGAATAACTAAAGATGCTAATATATTGGAAACAAAAAATTGATGTTGAATATCTTGTCAGGCCTTGTGAATCATTATGCTTTTGCACTTTCCCTTTTTTGCCTTGGGGTCACAGGGGTATAGAACATCCTAATGACTTTCTACAAATTCTATGGCAGTTGCTTTTCTAATCACGAATTGCAATCTGAAAGATGGTCACGTCACTTAGCCTCCTGTCTAGTTCTCAAATTAGTAAATTGGTAACCATGTCATTTATTCTTAGTGCTTAGATTTTTTTTTAATTTATAAAGTAATTATATACATTTAAACAGATATAAAGTGTATCTTCTCCACTTTTCCACTTTTCTCTGCTTACTCAATTGCATCTTCCCTCACTGATAAATCTGCTCTTCTGGAGCAAAGGAAAGATCTGTTACCTCTCAGTGTCCATTTGTGTGAAAATACAAAGATTGCCTACTTCTTTGAATTATTTTAAGAATCCAGTGAAGACAAGTACGCTTTAAGAAAATGTAAAACACTGTGCAGATTAGCATTTAGTCTATTGGCCTTTTAGATCTCATTTTTTTTTTTTCTATTCTGTGTGGAAATACTATAGATAAAATTCTAGATGGCTGCATTCTGAATAAACAGTGTTCACCGAGATAATACCTGTCTCATCTTCGAGTTTACTGACTGTTGAGTAATTGTTTAAATCTTGCCATTTTATTCACTTCAGTTTTTAGAACACTGGTAGGACAATTGCCAAACTGTTGGAAAAGAACAAGTATTTAATTTAGATGTTAATCTTGCTTCTCTACCTAAAGTATGCCTATACACTTCCCCTCTGCTCCATTATGACCCTAAATGAAGTTTGGCTGATACTAAAATCATTCATTTGTGCTCAGGAAACACTTTGAGCCTTTCCTGTAGGTCTTAATTTGGCCTTTATCTGCCTCAATTTGGGTCATAATCTGGTCCAATGTCTAGCCTCTTAGATAAGTCTACAGTAACCAACAAACTGCAACCATAATTCCAGTCCTTTTTTTTATGCTGGCCATATCTAGGTCATAATGCCTTTCTGCTTTCTACCATAAGAAAAAAAAGTGCTTTTGTTAATATTGATCTTGTTCTTATTATTTGTAAACCAGGAATATTAGTTTACATATTTCTGTATTGATGTATAAATTTTTCTCATTCATATATCAAAAATATATTAATATGTCATTATAAATTTGAAATTTGATTCTCAAATGAGAAGCCAGTTATATTTTGTGAAATTCTAAAACATGCTTTTGAAAAATACCACTTCATTGAGGTGTAATTGGCATACAATAAACTGCATACATTTTAAGTGCACAATTTGAAACCTACATTTTGAGTAATAAAGCTCCATTCATTTCCCACAGAACCTCCTGCATAAGTACAGTATCAGCCTATCTTCCTCCTTATCTTCAAGGCTAAGCTTGTCAAGGGCACTGTCTTAACTCACTTTCCTTAATCACTCGCCTTCCAGAAAGTCCACTCTCAATGACTCTCAATCAAGCTTCTGTTTTCATTACTCAGGTGAAATTGCTGCAGCAAAGCTCAACTGCCCAAGCCTGTAGACATTTTTCTTGTCTTTTTTTCCTTGGTTTCTTTGTGACATTTGCTGCCATTTACTGTTCTCTAACATCTTATAAATTTTATCTTTCTTGTCATGCACAACAAAACGTTCTTCTGGTCCCTTTAGCACTGACAGCATTCCTTCTGTCTCCCTCCTCTATCTGCCCCTTAAGTGGTGGGAATACCATGGCTATGCCCTTCATTGCTCTTCTCAACCTCTACACTCTCCCCACATGAGCTCATGCACCCAGCTAGTTAGTTATATAAAACATGCTTTTAAAAAATATACATAAATTTTTACAATAAAAAACGCAACATTCTAAAAACCCCCCAATTTCCTAACGATATCAATTTCTATGAGTTTGCTATGCTACCATTTACTAGGAATTAAAGAAATCATTAAATATTTAGAATAATTTAATATAAAAAGCCTTAAAATCTAACTGTATGTCATAGCTCCTTAAAAAACTACAACCTGCATTTTAAAACATTTTCTCTACAAAGAATTTTATCAGCTATACGAAAATCTGTACAGCTTTTATAGTGAAGCTAATATTGAGGTGTACTTGAATTTACATTCTTACCAAAACCGTAGCCTAAGCACACATGCACACTCCACACATGTTATTACAGGATAGCCATTTATTCTCCATCTTTAGCCTCTTTCTCCTCCTCTTCTTCTGGTTCATTCTTCTTCATTGAGTCTGTTGGCCTGCCAAAACCCTTTTCCTGCTTCACTTTTGCCCTTGACATGGTATGTGCCAATATTCTTCTCATATTTCTTTTCTTCTCTGCTTTCTGTTTGTATGGTTGCTTATCTTTGGCTGACTGTTTAGCTCACATTGCACCCATTTTTTTTTTCATGTTGATGAGTCACAAATGAATGATTTCAGCTTAAACATCTCTTCTGACATTAGATCCATGTACTAAACTCTCTTTTGGACATTTCAATCTGCATATACCCTAGGCATATAAAACAGCATCTTAAAGACTCACTTCACAGCATGGGGAATATAGTCAATAATATTGTAAAAATTCTGTATAGTGTCAGGTGGGTACTAGACTTTTTTTGGGGAGAACACTTTGTAAATTCTATAAATGTCTAACCACTATGCTGTACAGCTGAAACTAATATAAAACATTTAATTTACACTGTAATTGAAAAATAAAAAAGAAAAAAAGAAAAAAATCAATGGGCCACATACAAATGAATATATTTGTAGATTCTATATTCTTTTTCATTAATCTACTTGCCAAGACTTATGC
Source organism: Macroglossus sobrinus (assembly GCA_004027375.1). Lineage (NCBI taxonomy): Eukaryota > Metazoa > Chordata > Mammalia > Chiroptera > Pteropodidae > Macroglossus > Macroglossus sobrinus. The sequence goes on along the minus strand of PVKZ01000389.1, from coordinate 560,925 downwards.
CAATAGCAGCCTGTTCTGATTATAGAACTACTTTAGTAATTTATACATTTCCATCAGCAATAAATGAGAAGCTATACACACTACAATACCAAAAAAAAAAAAAAAACACCTCAATTTATTATCATTCTCTCAAAAACCTTCTCTTCCTTTTCTAGTCCTTGACCTAAGACAGAGGCCTTCCCTGTGGGAAGCTTATAATATTGGCTGGGGAAACAAAATATGAATGCATGAAGTCATCACAAACAAGCCTGTGCTGTTTATGTCAGTTTGGTGCAATGAAGCAGCAAAAGGCTCAGTGATGTAATACAACCATTAGCAAGGAGTACTTTAGAGAATAAAGTCCTGGTGATGGGGAAGAGCTGATAGGTGCAGAGTATTCAGAAAAGCGAGAATGTCAAAGGTTGTCAGGAGTTGTCAAGCCTTTATGGAGCTGATGTGTTCAACAGATGCATATTAAGAATTTTCCATGTGTCAGAAACTCTTAGCTTCTGGAGAAGTGTCAGTGGACAAGAGACAAGGTTCTTGCTCTCATGAAGCTTATGTTATACCAGAAAGAATCAGGTAATGAACATGTAAAACATTAATACAAATATAATTTTAGATAGAAATACTACAAAGAAATTGAGTGTGATGAACTAGAAAGTGATAAATAGTGGGGGCTTCTATTAGACATGACAGTGAGGGGAACCCCTCAGAGGTGTGACATTTAAGCTGCTTGTTGAGTTTTGCTCTGAGGAAAACAAGATTTAAAAAACAAATTAAACTATTAAAAGGAGACCAAAGAGTAAGTATGAGGCATTGAGTGTATTAGAATCTCTTCAACTAGTCTGGAACAACTGTTTTCCTTTTTCACTTTCTTTCTTTGATATTTGAGATAAGATAGATGCAGACTACTGGACTTTTCTTACCTAAATATTGTGTTTGTGCTTGCAATGCAGAGAAAAATAGAAGAATTTTGAGTGAGGAGACACTTCTCTGTAATATCTAAAGTGAAAAATCCTTAGCAATGAACAAACTTTGGTCTCTTATTTATCTTTAATGTTATCCCTCAACCCTATAGTTTCTCCAATATATGAGGAAAAAAATTAACTATCTTATATGTGGTGCCCTGAATATTATTCAGGAAATTGAATTCAGGATGTTGATTTCTGATAAAATAGCAATAACTAAAACAAATTCACAAAAAGGTCTTCTAGTATGAGGAAACAGACAATAAATAGGTAAATGGATAAAATATAACATTAGACAGTGATAAGTAATATTAATAAAATAAAAGGGCAGGGGTATAGAAAATAATGAAGGAGTAACAACTTTAGAATGCATCTCCTGGGAAGTGATATTCGATTGTAGAACTGAAAAGGGAGAAGACACCCTATATGAGGGAAAGCAAGTCAGAAGGAGCAGCAAGTGATTTGGTTGGCAGTCTGGTTCATTTAGCAGGGGGATGCTTTCTCACTTTGATACTTTGATATTTACATTGTACCATTTTAAAAACATGACATTTAGACCACGAGGGGAAATCCATTTAGCCTACAGACCTCTTAAATCAAGGGAAATTCTTTTTCTAGAGTTATCTCATCATCCTGAATGAACTGACAAAAGTGTACACTCAGTTCTCCTGTGGAAGACAAGAATCATAAGGAGTTAATGCACCACATATTTAATTTTGCTGTAGCAACAAAAGGAGGATAAAAAGAACTAATTTAAAAACTGACATTTTTTTTATCTCATTGACTTTAAATTAGGAGAAATAAAATGTAAGAAAATGAATACATACTTAGCGCCGTTAGAAGGAAGGGAAGACAATGTCATTCTGAAGGTTTCATTTCCTAAGCTCTTGTCTCATTGCTCCACCCTTGGAAAGCCCGCAACTCCCCTTGGGAATTATTATTTTTCACATAGAACAAAAAGAAAGAACTAAGACTCGCTACCATTGAAGAGAAGCCAGAAGCCACTGGTACTTGGTTTTCATTGTTTTTGGTTTCTGTTTGAAGATGCTTGCTCTGGGAGAACACATAATGCTGACCTGGGAAATTTCTTCTTGGGGTTTTCAAATGACCCAGATGAGCTGGCTGATGAGACAGACATCTTTTCTTTATAAAGCATTTCAGGAAGAAGAATTGGGATTTGAAGTCAGAGTCTGGAGTTGAGTCTGGTCATCATTATACTTGTTGTGTGGCTTTCAGCAAGTCGTAGAACGTATCTTACAGGACAGTGAGGATGCAATGAGTCCGGCCTTTGGTAATTGCAAAGCACTTTGAAAATATTAGATATTGGCCATCATTGTTTTCTATATCATTGTTTTTATTCTCTTGTTAGTCCTTCCAGGGACTTGCTTTTTACAACAAACTTACTAATTTAAGTTCTTTTATACCATTCTTGTTTTTAAGGAGGGTGTTCTAATAACTTAATTCAATACAACAAATACTTAAATCTGAAAAAAAAGAAAAGTTTTTATTAGAAGGAGTTAACAAACAGGTGTGACATTAACTTAATGTAACGTAGGTTGAGGAAAGAGCCAGAAAGAGAGCATAAGCCAAAAGTTACAGGCACGTCACAGAGGACGAACTCCATCTGGGAGAACCAGAGACTAGACTCCATGGAGAAGTGGTGGCATAGAGAAAACTCAGTTACCTGAGCAGGGGTAAAACAGTCTGAGATAGGCCCTGATCTGCAAGCAAGCTGACCCCCGTGTAGGGGCAGGTTTGGGGCAGACCAGGAAGGAAGTCCAGAGCAGTATGTATAATCTGGTAAGCATGGCAGTGGCCAGTGTGTTTTTTCAGTACAGCTGTCAACATCAGAAGGCCTAGAGCAGGAAGGAAGGGCAAGTCCCTACAGGCCCAGTGATAGGGGTATGGAGCGAGTGATAATAACTGCTCCAGGCAGCCATGCAGTAACTAATTAGGGTCAGAAAATCTAACATGAGTAGCAGGGTCTCAGAAAGCTTTCCCACCATCACCCCAGCACGTGCATGCACATGTACACACACATGCATGTGCATACACATGGCCCCCACTCTTTCTTCTACTAGACGGTATAACTACTTATTGAGCATAGCCTCTAGAGTCAGAGGCCCAGTTTGATTCTTGATTCCACCTTTATTAGCTGTGCAAACTTGGGCAAATTTCTCAAACCTTCTCTAACTCAAGTCAACTAACTGTGTAGTGTTCTCAAGTAGAGGACTCTGTGAGGAGTAAATGAGATTACATGTAGGAGGTACATGCCACAGAGCCTGGAACATAATCAATGTTCAATAAATAGGGTGAATGAAAATAAAAAACTGGGCTCGCGCATGAGATTCAAGTTGATTCTCACAATAGAGACGTACTGAGCCTGGAGCAGCTGCAAGCCTTAAGTAATGTTGCATCTCAGAGGGTGGGGTGATTTAACTTTATGTTTCTTCTGCCTGACTCAGGGTGGTTATATGGATTGGCAAAGGGTCATGCTTCAGGTGAGGGTTGGGGAAAGACACACAGGGTCTGGAAACCTGTCAGGTACAGAGTATGCTGCCAAGCAGAGGTGTGAGTATTCTAGAACCGAGGGAGGGTGCAGCAGTGGCAAAAGCTTTTACTTAGGCTAGGAAGCCAGGTAACAAGGGCTGAGGTCTGAGTGAGTCACTAGAAGGTGAAATCACTGATCCAACCAAGAAATCTTGATGTAAAATTTCAGCGAGGTGGAGGTAGGCTGAAGGATAAACAAGATTGTTGCCCTGCAGACTCTGCTCTCTCAGAGAATGTTTCAGGAGATGGAAGACTTGAGTAAACTGTTGGTTTAGGAATAGATGGCCAAAGTGAGGGAACAATTATATAAACAAGAGAAAGCATGGTGGTAGAACAAGTTTATGAAAGAGATAGGGAGAGATCACATTGTTAGGTGGACTTACTTTTGAAATGAAGGAAGCATTCCTCTCCAAAAAATGGAGTTTGAAGATGTAGAGAAATAGCGAGACAGGAGAAAGAAGATGAAGGTTCTCTCAATCTCAGAGAATAATGAGACAGAGACATTTGTGGGGGTAGGGAACTTAAAGAAAAGGAGTCAAATAGTGACTGAAGGGAGTATGATAGGGAGCCAACTGGAGGTGAATCATAACACGGTCGTGATTTCTGCACCTACCCAGGCTGGCTCGAATAGAAACTGAAAGTCACCTATATTGATGGTTGGAAATAGCAAAACCGAGCTCATCCTCCCCTGCTCCAGCTAATGCAAATCGCCCACACCCACTTGTACCCATTTCCTACCACAAAATCTCCCCTTCGCACCCATTCTGCCCTGCAGACTCTGCTCTCTCAGAGGTGGCCCAGACAACCTGGAGGAACTGTTGCCTTTCCTCACGTCTATTTCTTATGTCCATTCCTAGAGACTAAACCCCCCTCTTTCTTCTTGAAACATTGTCCCTTACCCTCTCTCCCCACATTTTGCACAACAGATTCCTTCTCATTTTGCAGATCTCATTTTAAAGGTCACCAACTCATATCAGGCTTTCCTGAAACTACAACATAAGGCCTTTTTCTAGCATTTTCATAGCATTTTCCCCTTCCACACCTATTACATAAAACGGAAAAAAAATAGATCTCTTGCTTTGTTTATTTTCTGTGTCCCCAACTAGTCTGTAAGCTTCCTGAGGACAGAGACCCAGCATTTAACACAGAAGGTAGCACATAACATGTGCTCCATAAATATTTGTAAAGCAAAAGAATGAACAAATAAATGAATTAACTTTGAATCTCTCTGTTCTCCTCCCATTTCTTCTTATCACTGTATATTTCTTCCCTGTCTGAAAGTGGCAAACTGACTCAGCTTTACATCAAAATGTGCAAGTATAACTTTCATGCTGATCGGTTCTGTTGCTTTAGGGCCCTTCCTTGGAGCTTCAGGCCTTTCTGGTCCCATTTCCATTTTTTCTTCCCTTTTCTAGTTTACCCACCTTTGAGATGAAACATAGTCCATCTCAAGAATATTTGAAAGAAAAAGATCACCTGTGAGGTCAGCATTTAACATATGCGATATACCATTATCTATGCAATGTTTTTCCTTTTTCCCTGGGTAATCAATTTTATAGCATCTTGCTGAGTGGCATAGGTCTTCTGGGTATATCTGAACAATGGAAGAAGGATTCTCATCGCAGGATGTTATTTAGAATCTTCATGAACTGAAAGCCCTTTATTATATAGATATCAGAATTGTATAGACATAATTCTGCCTTGATTTCTGAACAATCACTCACCCACTCAGTAAGCTGGAGTGAGTATTCCTTTGTGAATCAGGCTTCACAATTTCCCACTGTCTTCGAAGATCAGTGATTATGCTGATCTTAGGTCCACATAATATCACATGATATGCTCAGTCTTAGAAAAAAAATCCTCTAATCCTTCCCAGTAGAATCGCCATCTTTGTTCTACTCATACTTGTCCTGGGGGCCAGTGCTACATTCTGAGGCAGTTATTGCTTTTGAGAATTTATAGAGCTTGTAGTAAATGCATAGCCTGCTCTTTAGCTCTGGCTTCACATCAACAAATTCTGATGCTTCTGGAGAGAGGCAAGAATCAGTTCATTTTATACAGGAAATCACTTCTTTTATTTTCTTTATCATTGTAACAATTATAGAGAGACTTTGCTGGAGAGTCCTTTCTAGCTCCCAGTGGAATCTTTTCATTCAAATGTCTCTGCCCTTTTAATCCTCCAGCCTATACTCCAATCTTTGGGACATGCCTCTATGACGGTAAGGGCTTAAAGAAACTAAGTTGTCATGATGGGATTTCACTTTAAAGTGCAAGTAGTAAGGACATATTTGAACAGAGTGGTCTTCCCAGGTCCACAGAATTCATTCCATGTAGCCAGTCCTTTCCTATACCTATGCCTAAATTGTACTCTGACCATGAGATTTATCTCATTGAATAAATCATAATTTTGGTATTAACTTTCTCATAGCCTCCTGTATACAACAAAGTTTGTAATGAACATGGCCCCTTCTCAGGCTACTTATAACCTACCACAAACCACTGATGCTTAATGCTGCGTGCGATATGGTATGCAGAACAGTTTGCTAACAGAATATCGTAGATTGAGATAGAGAGGCCGTCAGTGCTCTCTTCCATAGAGATTCGTTGTCCATCATCTCAATTCTCCACTATCAATAAAGTTTTTATTCTGACCATTTTAGTAACTATTTGCTGACATACAAAACACATGCATCTTTGTGCATCAACATCACACCATAGTCTCTTTTTTGTGAGAGGATGAGGCTGTCACTCAGCCATTTAAAATTACCCATCTTTAAGAAGACATGTTCAGGGTGTGGCCAGAGGCTCATCTGAAACCCCAGAAATTGTAGGATATGAGCATTTCACAGCCTGTTTGAGAGAGGCCACCATGAGGTAATTATTAAAAGTCTAGAGCAGTAACTATCATGTAGGCTGTTTCAGAAATTAACAATCTAAAAATAAGAGTCATGTGATTTGCATTAGTGTCAGGATAGAGAGCATCTGGGCCCAAATATGGCTTCAATTTCCCTTTGAAGTTAATGGGTATTACAGGTGCTTATCTAATCATAGCATTTGGACCAGTATGTTTTGCACATTCAGGACTTTGTAATGAGATGCAATGTTTATTTATGTTGCATATTCTTCTCCACAGACTGTAAAAATACCCTTGGCTCAGCCCTCTCTAATCATGGCAAGAGTCAACAGTCAAAGCTAATCACAGAAGGTAGGTTTATGGGGCAGTAACTCCACCCAGTTGGCATAAAAGATCTATTCCCAGAGAAAAGGTTTAAGCAATCATGTGAACTTCAGTCTGCCTAAGGAAGCCTCAGTGGCTTAGTGATTCCAAAATACTAATCTTTTGGTCAGGTTGGTGGTCAGTGTAAAGTGAGGGGTAGCTGGGAGAGGTTTCACTTAATGGTTGTTTAATATACAGAACATAAATCTTAGCCTAATTTTTTTCAGGATCAAGATTAAATTTCTAAGTGTGCCATCTCTGTTTAGAAAAATACTCACTGGTCAATCTCTAAATTAAATTCTATTTTTTAAACATTTTACTAAATACCTCCTAGATTCCAGGTGTATTGTTAGGCCTTGGAAAGGTAAAGATAAAAAGGTGTAAGGCCTGGCTTTGGGAGTTCTTTTATCTACTTCTGAATCTCAAGGTTATCATTTGTCTAGATGGAGATTCCCAAAACTGGCTACTCAGTGAAATTACTTATATCCCTTGCTTTATTTAAAAAAAAAAAATGCTCATGCCCAGATCCTGTCCCAGATATATCAAATTGGTATCTCTGGGATTAGGGCCCCCACACTTGTATATTTAACATATTTTTAAGACAATTCTTATGCAGCCTGCTCTGCAAAGGTTAGCACATCTGAGTTTAGGAACCACTCACTTCTATTTCTTATTTGATGTATAACAATGTTATTAAATATGTATTTATTAGTTGCTCATGTTAAGCTCATACAACCAAATTTAAAATTACTTGAAAAGCTCTGACCTTTTATATTCTCTAAGTCAATCATAGTATCGCATGCAGGCCTTCGATAAACCAATGATTCTAACCCTGAGTGCATGTTAGAATTTTTTGAAGAGATTTTAAAAAATGCTAATGCCAGGCTCTAATTTTATACCAATTAAATTAAAAAAAAGAAAAAACTTTAGACATTGAGTCCTAGGCATTGACATTGATGTTAAAAAAAAAAAAAGTTCTCCATAGTTTTGGACTATGAATTCAGAGTTGAGACCCATTGGAATAAATGTTTGGTATTGATGAGAATAAACATGTGGAACTGCTATCTTCCCGGAACCAGCCTTTTGATAGTTATCTTCAGTTTTCAAAGTATTTTCATCTATCTATACACAATCTTGTAAACCTCTGGAAGAAAACTTTAGGTTGTCTTTTCCAAGGGTCAGCAAGCATCCTCTGTGAAGTGCTAGACAGTAAATATCAGCTTTGTGGACCATATGCCAGAACTGCTCTGCTGCTGTGGAATGAAAGCAGTCATAGAAAACTTATAAATGAACAAGGACTGGGTGCATTCCAGTAAACTTTATTTCCAAAACAGTTTTGAGCTGGATTTGGCCCTCAGGCTGTTATTTGCTGACTCCTCATCTATACCAACACTCTAATTTTACAGATGAGGAAATGGAGGTCCAATTGGTGATGTTATTTGACTCAGACCTTATGGCTAGAAAAAGGCAAAAATGGACCTAAAGTTCAGATATTTAGACTTAAAACAAAACAAAGACCAGCAATTAGTGAGGAGTGCTTTTTAAAAATTAATGCATTACAGAGAGGATCTTCTCATCCTTGCCTTCTGTTCCTGGATTATGGTAGCTCTGTACATGTTGATCACTCTTCACAGGTGACAAGCTCCTAGAGAGTGGAGCCCGAATTTGTTCAGTGTTGTGTCTCCACAAGCTTGGGGCAAAGTGATGCCCAGTACATGTAAGTGAATCAAACATATTAGAATCATGTGTTTGGAGCTCAGTTTCATGTGTTTATTTCAAGACAATCTGAGGTTGGCTGGCTTATCAACTTCCTTAGATACCTTTTGTTAATATCTAGCTTACTAGGCTGTGCTTATGCTCTCTGTAACTTCATATAATGTTTATATAATGACAGAAAATATTTTGGGGTTGGGGCAGTTGAATAAAGTAAAGGTCAGAAGTCTAATTATGTTTAAAAAGGCAACTGTCATGTTTGCCAAAAAACTAAGAAATCTGTTTGAGCACTGTTCTCACAGATATTGTTTTCTCTTCACTTTTTCCTCTGTCTAGGTATCTAGGCCAAAATAAATGCAATATGTTTCTCTCATTCATTACATCCAGAGGCCCTTCTCCCTACGCTCCCTAGAGCTGTGCAGACTCTCATGTTTGACCTTGGGAGGTACTATTTACAATGGGTGAACCTGGAACTCCCCTTCTTGATTCAAGAAAAGCCTGCAGAACCTGTTCAGCAATTTCAGACTATAAACATGTGGTCCAAAGGGAATAAGAGATAAATATTTCTTTATGACTGCAATAAAAGTCTTCTCTCCTAACAAGGTTGTCAACACATCAGGTTAAATAGAGGCCTGAGAAAGTTGCTCACTTCCCAGTCAGGTTTGCTGGTTAGTGAGCAGGTAATGCCATTGTGGGTGTTTGCTTAATGCAAAGTACAATGGGCTATTGTCCTATATTCCTTGCTTTATTGGAACATATGTTTTTTCACACACACACATACCTTTACATACATACACAAAGGGTTGTGAGTATAGAAAAAGTGCAAGATGGAATGTAAGGTGTTATAAGGAAATAAAACCTTTTAAAGGAGAATTCATCCTGGGCCAGAGTGGGTTAAATCTTTAAGAAACCAATGAGGAGGACAGTTAGCAGATAAATACAAGATGTGCCATATAATTTTCATATCCAAACTATAGAACCACATTATTTAATTTAAGAATTTTGTACCATAATAAATAATGTGCAAGATACAAAAGAAATAGATGGCGTGGTTCCTGGTCTTCACTGGTTGATTATTTAGGAGAATGGATAATGAATGTGTATATCATTAAATGAATGAAAGATGTAAATTTTTTTTAAATTATGAGGACCCCAGACAAATGAAATAGACCAAAGTTTTTCCATGAATTTGGAGAAAAGGATTTTCTGTGTGGAATGGAATGGCTAGGAGAGGGTGGTATTTTTGTTAGGTCTTGAAGGATGGATTTGGAGAGTGGAGCAGAAAGTGAAGATCATGTCAAGCTAGAGGCTGAACCAACAGAAGCAGAAGTGAAGTGTGTCACCTGGCTGGAACGGTGCATTTTCCTGGGGCATGCTAGTGCCTTGGTTTCAGAGTAAGGTCGACATGGCTAATGAGAAACCAAATAATGTCATGGTAAAGTCGAGCTTGGGTTTAAATCCCAGCTCTGCCACTCTCTATTTATAACTTGGGAAAAGTAGCTTAATTCTCTGAACCTTAGGTTCCTTTCTATAAAAATGAGTAATAAAAGTGTTCATATTATTGGATATTTTGAGGATTAAATGAAATAATCCATGTTAAACTCTCTGTGCAATTCTTGGCTTACAATAAGCACCCAATAAATAACAGCTATTAAATTAAGCAGATGCTGAAAGTTAAAAGGAATGATCATTTTTCAGATATATAAGTACTCACCTTTTTTAGGCATTTCCTTGTGACCTAAAAAGAATCTCTTCTCAGACTATCGCTGTTTCCACTCTTTCCCCCTACTCAAGCAAGCTTGCCTCATCATAAGAAGCCACTCCATGAGCTCATGATAGAACACTCTGAAGCCTTGCTTGCCAGACTAAACATTATGAGTCAGGACTTTGGAGTCCTAATCTGAGTGACATGACTGACACATTCTCTGTACCTTTGGTTATCTAGCTCTTTAATCTATAAAATGGTCTTTGATGCTGATACAAGGAGAGAATAAACATTACCCCACCAGCATCTTCCACTCCCTGAAAGGTACAAATTCTAAGATAGTGTATCTGTTTTGGGTACTTTACTGCAGACATATTTGTAAGCCTCAACTAAAATTTTCTAAAAGAGAAGAATAGTAAATTACTGTGGGAATATTCAGGGAAACCCACAAAATATCTCCTTAAAGAAAAGATTTACAGATGAGGAAACCTACATGGCTGACATGACATGCTCAAAGCAAGAGGTCTCTTGATGCAAAGTGGAGGGCTGGCTCTCTGTTTATCACACTAATCCATCCTGCTGATTTAGAGAAATAGTAAAAGCCTTATTTTCCCAATAATGAGGACCTTTGGTTAGGACAGAGAGTAAATCTCCCATCCAGAAAGTATTATGCCAAGTAAAGATTATGCATGCAACATTTGTTATGCAAAGTGCTACCTTTCATAAAGAGAGAGGCCTCAGGAACTGTGTCCCCTTCCCTGGGACTATCAGTGTGTCTAAATTGCTGGGAGGTTCTTCCTCCAGCCTACATATATGGGCTGCTCCTTTGATGAGCCTGTCATGGCTGTTTGATGGCCATGAAATATCATTTAAGAGGGGTTAATGTCTTTTTGTTATTGATCCTTAACCTTCATGGAGCCTGAAACTCAAAGGTCTGCTTTCATGCCATGAACACAGAAAAGTTTTGCTCAGCCTGAGCAAGAGTGCTGCTGGTTGCCAGGGCCAGCTGATGCTGACTGCCGCTGTGTTTCCCAGCAATGTCAGCGGGGTCTTTTTCTTCATAACTGCTCCCCCAAAAACATTCTTCTGAAGTAGCTTTGTGTGTGCTCCTCCTCAGGCCTGAATGGTTGGTGGCCTGGGAATGGATGCATCCTGCCTTCTCTCCTTGTGCCTGAGCTTTTGGAATTTGATTTCCAGGGCAATTGCAGTTTGGACTGCACCCCAGGGCATCCTCTTGAGGTGGCTACTCTGTTCTGTGTTGTTTAGAGGGCCTAAAAAAATCTCTTGGGAAGCTTATCAGATGGTCTGAGAATAGTGGGAGCCTGTTTCCCATAGTCAAATTGTCATTTTCATCATCATCTTTGCTCTTGGGTTTCTTGTCTAAGAAAAACACATTCCTTTCTAAAGAAGTGTGGCAACTTCTTTGTTTGATTTGAATCTGGGTCAGGCCAGGTGGTTTTATAATCTCCCTCTGCTCTCCCATCCCTATTTTCTCACCTTCTAGTCTCCCTTGCATTTCTGATTCTCAGAGGGTGGCCAGACAGTGCTCCTCAGAATGAGTTAAGCCAGAGAAGCTTCTAAAAGTACTTGGGCACCTACAGACACTGAACAGTCAAATTACCACATCATGGCAAACTGTGTTCGAGAGAGACTGACCAGGCCTGAGGTCTGGGCAAGTATGAAAAATAATATAATCATTAGCAAGTACTGAGAATGTGCTATCTGTTAGGCTCGAGGTCAGCATTTATAAAGGTTGTATTATTTGATATTCAGAACACTCTATCTTATAGATGAGAATATGGAGGCTCTGAAGGGCTAAATGAGTTTCCTGAAACCACATAGTTAGTGGTAGAATCAAAATTTTGTCTCCAAGGCTGTTGGACCTGAAGGCCACACTCTTAATCACTAGGTTATACTGATTTAGTTCTGGTGTGTGGAGACTATTGCCAGTTTTAAGAATAAACTGTATCTAGATACAAATAAAACACAAATATGGTTGTCCAGTTTATGGAACATTCCTCTCAAACTTCAAAGGATGAGAGGTTATCCTCATGATTTCAATAGGAAACAAGACAGGTTGTGAAGTTTCTTAGGTAGGTCCAGATATTTGGACACCTGCTCTGCTATTCTGGGATTCTGTGGTGAGGGTGAGGGAAAGATGGGGAGAGCGAGGTCATTATTTAAAAACCATTTCCTGAGAGCTTGACTTCAGGAAATTCTGGAGCATTAAAAACACCAGTTGTGTGGGAGCAGTGGTAGAAGCATGACTCATGTTCAGCAATTGTGTCCATAGGTCACAAAGGATCTGGGGCACACAGGGGATATTCATACAAAATTGTGTTTGTGGGCGGTTCATTATGAAATTTTTAGTAGGTTGAGCAGCATGGTCAAATTTTGAGAAAAGTGACATTTAGGATTCTCCATGGAAATTGTGAGACTTGACTCATCCATTCATACAGTGATTCACAGACATGAATTGTTCACCTACTAAGTGCAGGGCCTTATGTCGAGTGCTTTGGGGTAATGCAAAAGGAATCAAACATGGTTCTTGCCCTTTATTGCAGTCTTTATAAATCTGTAGCAGTAAAACAATCTGTTTTTTTTTTGAAGTCTCTCTTCCTTTGCCCCTTGAAACTTTGATGAAAGGAGGACTAGTCTTTAAAGGAAGACATTTTGTCTTATTTTTTAACACAATTGATTTCCAAAAACCTGTTCTGGTAACTACCAGGATTTTCAATCAGGAGAGAGTCATTATCAGAAGGAAAGAATGAAGATCTTGGTCTGGCTCAGTTACTTTATCATCACTGTAGAACAAGGTAGAGTAGAGAGAATAGAAATTGTTCATTAACTTTTTATGTTCTGTAACTTTGAAATGTGCCCAGAGCATTTTTGGGGGGGGGGGGAGAGGAGGGCTTTGTTTGAGAGTTTAAAATTATATTTTATATAAAATTTGATACATACTAAAGTATAATAATGTAATTATGACCCACAAAATCACTACACAACCTGAGTACCGGAATAGTATCAATAACTTGAATCTCTTTGGGTGTTTCTCTTCCAGCTTAATGCCCAACCTCTACCTTCCCCTCCCAGAGGCAGCACTTCATTAAATTTGCATTTACTAGATAGAACATAGACAATTCAAATCTGTCAATCTGTATGTGATGCTGTACTTGAAGGAAAGCTGGTATATTGACAGAGAGGTAGCTTATTGCTATTAAAAAAGCAAAATTCAATCAAGTAGAATTTAAAGATTATTTGGCTTTATTCATTAATTCATGAATTGGGCAGCATCTCATCTAGCAGATAGAAAGGATCTCCAAGGAGCTGTACAAAATAAAAAAAAAACTTTTATGGATAGAAGGGAGAGGACACAAAGAAGTTATACTAGCAAAAAACAGATTGGTTGTGGCAAGGACACTTTGCTTTAAGAGATAGCAGGGATCTATTAGGCAGACTATTTCACTAGCTGACCAGGTGATTCCTGTTGTTTTAAGATTCCATTTCTAGAAGAGGCTGAAATTATAATTAAGTTAAGCCTCAGTTTGGTGATGTGGGCCTTAGTATAAGTGACTCCATTTTGGGTCTGTTGTCTTGTTTTTAACAGTGTCCGGAGTTTGTTTCACCACTGTTGATAGATCTGTGATGTGTTTGTTTCCATAGGGGGTCACAACCTAATATACAAATGCAGCTCTTCCTGAAGAGGCTGCAGAGCACAGAGTTATGAGTATTATCCTGAAGTCCAGTAGATCTGGCTTCAACTCTCACCTCCTTTGGTATGAAGCAGCTATGTAACCTCTGGGTAGTAAATAACTTCCTTGAATCTCAGTTTCCTCATCTTTAAAACAGAGATGAAGCAAATAATCCTATATCTCATAGTGGTGGTAAGAATTAAAGGAATAAATGCATGGAAACTGCTTGGCACATGGTTAATATTCAATTAATAGTAGCCAAAGTTGCAATTCAGCTCAAAAGAAAAACTAAGCCACTCTTAGAAATAAAGTACAGTGTCCTAGCTATTGCCATGGAAATATGCAGAAAATAAATTCGATATTCATTATTATTTCTTCTTTTGTTTTTTATTTTTCCTTTTAATGGTCTTTTTCTCACTCTTCAATTGGATCTTAATATGTTTGCTAATATTATATATAGGTCATCAAGAAAAAATAACTTGAATAGTAGCTATTTCAGGCAAGATGTGATATAATGGAATTCTAGGTTTAAATGCTTATAGTGAGCAAAACTAATGCAAAATAGATGCAATTATAAGAACCGATTTAATCATTTCTCTATGTTGGTGATGCCTGATTAACAAGATTTTGGTGGTTTAACAAATGCATTAATTTTTTCAATTACATTAATCTTTAAAACATATAGGTTCCAGTGTATAAAAGTAAAATACTTTTTTAGTCTTATTTTTTCTTTGATAAACAAAGCTATTTTTTCCTCTTGTAAAAACTTTGTCTCTGAATAGTATATTAAAAAATATGTATACATATATATACATATATATGCATATATGTGTGTTTGTGTGTATATGTATATGTTTCACTAAGTTTTCAAAATCCTTTCATAAGATTTGACAAAGAAAAGGATATTTAACTGTGAATTGCTGCCTATAAATTGTTTACAAACAAATATTAGAGTTTTTAAAAAAATTAACAGCTCATTCATTCAATAAAATTATTAATTGCATAGGTATTATAAAACAAGTATATTTTTAGGGGCTGGAGGAAAGTCATAAATCCCAGGAGACATGAAATTAAAAATGTTTTTTTTTCTGAGATAGTTTTCAAGTTGGACTTTAATTGCAGAGTAAATGCTTTTAAGAACTATCTATTTGAATACATATTTATAATAGAAATATTAGAAATTTAGGAATAAAATGATAGATTTTCTTAACAGATAAAGAATATTCCCTAGAAGAAATTAAAATGTATTAAACATCTGCTGTGAGTGCCAGGTGCTTTACATGTGTTATCCTAGTTATTCCTACAACTCGTAGAGATAAATATTCATATCCTCACTTTACTGATGAAGAAGAAACTGGGGTTCAGAGAGATTGTGAGATTTGTCTTGGATTTCAAGCTATTAAGATGATACCATAAATATAAAGCAAATTTTAGACATATTTCAAAGTCTCTTTTCTCCTATTAGAAACATTCCCACTGGAACATCAAGTGTACAAACATTTGCATCATAAGGGTACCAGAAGAAGAAGAGAGAGCAAGGAATTGAAAATGTATTTGAAGAAATAATGATGGAAAACTTTCTTAACCTGGTGAAGGAAATCGACGTATAAGCACAGAGAGTCCCAAACAAGATGAACTCAAAGGGGCCCACACCAAGACACATCATAATTAAAATGCCAAAGCTTAAAGACAAAGAGAGAATCTTAAAAGAAGCAAAAGAAGGGCAGTTAGTTATCTACAAAGGAGCTCCCCTAAGACTGTCAGCTGATTTCTCAACAGAAACTTTACAAGCCAGAAATGGGATTGGCATGAAATAGTCAAAGTGATGAAAACTAAAGACCTACAACCAAGATTACCCTACCCAGCAGGGTAAAGCTATCATTTAGAATTGAAGAACAAATAACTTCCCAGACCAGAAAAAGCTAAAGGAGTTCACCCATCAAATAAGTATTATAAGAAATGTTAAGGAGACTTCTTTAAGAATAAGAAAAAAACCCAAAAATATGAATAATAAAATGGCAATAACTACACATCCAGCAACAATTAATTTAAATGTAAATAAATTAAATGCTCTTGTCAAAAAACATAAGATAGCTGAATGGATAAGAAAACAAGACTCTTACGTCTATGGTGCCTACAAGAAACTCACTTTAGATCAAAAGACATACACAGACTGAAAGTAAAGGTATGGAAAAAGATATCTCATGAAAATGGAAACAAACAAACAAACAAAAGCTGAAGTGTCAATACTTATACCAGAAAAACAGACTGAAACAAAGGCTAGAACAAGAAACAAAGAAGGACCCAGGAATCCCACTTCTAGGTATTTATCTGAAGAAACCCAAAACACTAATTGGAAAAGACATTGCATCCATACGTTCACTGCAGCATTATGTACAATATCCAAAATATAGAAGCTATCTAAGTGTCCATCAGTAGATGAATGAATAAATGCATACATACACACACAATTAAATATTATTCAGTTATAAAAAAGAATGAAATCTTTCTATCTGTAACAATATAGATGGACCTAGAGGATATTTTGTTAAGTGAAATAGGTCAGACAGAGAAAGACAAAATATAATATTTCACTTATATGTGGAATCTAAAAAGCAAAACAAATGAACAAAAAAACAGAAAAAAACTCATAGATACAGAGAACATTTTGATGATTACCAGATGAGAAGGGAGTTGGGGGTATGGATAAAAAGGAGAAGGGAGTACAAAGTACAAACTGATAGTTATAAAATAGTCATAGGGATATAAAGTATGGCTTAGGGAATATAGTCAATAATATTGTAATAACTGTGTATGGTGTCAGATGGGTACTAGATTTATCAGTGTGATCATATTATGAATTATATAAATGTATAATTGCTGTGTTGTATGTCTGAAACTAATATAATATTGTATGTCAACTGTAATTAAGAAATTAAAAAATTAAAAAAGAAAGTAATGATAAATCAGAAAGACTTCTATTTATTTAATCAAATAAAAGTTGGAGATAATCCAACTCAAAAATATAATAGGAATTTTGAACTTAATGATTATAATTTGTATTGCATTAATAGATATTATTTATTGATTGAACACTTACCATATGGCATAATTGCCTCAAAGCCTTTACATAAAGTAAATACCTCACGTAATCTTCACACAAAACAGAGAGGTAGCTTTATTATCTCTATTTCACAAATAAAGAAACTGAGGCCCAGAGAGGTTAAGTAACTTGTCAAAGTTTACACAATTGCTGAGCTAGGGTTCTAATTCAGGCCATTTGGCTTCAATTTCATATACTTAACACAACCATACTCAAGAACATTAACTAGTATTTTGTAAAGTGAATATTAAAGCAGGGGTAGGTCTTCTCTAAATAAGCATGTAGATAAATAGAATAGCATAGTCTAGGGGAAAAAAGCATGTTGTATATAAGGATATAATAGATAACAAGAGATATCTCAAAATGAAGGTGAAGGAAAGAATTATTTATACGCATTATGTAGGATACTTAGCATTATTTTAAAACAAATAAATTTAGTACCCTAATTTCATATACCCCATGATTAAAATAAATTTTGAATGGCTAAAATGATAGATAACAGCAATGAAGCAGACGATATGAATTATTGCCCATTAGATACCTGAAGAAAGATTTATTATTTTTTTACTTTGGAGTGACAGATAAAATCACAAAGGAAAAACTTGACAGATTTGGCTACATAAAGAATTGTAAACACATGTACAACAAGAAGAACAAAATACTGAGGTCAGCAGATGTGAAAGAATCCCATTAAACATGACAAATGGAGGCTATTGTCTGTGGTGAAAACTCTCAAAGGAGAAGGGAAAGCAATGGACCAGTCCCTCTGGTCTGCTGCCGCTTGTGGGAACAGAAGAAGAACTGCTTCCTGCTGGAGCAGGGCTGGTGTTATGGAAACTCGCCTCGGGTCTCCCCATGCTACGCAGTCTGTGTTGACCTGATGTTTGCCTGGGGCTGGTAAGGCTCTGAAAACGGGAGAACTAAAATGTTTCTAGGGTAGGACAGGATGTAGTCACTCAGGAAATTTGTCTTTCTAGGAGGATCCTCTCCTCTGGAAGGGAGGAAAGAAAAGCAAAGGATACAGCCTGGATGTGGAAAGAATCGGGAGAGCTGTCCTTGAAAACTGACCTTAGTGACAAGAGAAAAACTGCTTCTACAGGCAAAAAAGATAGAGATTATATCTTTCAAAGACCCAGTGGGAAAATGAAAGGTATCCCAGGAGGAGACAGGATCCCATGGCAGGTAGATTTTTCTTAGCTGTGAGTAAATTCTTTATATGGTGGTGATAGGGCAGTGATTTCTAAGGACAATCATCCTAGAAATGAGGAGGCCACATGGGAACATGGAGGGAAATAGAAACTGCAAGACATCTCACAGGACTTCACATTAAGAATTCATGTAATACATAAAAAAACATGAAAAAGCATTTCACACAACTGCAAAGATAATCAACAAAGAAACACAGAGTAGTGATCACCTTCACAATTAACACAGAACAAGAAGCTGAAGCAACACTGAAAGTAACTTTATGTCTAGTAAACCAGTCTCCTCCTACTAAATCTAAGCTCCATGCTGGCAAAAAACTTTGATTTTGTTCTCTACACTCTGCTACCCAGAAGAATGGTCAGCCATTGTAGAGACTCAATAAATACTTGTTAAATGTAAGATATGACACCTAGTCTAGTTACCAAGACTTTGTGACAAAGTCTTGGCAACTCAAATGTTGCTGATGGCATGCTGAATTGGTTCAACATTTTGGGAAACAAGAAGCAAGAAGGCAGTGTACCACTATGCATATGCAAGTGCTCAAATCTTTTAAACCCATCAGTGCATCCTTGAGAATTTATTCTAAGAAGATAATGGAACATCAAAACAAAGCTATGTGGACACAGATGACATGAGAGGACACAGTGGGAAGATAGCCATGTACAAGCCAAAGAAAGGCCTCAGATGCCAGCAGCTTGATTTTGGACTTTGGACCTTCAGAACTGTGAAAAAATAAATTTCTATTGTATAAGCCAACTCCTTCACTCAAAAAAACAACCAAACAATAAAACCCCAAAGCTATATATATGAACTTCTACAATACTAGTAAAAATTCAAAAACAGAAAGATTAATAAACTACATGCCATATCAATGAAATATTATTGATCCATTTAAAATGATAATTACAAAGACCATAGAAATGTGGAGAGAGATTTTATAATGCTAAGATAGTAAAACAGAATGTTGAGGAGTCTCCTTGCTGCCTCCAGTGCCCTTTATTGAAGCATATCTTCCTGCTGCTCTTAATCCTGCTTCCAGAATCACCATGATGCTGCCACATCCACCAAATGTGATTGCTGCTGTTGCTGACATTAGCAACGTTAGCTGTTACTAACGCCCCCGAAATCCCACCATATTGGCACCCACCTTAGTGCCATGTATCTGACACTGGTCCCCAAATTGTACTACTTTATTTTCTCAACTAGGTCAAAAAACATTAAATGGTAAGGATGTTATTTTTGTCTTATGCCGTACACCAAATCACTGCACCTCTCCCAACACTAATCAAAATTATGTGTCCGACTCTAACTTGCTTAAGTTAGATATCCTTAGCAAGCCTCACAGTTCCTCATGCAAATTGACTTCCTCTGGGTCTGACTTTACTCATCCCAGGAATATCTGAATCCTATAGTGATAAGAACTACGCAGATTCAAATTAGGACCACTGATTTGAAAGTATCTTTCTTTGTTAAGTAGTAAGATATGATATGTGCTTTTTTTCAATAATATTTTTTTATATTTTACACTTATATTTTAATGTAAAATAGATAAAAATAAAAAAACCAACCACTGATTTTTGTTAATTTCTTGACCATTTTTTTTCTTGACAGTTCTTGAATTACCATTTTGTGTTTTATTCTTGTATTTTTTAACTTAATTAAAAAAATTACTAATATAAGGTATGTTTGAAACCATCCAGAGATTTATAAAGAAAAGGTTGATAATCTTTCCTCATTCCATCCAATCCATTTTTACTTTTCTGAAAAGCAAAGCTTAGTATTTTGATGTCTGACCCTCTTCACATTTCTCTTTTTCTTCATGCTTATACAAATAAACCTAAATGCCTGTCCTAATATATGAGGAGGTGGTGTGTGTGTATTGACAAGATCACCTATACACATACATTTGAAACTTGGTTTGTTTCACTTATTAATTTATCAGGACATCTTTTCTGATCAATTAATGTATACCCTACCAATTATATTTATAGTATCATAATATTTTGCAGTATAAGTGACTCATAGCTAATTCAACCATTTCTCTATTTTTGGACAATCAACTAATTTTTGCAATTACTTAAGAATGCTATAATAAATATTTTGACATCTACATATATTTATTACAAATAAATATATAATTATAATATGTATTTGCACATACACACAGAAAATTTGGTCCTTTTGTTTCTCTCAAATATAATATTGACATTTATTCATCATGTGTTTTACATTTTAATAGATGTTTCTATGTTTTCCAAAATAAGATTGCTGTTTGCAACCCCATCAGCCATATACTGCGTGGGCACAACTATTTTCTTACCTCTTCACAAAACTGAACATATCTTATTTTTTGCCAATTTGGTGAGTGAAAAATGGAATCTCATTTCACATTTCTCCAACTATTTATTAGGTTGTATGAATTTTCATAAGTTTATTGTCTTTTAAATTTCTCTTTCTGTTAACATAGTTTATATATTTGCCTAGGTTAACAGGAGAAAAACAAGCTTATTAACATGTACATTATGCATACAGGTGGGAGGACTCCATGATGAGTAACTTAAAGTGATGATTAGAACTTGGTCTAATATAACTTTTTAACAAAAGACTAATATACTTTTATAGAAGTGACAAGACAAAAGAAAAAGAAAAAGAAAAAGACTGAGTTTCTAGGTGGCAAATATATGGGAAAACTAATGGGAGATAAGAGCTAATTAATAAAGTTTATTATACAAATATTTTTGGTGTCATTTCTGGGTTGGTAAAGGTCTAGAGTTGATTAATTTCTGTCCTTCCTGGGAGAGAAGAGCAGAGGGACACCTTTTCAAATGTATGTCCTGCTTTTACACAAGAAAAAGAGCAGAGCGTTTTCTTGTGCCTGCTGCTTTTCAATGGCCTTTAGCTACAAATAATCCTTATGCCAAAGTGGCATATTTTTGGTTGGCATAAAAGTTGTTCACCTTTTCACTTTGTTTAATGGTGTCATTTGTCTTGAAAAAAACAAGATGCATATAGTTAAGTTTATCATTTCCTTTATGACTTATGGGTGTCTTATTTTGCTTTTAGGAAGATTTTTCCTAATTATATAAATTATTTTCTAAATTTTCTAATTTTTGTGTGTTTTATTGCTTACTTTTAAACTGTGTTCTAGATATCTAGCCTCAAATTTCTTTTTACTTTTTACATTGTTCTTAGATGATCTCATTTACTCCCATGGCATTCACTCCTGACTATATACTGGTGTCTTTTAAATCTACATTTTTATCTAATTTCATAACTCTTACCATATCTCCTCAGCAAGCCTTATATATTCCCCAGTCTTCTGAGCATCTCAAGTGCACCAAACTGAACTCATGATTGTACTGCCTATGCTTATCAGACTTTATGCTTCTAGTTCTCTAGCCATGGATGGCACCACCATCAACTAGTAGCTTAAGGCCAGAAACCCAGAAGAAATCTTTCAGTTCTCCTCTTCACTTAACTAAAATGTCCAAACATTTTTATCTCTCATTTCTTCTTTGCTGTTAATTTCTCTTAAATCTGTCCACTCCTCTCTGTTTTTATTTTAACTATGTAGACCACTACAATAGCCTGCCAACTGTTTTCCTTAACAATTATGTATACTTCCCATTCAATTTAATTTTAAAATTGTCTTTAGAATCATCTTTCTGAAATGCAAATCAGATGAAGCCTAGATCTAAAATCCTTCAGTGACGTTTCCTTTTTAAGAAAAACCTAAATTTCTAGGCATGGCCTGAAAGCCACTCTTGATAACAAAGTCCTTGAGAGGAAGTCTACATCTTACCTATTTTGGTACAATAAAGCGCTGAGTACACATTCATGGGATACATATATGAAAGAACAAATTTCTGGAAAAAAGCTAGCACATACATATATATTTCATTAGTGTCAAAAGCTAGAATAATTTTTATATGTCTTTTTTATAATTATATGAATAGTTTTCTATTATCATAAATAAGAAGAAATATTTTACTGGGATGCCATAAAAAAGTAGGCTCAGATTGAGGAATGAGGATAAATTATCTTTTGAACAAAGGCCTAGATGGGAAATAATTATGCCAATTTTATATCTTGAAGGCTTTGCTGCATCTTTCCAAATTGTTTTCAAAAGATATTGTTCATATTTAAAACACTTCCAGCTGCAGCTTAAAATCTTTGAGCCTGAAATATCATAATGTCTGCAACTAACTTTCAAATGTTTAGGCTATATATATATATATATACATATACACACACACACATACATACACACACGTATGTGCATATATAAACACTTGGATGTTCATATGCATATATGGTGAAAGAAAGAGAGAAAACAAATGTGGCAAATGTTAACAATTAGTGAATATAGGTGAGGGGTATATAGGTGGACTATACTTTTAAATTTTTTGAATGTTTGAGAATTATCAAAAAAAATATATTAGGGAAAAGAACTCCAACAGCAGTGTTTGAAAGCATGCATTTTAAACAAATTCAATAACCCTAACACTATACAACTTTGCTGATTCAATAGAAAAAGTTGTATATAATTTTATTCTTTACTTATTTAGTTATAAAGATGAATATTTTCCATATGTTTATAAGAAATATTATTTCTCCTTTTATGAAGTCTTTGCTTATGTTTCTATAGGAGGTTTATTCCTTAAGAGCCTTTTATAAATTATATAAGCATATTGATACTTTGTAATATATAAACAGATAACTCTGGAACATGTGCCATTATTATATTTTATATGTTACAAAAAGTACCATAAATCAATAGAATAAAGATTAATGGAAAAGGTTGGCAAACTGTCCCTCACACACATATGTGAGATTTTTACCATATCTCACACTAGGATAGATACCAAAATTAATGCTACATGATTTAAAAGTTAATTGCAAAAAAATTATAAAATTTAAATACATTAAAACAAATATAGATAATTTTTAGTTGATCGTGGGATTGAAAAGTACTGTCCATAGAGACAATAGAAGGAAAAACAAAGAAAAGTGTTCAATATATTTGATTTCATGAAAACTTAAAAAAAAACACATAGACAAACCCAAGCATTGAAATTTTTAAAATAGGAGAACTCTTAAAATTAGTTAAACCAGTAATGTCACATAAAGAAAACATAAAAAAACAGGAGGAGGAAAATTCAAGTCATGAAAGAAGAAATCCAAAGTTCTTAAAAGCATATGAACAAATATTTTAAAACAGAGAATGTAAAGTATTGGTTCATTTGGCTGATGGCAGTTTGTATGAGTGAGATTCAGCCTCCGCTAATGATAATCCAGAAAACTGGCAAAATGCTTTTAAAAATGTTAACATAACACTTAACTCTCTGTTAGTGCGAGCATAGCAGGCACTAAGGGCAGATTATCCAACCTTCCTTGGCATTGGTCAGGACCTTATTAAAGTAATGCAATCAATGTGGGGTTCCACCCTTTAAAAAGCATGTGGGGAAACTAGAGAGGATCTCCTACGAGGCACTACTAGATGATTACAGAGAAAGTTAAACAGATTGGGGAAGATTAAGGGGGATTGTATTTAGTCTAGAGAGGAAAAAGCTAAATAGTGAATAAATACTTATTTTCAATTATATAAGTATATAAAAAAAGTGATTATCTCAAGGAAAGCTATATTATTCTATTTGTATGATAGACAATAACTAATAGGAATATAGTTAAATTGCACCAAGAGACTCTAATTAACATTAGGCCTTGCAAAACTTCAGGACAGAATAACAAAGAAACAAAGAGATCCCTGTCTTTGTATCTTTCTGAGCAAGTTAGACAACTGCCTATCTTGTGGCTTAGTTGTAGAAGAGCAGGTGGCTGGGTCCTTGATTAGAATTATAGGTTTATAGGATCTTAGAACTGAAAAAGAGCCTCAGTAGATTATAGTTTCTCATTTATATGTTTTGTAGATTTCTGTTGCCACCCACTCGCCAATAGTATATACAAAAGAAGGTATAGGATATGAAATCTTCAAAGTTAGAGATTTATCATGGTCAAGTGATATATATACTCTGTAAATTAGGTCAGAGGGATACTGTGATTCTTAAGCTTTTTCAGGCTATAGATAATTAGTTTTTTAATCTCAGGAGAAATGCATATAGTTACATGAACCCATCCATTGTACTCAGGTTCTCAAATTTAATGGCCAAAGTGGAGGTAGTGTGATAATAGTGGTTAATACCATATCAGTTGTAATTATGTTTATATCTATATTGAAATCTTCCCCTTTCTACTTACTAGCTTTACAATCTTGAGAATGTTAATTTCTCCAAAATTGTCTCTTCATTTCTAAAATGGGGATAACATCTTCTGCATGGACTTTTTGGTGAACATCAATTAAATAGCAAAAGTAAATTAAATTTTTTTAAACAGTCTGACACAGCAGATGCTTTAGAAGAGTGTTTTCCCAATTACAAGTTGTGATACATCATAAGAATTTGGTTGTAAAATTGATTCCATAGATAATGATTTAAAAAATAAAAAATATTATTGCACTTAGTAATCATAAGTACTTCTTTAAACATGTTTTCCTGTGTGTGTGTGTGTGTGCATGCGTAAGAGTGTTGTGGAGCACTTGTATACTTACAGTATTAGATATATAATATTTCTTATTGTGGATCATGGTTAAAGGCTTATAGTCACTATAGGTTATTGTTTTTAATTTTATCATTTTATTTTACTTTTCTAGTGTTTTCTGTAGAGCCACAATATATACCTTCATCTCACCACTGCCTATTTTGAAATAAGATGATATCGCCTCATATGTAAGGCAACAGCTCTACAACAGTATACTTCTATCCATCCTCTCCAGCCTTGGGTGCCAGGATCCTCATGCATTTTACTTCTACATGTGTTACAAACCCTATAACATATTGCCATTATTTTTGCTTTAAATGATCAACTTTCTACATAAATTGAGAAAAAGAAAAAAATACTTCCATATTTATTATCTCTGGTATACTTCAGTATTTTCTGGTGAATTGAGCCTCTGTTCTCTGCTCTTCTCTCTCAGCCTAACAAACCTCCCTTAATATGTTCTGTAGTGTGGATCTGCTGGCAATAACCTCTCTCAGCTGTGGCAATCTGAAAACATCATCTAATCCCCACAATTAAAAGACATCTTTGCTGGTTATAAAATTTTAGACTGACAATCTCTCCTCCTCAGGTCCTCAAAGATGCTGTTCCATTGCCAACCAGCCTACTTTGTTCTTTATGAGAAGTCAGAAAATATCCTCATTGTTGTTTCTCTTTATGCATATAAGATTTTCTATGTAGCCTTGGTTTTCAAACAATTTGACTATGATGTACCACAATGATGTTTGGTTTGTGTTCCATTTGAGATTCATTGAGTTCTTGAACACTAGAATGGGTATTTCTAATCAAATTTGAAAGCTGCATAGCCATTAGCTCTTCAAACATTTTCTCTCTCTCCTTTCTCTCTCTTCCTTGGCCTCATGACACTGCAGCCACACAGACCTTATTTTAGTTTCTCAAATGGGCCAATCTCTTTCCTGCTTGGAAAATTTAAGTCTTACTCTTTCCTCTGCCTAGAACATTACATCCTCAAATCTTTGCATAGCTGGCTCCTTGTTACAATTCTAGTATTATTCATATTTTACCTCTTTATAAAGTATTACTTAAATTTTTATTCTAAAGAAACCCAGTCTCTATTTTCTTATGCTATTTATAAAAATTTAAAATTATCCTCTTCAGTTATTTGCCTATTATTTTTCTGTCTCCTACTAAAAAGTAAATCCTGTGAGAGAAGAAATTTTACATATTCCACCCACCGTTGCATCTCAAATTTAGGAGTGCATGGGAAACAATAGGCACTCAAAAATAATAAAGAAATGTTTTTATATTTATTGATCATTTGTATTTATTCATTGTGCTATTGACTGAAATATGTTTCTCTGTCTAATTGAAGCCCTCACCTCCAATAAAATGGTAATTGGAGAAGGAGTCGTTGGGAAATGATTAGATTTACATAGCTTATGAAGGTAGAGTCCCTGTGATGGGATTCATGCCCTTATCAGAAAAAAAGAAACAGAGCTCTCTCTATGCTATGTGAGGACACAGTGAAAAGGTGTTTGTCTATAAACCAGGAAGAGAGCTCTTTCCAGAAATTTACCATCATGGAACACTGATCTTGAACTACTAGCCTCCAGAACTGTGAGAAAATAAAATTTGTTGTTTGAGCCATCCAGTTTATGGTAATTTATTTTTATGGCAACCTGAGCAGATCAAGACAAGGAATATATAAGTACATATGTTTTATTTTTTTTTCATATTGGGGTGTTCATATTGTTATTTTGTAAGATAGTTTTTATTTTTTAATTTGCCAGTGGGTTTTTTACAGAACTGAAGAGTAAATTTTATCTCAGAGTTATACTTCCCTTTGCATCATTCTTTAGGAAAGCCTATTGGTCAACACTATGAAATGATAGCTGAAAACATACAGCTCATGTATGTTTTGAAGCTATTTAGTGTTGATATAAAATTACCTATTAAAATTTAGTACTGAGAAAGAATAAAGGGTCTGAGGTCAACAGGTGTGCTTATTTCAAAACATCTCCTCTCAGTATGGTTCTTCCCATTGCTCATTCCCACTAATAACTGATAATCTAAAGAGAAGATTACTCTCTCTCCTTTGTGTTTTCTCAGTGCTGTCTGAGTAACCTGTAAACATACATATTTTTTCCTCAGGTATTATTTTTTCTCTCTCTCCAGAATGCCTTCTTTCTCATTTTACCACAGTGCATTTCACCAGAACCCACCTCATGTGTCATCTCCTTTGAAAATCTTTTCTGTAAAGGACCAGAATTGTAAGGTGGTTGGTTCATTTGAGTTACTTGCATAGTTACTGTGTCATGTATTCTGTTCCTAGCACATGTGTTAGGCACACAGCAATTCTTTGCAGAATAAATAAAAGAAGAAAAGGAAGAAAATGTGAGATGATTGTGGAAATGCAGAGACAGAAGCAAGTGAGAAAATAACTGTATTTGATAATTAATGCTAGTCACTGTAACAGATAACCCTCAAACCTCAGTGTATTAATGTAACAAATATTTATGTTTTGCTTCCATCATACTTTAAGGTGAAATAGCAGGGCCAGGTGGAGTAGACTCTGTTCCACACAGTCACTCAGGGAATCAGGTCTTCCATCTAAAGCCTCCACTACCTATTCTAGGTCCTCCAGGTCTTCTCCATTCAGCTAGAGAAAGAGAGCGAGGAACATGAGTGGAAAGTTCTAATGGTCCAAGACCATAAATGGCACCCATCACTTTTGCTCATGTTCTATTTTCAAGATCTCAGCCATAGGCACCACACTATCATGAAAAATGGAAGCTGAAAATGTGTCCTAGCTCAGTGCCTAGGAAGAAAAGGAAATTACAGCCATAGGTGAGCACTGGCAGTCTAGTTTGGGTTGCATTAAAAAACACATTGAGAGAATAAAGCAGTTTAGATGACAAAGCAGTTAAGAAGATGCTTCCCAAAGGGAGGAAGCAGCATTTTTAATGATAGCATATAGGTTGATTTTCTCAATAGAAGCTTGCAGCACTCATAAGTGTTGTCATTTGCAAACACATAAACCATTTTAGATAAATATAATTGTGTGCCAATGTGGGCAAAAAAAATCCCACAAAACTATGATCAGTCACACTCCAAGATATACTAAAACACTATGGCAAATGTATGGAAAGTCACTTGTCCTTGATCTGGGAGAGGTTACAGGCATTAAGTTTGGTTATCATAAAACCCAAGGTACAATTAGCAAGCCCTGAAAACAATTTTATCCTAATTTAATCTTAATTACATTTTCTTTCTCAGTAGTTATAATTATGCCTTTCAAAATAATCCCACTGGACATTTTTCAGTTATTGAGAGTGCTTGTTTATCAGAGTTGGTGGGAAATACTGATAGAAATGGAAAGGCAGAAATCTTATATATAAGGAAGCATTTTATAAAGTATTACATGACAGAAAGACATCGATAATTCAATAGTGTGTGGTTATTATAAAATTATGAATAGCCTTATTTTAGTTGATTTATTTCAGTTGAACTGCTTATGGAGTTGAAATATCAGTAATGATACCTGCCTAAGAGACAATCTGTGAGACCTCTTCTTCATTAAGGTATTACAGAGAAGTTGTTTCCCTGGTGATGCAAAAAAGGAATGTGGGTCACTTCCAAACTTCCATTTCCTTTAAAAATCTGGCTTCAAAGTGGGATATCCAGGATGGAAGATAATTCGGAGATACTACAATTTAGCCTTAGTTCCTGGGCCTGGATTCCTGTTGTACATCTACTGGTTTGTGGCACAAATGAAAAATATCTAAAATTACATTGGGCTTTTGAGGTGAGACAGTTTGAAGAAAGCCATCAAGGGGGTTGGAAAGAAACTGCTGCCCTTTCATTTACAAAAAGACAGGGCATCTCCACTGAAGCCACAGTTCCTTAAACAAGCCTTTTGCTGCATCTGTGACAGGTCCAGAAGTACCCAGTGCTGATCTTCCCTCATGGTCTCTAGCAAAGTCTCCAGCATTTCACAATTGCCATCATGACTGTGGCTCCTTGGGCAAGGCGTACCATCTTTCTCACTGCTATAGAGCATCTGGATTTATTTAGCTCAGTAACCATACTTAGGAGTTGAGTAGAATAGATTGTTATGACTTCTGGTTTCTGTACTTTCTTTTCTCTTAGGACGTAAGTTATCTTCATTGACACTGAAGAATGAATAGAATGCAAGTGTACTGAGGGTGAATGAAAGCTATACATTTGTTTTCATGATTGTTAAATTTTTATTTTATATGTTCAAGGAATTTGCATGTGTATCTAAGACTGTAGAAATTACCATTACAAAAAAATGACATATTTATGTATACTATAAACTAATAATAGAGCTAAGCAAAGAAAGGAAGCATCATCTTTAAGTAATTAGTTGAGATTTGATTTCACTTTGGAAAGTAAAAACTTATAGAAAGAATTTAAGGGAAGTATGTGCTACATTTACTGGACACTCTGAAACACAGTTAGCTCTCAATTAATGATAGTCAGTAATGATTTTAGTTAATATTGATTGAGTACTTACCATGTGCCAAGCATTGTTCTCATAACTCCATGATATAACTCTATAATGTAAGTCCTATGATTCCTATATTATAGATGAGAAAACTGAGGTACAGAGAATTTATGGATTTTGTCTAGATTCACAAAATAAGTTCAGAGCCAGAAATCAATCCCAGCCAGTCTGACTCCAGGAATCCACCTGATAATCTTTCTTTCTTAAATTCTTAAATTCTATTGTTCACAAATATGGGTCCACTTTACTGTACACCTTTTCTTTTTCCTGGTATTTCAGGGTGTAGCTCTATGAAAAAGAGGGAACCATTGTTTCTCATATGATGCCCATAGCTTTTCTTCTGTTCAGGCGGTAGCCCTAGCTCCAGGTGGAAAGGAAAACTGCTCATTAAGGAGGTTCTGATGGCTGCAGCTCAGGCTGAGTCGGGGTATTTGGAAAAAGGTAAGGAGGCTTTAGGCTAGTGAGAAAGGGGAAATGATGGGCCTTCTGTCTTCTCCAAATGCCCCAAGGTCTTCAGTGCAGATAAGCTGAAACAGCTGTCTTGAATTAGGTTGAAGAAACTGAGAAGAATTAAACCACAAATAACTTGCCCCACCCCACTACCCCCACATGTATACATTCACACACACACACACACACACACACACACCACGTTTAAAATTTTATATTTCCACTATTAATAAATTGAGATTTGCTGAATTGTGCCTTTATTGAGCAGATGGAAATCATTACATCTTAAATGTTTTTGCCTTTTTTTTGCATAATGAATAAGAGAAGTACTAGTGTAGGATGTGTAGCAAAGTATTTTTCATCTTTGATTTCAAACCACCTTATAAAATTTTTGATATGTACCTGTGTGATGTTGGTTATTCAAGTCAAAAAGACCAATTTTTAAGAAATGTGCCAGAATGTGTTCATATTGATGAAATCAGCCTCTTCTTATAGTCAAGACTGAAAGGTCATGTGCTTATTCTAAAGTTTTTGCCATGGTTAATTAAATTTTCTTTAAACATATTAAATAAGCTGATTAAATATGCTTGTGAAATAATCTTGATTGGCAACAGATTATTGCCCTTTGAAAACAAATTTTATTTTTTTAATATGAAGAAATAATCAGGAGCTGAGTCTAAAGAAAAATATGGGTGATTAAAAAAGGTGATAAGGCTTTTAGTGAAACATAGGGTGTGGCTATAATAATAAGATTAATTTAACTGTGTGACATCATTGCTGTGAAGGCAATTTCCAAAAGAGCAAATACAACAACAAAAACTGCATAGATGTGTGGCAGTGGCAGTATTGTGTGGTCTTTTGATCTAACAGGTGACTGATTGATCTAACTATGATTTTTTATATGTTTAAATTCTCTTAAGGGTGTTTATAAGACTCAGTTTCATATATTTTAATCACACGATGTATACACTTAAGAAATAGTTTTAGTATAATTCAGATTTAATAATAGGAAAATTAATGTCCTAACATTGCCTGATAAGAAAAGTCAAATTAGGTCAACATTTATGGTTTGGAGATAACTTTACAACAAAACCATTTCTTTCTTTTGTGCATCATTCATAAGTTCTGTTAAGGAGTATTTGGAATGGCTAAGAGTAATACAAGAGTACTCTGAGCAGAAAAGAATTTATGAAGTTCTCTTGGTAGCTTGATAAGTGGGTAGCAATTTTTTTTCTTATATCACAGGAAAAAATGAATGTACTTTAAACTTCTCTAGTAGGACTTCATTTTTATTATTGCTACTAGATTCAAATTTTCAAAGGGATATTTTATAGTTTTGAATTCTAGTGAAAGTTTCACATTTCATGTTATTTCTGGGTTCAGTTTTGGGAAATGGTTGTTTCCCAAGTGACATGGCAGAGAGGAAAGCCTTGGGCTAAGAGTAATCAGATTAGGGCAAAGTCTTTTCTATAGATTTATTATTGCTAGATTTGTGATGTTGAATGAGTTACCCTGTCTCACAGAGCCTTAGTAATCACATGGTCAAAATGTATAGAATGAATGTCTAAAGGTTTCACTCAGTTCTAACCTTCAGTGACAGTGTTCTTTAAAGTCACAAATTGGGTATTTTGTAGTTTTAACAGAACAGATACCCTAAGACACTGGCTTACCTTGTATTCTGACATTAAAGAAAAGATCCAGCTCAGCAACTTCATTTTGTCTTCACTCAAAGTCTGATCTGGGAGAGGGATGTCCTCTCTAAGCACTTACACAGTCATTATTCTTATGGTGAGGCAACTTAACAACCAGCTTGCCTGTTTCTCAGTTGACATACCCAGGAATTATCATCATTACATGCTTTATGTATTGCTTAACTGATGGACTGTAGTATTTTTTAGAGTGGTGCATTTTGCAATACTCCTCTTCTTCTGTTGGTTTTAAACCATAGAGCTATTAGGGAAAATCTACTATCTTCTGTATATGTATGTGCACAATTGGCATTGAATTCTCATGCATATCGATCTGATTATAAGCATTCTGGATTGGACTACAGAAATTCAGACAAAAAGTATAGTTCACCATATTTATGGTCATGAAGTTGTTAACCATTTACATTTTTTGTTAGATTACAAAGATACTGCATATAAAACCATTTTAGATATCCCTAAGTTTCTAACTCCTCACCCAGGACTCTTTTCTCTTTATCACAAAGCTACAAAATAAAGCAAAATATTTGCTGAAGGTAACTCAGTTTACCTACTCACATTACTGAAAAACTTTGCTAATACAGACAGTATTACACATAAATATAACCCCTCCTACTTCTGGTTTTGTATGCGTTTCAGGGACCAAATACTGAAGTGTCTGAATTGTGTATCAATGCTTGGCTTACAGAAAGAACTTGGGTAATTAAACAGTAAGTCTAACTTTGCACATATATATTTAAATTAAAATTGAAAAAACTCAGCAAGTCTTTTTAACATTTTAGAGTTATAGATGAAATTCATAGAAATAAATGAGTATTTATCTTTTGCTTTCAATAGAAATATATCTACCTCTATATCTAAATATATTTATATCTAGCATCCTTGTTTCTTCCAAGATGGCCATGAGTAGACTGGGAAACAAAGAAAGATAGAGAAAAAAAATTAAGCAAGAAGGGGAAAAAAAGATGAAGAGGAAGATATGTTAAACAAGAACTTAGTCAATTTGTATAACTTTTTGTCTTGAATAGCTTCTTTTATATTTTTCTATGAATCGTTACTATTAAAAATAATATGGTAAGATCTGACTATTTTTGTTTCAGTATAAATCAGTAGATAAGGCTCTTTTTTTTTTTCAGTTTATTTTGCTTTGCAGAAAAGGAAATCCCCACCTAGTTGACAAGAATCTCTTGTTAGTTTTCCTCCATATCTAAGATGGGATTCTCTTGGAACTTCCAACAGAGAACTAAGGTAAACTGGCTTCTGCCATTTAAGCCAGGAAATGCAGAAATTAGTCCACTGACCTGTGGTTGAGGATTTCACTTTCTACCTCATGGCTGCTTTTGTGCCTTCCTGAAACTGTGCACTTGAATAAAAACAGATGATTCATCCAAGTGAGCATGATTGTTTCTTCATTAGGTATCTAGCTCTAACTTTGGGTTTAATTATATATACTTTCTGTGGAAAAAATGTAAATTAAACATCTTATGTTACAATAACAAATAACCCTCAAATTTCAGTGCCTTATCTGAGTGAAAGCTATTATTTTTCTCATGTAACATGAGAAAAATGGCTCATTGGTATAGGTCAGTTGTGCCCTCTGTCCCTCATCCCCGTCACTTTCTTGATTAAAAAAGTCCCATTCAAAACCATGATGGTCCTTGTGGCAGAGGAAAAAGAGACAGGTGGTAGAACCCATAGAGGCTCAAAACTTCTACACATGTCAAAACACTACCATGTCATTTGCCAAAGATAATCACATGACCAAGTCTGATAGGAATGAAAAGTCCTTCCACAAGGAGAGAGTGAATATTATGAAATATAATGCAATCTACCATAGAAAGTATAAAACACAACTGTTTAAAGTGTTCTCTGCTAGAGGACTAAAATGCCAGCCTGACCATAGTTTATCGGCCTTTTTCATAACTTATGACTTTATCCTTGTGATAATAAAACAGAAAAGCCAATGAGAAAGATTTGTAGAGTAAACCTTTTGTTGTCACTCAAGGTACCAAATATATGGGTGTCCAAAGAGACCTTCAAACTATAATCAAAGGATCATCTTCCCAAGGAAGCCCTCTTGGATTAGCTCGATAGTGCTACTTACCAGTATTTTTGTAACAGTCCCCTTCTACTGCTCTTACTCCATCAATAAGCTCTTTTCTTTGTGGTAATATAAAACCATGGTGAACACATGTTTTTTTTGCTTGCTTCTCCTACTGAGTTAGATGTTATTGAAGAGCAGAGGTTCTATGCAGCACAGTAAAAGTTATTGCTTAACTGTGAAGTTCCTTGAAATCAGTCATGATGCAGTTATTCTATTTGCCACTCAAAATGAGAAAATAATTTGTTTTCAAACCCTTTAGCACTTAGCTTTTTCTTTTTCAAGATACAGAGTAAAACATAAACAACATTCATTCGTCTATTCAATAAGTATGGAATGTTCCTTACATTCTACACACTGAGAGGGGCTGAGTTGTAGCACCAGGTGCTCTCAGTTTCTGCTCTCATAAACCTTACCTTTTAAAGTGTACTCTAAGAATGTATAGGAGACCTGACTTATGTTGTGTCTCTGTAAAGGGTTCTCTGAGGAAATGACAGTAGAGCTGAGATCTGAAAGAAGAGTGGCAGTTAACTATACAAAGAATAAAGGGAAAAACTTCCAAAATCCATGTGCAAAGGCTCTGAGGTGGGAGGAATAGAAAGAAAAGCCAGTTAGGAAGGAGTGCAAAAAGCAAAGCGGCATACAATGTGAGAAGCAGGTAGGGAAAATTTACTCAGGGCCTTGTATGCCTTGTTGAGGGATTGGGTTTTTAGCCACTGAAAGATCTTTAGTGTGACATAAGTAAATTTGAAATTTTAGATGTCACTCTAGTGAGCATGAGAAATAGATTGGAGAGTGGCGAATGGGTGACAGCATAGCAACATGAAGTCTTTTGCAGTAGTAGAAACAGGAATTTCTCCTGGGTGCAAAATTGGCACCCCAAAGTTAAATGGCACTCTATTGATATTCTAAATCTCTAAATCTACCAATTAATTTTTAAAAATTGGACCCCAGTCTAGCAGAAAAAATAAATTTAAATTGTTTAATTGTTCATGATTTACAATATATCTCTGAGCTAATAATCTCAACTATACCAAGATTACAGGTCTATGACCCTCTAATGATTTCAATGGATGAGATGCAGGGAATCCATAAAGCTCCTGAAATTCCATGAAAATTTTGCATACTTATTTTTATGTTTTTCTAGGGTGTGGGTCCAAAAATTTTATCAGATTCATGAACCTGAAATGGTTAAGAACTATTCGTTTACGCTACCACTTGACCGAATCATATTTATTCCATCGCCAGAATCCAATCCTAGGTAATCATCTTGAATTGATAAAAATTTTTGGTTTGCTGACTGCCAAAGTTTTGAGTTCCTCTTTCCCAGTGCAAAGTGGTGGCTGGGAAGTGACTGCCTTATCTGAGTAAAAGCTATTATTTTAGAGTGATCTGCCTTTTCCACAAATTTTCCATTTTCTCTAGTGTCCTTGAAGGCCACATTTTGAAATTGGCAGCATCACAAGATAAAGAAATTCTTGATTACTGAATCATAGAGGCAGCCGGAAGAGCCATCCAACTACGAACGCCTGCATTAAATTTTGGTGATTAAGAAATAAATTTTTATTATCTTATGCAATAGAGATTTAAAGTTATTTGTTAGTTGTTAATCTACCCTGGCATACAAAATAACATCTCACACAGAAGGATACAGCAAAATGAGTGTAATGGCTGAGGAAAAGTTCTCTCTGGATTTTTTCCTGAATTCAGAAAACACCACTGCCTTGCAGGCCACAGTTTCATAGTGTCATTTTGCAATGTGTAAGTTACTCTGAGATCAGATTTCTCACAAATTGAGTCTTTGGTTGCATGAGAGTATGATTACTGTAGATGGCTTTTAACCACATGAGAACAAGTCTAATAAGGTAAAAGGGAGACATGTTTTAAATGTGTGAAGCTATTCATTCATTTATTTGACAAATATTTGTTTATTGTGTTCTTTTAGTGGGTTTTAAAAAGTACCCAGAATTTTGTTTTAATCAAGTATGGTAAGATAACAGACACAGAAACAACTGTTTTTTTGGGGCAAAAAATTTATTGTTTACAATTAATCAAATGCAACATGCCAAGCTATGCAGGGCTACACGGAGAGGCACCAGGGTTAGTTAGGAGGCAGGAATGAGAAGAAAGCATGGTTAACAAACTTTATTTTGGTTTTAATGAGAAAGGATGAGAAAGGAAGTGTAAGTAGCTGAGTAGGCTTAGGATTGGATAGTTTGAATAATTTTAGCAGGCTCTGGGAGATAGGAGTGATTTCTAGTTGTCAGGTACTTGACCTTGGAGTTATTGAAGGCAGGAAGACAGTGTCCTGGACCACAAACAGCTGATAAAAGGAGGTGGATGAGAGTATGGACTTCAGATGATTTGGTTTACATGCAAAAGGTGTGATTGTAGGCAAATTGTTTAATATCTCTAGGAATTAGCTAATTCTGGAAAAGGCAGTTCCTCCTCAGTCCATAAGGCCCCAAGATGTCAAAGCATCACAAAATATAGAAAATAAAAAAAATAGGATTAATAAATAATGTACAAGACATATTAAAACATAAGGTACTAGTACCTATATAAATCAAATAAACTAAAAATTACAAAGACACAGATATATCTAACATTCAAAAGAGACAGTATAACGTCTCATTATTTCACACCATGGAAGGCATGTGACCACTGCACATTGCTACTAAAATAATTTACTTAAATGTATACATCAAGTTGTTTAAAATTAAAATAAAGTCATGAGTTTTCAAATTATTAAGAGGAGATTCTTGTAGAATAGTCTAAGTATGTCAAGATTTAAATTATAGTTTATATTGAAACATGAACTAAAAAATACGCAGTCTATATTGGTTCTGAGAGATAAATGCAATCCTTTTAACAGACACCTTTAGTGCCCACACTCTCCACCCAAGAACAACATTCTAAAATACAATCCAATGCCTAAAATTTTTCATAGTCTCCTTATTGGCTACCGCAAAAGTTTTCAAACTTTAGCCATTTATATACCAGCTGTCTCAATTTTTGCTTTCTCTGTGTGGCCTCTCTTAGTATTTTCTTAAATTTTTTACAGATCAACTCACTTGGTACGCTCCAAGTTAGCTTCACCTTAAGCAATACTTGTACCTGTATCATTTTGTATTTAATGTGATAATTACATTTTTTCTAATTTGTATAAAAATAAATACATAACCACTAAAAATCTTTGAAACATTGTTTGTATACCACATGATAACACACTGATAACTGCCAGTGGTGCCAATACTGCCCTGTGGGAAATCCCAGCTGGGAGGATAGTGTTCTGTCCACTGAACACACTTTTCAGGTTTCCTTATCTGTGTAGCTCTTGACTCTCTCTTTTCTACCATCCTTTTCAATTATCTGGACATCAGTCATGATGACTGACCTTAATTCTGACTATGGTATAAATTATCTTATTTCCATAAACAGTTTCTGTGCCTTTAACACTGCCCTCCTCCACCTCAGACAGGCCCTTAGGCTGTTTCTAAATATCTCCTATAGCTCTGTGCAAGGGCTTACCTCCAGACTCTCCCATCTATCTACTCATAGGCCCAAACTTGTGCTGCCTCCGTTTCCTGCTTTACTGGATTTTGTCTTTCTAGTTTGTCCCTTCAGGACGGCATGTAGGTATTATCTCCCACTAGTTAGATTCTACCTTTATCCCTAAATGCTCCCTTTGAAAGCTCCCTAGTTTTAAACTCTGAATTCTATGGGCCAATTCGATCCCATCCTGCTCAGTTTTTTTCCTTAGGTTCCTAGAACCTAATTACAATACAACATAACAGATTTCCCCACTCACCCAGGAGGACAACAAGGCTCTTTTATGGCTATTTCCTCTGCCTGGAATGTTTCTCTTTTCTTTGGTCTTCTGGTATGTTTCTGCTTAGCTTGCAAAACTCAATTCCAATATCACCACTTCCTGGAAGCCTTCCTTGCCTTCCTTGGCAGAGTTATGTTTTTCCTGTTCTCTTATCTCACAGAACCTACTGTAATTGCTGTAATTACTGGTCTAGACATCTGTCTGTCCTGATTGTTTGAGGATGTACAAGGCAAAGAATATATTTTAATTATCTTCTTTCCTTAGCACTTAACACAATGCCTAGTACATAGACAGTGCTTAAATGTTTATTGAGTGAATGAATAAATTAACAGACTGGGAATGTATTAAATAATAGGTGCTTTGGAATAGTTTTGAGATTTAATTTCTGAATAAAATACAAGAATGGGAAGAGAAATGTGAAGAATAAATACTCTTTTGAGTTCTTCCCATTCCCCCACTTCCTATTCTCTCATCTCCCACCCAACTCTCACTCTTGAACACAGGAGACCCCTGAAATAGCAAGAACTTTTACTTCCAAGAGGGAGCAGGAAGTGGTCTGTGATCCAAGGGTGAAATGTCATGTTCACACCCAATCCCTAGAGATCCACTAAACTAAGTCTTGTGAAGAATTTTGTTAGGGCTAAATGCTAGGGAAAATAACACTGAATATTTATTCAGTGCATTTACCTCTAGTTTAAGATGAAGAAAAAAATGTAAAAAAAAAAAGGGGGGGATTAAATAAGTCAGATGGTTTAACTTCTCTTTTTACATATTTTCCACTGCAATCCTCTTAGTCACAAAGTCTTACTCAATCAATTTACTGTTTTTCCCTTGGCTGAAAATTTTCAGCTTTTTCTACATTAAAAAATAGAGAATGAAAGGTTGACTAGATTGTGACTTCATCCTCTTTTCTATCCTCTCCTTTCTATTCACACACACACACACACACACACACACACACACACACACACACACACACACACCATGTTTGGTTAAAACTAATTTCTGATAACAGCTACCCAGAAACAGGATCTCTGCTCTTTTTGAGAAACAAAGCCCATCTTTCTTGAGGTGTAAAAAATATTAGATGTTACTCTCCACCCCCACCCCCTGCCTGCCAGTGTCACACACTCCATCCCCCAATCTACTTGCAGGCAGGGCTTCTGAAGAAACAAGAACAGCTGCTGAGCGACAATAGTTTCTTATGGAGCCAGTAAATAGAAAGGCCTAATTTTCTTGACCTTTTCTGCCCCTGCTTCATCCTCAGAATGAGTGTTTTGATTCTGGGCTGTGAGGGGGAAGGGAAAGAGGATAAGGAAGGCTCCTTTTTCACTTTGTCTTTCTCTGTCCTTAAAAATAAAAGAGAGAAGTGTTTGTTGGGAAATTTTGCTTAGTAATTTTGTTCTCAGTCTTAAAAAACAACCAAAGAAAAATATGTTCTGGTGTGTGTACATGTGCGTACGTGTGTACATGAGTATATGTATGTAGCAATTCCATTTTAAGAGAAATTGCTCCATAAAAGAGACCAATCTTTCTTTCAGGGGCCGGGGATTTGATCACTGGAGGAGAATCTCTCTAGTATTGCTCCAGCACATCACTGCCCTTGGACAAGTCTGCCAGTGACAAGGATTTTGAACACTTATAGCCGTTCAGCATTTCTGAGTAGATAAAAATAATGTTAACTTCTTCAAAGAATCAAGTAGGATCCATATGTTCTGTTCAGCTCTCAGACAGGGACCACCCAATAACACCTTTCACCATGTGATAATCAGGCATTCCTTTCTACGAACTCTTCTTAACAGGTTGGGAATGTTTCATCTGCATGGAACTCAACAGTAACCCTGGGTTGGTAGCTGCAAACTGCATTCTGAAAACGCCAGTCACCCAAACCCATCACCATATAAGCTTCCAACAGAGCAGACTAAAGCAGTGAATCCTTTCTTTTTTTGAAAAAGTCAGTGAGTGAGAAGTAAATCAAAGCTCTGAACCTGGCCTGCCAGACTGCCTATATGTATAGAGCTCAAAGGAAATGCTTCTCTCCCTCTCCTCCCCACTAACAAAGCATCCACTAATCCTGGTTCCCTAACACAAAAACAAAATGTAGAAACAGCCTAGGGACTGAAAATAAAATGAATGCTTCAGGAGCAGCTGGCACATTAATACCCCCAAAAGCACTAGCTGGCACCTTACCCTGAAACCCAATCACCCTGTCTTTGTGGGGGATGGGGAAGGATTTAATTTTTCTGCAACACAATGAAGTATATTTTTAACAAAAAACACAATTTTGGCAGAGTGTAGGCATCTTTAGCCAGAAGATGCTTTCTGCACTCGCTTTTAACTCTCTGTACCCCTTCCATCCTCAGCCACTCTCCCCGCAAAATACGCACCATAAAAAAAGCTGGGAGAAGTGGATACCTACAAATGCACCATTAAATTCTCAAAGAATGGCTGTGCCCCCAATGTACAACCCAATATTACTTCCCCTTCTGATTAGCCACTGCTTAAAGCAATCCTTACTAATTTTATTCTCATTTCTAAAGTCTTGAATATTGCCTAATAGCCAGAAGCGTTTGTGTTTAATCACTGTTTTCTGAAATGTATCGCTTGTCAGCTTCATCTTTTCTCAAAGCAAACCCAGCCCAAACTTGTGAAAAATCTAAGTATCAAATCTTCAAGGCAGGTTAGATAAAGAGTTGTGCCTAAAAGAGGTATATAGTTGTCTTTAACTGTCTTGGTGTCAGTGTCTGCTGATTTTTTGGGACCGAGGGTGAACAAGATTAAGGAACAGAGCCAGCTTTTCTTAGTACCTCGGTGATATCCCATGCTGGGAATTCACAGCTGTTGTGTGGTAGCTCAGGGGAGATTTATTGGGAAAGAATAAGCTTTAGTTAATTTCAACAGCTCTGGAAGTCACATGTGACTCTCACCCAAGGATCCAGATATACTCTCCAAGGGAGCGAGAACTGTGAGGGAGAAGTGAGAAGAATATGCTGAATGCAGGAAAAAAGAATCATGGCAGAGAAAGAACATTCATGTGGGATTCTGGCTGCAAACAGGAAAAATCCTGGAGAAAGAATCCCTTCTCTTTTTCCAAATGCTACTCTCAGCAACATGTGGCCCAAAGCCCCTCATCATTGAGGTCTGAATTGGAGTGCTTCCCATGGCAGTTGAGTGTGATCACACTTAATTTCAAGTAGAAAAGTCCATTTCAACCTGTGTTTTCACAGGGTAAATACGAATAATAGCTGTGTTGAAGCTGGTTTTGAATGACTAGCCCAGCTTGTATGAATGTTACTTTTTCAAAAAGGAATGTGTTTAATAGTCCGGAAACAACCTTTGCTGACCCCGGAATCACCTCAAGAATCTGTTGAGGGCAGCTCTTTGAATATGCCAGTCTGAAAGGACAATTGTGTCCTAGTGTTCCTTCCTAGGTCTAGCTTACTCTGTCTCTATGGGGATGTGTCACCATAGCCCAGCCTGAGCAAAACCCCTGGATTCTTTTCAATTTACTAACACTCTGAGTTCAGAGCCTAACTTGGTTTTGTCTCCATAGCTTCTGACCAGAGCTTCTCTGTGTGCTTCATCAGTTTTGTTTCCTATTCCAGGGCTCTGAACCTGAATAATTTCTCAAGGTTTGGCTTTTGTTTGTACCACAGGATGTGTGTGCCCAATGAAGCCTGGCTTCTTGGGAGCCCAAGATGGCAGAGCAGTTCCAGGTTTTATGTCAAGACAGAGACAGAACAGCTTCTGGAGGAAAACAGGAGGTCCTCTCCTCTCAGAGGTCCTTTAGAGCTTCCAATTGGACTTCTCAAATTTTATTGCCTAGATTTGTGTCCCATGCACACTCCTAACAGTGAGAGGAATGACTACTATTGGATTAGGCTCATCAGAATCCACCTTCTAAATCTGAGAATAACTTCAAATGAAGCTCATGGCTGAGAGGAGGTAGGTGTTTGCTGAACCAAATGGGAATTCAAGGTAGGAAGGTAGGTAGGAAGGTCAAGATAGGGAATGGGTTTTAGAAATCAACGGTGTCTGCTACACTGCTTTTCTTCATCCTTCCTTGGAAACCCATGGACTCACAGGAAACTCAGAGCCTCTCTGCCAATGAATCCCAGGTCATTATCTTTGGCCAAGACCCCTCCTGATTTTTGGCTACACATTCATGTTTAATGTTGTTACCTCTATGTAGCTGAGATTCATCTTCCCTTTCCTCTCACTCACTCAGTCCTTCTCTTGATGTCCCTTTTTCTGTTTATGGTAGCACCATTATCTTTATCATGTAAGCTTCCTCTTCATTATCTCTCTCCCCCCAGTCAATGTTAACTTAGTCACCAAGTCCTTTTGATTCGTCTTTGGATAATGATTCTTTCGTTCCTCTCTTTCTTTCCACATGCCTAAAGCAGCTGTTTACAGTGTAGGTTGAATTAACAGCTTCATCAAATTTATTAAGTAAAAGTAATCAATAAAAAGTAATTGTGATACCTTATTTTTTTGTGCTAAGTTTTCAAAATGATGTGTATTTCATATTTCTGTCACAGCTCAATTCAGATAAGCCGCATTTAGATACTCAGTAGGCACATGTGGCTAATGATGGCCTTATTAGTTAGTGCACATCTGGCTTATAAAGCTAAGCAGGCCAATTAGCAGTCCATCAATATGCTGATTTGGTCACTGATTTCAAGAGAGCTTAAAGGCTTCCTTACTTGGGGAGGTGAATGGGCAGGTGGTTCACACTCCCAGGGTTTCTATTCTTTTCCACCATCTCTACCTCAATTCACTCCTAAGGATCCATCAGGTATTCTGTATGTTAAGGTGGCTAATGGAGAAGAAGAAA
This sequence comes from Macroglossus sobrinus, assembly GCA_004027375.1. NCBI lineage: Eukaryota > Metazoa > Chordata > Mammalia > Chiroptera > Pteropodidae > Macroglossus > Macroglossus sobrinus. The sequence goes on along the minus strand of PVKZ01000389.1, from coordinate 518,759 downwards.
ATCCTGAGGTTGGTTTCCACATGACTCCACATAATAGGCTGATGACCACTGCAATGGGACTGCTGTAGCTTCAGGCGTAGCTCTGAAGAAAATGGAAGAAGAAAGCTCATTGGGCAGAACTGCAAGTGACATATTTGATTTCCCACTTTCCCTGAAAAGAAACATGTTACATGAAGACTGATGACTGTAAAATTCAATATGCACAAGTGGGAGATGACCTCGGGCTGGAGTTAACTATTTTGCAGAAAAATTAGAAAGAAATGCTGCATTATCCATGTAGATTTAGGTCTTTTAAAATCTTACAATAATTTGGAGTATTGTTGAGTTAGATGTTGACTGGGGAATGACAGAGCACAAAGGTGAAAGAAAGTCTTCAGATTTAAAAACTATGTTTAGGTAAGATATTTGACTATGATTACCTGAGCAAAAACTTACCATTGGCAAACAGATGGAAAGTCTGAGTTTTTGAGAGAACTATATGGACAAAGAAACCCAAGCTTATATAGCTTGTGACAAAAAACCCTTAAATAGATTTCGAGGTTCCTAAACTTATATCACCTGGAAGTGGGCCACTGAAGCTAGGTAACCTGAAGTCTTCTGGAGTGAATGTTTGTGTCCCCTCAAAGTGTATATATGTTAAACCCCAACATCCAATGTGATAGTATTTGGAGGTGGGGAAGTGACTGGGTTTAGATGAGGTCATGAGGGTAGGGCTGCAATGATGGGATAAGTGTACTTATAAGAAGAATGAAAGAACAGAGCACATGCCCTTTCAATCTTCCTCCCTCTCTGTCCCTCCCTCTCTCTCTCCATCCCTCTGCCTCTCTCATTCTCTCCCCTGCTCTAACCTTCTCCCCTTTTTCTCTCCTCTCCTTCTCCCTACCCGGTCTCTGAGTGCCAGTGCCACCCACACCATGTGAAAACATAGTTAGAAGGTGACCATCTGTAAGCCAGGAAGGGTCCTCACCAGAAACTGACATTGCTAGACCTTAATCTTGGACTTCCGAGCTTCCAGAAATATGAGAAGCAAATATCTGTTGTTTAAGCCACTCAGATCATGATATCTGTTATGACATCCCAAGCTAAGACACCAGTGAAAGAAATAGTCTGCAATGTCTTCCTCCACTGTGGTTGTGAAAGACAATGGACACAGAACTTCCTGGAGTAATCAGTATCAAGGCCACATGAAACAATGGACAAAAGAAACACTCCCAGGGACTAGAAGCATGGGCTGCCAGCTGGGTCAACAATAAAGCTCCTCATTGCCATGGTCCTGTCATGGTGTGCTGTTTCTGCCCTGCGGAATTTGGTCATTGCTGGGGTACTTTAACAGCTGTGTATTTCCTTTTCCTTCCTCACCAAAACACAGTTTTTTTTTTATTGCAGTTTCCCTATTACCTTTATTACCATATTATACTTGATATTATTTGATATATTGCTTTTTAGTCTTATAGCAGCTATGCATGAAACAGATAGAGAGGAAAACACGCAGATTCTAGACTTTGAGCTGGATAAAATAAATTAATAAAACTTGTTCCATGCATGGGAAATGAGCACACACACACACACGCACACGCACACGCACACACACACACGATACTCAATGGTATAGAGTAGCTTAGAAGATGGAATTTACTAGTAGCTTCCCAATAACCATGCCCACTTCTTCTTTAGTAACAGAGCCCTGGACTATAGCCAAGCTGAATAGTGTAGAAATGGAATCAACTCAGTAAAAATGATTGTGTTTGCAGTAATTATTCACATAATATTGAGATCATGCTTATTCATTTTACTGTTTAGGGAAGTGGTGGCTATAAAATTGATGAAGGGAAAATAAATTGTAGTAATATAATGAACTTTTAATTAATCAGCTGTCAACCAAATTTAACAAAAACTCAGTGAGGCCTCTAAATGTCCAGTAGCATCTGACCAAGTGTTTGTCACACCTGTAAATGTTCTAGCCTTCCCTTCTGTCAATGAAAATATTATATAATAAATATTCTTCAACTGTGAGATGTTTAGCCACTGCATCTCTCAGATGGAATCTGGGTATAAATCAGGATTACTCCAGTTAACAAAATTTCAGAATGAGTCTGTTTTAGTGTAGAGATTAGAACTCTATAAAGATTTGTTTTCAGTCTGTCTTGAGCCCTCAAATTATACATATTGATATATTTAGGGAAATTTGTGAATATTCTTATCCCCATTATGTTCATATCATATTGGTATAATTTAGTAGAAAATGTATCTGTTTGTTGCCCTTTAAATTTAAAAAAACAGGGTTATTAAAGCACAGAAGATCATTTTGAAGATGGTGCTCTCTCCCTCTTATTGCAAGAATCCTCTAATAATAGTAAAGTAGGCTATTGTCATACAAATGGAGTATGAGAACCTCCACAATAGATAGTCTGCTTTGAATTTTCTTAATTTTAAACATTAGATTAGAAACATACTGAATATAAAAGAAGCAAAATAAAAGAAAAAAAGAAACATACAGAATAAAAAGCCAATTTCATCATAAAAGTAGAATTCCTCTTTTGTTTTTTAAAGAGCTACTCAGTTAAGAAGGGTGTTTTTCCACAAAACTCCTACACAGAGTATAGGGCTCAGTCTTACACACATACTTTCCCACATATGATCCTGAATAGGCTGCTGAATGATAAGATGATAAGATGAACAAAAGCAACCAAAAGGTTGCTTTTCTGTCTTTCTGTCTTATTTTTTTAAAGGAACAATAGGTCGATTGTACAGGCCTTCAGATGACAAAATAGCTTACTAAAATTGCAGGTTAAGGTCTAGTTGATGTTTCACTGCAGTTTAAAAGCTCTTTCTGAGCTTAGATTAACACATTGATAATTGAAAACTATCTGGACACGTTATATGTTCTAGATATTAATCTGAGGCTTTCATGAGCACCTATACCTTTATACCTTCACACTAGCTGCACTGCCTTAAATCCTTTCTGGAAAAAGACAGGGTATAAATGAATCCATTGGTTAAATTAAATTAATACAGTTGCTCCACATTTGTCAAGACAGGTTTCAATCTGGAGAGTATTTCTTTAATGTGATCAGCATCATTAAAGATGCAACTGCCCAAAGCAGCTTTATAGGAATGATATACCCTGAAATAATCCAAAATACATAATTTCATAGGGCAGTGTTAAAGAGTTTTCAGATAATTTTATAATGTAATGAGCCAAAGGCATTAACTTCATTTTGTTCCTGTCTTTTTCTATGTAAAAAGATGAAATTCGTTTTTCTGGAGAAATATTTACCATCAGATGGTTTGCCTACATTTATTTTCATCTGAACATAAACATCTCCCAACTGCGGAATTGCAAAAAGATATTAAACAAAGAAAGGCTCTGCTTTTAAAACTAATGTTTGTCATCACATAAACTACCAGAGCCATCAGGCCATTGTAAATGACAATGTTTTTTTCCTGAGATTTATGCCATTTTAGTCACCTCTCAGGGTAGAATAAGATATTTCCAGTACATGGCTAAACTGGGGATATATGATTGTCCTGAATACTTAACTGAGTATGGTGTTTTCCAGGTAGTTTGTTTAAAATGAATCCCCAAGGTTCATATTCTTTGGGCCCAGATCTCATATGTTTTAAAACTGATGTATTTTATGAGAAGATATAACCAAACTCTGGCTTGTCTTTTTGCTACTCTGTGTCTTTTAAAATCTTTTTTGTGCTGCTTCTTTTAGTTTGTTCCCTTACTTTAAAATATATATGAATTATAGTCTTAGAATATAATTTTGAATTTCAATGAAGAACTTGAATTTGAAAGCATTTTCCCCCACACATTTGGTCTGGGTGGTGATTATATTAAATCAGGCTTTTGTGGACACACTATCATTAAAAACTTCTCATGTTCCCTCTGGACAGGATTTGAAAATATGACACACGCCTTTCTGATTAAGGGTATGAGAACTCCCACTTGTTTGCAATGGTTTTGTTTTGTTTTTAATTTATAATAACTCCCAGCTAATGATCTTGTTTTAGAGCTATTTAAAGAAATTCTAAACTAAAATTGCAAAAGAACTAGATGAAAAACATTACCCCAAAACATAATACAACAAATAAATTGGTGTTTCCTCTGCCCCAGAATAGTGCACAGTTCTTCAAACATTTCTTATTTTCCTGCCTTTTTTTTTTTTGACTTGCTACCTCCCTATTCCCTCACTCTTTCCCTCAGGGGGCCTGGCAATCACTCTGGGCTCTAGAAACTTTTATCCGCTTACTTTCATTCTTCCTCCCATGATTTTCCAGGCCCTCTCACTAATTGAATTTTCCATTTCCTGACCCTCCTGCGGGCTGCTCCATTAGCCTTCTCTTGGTTTCCTTTGGTCTGAATCACGAAGGCCCCTTTTCCTTGCCTTCTTGTTTATTTTGCTACTAGTCAGAAGCCACTTCTTAACCTTCGAGGGTTTTCCTGGCCTCTCCCAGAATCAGTTCAAATCTGGATATATCTTTCTCCAGAACTCTCAAGGCAGGAATTTCCTGACCTAGAAAAGCAAACATCAGAACATAGCATCCTGTGTTCCAGAAGAAATGGTTTTGGTTTAAGAATGATAACTAGACATGCCCCTCCCCAGTATAAGCTGTGAAAAATAAATAGATACAGGAGGCAGATGGGAGATCAGGAGGCAGATGGGAGATCAAAATATTAACTATTGAAAATATTGATATTTATTATAAACCTGGACTGAAGACCCTGGTTTAACCTGAGGCATGAACCAAGCTTTTACCTTAAACTCTTACCTTCTGGTCACTGGCAAAGCAGCCAGGCAACCAAATGTTGAGAACCTTCCTCAGGGTCTCTCTCAGCATGGATGTAAGTCAACTGAGAACTCTTCTTTTTCAACCTTGGAAATGTTCTTCTAACACTATTCCTTGTGGGAACATTATGGTGAACGTAAGTGCACAGTTAATGCTGATGCTTAGTCCCTAATTTTAATCATGAGATCAAACTATGTGTAAGAATTAATTAATTTAATCTACCCCTTTACCTCATACACCAATACATTTTTATAAAATAACTGAACACTTTCTGAGCACCAAGGAAACAAAAACAAATTTAAAGTTGTTAAAGTGAACAACTTCAACCAACATGGTACAAAAGCAGAAATATTAATTATACATAATTACCTGCAAAAATATTATCTTATATGGAAAGTCCTCATTGGGGAGGCCCATCTTTAGTGAGTGCTTTTATGAATCCATTATGGCAGAATAGATAGGTTTTGTAAAGTTTTGAGCTTATAGAATTTGGTGAGCTCTTTTTGAGAGAATATAAATTTATGGATTCCAGATCTGGTTCAAAAGTGAATATCTAGAATGAAAACAGAAACCACAAAAACAAAACAAAACAAAACAAAACAAAACAAAACAAAACAAAAAACACTAAAGCTTTAGAGATGTAGGTGTTTTGCTTCTAATCTCTTGAGTGATTTATATTCACCTCTTGGTTTCTTGCTTTACCTAGAATACTCTACAACTTCCTATGACTCTCAGAACTGACAAAGAGTATGCAAGTGCAGCCTGAAACTTAAGTGTCCATGGCTTCAGGGTAAAGCTCCACAGAGGCAAATCTACAGAGCTTGAGTGTTGGTTGGACTATACCTTCAAATAACAAAGAAGTAACTTTGCAAAAAGTAGAGGGGCATGAAAAAACTCTAAACATGTACTGTGAAAACATCTCATATCCCCACAAATCTTCAGCAAAAAATACAGATATCACATTAGGTCCAATATATTTATGTTACACCATGATAGATCTTTATCTGAACTATATTAGCTTATAATGTGTAACAGTATATACATCAAACCATCACAGAATGTATTATAATACATAATAGTATATTGTAAAGATGTTTGCATTTGTATCTGGTACTGGATAATTTATGCTATATTATATTTCAAACTGAAAATATCTAAAATCACATTTTTTTTCCCAAAGCCTTCTAATGTATTTCTGACTTTAATTAAGGGTATTTATGTTCATATCATCTATCTAAATCAGGGTCCAAATCACCAAATATTGTCCATTGCACTAATAATATTTCATGCTTTTGTCTTGTTCCCCCTTATCCTGTCTTGACCAGTGAGTCCTCCTTTTAAATAGATCTGCTAGGGTGATAATGGGTGCTGATAATAATATTCATTGCAAAGATGATGAAGGGAGATTATGGTAGACAGAATAATACTCCTCCACAGAAGATGTCTGCCTCCTAGTTCCCAGAACCTGGGGATATGCATGGCACAAGAGACATTGCTGATGTGGTTAAGGATACAGAACCTTGAGATGGAGAGACTATCTTGATGTTCCAGGTGGCTCCAATATAATCACAAGGATCCTTATAAGAGGAAGGCAGTAGACTCAGATTTAAAAGGAAAGAAAATGTGACTCTGGAAACAGAGGGATAAGAGGAAGGGTAGGGAGAAGGGAAAGGGAGATTTTGAAGATGCTACTTTTCTGGCTTTGAAGATGGAGGAAGAGGTCACCAGGCAAGGAATGTAGACAGCTTCCAAAAACTGAAAAATGCCACAAAATGGATTTTCCCCTAACGCCTCCAGAAGCAATGTAGCCCCAACACCACTTCAATTTTAGCTTAGTAAGATCCATCTTGGACTTATGACCTCAGAACTGTTGAATAATGAATTTCTATTGTTTTAAACCACTATGTTTGTGGTAATTTGTTATGGCAATAATAAGAAACTATTACAGTGCCAATAATTCATTCTTTGCCACTGTAGTTGAAATGGTTCATTCATCAGCCTGGAGTGTTAAAAAAAAAAAAAAGCTAACATTATATATATTAAAAATTCATTGATCATTAAAATCTTCACTTTTCTTTTCCTTGTGACTCTCTTTGTTTTCTTTGTGTCAACCCAGAATTTCAGGAATTTATCTCAAAGAGATGGGCCAGTGTTGCTCAGAAATCCCAGGTGGTGAGGGAGCAGGGGACTCTGATCTATCAGAGTGACAGGAGGTGGGTTTCACAATATCTTCGTGGAAAATCTGTGAAGTTGGTACCTAAATATCTCCTGCTATGATGGTAGCCTGCTGGGTCAGGGCCTTGGTGGTTATTCAAGCGAGGAAGATTTCAGTCTTTCAAAGGCCAAACCATTTTCCTAATGCTGTCATATTTATATCAGGAGATGCTTCAGTCTTAGTAATTCTGTGCCAGAGCCTCCAAACCCTGTTATTGAGGCTTTAGCAGTAGTCCAGACACCCTTTCCCCAAGAGAGAACCCATTTTTTTTGTGTTCTTTTTACTGACAACAGACCTCAGTTGACACTAAAGATGTCAAAAATTCATTTAATCATTAAAGAAAATGATTGGGATTGCAACCTTTTTTCTTCCGCGGAAGCAATTTGATTCAATGTAAAATTTTTCCTCCACTTCCTTGCAGCAAGCTACACGGGGAATATTGGAAAGAGACAAACACATTTCCACCTTCCCCAGAAAAATAGTTTCCTGTTCCCTTATCTTACATAATTGCCTAGAAGTAGGGCCAGAAAGTTACTAGGAAGACAATTTTCAATATTATGAGAAGAAATAACTTGTCCTCTGCAGGTTGTCACTGAAAGAACAAAACATTACAAGAGAGTTGAAAAGTTGAGCAGGATCCTCAAGAAGAAAAACACACCCCACATAAAGTTCCGATCACTTATGTAACTTGAAGTCTGGTCATTGCCACAGCCCTAGTGTGTCACAGTTGCTGTATTTCTTTGAGGTTGCTCTGTCTTTAGAAATAATGAATTGGTGGAATCACCATTTGACATGTGCTCCAATTTCTTGATAAGATGTCTGCCAGAGCTGTATTTGAAATGATCTTTTAGCAATCTGAAAACTTACTTGTAAACTGTTATGCCATTTACTGTTACCTTCTGCCTTTTAGAAGCATATCAGCTGTCTGGGCCTTGACTCCATTAAATATTTTCTGATTTTCTGGTTTATTTTTATTTTACAGATATTTTAAGTTTGGTCTGTAATAACAAGAAAGAACATATCTATTTTTATACTTTCATCATCATCTGGCTCTATCCTAAATCTCTATCCTAGGCTTTCATCTGGGCAAAAGTAAACAAAAATACAAATAAACAAAAGCCTTAACAGTTTTAAGATAATTTATTGAAAAACATTCTGTCTTCCAGGCAAAAATAGAAAATAAATTAAGCTTAGTCCCTGTTCTAGAGAAACTCACAGTTTAATGGTGGAGAAAAGCATGTCATCACCAAAAGTAGATAGCTACTACCCGTTATTTGAACTCCTACTTTGTGCAAGTTTCTATAGTTTCAAAAATGTACACAACAGACATGAATCTGCCCAAAGATAGCTTAGATTCTGGCAATGAGAGCAGCCATTGAACTATTTATTACAAGTATGACCTAAGTCTCAATAGAAAAATCAAAGCTTTCTATAAAAATGTTTAACAGAGCCCCCACTTCAAATTTGAAGAATGGGACAAGACAAATATTAGTTTGGAAATAGTGGTGGTAATTGGGGTGTGGTGGGGAAAGATGGCAGAGAGAAGAGTCCCAACGTAGCATGTATGTACAAAGAAGTGAAGCTAGAAAGAGTATGAAGTGTCCTGAAAACTGAAGGCTGGAGTAAAAATGGGCACAGAGGAAGGTTGCATGAATTTTGTTTTAAAATTTTAAGAGTAGGTGAAATCTCTTAAGGATGGAGCGATGTAAACATCAAGAACTTTTTTTATAGTAAAATAATTGTACATGTTTATGTATATTGATTGCTTCAGGTACTTTTTCATGTAATAAGCACACATTGAAGGCTCATAATGTGCCAGGTCTCCAGAAGACACTGAGAAAAAAAAGATGAATAAAGCAGAGTCTCTATATGCACATTAGTTCCTATCATGGTGGAGGCAGATACAAGATATGATAAAAACAGAGATGAAGAAATATTCCTATGCTCCTACTATTTTAAGAAGAGGCACACAATTCAATTCTTATGTAGCTACTCTGAGATTCCTGGCCCAAATCAAGTCTAAAAATAATAAGGGAGTGCTGACTGACTATAGAACTCCAATCTGGTTATATGTCTGAATCTTCTGGGCAGATTTTACAATTGCAAATGCCTGAGTTCCTCCCAAGAAGAGTGGATTTCAATTTGTGGGAACAAGAATATCTAGAATTTTAAAAAGCACCCCCAGTGATTCTGTGTATATTCTGCCAACAGCATTTGGGAACTACTGAGGCAGAGTATGGTGCCTGTAATACCACATTAAAATCTCCAAAAAAGTGTGCTGCAGGCTGTTAGATGACATTTGAAAAAAGGGTTCAATTGTGTCCTCAGTCCTCCCAAATTCATATGTAAGTCCTAATCCCCAGTACCTCAGAATGGAGCCTTATTTGGAAATGGGGTCTTTATAGGGTAATTAAGTTAAAATGAGGTCCTTAGGATGAATCTTAATCCAATATGACTTGTGTCCTTATCAAGAGGGGAAATAGGGACACAGATATATAGGAAGAATGCCATGTGAATATAAGATGGCCATCTACAAGACAAGAAAAGAGGTCTGGAATAATTCTTTCCCTCACAGCCCTCAAATGGAACCAACCCTGCTAACACCTTCATCTCAGACTTTTAGTCTCTAGAACTGTGAGATAGTAAATTTCTGTTGTTTAAACCACCAAGTTTCTGGTACTTCATTAAAGTAGCCCTAGCAAATTAATAAAAATGATTAGATAAGATTTTAAAATTCTGACTTATAGAGTTAAAATGGTTTCTCTGCTATGTGTCCTGTGGCACTTTGAAAGGAAACAGCATGTGCATCTCATCCCAATTGTGATGGTAGAACGCCTTTTATTTGTGGCAGAGTATTGCGTAAAACTGGTGTTCTGGGTTCTGTGAGGCAAGGAGATATTGGACTCATTTCTCTTCAGGAGGTAAACATGCTGTGAGTCTCCTAACTGCAGAAAGGTCTACGTCGTGGAGCTTGACTGCTTTCGGTAAATAAGAGTAGAAGGGAACATTTTTAAATGTATTAGTTCAAATCCATCACACCTTTTGAAAAAACCAGCTCCAAGAGAATAAACTTCTGGAAGTTATCAAGAACCACCTTTCTGAATCCACAAGTCCTTTGATTCCTATTATTTTATTCCATTGACTCTGAAGCAGCCATTCGAAGGGGAAAAGCCAGGAAGTACTGCATTGTCTCCCTCAGTGGGAATAGTTCAGTAAATGCAGGAGAAATATATGTGAGGGTGATTCTATCAAATTGCACATACCACTCCACATTTGTCTTCCAAGCACTTCATTTATTCCTATTGTTGTTCCCTCATACCCTGACTAAACGTAATCCATCTTCCTTGAAATGGAACATTGGGAGAGAAATGGACCATTGTTATTGTTAGTGGTTAAAAAGGTAAGACTGCAAAAATTTAACTGTGTATTTCAGTTATTAAACACACACACACACACACACACACACACACACACACACACACACACACAGTGAGGGAAATGTGACCCAGGCTTTTTAAACTTTTGCAAAAAGCTGCAGCACTTTGGCTTCTTAATGCTCTGATGTTTTATATTATTGAAGGCTAGACTTATACATGTGAAAGTTTTAGACTTGATATTTGATCTACAATCATGACAAATGTTTGTGATTATAATACATGAAAAGTTGAGATCCTGCAACCAATGTATTCATTAATCTTTGTTTCCTATTTGAAAACCATTATTTATAAATGCTCTTCACCCTTCACAGACCACTTCAGTTTCCTTCTAACTATCCCCTGCAGACTTGGTGATCTAACTCATTCAATATTTGACTCTAATCTCAAGGGTTCCCCATAACCAGTGCTCATCAAACAAAACCAGTGCCCACTTCAAATAAAAATGCAGTTTATTTAGCCCTCCTTCCAGAGATTCCTAACTTATCAGTGCTAGGTAAGTTGAAAAACCTCTATTTTAACAGGCATCCCAGGTGGTTCTTATGATCAGCTCAATTTGAGAATCAAAACTGCTCAATTGGCATTTACCATTTACTCTACTGCCTCACAGTGTTAGAAACCCTTCTTCATCTGGGACCATCCTTTCTCTAACTGGGTTAAATTAAAAAAAAATAAAACTATGTCTTTAAGTGCTGAAAAGTTATTTGAACACTTTTTTGTTTTCATTTCTGTAAGTGTGCTTTTTGGTTCTTTGTTAAAGTGGTTATCTGTCTCCTCTGGCCATTCGATTTTAGTGGAAATATATTCATCTTGATGTATAGATTATTATTTCTTCATCTGCCTACAAGGTCCTCTTGAGAAGTCCATTATTTTCTCTGCTGATCCCTGGTTATAATTGCCTGATTTAGCAATGAAGAAACTTGAGTTGAAGGAAATGGAAGAGCTAGAGCAGTGGGGGTCTCTGTTGGTAAATTGTCTGTACCAGCTAAGGTATCAAGAGGAAGTCACTTCACTACAAAGCTGCAAGGTGGTTGACCAGCTGAAATGGCAGAGTGTATTCAAGCCCATATGTCCAACTCTATCTAAACTCCTCCAAAGCCCAGGAGACTGGCAGGCACCCCCAAGACCATCCCTCAAGCTGGCACACTGCCCTGTAGGGATTTGCAGATCTCCCTAGAGTAGCACTCTATCTAGGAAGCATGGCACTATGATTTTTCCTCTCATTATCATCATTGGTACATGGAAATCAGCACATCACTATCTCTTTCCAGTTTGGATCCAAACAGAGGGGAGGTCTTGCATGCATTCTCCAGACCACACCTATCACTGTATCCCAGAAGATGCTCTGCTTAAAATAAGTAGCTGGAAGTTGATTAAAATTAGAATGGAGGAGGTCAGAAGGTGGGGTATAGAAGAGTGCTCAGGACATCATTTTCTTAGAATACTCTCATTGTTATTGACATTTTCATGTATGTGTGTCTATGGGGTTTTGTTAATATCCATTAATATCACCATGACTGATTTTTCTTATTTTGAAAGCAGAGATAATAATAACTGCTAGATAAAATTGGCATTTAAATCATGACTACCACTATTGTAAACCTTTTCTGTGTCAGACACCTGGCTAAATGCTTTACATGTACTAATGCAGGGTGAGAAAATGCAAATGATGCACTTAACATGTTGCCAGGCATAGGTGGGCACTCCTTACACACTAGTTGTTCTCTCTGTTCTTGCTTTTAGCTGCTGACCTCCATAAGGATAGATGCTGTCTTGCACATTTTTACAGCACCCCTCCCCACTCTGTACTTTATACCCTAGCCTGCATAGAGGCACTCAAATATTTGTTAATTGACTAGCTGAATAGATCATATGTTTCCAAATGGCAATTTCCTGTTTTCTCTATATTTCATCAACTCAATTAATTTTACATGTTTCTAAAAGCCTTAGCTAGAAGTTCACTTCTTTTGCAAAACTGCATGTAATCTCTCTCCTCTGACAGAATTTCATCTACACATTTTATAGGTTATTTATCCCTAATTTTACCTTATATTCAAGTTATTTATGCACAAGAACTCTGTACCTTATTAGAATCCACTCTTTCTCTGCTCCAAGCTAAGAATTGTTCTGTATCTGGAGTTCTGTTCTACATCCGGAATTCCTGCTTTTGAAACCATTCTCCTAGAACCTGGGACACTTGCTGTAAAAAGCGAGAATTAGAGGAATCCTGTCATCAAGATTCTATCATTAAATTGGGAGTGTATTATGTGAAGCAAGGGCACTTTGCATGTTAGAGGGAGGACATGCAGAGAGAATATGGTAGAACATCTAATTAAAGTGTTGTGCTAACCTACCTTGGGCATCTTGCTCTCTCTTGTACTTTTTAAGTGAGTTTATTTGCCCCAACAATGCTCATATACTCATGTACTCATATAAATTAACATTTCCATTTCAATTGACTCTGCATTTCTTTACAAATGATTAATCAATATATTAGTATAGGCACCTCATTGTTTACAAAAACTTTCTTTTATTGGTAATTGCATTTTGAAATATAGCTTTTTATCTCTGTAGTAGGTGTCAGGGGTCTTTTTAGTATAATACACATTCATTAATTGTCTGGTGTGGGCTCTGCCTTGTGGTAGGAACTTCTAGGAGAATTGGACTTGAGCCCCTGCCTCAAGCAATTAGAAAACTGCAGAGATCAAGAGGTAATACTGTGGATATAGACATCCATATACCATGAGGTTGAGTTCTAAGATACTGACATACCCTCTGGATCCACAGTAAGACTGACACATAACAAGTTTTTAATAAATTTTAATGATTATTATTTGTTAAAAAAAAGCAATAGGATACTTGGAAAATATTTGCTCAAGTGACTACTACTGGAAAACTAGATCCAGTTTGATTTATTGTTCAAAATTTCACAGTGCCCAGCACAGTATCGTATTATAGGTGTTGTGACTAACCTCTTCCAAGTGTGAAGTTGTCACTGGAAGGTGGCTGCCCCACAGAGAAATACCTTTCTCAACCATCTTGCACCTGGGTGTGGTTATGTGAATGAAGGTAGTTACAAACTGGAGACTTCTCAAGCTTCTTTTCCCTTATCCTGGATACAAGCAGAGAACTCTGAAGCTCTAGAAGATGGTGGAGTCACAGGATGAAGGAGATTTTGGCTCCCTGAATCCTATGAGTACTTGCATTGCACTGTTCCTTGAGTGAAAATTAATAATCTTCATGGTATTAAAATTTGGCCACTGAAATGTGGGTGTTTATTTATTATGTCAACTTGTATTGCCTTAACTAATACTGCTGTTCATCAAATTTGTTGAATAACTAAATGGGCTGTATAATTAAATCACTCCTAATACAATGCCATTTATTACCTAAATATGAATATATGATAAACCCTTTGATCTGTTTTCATCAATCTGTCTGTAGTCAGACAGTTATATTGGTTTCAATCAGAATTTGAGGTGGGGCAGTGAGATGGGGTAGCTCTAAAGCAATATAGTGGTTTTTTCCTTTTAAAGCACATCAGACCCTTGTAAAAAGAAGCAAGCAAAAGACCTAATTAAGTGGGGGTGGGAAGCTCTTGTACATTGTTAGTGCTTCATCTAGTAATCAAATCAACTAATGAATAAAATAGAAAGTATTAGTCTGTACGGTTTCTTTTCAATCTATTGTGTATTTTTGTCTTTTAAAACAATATATGGAGATTGTAAAATACAGGCAATAATTCTCCTACTGAACTAAAAGAGAATTAGCAAAGGCTGCTAAAGGCTTTGTGTTTAGAAGTGTAATTCCTTCCTGTGAATTATTTCATGGGTGAAATGTCTGAAATTGCTTATGAATACTGGGTTATAAGTTTTTTTTCTTTTTCTTTTTTCTTAATCTAAGAGAAATTAAACATGATATATATATATATATATATATATATATATATATATATATATATATATATAATTTTTTTAAATTTTATTTTGTGGTGGAAATGTCGGAAATGTCAGCCACATTTAGATTCACTCTTAGGTTTCTCCTAAAAGGAATGACTTACACATAACAATAATCTTGTTTTTATAAGTGGTTGGTAATATCTGCAAATGTGTAAAGCTTTCATTTTCCAGGAACTCTTTTCTCCCTGGTAACACACTAGAAAATATCAGAGTGTTGTTATTTAAATTCTTTCTTATGCTCTTACTGCCTGATGAATTGAAATTCAACTTCACAGTCAAATGAGTAGCCATTTAAAGCTCAGGTGTATATTTCCTAAGACTCTCATAGGTCATATAAATATTTATATCTTTCCTAAAGACAGCAAACTAATTTTAATTGGATCTTGCATCTCCCAAGAGATCATTATACCTCTGCTCCAAGACCATGTATTATAAAATTTCAGTATAAATTGAAACATAGTTGAAGTTATACTCACTGACACCAGAGTCATTTCAGCAACTCCCCAACCAAAATTTTATTTAACTCCAGTCCCCCAAAATATGAAGACACACACACACACACACACACACACGTGCACGCATACAAAACTTGCGTTTCAAGTTTTCAAATTTCCATAAACTTTCAGATTGTGAAAAACAGTTTGTTTTCTCAGGAAATAAGTCTCAAATGGGATTAGTTCCGACCCCACCTTGACCTTGTCAGATGAATTAAAAAAATGAAGCAGTGGAAAGTTTACACATATTTTAGAGACCTGCTGACTCAGAACTGGACCTGGGCGACCCACCCTCACATGGAACAGAATGAATAGAATGAATCTTTTTATCAGAGGGGGAGAGATAGTATGAGGGACCATCTAATACATGAGTGCTTCTATAGCTAGTCTCCCTCTGATCTTAGAAACTGGCAAGACAAGATCTAAAGGGTAACCTAAAGACCTAGAAGGCTAGTTCACTAACACTAAATAACACAGCCATGTGCTTCTTTGTTCTTTATAGTCTACAAAACCATGTAATTTTCCTGAGGTAAATCAGACTGTGAAGACCAAGGTTAAAAATACTGTGAAAATATCCCAGAGCATGCTGAAGAGTGGAATTCATTCTTTAAAACTCTTAAGGGGCAGTGTTATGGTCTTGCCTTATACCATAACAAAGTGGACCTTTGTGAATTATATATAGTTAAGACTAGCTTTTCTCCTCCTTGGAAATATAAGTGGTATCTTTATCGAAGATTTGAAAGTTTAGAAATCTAGAAAATTTTCCCCCTTAAATTTGTAGACAGAGGTTTGCATTGGCAATCAGGGTACTAGAATAGAGAATATGTCTCTTAGTTTTTCTGAGATGTGGTTTCTTTAATTGTAATATTAGGGTGTTGAAGTAAGTGATCTCTAGACTAGTTAGAGTTACAACATTTCATGGTTCTAAATTTCAAGTGGCTTTTTCTCTGTTTACACATCTATAGATTTTCACATTTTTCTACCATGTTATAAAAGAATATCTGGATTACACAGTACATTCAGTACTGGAATCTTAGGCTCTAGTCTGTTCATTTATTTCTACTTAATTATATTCCACTGATAATGAACTTCTTGCTTCTTTATTTTCTTTATTTGTCAGTGGTACCAACAGCTTCTTGGTTATGAGGCTCAAAACCTTGAGTTTTCCTCATTTTTTTTCTCTTATCTCTAACGTTTAATTAATCACACTATTCTGTTGGGTACACCTTCATGAAAGGTAAGACGAATTTTACAAATCAGAATTACTGAATTGTAAAATTGGAAGGTACTCCATTTATTAGTTCACAGATTTTATAGAAATAACTTGAGGACCTGAAGAAAAAAAAAATAAACCATCTCCCCAGGGAGATATCTAATCTATATCTATATCTATATCATCTATATCTACATCTACATCTACATCTACATCTACATCTATATCTATCTATATCTATATCTATGTCTATCTCTCTCTCTCTATATATATAATATGTGTGTGTATGTATGTGTGTGTGTGTGTGTGTGTGTGTGTGTGTGTGTAATTTTGCATGTAATTTCCAGTGATTCAAAGACTTCATGAAGTTCACCCATGGATCTCAAGTAAAGAATACATCAAACAGGTCAAATATCTCAAGGGCAGAATTTCACTAGAAATAATCCTAGTGGATGGCTATTAGCATTTGCTTGAGTACTTCTAGTGACTTGAAAATGTTCAATCCTTACTTTTTATCCCCTTGTTTATAAAAAAATTTTATTGTTAGAAGTTTATTTTGGGTTAAAAATTTTTTTGCCTAGCTTTCAATTGATCCTAGATCTTTGGTATTTAAAGATATCATCTATATCCCTCAAAAAATTCACTTTTCATGTTCAATATTTATCATCTCTTTAACTGTGCCATTTATAAAGTGTCTTCCAGACTCTTTACTATCCTGGCCCTCTTTCTCTAGATGCTCTTTGGTGTTTTTATTTAATTTTGGTTCTTTAAGATGAATAATGTTCTGTATATGTGATATAAATAACCAATGTAAAGTTCTTGGAAAATTTTTTCATTAAATTTTGACTGAAATTTAGCTATCCTATTTTCTAGTCATTTTTAACCCACTGCTGGTTAATTAACCTCCTCTGTTTTCTCATTATTTTAAGTTTGTTATCTTAGCACATACTAGGTACTCAATAAATAATAGGTGCTATTTTTATTGTTAATTTAGATTAAGATTACTTGGGCCATTTTGGAGTTTACATTGTATTTGAGGATGAGCAATAAAATCTTCAAAATATTTTTAACCAGTATTAAACTTGGCCTCTCCTACCCCCAAACTATGGTATTTTTTTTTAATTTAAATGCAGAACTTTATAATTACTTAATATTGCTAAATCATATCATATTTGATTTGGCTCACATGTCAGGCTCCTAAGATATTACAAAACCCTGATCCTGTCATTTAGCATGTTACCTGTTCATCTCATTTTTGTGTAGGACTGAAGACCAAGCTCAGCAGTGCGCATTAGCCACTTATCCCCAAGTTGATTTTAAATCGTTCGACAACTCTCTGTCAGGAAAAGAGTTTGTCATGTATTTTGCTGACAACCTTATACACTACGAATTTGGGATTGCCCTGATCTAACTACCAAAAGAAAAAAAGAAAAAAAGGAAAAAAAGAAAATGACATTAGTGTGAAATGTATTGTTTTTCTTGACTTCACCATGACTCAATTATTTCACTAAGTTCTTTCCAAGTCCCCCTAGTCATAACAAAACTATATGAAGAAGGCAGAGTATGTACCTTATTTGTACAGAGCCAAACAGATTGTGAGGTAATTCCCTAAACATATAATAGATGACTTCTTTGACTCACAGAGCATAGTGATGATAATTTCAAGGGCAGATAAAGGCAGAAAGCCTGCATCTTCAAAGCATGGTCCAATTCTCTAGCAAATATGGTGGCTCTCTGTTCTTCCAGAGAACTTCCACAGAGCATGATAAGGGAGCTTGTTGGAATCTCTAAAGAAAAGTGTAAATAGTTAGGTGTGAGCCTTTTCTTCTTGCTCAGACTCTCTAATTCTCCTGAAGCTTGGGGATAGGAAGAGGAGAAATAATAAACGGCATTTATACCTCACAAAAGATCTGTTAAACTAAAACTAGCTGAGAAATCCTTCAACAATCTTTATGAATGAAATTTTTAAAAAAGAATTTTTTAGGTGAGTTTTCTGAACATGTTTTAGTGGTATTAGAAAAAAAAAACCCCAAAGACTCCATGCTAATACCCTTTGTATGAGCTCAGTCTATTTTGCTCTTGCCTCCAGCTGTTGCATGAGTTAGGGTCATATTTAGAAGGACAGCTCATTTGGCTTGGAAGGTAGTGTAAGGGGGCGTGGAAGAGGCCCATGCAGAGATGCCAGACAGGCGGGCGAGCCAGCGGATACATGTGGACAGAACTTGCTGAGCTCCTCTTACTCTTGGATTGTCGCTGCCTGAAATGGAATCCAAGGATCCTGGCTCAAGAGTGCAGGAGGCCTGTGACCTCTCCCTGAACCTGGCAGTAAATGCTCCTAGAAAGTGCTTTTGCTCAAGGTCCCTGACTCTCAGGGGAACCTTGGTTTGAATTTACATTAATTGAGAGCTCTGTTAATATAATTGAGTGTAGCTTTCCATCCTTGCTATCTACAAATAAAAGGGCATTCAAAACATTTTTCTTTTAGTCAAGTCTGTTCTAAAGTTTTAAGGTATGATGATGAGATGTATGGTATGAAATGTTTCACTTTCTGAGAAGATGCAATATCCAATCAATATTTATCTTATCTTAACCTAAGCCATTATTTAAAATAAATAACAAATGTCCAAAAACATCTGGCTCTTGTTTCCTGAGTAAGATGCAAGAATGAACTAAATTTGCCCAATACATAAACTTTTCCCTACAAATTAGTATATGAAATAAGACAAACATATTTTCAAATAAGTATTTAGTACATAAAATGAATGACCCTCATAAGAACACTTATAAATAGTATCTGAGGATGTAACAAGAAATTAATTCAACTTCCCCAAATTCCTCATTATCAAGAATGCATTAAACTATAGTAGAAATTGCCACTATGAGTCTATATTACTCCTTTGGAAAGTTGGTTCTTTCACATAATCTATGCTATTTTTTTAAATGATACTTATTAAATTGTGTGGCCTAAGCATTACCTTCCGTTCTTATAGCTCAAGTTGCTAATCTGGAAAAAAAAAAAAAAAAAGGCACTCTTATGTATTAAAGATATCACATGTGAGCACAGTTACTGACACCAAGGGTTCCCTTTGTGAATGGCACCTGATGCAATGGCCCAGGCTTTGTACATGTCCTGACTTCCACGCTGCAGAAATCTACTGGGGGATCCCCCTGAGGCAAAACTGTTTTATAATGAGAGCCTTTGGTAGTCAGTCAAAAATTCCCCTTGAGTTGATCATATGCTAATTTCCATTAATTTTAAGAAATACTGTTTATTGAATCTTAGAGATGATAAAAATCATTGATTCAAAGTGGTTTTCCTCTCAATCCATCTGCTATTTGTAAGAACTTCAGCCATTTCTGAATATCACAAAATGGTCTGACAGTGAGTGATTTGATAGAGACCTTTGGCTCAGGAAAGGCTGCCA
Source organism: Macroglossus sobrinus (assembly GCA_004027375.1). NCBI lineage: Eukaryota > Metazoa > Chordata > Mammalia > Chiroptera > Pteropodidae > Macroglossus > Macroglossus sobrinus. The sequence goes on along the minus strand of PVKZ01000389.1, from coordinate 499,225 downwards.
GAGTCCAAGAGATGGTTGGAAAGATGGGCCCGTAGGAGACATCTGTGTTTGTTTTCTCCTGAGGTCAGTGCCTTTGCCGGTAAAGTTTCCAGGGACCACGGGGCAGTGACTCACTACTGGCCAAACCCAATTCACAATGAGATATAAAGTGAATTTAAAACCCAGATATATGAGGAATCCGTGTCAGGTTCCTTCAGTGCAGAAGCAATGAAAGATGATGATAATGTAGAGAAGTAGAGAAAGAGACCTACAAAACAATGTTTCTTAACTTGGGTTTTCATTTATAGACATGAGGGGAGGGGAAACAGATGAAGAAAATATTTCAAACCTTAACTTTGTCCCCTATTCCTTTACCTACCTCTTTGAGATGATACAAATGAGCAGATTCCATCAGGGGTTAAATGTTTTAAAGAAGTAATTTATTGATCATTTCCTCTCACTTGACATGTTTAATTAGACTAAATCAGCACTTCTTAGAAAAGCAATGGCTTCGTTAAAAAAGAAAAAAAAGTAACACAATTAATTGAAATACTAGGATGCTTTATCCCTTACCCCATTTGGAATATCTTTGATTAAAAATCATATGTATATTGATGTATTGGAAATATTAAACTACAGAATTCAGGTCACAGAATAATTTCTTTTTCATTTTTCATTGCATTCATTTGCCAACAAAGTTGCCTTAACTGACACGCAGAAACAAAAAATCTTAGCTTTAAACCTAAGAGATTGAAAATATAACCAAGTTAAACATACAAAGTCCCATCCATTTTTTAAAAACTTGCTTAATTCCAGCCTAGTTAGGAAACAGTCCCCTGCTTAGCACAGTTGCTGCTCACAGGCTTTATTCCTTGCAGTTCAATGAGCACAGGATTTCAGCTGGAGGACTTGAAACAAACAAAAAGGCTTAACATTTTTTTTTAATCCCTTCAGAGAAAACATTAAAAGGACAATCGCTTCTTCATTTTGATTGTCACCTGGATTCAAAACTGTGAAACCAAAAACAGTTTCAGACAGACAGATGGCCCTGACAGTTAAGAGAGATGGGGGCAGGAAAAGACATAAATGTACACTGTTTTCTGTATAAGTGAATAAAAGAAGTAAGAAAATGAGTGAGCCAGCCAGCTGAATCAGAGAGCACCTCTAAACGTACCTTGACTTTCCTATGCTGGGATCTACTCTGTTAGCCGGTTCAGCAAAGATACACAGATGGTCTGGTCGCTAAACCTAAGAGCGCTTACCTCTTAGAGATAAACACTGCTTTTTTTTTGCCTGGTGCACTCACAGGTTGCTGGAACTTGACAAGGCTGTGTGTGATAACCAGTAATAGAATGCTGAACAAGTCAGGGTTGAAATGCACATCTTAGGCAGTGTTTGGTCAAATGAATAGGGCGTGCAAAGACTTCTCTTCCCTTCGGTGCTGTGATGGATAATTGAGCCTCAGATGCTGGGATGGAGACTTCTGTGGAGGAAAATCCATTTGAATGCCTCCTGCTGAATGGTGCTCAGCACTGTCAGCTTTTGTTTACTTTGTCTTACATGTGAAGATTGCAGCTGTTGCTTTCAGTAAAAGAGAGTAGAAGAATGTAGCAACCTACCTCACATTTTCCCCTCCTCCAAATGTTCCCAGAGCCCAACAGCTGTCTTTGCAAATCCTGCCACTCAGGATTGGAATGGCTCTACATAATCAAGAATGAAGTGGTGAAGCTGAGATTGTTGGCTGGCTCAAGGTGGCAGGTGGAAATGAACTGTTGTCTTAATGGGCTCACTTGGTCTGCTTCTGTAGGGATTACTCAAAAAAAAAAAAAAAGAAAAAAAAAGCATTTAAAAGAGGCAATGAAGGAAAGTTGAATACATGCGACTTGTATTTCATACTTGTGGATCTGAATGGCTGTGAAGCATGAATTCACTGGTTGTTAGAGCTGGATTTGAGAGGTCCTCTTGTCTAGGAAATTTCAAACTATTTTTAGCAGCAGACTTTTTTTTTTTTTGCCAGAAATATCTTAGACCATCATGTTATAAATGGAAATACATACAGGAACATCAGTGGGAATGGTGAGGTATGAGAAAGCAGCTTTGATAACAAATGAACTCAGAGCTGCAAATATGGTAGGAGTGGTGAGAACTGTGGCAAACTGGATGTGTCTAGAGGAAGCAACTGCTACTCCCTTCTTGTATATAGTTGCCTTGGCAAGGAGCGGATTCACTGATCCATTCATTCATTTAATAAGTATTTATTAAGTGCTTACGACATACAGGATACTTTTTAAAGCATGTATAAAGCAGACAAAACCCTTGCTCTCACAGTGTTCGTATTCTAGGGGAGGAGACACTTAACAAAAAAAGGGAATGCATGAAAGTGTATATATTTGTTAAGTAGTGATGAATGCTGAGAAGAAAAGCGAAGCAGGGTAAGGGACAGAAAGTAATTAGGAAAGAGTGTAGTAGAGAAAACCGCCTGGCATGGACTGTTAAGGGAGTACATTATAGCAGATCATTAAATGATGGGAAGGAATGTACCATGTTCAGATCAGGGTGGAGCTGGGCATGATGAGCATTCCAGAGAGTGGAAAAGAGAGTGTGAACATTCTGAGGCAGGTTTTGCTCTTACTCAACACCCCAACTAACTGAGCACAATTTGCAATTCTATCCTAGTTCAATCTCTTCTACTTACCCTAGACTATAGACCAGAGAGGTATTCGGACAGGAGCCCGGGTCTTTGAACTTCTCCCCAGTTCAGTGCCTTTTTTCTAAAAAGCATGCTCACTCGACATTTTATTCTGTGCCCCAAGAGTGGCATAGTCTTAACAGAATCTATATGACCAAGGCTTAAATAACTAATGAGCAGCAACACAAATAGTAGCAATTTCCAATTAGGAATTTGTTAGTGCTGAGCTGATCAAGAAGGGAAGGCTTCAGCGGTGAGATGCCCAGCTGAAAGAACGCAGGAGGAGCCGACCTGAGAATGAAAGAGCAGGCACCAACTTTATTGCGGGCATCATGCACTTCTGCACTAGGGGACCGCATGGGTTTTCTGCCACAGATGCGTAATAAAAAAAGCTGAGTCATACTTGCATAAGTTAGGTGCAGGCGCCTTAGTACATTAATGTAACATTTTAAATCCAGAGTCCTATCCCTAGCCACAAGCCTGGATCATAGCTGGACCTACAGGGTTGCAGTGTGGGATCTGTAGATTGGGCCCACAATCTACAATAACAATATAAATAACAATGAAATACTACTAGGCTACTACAGGCTACAAGGGCTAGGACAGCTACTGTCCACCAAAAGGAGGAATTCCACCAAGTTGTCATGGGATCTTCTCCCAGGGCATGGATGGCTTGGACTTCAGCATCCATTTCCTGGAGAGCTGCCTGAGCCTGCTCGGCATGATCAGGAATGTAGACACAGCATTCACATGGAGTAGGACACAGATGCCACCCTGGGCAGCAGTTAGGAGGTCAAAGGCCATGCGATGTTGCAGAACTACTTTCCACATTTGTGTGGTTTCATCTATTAAAAGGTTTATAGCCTGACATATAGCATTCAATGTCTGTGCGGTGTGCTGGGCTAAAGCTTTTACCTGCAATTCTCCATCTATGAATCCCACCTCTGGAATGAATAATCCCAGGGGATAGAACTACCATGCTGCCCATTTCTGTCAGTGCCAGCAGTGATATATGGGATCCTAATTACAAGGCAAATGGGGCAAGGTGGATAATATGCATCCAGCTAAATAGGGATAATCCTATTCCTTGTACCTGGGAATATCCCTATTTAGCTGGATGCATATTATCCAAGGAATATCCCTATTTGTACAAGGGCTGGTCCAATCACTGGTCAAGTAGGGCTAGCCACAGTGTCCACAGGCCCACAGATACCCTGAAGGTAGACAGTTGATAGTCTCTGTACCAACATAATGTTGCCCATTCCAGCAGACCTTGGAAATATTAGTAAGGGTGATGTTAGCACACAGCTCAGGGGGTAGCCACCCCATGATATGGTTGGGCACAAATCTAACTTGCTCTTTGTAGTGAGGGGCCTGCTCCCACAATTCCACATATTCTCCCGTCAGCCATCCCCACCCATTGGAAATGGCATAGCCTATGAGGAATGGGGAGTTGTGATAATCGTGGTAGAGCAGCATTTCCATGGCCCACCATCACTGGTCCCATTCAGGTGTGGTGTTCCAGGTGCACAGCCATGTCCAGTTCTCAGCTGTAGCCGGAGGAATGTGCCACCGCAGTCCCTCGGCCGCCTCCACTGGTAGTTCAGGACACACCCAGGAGTGGGAAACATTGTGGACAGCAGCGAACACAGGAGCCCAGTGCGTGACACTGCTCTCTGTCGTCAACCCGGGCGATAGAATAGAGTAGACAAAGGGACTGTTAGGGGCAAGTCCCGTCCTTCCGGGAGGTCACAGGCCACCTACCCATCTTGAGATAGAAGGGTGGCTGGAAGAGGAGCTGCCCTTGGCTTGTGGTTTCTCCAAAGGTAGCAGACCAGGGGGTCTCCACCAGCGTCACAGTATAGAGAGGAATGGGCCAGAGGCTAAGGACAAAACTCTCCATTAACAGTGAACCCTCCACCATCATCGGGAGTGACACTCGCAAGGGCATGGGCCAAATGCAAATCCAGGGTTCTACCTGCAACCCATTGCGTAAGCCCTGTCCCTAGGGCTCCACCAGGGCCAACCACGGCTCTTGTGTTACCTGTATAATCCAGAGCCATGACCAAGTGGCCTGTTTACCTGGGGCCAAAGGTTCTGGGGCTGGCAGGAGCAAAGCTCCCTGGTAGGCTCAGGGCAAGAACTGTTTAGCAGCTGTGCCCGGGCACACTTTGATAGCCATGGCAAGCCTGCTACAGCCCTGTCAAGGGGAGACAACCTTGTTCACCAGGCCTGCTCATTCAGAAGGTGGATAGCCTGTGGCAAGTTTGTATACCAACGGCACCAGCCTGTGCCTAAGACGTGCAGTTGAACTGCTGTACCATTCCAGCTGTCTGTGGGCAATAAAGAACATGTAACTGCCACTGCACATCATTCATGTGGGCCCAGGTCTGCACCTCCTGTCCAGTAAAATGAGTGCCTCTGTCACTGGAGATTAATAAGGACCAGCCATAGCTGCAAAGTGGTCACAGTATAGCGTTGATCAGCAGCTGCCCCTAGCCATGCAAACCCTAGACTGGTAACCATGTCCACACCTGTGAACACATAGTAGTGTCCTCGGTCTGTGGGCAAAGGCCCTATGTAGTCCACTGGCCATTTCTGGAGTGGCTTAGCCCCATGGATCACCACCCCCAGGGTACTCTTTACCCGCTGTCTCTCTGGGTGCTGCTCAGCACACTGGGTACATTGTGACAGTACAACTTGTGCTTGTGCCCAGGTCAATGATAGCTTCACTACCTGTTTCATGGTACGGGCCCCTACATGCCCCAGCTTTCGGTGGAGCCAGGGGCCAATGTCCGCTGGAACCAGTGGTACACGAGTGGAGCGGACTTGTGCCAGTGCAACAGCTGTATCATCGCCCAGGGCCTGTAACAGTCGATGGCCGAGGACATGGTTTATAGTGGCCTCCTGTTGAAGACCCCACTTCCAGAGGTTTTCTCACAACCCCAGCCCCATAGGGGATGGTGGCCTATTATCCACTCCTGGGCAGCCCACCGGGGCAGCCACAGAGTTAGACTTTGATACACAGCCCAGCTGTCAGTGCAGACATGCACTGCGCCAGTTTCATTCATGAGGACAAACCATGCAGCACGAAGCTCCATCCACTGGCTGAATTGGCCAGCACCAGTCTTATACCAGAAGGTTTCTGAGGATGACTGTAACATCACGGCAGCCCATGTTGGGGGCTGCCCATGGCATGAGCTGTCTGTATACCAGGCATCCTCAGGGATGAGAGCCCAACCTTCTACATGGGGACTTGGCACATCCCTCATTTCAGCAGGTTCCACCAGGAGCTCTGCTTGAAACTGCACCGGTCCCAATAGGGAGTGCAGTTGACCTGACAGAGGGCTCACAGAGAACTGCGCCCACTGCTTCAGGTACTCCCATATGGGGAGTCGTCACCCAAAACTGCAGCTACCCCTTCACGGGGTACGTGCATTGCATGGTTATGGGACTGGGGCCAGTGAGGCTACAAATATAGCAGTCAGTTGCTTCTCTATCAGAGAATACCGCACTTCCATGCCTTTCCATAACTGGTACGAGAAGCCTATCAGCACCTTCCGGGAACTATGCTTCTGTCACGAGCCCTAACCAAGCCCTGCATCATCCACCTGCACCGTAAGCAGGAGTGGGAGGGCTGGATGTACTACAGGTAAAGTTTGGGCTTGTGCTACAGCTTGCTTTGAGCCTTAAAAGCCTCTTCTTTCTCAGGGGTCCAATCTCATTGGGCACCCCATCACACTAGATGGTGCAGGGGTCACATCATAGAGTCTAAATGAGGAATGAATACTCTTCAAAACCCCAGCAGTCTCAAATAGGTTTGAACCTGCTTCATGGTTTCTAGTTGGGGATATGCCTGTATCTTATCAAGCAGCACCTCTGGCATTACTCTTGTCTTACCTGACCAGACAACTCCCAAGAATCTGACAAAAAAAAACCCAGGTCCCAGGACCTTGTCCTCATTGACTGCCCAATTCCAGTCAGCGAGAGCTTCTCACAGGCCGGTTGCCTCTGCTTCTGGTTCTGTAAGCGAATCAGAGGTTAGCATTATATCATCAATGTAATAATACAAGTACACTACGGGCAGTCTTTTCCACATAGCTTAATCTTGAGCCACAAGACCATGGCACAAGGTAGGACTGTGCAGGTAGCCCTGGGGAAGGACAAGGAATGTCCACTGTCGCCCTTCCCAGATGAAGGCAAACTATTCTTGACTTTGTCAAGCTATGGCAATAGAGAAAAAGGCGTTTGCCAAGTCTACCACATAATGATATTGTCCAAGTTCGTGTCTTGGGTCTATGATGTCAGTGACATTTGGTTTGGCAGCATGCAAGGGCAGCGTAACCTTATTTAGTTCCTGATAATCAATCACCATGTGCCAGGAGCTGTCAGGCTTCTTCACTGGCCACACCAGGGAGTTATATGGGCTTTGAGTAGAACGAACGACACCAGCTTCTTCCAGCTTCAGAATGGTGTGTCCTATTTCCTCATGGCCGCCCCACAAGCGGTACTGCTTTGTATTCCCTACTGGGGTAGCCTGGGGCAGCACCAATGGAGCATGGTGTGGATGTCTCTGGATAATAGTTTTCACCACCCAGATAGGAAGGCAAAATTCACCAGCAGTGGTATTTACAGTCAAGCTTCACAAAACATCAGTCTCCAAGATGTACTCCTATATGGGGGATATGTGCACTTGGTATGTCCAAGGAGGCAATCTGTCAATACCCAATGTCATAGGGACCTGCCGCATGTGAATGGTTTGACCCCCATAGCCTTCTATGGTTGCAGTGGGCCCGGGAAACTTGTTCAGATTCCCATAGAGCAGGGCGCTGTCAGCACCAGTGTTCACAATCCCTAATATGTTCTGCACAATGTATAGTCAGTTTCCCATGCAGCCTCTAGTCAACCGGCTCCCTTTCCAACCAGGTGTCCCAGTGGAATCCCTAATCAGGAAGATGATTGTCCAGCTGCACCTCACAGGTTGTGGCTTTTCCAGAAATAGGGGTGAACTGCTGGTGAGGGCGCAGCAGATTTCACAGCACCAGCACCACTTCATTAGGTTGCTGCTCAATCTTTTCTGCAGCGACCCCTTGAGTGAGGAGATCAAACCACATTTGCCTGTGGCTCACTTTCACAGCTGATAGGGTAGGCCATTGCCCTGGCCCCCTTTCGGCCACACCACCATCCCTGCACTAGTTGTTTTGGGAGTGCAGGGGTTGATACAGCATGCACTTGGGTGGAACGCTGCTTGTATTTCACTTCTACATCCCCAGCCTTGCCATGGTTGACATTACCTCATGGATCCACCTATCCACATAAGGGGCCAGCAGTGCTGCCATGGGGCCAAAGGTACCAGCCGGGCCAGAGGTCAAAATTAAGTCTTTCATACAGGTTATAAATACCTCCTCATCGGGGCTAGTGTACTGGGTACGAAACATCATCTGTCGCATGCCCATTTTCTGAACTATAAGGACCAGATATGAGTATATGGTCCATCTGCTCACTATCTCTGGCAGTTCCCCAGGGTCAGCCCACACTGTCTGTGCAGCACACGTGAGCCAGTTAATGAAGGACTGGTTGCCTGAACCCTACGCAAGATGTGCCACATTCTGGAGGCACTGCCAGAGGGACAGTATCACCGTTACAGAGGCCAACTGAACCATCTCTTGCAGAGATTACTCAGTCCCTTCAACCCCATCATCCCACAACTGCAGAAGCCACCAGGGAACCGTCTCCCCAGCTCTCTGCTGTACCTGTTTTGTTAGGTCCCGGAATTCGGCGGGGATGTACTGGATCAAGGTGGTATGCTTTTTAGCCTGAGGGCGTCCCCGCCAGCTTGCCTCCCCATGAGTGGGCCAGACACTCAGCTCCAGCAACTCGAGGGCGTCCAGGGCTTTCTGGATGTCCTCTGAACACTGCTTCACTCCATTCCAATTCTTCAAGGACGTCCATGTAGCCAGATATGCGGCCACAGGACACCACTGGGAGGTGGGGTAGGCACATGTCCTCCACTCGAATATCCTACCCCAGGAAACCATCCAGAGCACCAGGGGCTGTACTCACCCTATCCTGCTGGTTACACCACATGTCAGTGTGGAGCTGATCAAGAAGAGAAGGCTTCGGTGTTGAGACGCCCAGTTGAAAGAATGCTTTAGGAGCTGACATGAGAATGAAAGAGCAAGCACCAACTTTATTGCGAGGAGTGTGTGTTTCTGCACTAGGGGGCTGCATGGGCTTTATATATGTCAGAAAACAATAGTGGCATTCTGTCACACATGCATAACAAACAATAAGCTGAGCCATACTTGCCGTAAGCCTGGTTCACAACCAGACCTAGGCCCCAGAGAATTAAAAAATACATTAAATTGTCATAGAGTTCTGTCCAGATTCACCTATACAATTTGTATCTTACCCTAGGATATAATTCTATGCTATTTAAAGCCTTAACACCTTTCCTGTACTTTTGGAAAATACAATTACAGTTTAAGTCATTTACTTTTATCCAATAGATTAAATCTCACAATGACAGAATAGTCTGGAATGCAGAAACAAAAAAATATCTATTACTAATAAAGAGAATAAGAAATATCAGCTAAGTCTGACCTATTTCAAGACACATGTTGATTTTTTAATATGCTTAGATTATCTAGTTATTTCACATTCCTAGTTCATTTTCCACTCAGAAATTAGGTCAGCCAGGAGATGAAATAGCAGTCTGATTATCTTGGAGTTTAAAAAAAAGAGTGTAACAAATTGCTTCTGCCCAGTCAACAAAGGTTTTGTTTGCCAATCACCTTGACATCAACTTCAGGCAGAGAAAGAACATTTAAATATCGGAATGAATTAAACTTTATGCCAGTGGTAGACTCCTCTTCCTTATCTTTTCCTCCACCACATGGGCCACAGTCAGGCTAGCCTTTGCCTGTCTTGAAGGAATTTGACTAATGGACTGGCTCCAAGACAAATGCAGATTCATGTTCCTGGACAAGTACAAAACGTTCCCTCGTATTAACAACCTACAACTCCTCTCTTCTCATTTCTTAAATACAAATAAAATTTGCCTTTCATTCATAATATAGTTTTTTTTTTAACACATAAAGGTTGAAAAATCAGAGAGAACTTTACTCAAAAGAATCTTTTTTTATTTAGTTTTTCTTTCTCATCAGTGTATATGGAAGGTAGAATTATGTCCCACTCATTGAAATTTTTTGAAATATCATTAGACTTACCCAAAACTTCTAGATAACACTAAAGGAAATCAATAGAGATCTCTACAGGGGAAAGGAGTTTGACTAGCTAGTGAAATGCTCATTTTGTTTAACCAATTAGAAGGCATCAGTTGTTAAATATTAGCTATAATTCATTCTTAGGTATTTGTATATGCTTCACTGGTATATTTTATTTATAAATATCCACAACAATGGCAATGCCCATAGAGGAAAAACAAAATATAAAATTATAATTTAAGTTCCTTTTTCATTAAAAGTACAGCGAAAATTTACCTTGAGATAAGCAAGAATCTTGGATGGGGCATGTCTCAGAAATACAATTTTTTGTTGTTGTTGTTATCTGTGTTTTGGGCTGATTTCGTTTTAGTTAAATCTATAAATTATTTTATAAGGATTTACTCCAATTTAGTGGGTATCTATAGTGGAGGTGGTAAGTAAATGTGGGTATAATTTATATGGTTGCCTACAGTAACCATAGAGATTGGACTAATCCATGTAATAATATCTGTCATTGAATACAAACTTTGTGCTATGAAAATTCTAAAGAGCTAAGATAACTGGAGAAGAGTTCATGGAAAATGAATGTTGGATTAAGTCTAAAATCATGAGTAGAATTTGGATCTATGGAGAGAAATGAAATCTGGTAGGCAGACAGACAAGCAATGACAAAGACACAAAGAAGTGATCAACATGCTCCATATGAAGGACTGTGGAGAGGATGACAAGACTGGAATAGTGAAGATGAATTACAGATATTACTAAGGCATATTATGAAGAAACTTGAATCTTAGAAAGGGAATCTTGCCTTGTTTTGGGAGGCACTAGGGGAAACTTGCTGGAGGCTTTGAAATTACACTGATGTTGATATACAGAAAAAAAATTTGAGGAAGGTAGGTTCACAATTTTAAAAAGTCACTCGGAAACTTATTACAACATTCCCACACAAGTGGCCCGAAAGTGGTAGTAACAAAATGAAAAGAGATCTAAGGGAAAAGAACATAGAGTGGTGCTTGACTCCATCATATATTTATTCACAGATATAATTTTGATACCTCCATGTGCTATAAACATAAATACCCTGCATTCATGTACATAAGCTCTAGGAGATTATAATTAGACTGAATTTGACCTATATGTGGATTTTTAAAGCAAATTTATGTCAAGTGACTCTTGCGGAAAGTAGGAAAGAGTCAAAAAAACAAAAACAAAAACAAAAACTCAAACCGAAAAACAACTGTTTAAAGTTGTCCTTTTATCCTTAGAGAGCCTAGTCAACATGTAAGAAAACAACCAAGCAGTAAGCTATACTTAATGAGTCTGGGTCTTCATCAGCCTCAGTGATGGTGAAGTTGACCTCTAAACTTCCAAAGCCCCACTCTAAAATCCCAGCCAGCTGGATCAAAACTGGTGGGGGAAAAAGCTCTGGACCAGTAGTCATAAGTCTTCTGGTTTGAATCTTGACTTTGCCTCTTGCTTAGTAGCATGATCTTGAGAAGTCATTTATACTCTGCTTCTCATTCAGCTTCTCCATTTATAGAACAAGATACATACATATCATTCTTATGTTAGGAATTTCAACCTCCAATTTTATGTCTTTTTACTTTGGTTGCACAGTGTCAAGACAATTTTGATTCACATAGATAAGAAGTTACAAATGGTAGTAATTATTTTTTTCAGCTTACCTTGAGTTTTCTGCAAAAATTTTAAATAAACAGAAAACAGAAAAAGGTTTGCTCCGACATCTGAGAACTAATTGACAGCACCAGTTGATAGAAGAAAATAGGTTGAATTTGCTATACATTACATTAGTATAAGTTTCTTTTTAGTAAAGTGTTTGAAATAGTGAAAAAATGTTTTAACAGCATTGTTGGGATCAAATATTTGTGGAACCTTTAAAAGAACTCTCTGGAACCTTAGAACTGTGTTTGAAGTTAGCCACATGCATTTAGCACAGGGTTCTGTTGTAAGCACTATTTGTGTTTTTTTTTTAACCCTATAACCACTGCATGAGGTAGGTGAAGACTCAGACATACAAAGTTTGAGTAATTGTCTATAGAGCACACAGGTGGTAAATAGTCAAGGCAAGATTCAAATTCAGATTGTTTGATACCCTGGTGGTAAGTCCTGGAGGAGGAGAATGGATTCATGGTCTGACTACACAACTTAATAGCCAAGCAGTTTTAATTTTCATACCTACCAAACTACTTTGCTCATGAAGTTTAGTTTTGACAACATTTGGAAACCTTGGCATTTAGTAGGTTTTTGATGTTTGCTGACTCTGAATTTACCCTATGGCTTACTTGCCCTCACAAAGTCATCTGTCTGTGTAGTGATCATTTAATTCAGGTCACGGAAAAATACAGCAGGCCAAATCTGGCCCCCAGCCTGTTTTTATAAATAAAGTTTTATTATAACACATTTATTCATATTTGTTTGTATGTCATTCACATAGTTGTGGTAGAGACTACATGACTCACAAAGTCTAAAATATTCACTACCTGGCCCTTTACAGGAAAAGTTTGTCAATGCTAAATTTAATATAATGATTGTATTTTCTAGAAACTCCCCATGACATGGACCAGACTAAGACAGCAATTCAGGTGTATGTGTTTAAAGGAGACAGCCAAGATTAGGCCTCATTAATGAGCTTGCATGAAGTCAGAACTGGTGAAGTTGTTGTGAGCAAAGTGAGTGTTCTCCCTGCCATCATGGTGATCCTGCTCAGTTTACTGACACATTTGGGTTTGCATTAAAAATTTTGAGCATGTTTTATACATCACAAAACATGGCTATGTTTATTAGAAGGTTTTTTTTAAAGTTGATATTAAGAAACTCAAGCTACTGATAGCTCAGAAATCATTCAATACTTCAATAATAGTTTATAAGATTCAGGAGTAGATTTCTTTTAAAGAAAAAGTTTGGGCTATTCCTCATTATGAATGAAAACAAACAAAAGAAATAGTATTAAGTTGAGTGCTACTTAAGTTAGATAATGTAATTATTTCCTTTGAGTTTAAATTGTAGTTGTTTTCCATAGAAATTCTTTTCTGTAACTTAAGGAATAAATAATTTGAGGAAAATAGGAATGTTGTAAAGGTACTATATTTCATTTTACCAAATAAACAGGGACCTTATAGTCAACAAACTCCTTGACTATATTTCTTAAACATCACATTGACAGTTTAATGCCTCGTCCTCCATTTTAATAACATACTTGAAACTTATTAGAAATTGGACATTAGCCAAGTATAGTAAACTATTTCTGGGAGTGAACTTTCCCCTACTTATAGAATGTGTTTGAGTTTAGCATATATAGGTAGAATATGAAGTTGTAAATATATGACAAAAGCCAAAAATTTGAGTAAAAGTTCTTGTCATTCATTCATTTGGCAAATATATATTGCATGCTGATGATGAACCCGGCACCGTACTAGCTACTGGTTATATATAACATCCAAAATAGACATGATAGCAATCCTGATGGAGTGGGGAAAGGCAGATATAAAGTAACAGCTAAAAAAAAATTTTTTTCCCAAATTTTGATAAACACTACAGAGACGGTAGAAACAATCTCAAATAGAACTGGCAGTTGCAGAGGGTAGATCAGGAAGAAGTATTGGATGTGCAAAGGCCCTGAGGCATCTGAATGAACTCAGTGCAAAGGCCCTGAGGCATCTGAATGAACTCAGTGAGTTTGGTGAACTGAAAAGATGGCAGTGTTGTTGGAGAAAATAGAAGAAGTGAGGTTAGAAAAATACATATAAGGTCTCCTGAATCATGTCAAGAGAGAGGAACAAGTTGAAGTTTTGTATATTTTTAAATAAAACCTATAACTTCATTTATTAAAAAAGAAACCAATATGAGGAAGCTTGTCTGGATCAACTTTTTGATGTTTCTTTTCAAGGGCATCATTTTTTATCTATTTATCTTTGAAATCTCCAGCTAAAGGGAAGTGTAGTGATTGTGTAACATGACACACTTTTTCATGGATAATTATAATGCTACTAAGGTGAAATCATTTAGAAGGGAAAAAATTTTATTCTTTTTAGCCTGGAATTTTTAGTAGATAAAGATAAAACATTTCAAACTGGCTCCAATACATTGTCACCTCTGTGGAGAATCAAATTACTCTCCTTTTCTCCTTTTGCAAAAAATTCATGTCTTAATTTAACACACTAAATTAAAAAATGTATAGAAACCTTGCGAATTGCATTTCTGAGAAACAACAATCAAAAGAAGTAATTAATGCAGGATTAATCATATATATGTTATATATCTAACTTTCTAAAAGGCCATGCAGTGTGGCAATTTATGATACTATAATAATGAACTTGATAGAGAATTATAACTTCTGAAATATTAGTATTTTGCAGTGGATAACTTATGACACTATCATAAGAATATGATCTCAGCAGGTATTATAGACCAGATTGAAATTTAGGAGATTCTTACTAGAACAGATTAAAAAATAATGATGACGATAATTATTAGAATGAAAGCTAGACCCTTTAGAGCCAAGAAGGGAACTTAGCATCTTCTGTGTTGTGGGTTACCCTGCTTTGAAGAGCTTAGTTGTGAAACACAAGATGATGGCATGTATTTCCTTAATATCACTAACCAGCAAGTAGAATTAATAAAGAAATGTGAAAGGTAGAGTTTCAAGTTCTGTAGTTTCCACTTGCAATTTCAGTGGTAAGTGGAAAAGCCTGGGTTGATTACTTAGAAGATTAAATTGCTATTACTGTTAAACTGTTATGTGGAACAGATTATATGTTCTTTGTAAGTATGCTCTTTTGGGGGAACCTGTGTGATTTCCTAGAAAAAGCAGTCTTATTCACTGTAGACTCAGTATGACCTTGGACAAATCACTTAATCTCTTTAATCATCAGCTGCCTCATCAGTAAAATGAAAACCAAAAACAATTGGCTCTTTTCTCTACTTCACTAGATTTTTGAGGCCAAAAGAAAACACTTTGTCATTTGGGAAGCAACTACACTTTTGCATTGATCGCTAAATTTTATTTTATGGTGGGGATCATAAGATTATTATGTGGTCACTGTAGTGTGGCCAATAAATGGTTTTATCATGCTACATTGAGTCACTCACTCACATTTCTGTGATCTGAGGGCCATCTGCACCTTAGCAGATGCTGCAGTGATGTCCACGATAGGGAGGGTATATTATACCTTTTTAGTTATATTTGTTCTCATAGCAAAGCAACTCTAGCATTTCTCCTTTTGCTAAAGATTTTAACATGTTATTAGAAAAGTAGAACTCTAACAAGGCAATCGATTGAGATTTTCTTGTTTCTAATATATACTCTAAACACTTTGATGATTACAAAGAATTATAACTACAACAGTTCTTTTGGATGTCTCATAGACAGCCAATGTGTCTGCAGCTGACTCTGTTTCTCCTCCTTCTCATAATGAATAACATTATTTGCCATCTTTCATTGGCAAAACCAGAAAACTTGGAGTTATTTTAGATTTTTTCTTATTTTCTTATTTTATATTTTTTAACTCCCATGTCTATACTCAACACCAATCCTGTAGATTAACTTTCCTTAATTTATTACACAGCTATACATCTATACATGCCATTCTATTTGTTTTGCCCCAGCCTCTATTCTGGTCTTCATTTTTTTTTTTTTTTTTTTTTACAGCAGAATTACTACAATGACTTCTTAACTGGTCTCCTCTGTCAAGAACCAGCTCTTATAAATTATTCTCTTTAGTTATGACAGGCTCAACTTCCTAAATTAGAGATCTGACTAAATTATTCCCTTGTGAAGAATTTGTTAATGCTCCCCAGAACTTTCAAGTTACCATATCTTAGCATGTAAGATTTTTATTCTCCAGCCCATATCAACCAAATCTCTTCTCAGCATGTTCTTTATTTGGTCCATATCATGCTGTTCCATGCTTCCACATTTTCACACATGATGTTAATACTGTACAGAAAATCCTTTCCACATTAAATGCCTGGTTAACTGTTATTTATTCTTCAAACCTCAGCTGTATTGCCATCTCTTTCCAGAAGGCTTCCTGATGCCTCTTCTTATAAACATCCTCCTTTCTTTTGGCTCTGACAGTGTCCCGTGTATACTTTTTCTGAATCCATTAATTCTGATTAATCCAAATCTTAATTTTTTGTGTGTGTATTCATATATTCTAACAGTGATGGTCACATAATTTGGTACACGTCTTTTGAATGAATGAATTAGCACAATCTAATATGGCAGCCATGCCAGAAGTGAAGACAAAAGTAAGTGTATGACTCTCATACACTGACTGAGTTGAATGAAACAAAGGGAGCCAAACTATAAAGACAAACTTTAAGAGTGCAGAGTTAAAGAGGCAAAAGGAACAAATTAAAAAAGAGTGAGAAGCAAGAAGTCCAAAAGAAATTTAGAATAAATCTTACAAACATAGTGTTCTAGCCAAGGGTTGACATTTTCATTTCATTAGGTTATGGGAATGTCCTTAAAGTTACGAGATTACAGCAGAAACTATTGTAACTGCAGTTTAAGTCCAAAGGCAAAACTATGAAAAACATACAGAAGGCCAGTTTCATCGGAGCAGAGTGGCAAGGATGTTAAGGGCTGAATTTCATGTTGGGGTTGAATCCTTAACCTCTAGTACATCAGGATGTGACTGTCTTTAGAAACAGGGACTTTTAAGAGATGATTAAGTTAAAATGAGGGCATTAGAGTATTTTACTGGTGTTCCTACAAAAAGAAGAAATTTGGACACACAACATGACACCAGAAGAAAGACCATGTGAGACCACAATGAGAAGGCTACCTTTGGCAAGTCAAGGAGAGAGACCTCAGAAGAAACCAAACCTACTGACACTTTGATCTTGGACTTCCAGCCTCCAGAACTGTGAGAACACAAATTTCTGTTGTTTGAGTCACCCATTCTGTGATATTTTGTTATGGTTGCCCTAGAAAAATAATACAGAGCGGAAGAGTAGTAAATGAAGTCAGAAGAATAACAGGAGTTTGGGCAAGGAGGCTGAGGAGGATTATGTTGTGGGGCCTTTGTAAGTTCTTTTTAAGGACTTAAAATTTTTTTTCTAGTAAAACAGAAAATCATTGGAGGATTTTGAGCAGGTGAATTATAATCTATTACCTTCATACAGATTGGAAACTGGTAATGCAGGAGTCATACTGAGAAGACAGTTAAAGTTATTAACTGTATAGGAAAAAAGGGGTAGAAAACCATCAACAGGGAGAGGACATTAAAGATGCTTCCTTTTTTCCATTTTACAACTGAAAAAAACTGAGGATATTAAGTGAGAACACAAAAAATTTAAAAGTGATTTGCCTATGATAACACAGTATTTGTGTAGCAGTTTCAAAAATAGGAATCAGGCACCCAATGCTCTCTAATATTTTGTGCTTGGAGTGAGATGCATTCGGCTTCTCATGGAAAGAACACAAGCATGATTGACTAATGTTTGAGGGAGGCTGGATTTATCCTTTTGAGCAAAAATTAACACTTCAGTGAGTTGTGGTGGCTATGGAGTATTCAGTGACGCTCAGCTTCTCATCTATGTGACTCAAGGACAATAGCTTAGAAGACTGGCAGGAACAAGTGAAAATTATTCATGGGCTCTAGTCACAGACTGTTTTTCCACAGATGCCCTTCATGGTAGATCATTTTATGGATAGAACAAGTTTCAGAGATGATGATAGCAATGGCTGATCTCTGAACTATTCTCCCACACACAGGGAAAACGGAGCCTTCTGATTCCAGGTTAATAAAGAATCAGTGTGTGTGTATACATAGATGTGTATGTATAATGTGTATGTATATATATATGTGTATATACAATATATATTATCTATACATATAAATATAAAACATAGTTTGATATTTATTACATATTATATCCATATATAATATGGATATATTATACATGCATATACATACATATACATTCTGTATACATACAGATATATTACATATATAATACATACACGTGAATTTTTATATTTATTGTGTGTATATTATATATATTATGTACATACATATATGTATATATTACATATATTAAATACATACATATAAAGTTTGATATGTTTCATATCATATACATATATGTGTATATGTATAAGAGAGAAATATCAAATTTTAAGATGTAAAATATATTTAGCAGCATAAGCATGCTCAATCAAATCTGTGGAATGTTGCATAGAGATCTGGGTTCAGGTCATAACTCTGACTCTTAACTAACTACATGGCATGAAAGTCAGTGAACCTCAGCAAGGTTTAATTTTCTCATTTGAAAAGTGGAATAAGCTGAAGAAATTAAAAAGTACAAATTTGCAGTTACAAAATAGTCACAGAGATTTAAAGTCTAGCATAGGGAATATAGTCAATAATATTGTAATAAGTATATATGGTATCAAGGGGGTACTAGATTTATCAGGGGGACCACTTTGAAGTTATACAAATGTCTAACCAGTATGCTGTACATCTAAAACTAATATAATATTTAATGTCAACTACTTTTGAAAAATAAAACAAATGAAATAAATAATAAATAAACAAAAATAAAAGTGGGATAATAATTGTGACTAACATATAAGGCTGTGTGACCAGATTAGAAAAGACATTGGGCATAGAGCACTTAAGACAATGTCTGGGTCATGTCATCGTGTATGATTGGAATAGCTTTTATTGTTATTTTTTCTTTTATTACTTTGGGTTTAATTTCTTCTTTTTCTGTTTCCTAAAGTGGAAGCTGAGATCATTAACATATAAGATCTTTCTTCTTTTTTAATGTAACCATTTGTTATAAATTTCTCTCTAAGCATTGTTTTAGTTGCATTCTGTAAATTTTTATATACTGTGATTTTATTTTCATTCAGATCAAATTTTTAATATCTTTTGTGACTTCCTCTTTGATTCAATTTCCAAATGTTTGGAGATTTTTACATATATATTTCTGTTATTGAGTTTTAATTTAATTATGGTCAGAGAACATACTTTGTATACTATTAATCTCCTTAAGTTTATTAAGAGTTATTTTATGGCTAATACTGATGTCTATTTTATTTAGTGCTTGTGTGCCCTTGAAAAGAACGTGAATTCTTTTGGATGCAGTGTTCTATAATTGTTCATTAGCTCAAGTTAGCTGATAGTGTTGTTCCAGACTTCTATACCCTCACTGATTTACTGTCTATTTTTGCTATCAATTACTAAAAATGAAGTATCAAAATTTCCAACTATAATTGTTGGAATCATAAAACATCAGATATTAATATAGCCACTCCAGCTTTCTTTTGATTAGAATTTCCATGGTATATCTTTAACATCTTTTTATTTTTATTAAAATCTATTTGTTAAGTGGTATCTTGTAGGCAGCATATAGTTGCCTATGGCCTTTTTAAATCTAAGATAACAATATCTGTCATTTAATTAAAGTTTTTAGACCTTTTCATTTAATGTAGTTATTGATATTGTTGGTTTTAAATATTTCATATAGTTATGTTTTCTGTTTATTTATCTTCTCTTTGTTTACTTTGTTCTCCTTTTTTGGTTTTAGGTATTTTTATTATTCTATTTTATTTTCACTATTGGCTTATTAGCTGTAACTCTTGTTATATTTTAGTGATTACTGTGGGATTTAGAGTATACATTTTAACTTATCACAGATTACCTTCAAGTAATATTATACCACTTCATGCATGATGTTAAAAACCTTATATTACATATCATTTCTCCTTCCATCCTTTGTATTTTGTTGCTCTACCTTTCATTTCTATTTAGGGCATTAAGTCTAGAATTCACTGCTTATTTTGTTTTGTTTTGTTTGTTTTTACTTTGAAGAGTTGCCCATATCTTAAAGAGGTAGAAAAATGACAGAAAAACAATTCTCTATATATTATCCATTTCTGGTGCTCTTTATTTTTTTATGTAGACTCAAATTTTCACTTGTTATTATATTGCATCTGCCTAAAGAATTTCCTTTAATAGATATCAAAGTAAGCATTTTCTGGTAATGAAACTTCTCCATGTGTTTGTCTGAAAAATCTTTATTTCACTTAATTTAAAAAAAATATTTTCATTGTATAAAGAAGTTTTGGTAGACAGTTTTCGTCATTTAGTACTTTAATGGTGTCTTGCTAGTATCTTTTGGCCCTATTTTAAGGGATAGTGTACGTGTGTGTGCGTGCATGTGCACATACATGTCTGTGTGTGCATGTGTATTAGGCTGATGAAGAAGAAAGTTAAATGCTCAAAACTGTCCAGCAATACTCACCAACATATAACTAAAACCCCTGTAGAAATGCCTCACAGGAAGTCAGAAAAAAAGAGGAGAGATGTAGGCTTTGTGACTTTATCAAGAGTTTCCATCCTCAGCTAAAACTGACCAAGGATAGAGAGAAAAGGCAATGAAAGCATTTTGTCACATTTGGTTGTGCATGCACGTTTTATAAAAACACATATTTCTTGCAAGGCAACTTCTCCTTAGGTGATTTGTGTATTTGTGTTAACAAATAGCTTTTCAGTGGCAGAAATCTGGAAAAATGACCTCTCCTTTGGAGAAGATCTCTCTAAAGATAATTCTACAAAAAAAGGAACTAATGTAAGCACCCCATTAGAATATAATATCTTTAAGGAAGGGATCATGTCTTATGTAGTCAAATAATTCCAGCACTCACCCTTCATGCTTGCACATGGTAGGTGTTCAGAAAATATTTATTAAATGAAAATATTTATTAAAGCCATAAGTATGGGGAATAAAAACCATTCCATGGACAAATGAATTTGAAAATGCTATATACAGTATCCCTTTCTATAGATTCACAACACATATTAACCTGTCAAAGACTCTTAGAAGACCTACAGTAAGAAAATCTATTTATTTTTTGAGTAAACTAGCTTTTCACTGGTATCTTAGACCATGAAACTCTTTTTTTAGAGAATACCTATTTGCATCCTACAGAAATGCTGCCAAGCCCAACATATATTTGTGGTAGCAAAGCTGATCATAAAGATGAGGATTTGAAAAAAATGACTGTGACATCACATTGCATTCTTACTAAATTGAATCTGCACCACAGAAACATTTTATGTATTCGACCTAAACTGATTTATTGTACAAGCTGGGCTTGGTAAGTTGCAAACAGAAAGCAATTTTTATTTTGCTTCTGCCTCTTCAAACCTAATATTTTGACTGTTCACTTCCAACCTCCAAATTCTACTAACTAAGACAACTCTGGGCAGTTCTCCGTTGGCTGTGATTTCTGGCCTTTCTAGTAATAAGGGAAGGTAGAAAGCAAGGGGAAAATGGAAAGGTATAATAAACTTGACTGGTGCTATTATAACCTGTTGTGATCCTCTGACTAGTGGATGTTCCAACTGACTTTCCTCTCATTGGCATTTAGATGAGTTGTTTCTTTCTTTTGTTTTGTTTTTGTTATTTTTAGATACCTCCTTTTGCCTACATTACAGGGTATCTCCCAGTAACTATTTCACTGACACCACTATGCTGTTTCAGGCTAGCCACTTATGAGTTCTTCATTCTCTTGGCTTCAAGTACTACATCTCTACTAATGAAGTCATGTCACCTTTCCAGGCAAGTTCTTCCTAAATTACCCAATCTGCCATTCTTGTGCAGGGTCTTTTTTTTTCTTACCAAATTCTGAAATTTCTGCTTATTTCCAGTACAGCTCAATCTTAGACATCAGATAAAGATAGTCAACCACAGTCCCTATGTTTTCAAATATTAGTCAGACATCTGTCTCTTTGTCCCTTAAAGTTCAGAAGACATATCAAAATCTCCAAGTGGTCCCATTGACTTATTTCTCTTTGATTTGTGTCAAGGATGAAACACATCTATCTGGGGTGTAGAATGAGGATGAGAACACTTACTAAATTGGTAACATCATCCAAAGAAATCCTCATTGCCAGCTTCTTTAAAGTCATTCTTGATCCATTAGAAGTTGCCATGTGATAACATGGGTAGAACCATTTCCAAAACCTTAGTGGATTTCTTTATAGGTAAGCTTTAGAATGGCTCATTGGCACCAGCAATATTGGGGCTCTTCTAAAACACCTAGATAGGAGGAAATGCCCCATTTAACTTTTCACTGCACATGACTTAATATACTCAATCCTCATTATTATATCTTATGAGAAATAGAGTAACAGGAATCAAAGCTGAAATAAGAACTAACTATGGATATAACCAGAGAGACTTAATCATGTCTAGTTTTATGCACCAATTATTAACTTTGTATGGTGAGTTTTACAGCCATTAGAATGTGGACAGAGATTGAATTTCACTTGTAAAAGGCTCACTTTGCTCTACTGCCCAGTTCATGAACATCAGACAACAAATTAATCTCCTCTATAAATACTTATCTATGTTTAGGCTTACATTTATCCTTTGGCTTTTTTTATGTTTGACTGTTACAACAATACCCTTGTTTGCCCAGAGATGTTGTCAGCACCCCTTCCTAAGAAGCCAAAGACATAAAGGCCACCAGCAATGATGCTAGAGTTAAGAGTTCCAGTTAAAAAAGAAAAAAGAAAAAGCAGTTCATATTGAATGTCAATTCTTTGATTCACATTCAGGGATTAGCTGTGCATTTTATGAAGTTAAAACTTACCCAACTTTCTGGAATTCTTAAACTTTCCCACAATACCCTAATATTGTCTCTCAATTATGATTGTGTGTTTGTCACTTGGGAGTATTTAAAAATTCCAGTGCTCTGACTGCAGCCCACTCTTTTAACCAGAATCTTTGTGTTAGAACCCAAGTATCAATGAAAACTCTCAAGTATTCTGAAGTGCAGCCAAAGTTGAATGTCACTTTTAACATATTTTGCCTTATATTTAAATGTAGCTTCTACCCATTCATAGCAGAGCATATAATTAAAACCATTATGAAACTCTGCCCCATTTCCAGGTCAAAGAGACATGGAAAGTACATTTCTTGTTTAGCTTTGCCAGCTCAATTCCTCTTTAAAAGTTGATTAAGCTTTATCATTTAAAAGCCAAGAGTTCTAATGACAAAATTCGAATTCTTTATTTTCTCTTGAAAACCATTTAGGCAATGGTGGCCTACTTCTCCCATGATGGGCAGCTTTAGATGGGGCCTGTTCTTCCCAGTGTGTTCACAGCTTCACTCTCTGGTATTCCCTGCCTGGTCCCTACAGGCAGAATTCTGGATGCCTGTTATTGTCCAAGTTTGGAGAAGTCATTCAAACCTTAGCCCTTTTTTTTCCATTTACAATCAGAAGGCAACTCCAACTTACTCCAAAGAGCCTTCTTTGATCTGAATGACTCAAAGAATTCCTTAACCCCTGGATTGTTTAAAAGGTTATTTGGTTTATTTCTTTCATTCTCTGCCATCTCATTCTCTTCCCACCTCTCCCCCAAGAGTTTGTTCTGTTATTTTGCTTTAAAAAGCAAAACAAAGTGTGACTACAGATCTATTCTCCAAAGACCATGATTTCTCAAGGCTGAGAGTCAGATGCCTGATTTGTTTTTCTTCTAGAGCTGTACATTTGGAGAAAGTCTTCAACACAAGGCCATTCAGCTTTTGACCTTCCTAGGGCTGAATGCACAGCTACTTAACAGTGAAGCTGAAAATAGAACCCAGGACTTTCAAATCATTGTTCTGCTCACTGGGCTGTGTTTCCTCCCTTAGGACTTGGTTAAACAATGTTCTGGTTGGCAAAAGTAGAAATCATAATATATGTATGAACTGGCCACAGAAAAAACACAGACTTCGCTCCCAGAAAAGATGTCAATATAGCATAAAAGGAGTATGAATTAATTTCTAGCACTGCAGCTTGTTGGTTGGATGTGCTCAAAAAATGTGTTTTGAATCATCAACTTCAAAATGTGTAGCATTTTGAACAAGGAGTTCCTGCTGAGTGCTAAGAATGTATTTTCTTGACAACTATGGAAAGGAAATTTAGAACCTTAGAAAGGTTTTCATGAAAATGACAGGACAATCACATGAAGATGGCCAGGAACCTAGAATCTGGGTGCGACTATTCAGGGTAGGAAATGTCCTGGGGAGGAAACAGAGCTTTGGTAACACTGTGATTCTTAGCTCAGGTGTGTGTGTGGCCAGTTGAGAGAGCAGAAAGCAGGTCTGAACAGTGAGAGGGCCAGGAGTAACTGACTGTTTTGTAAAGGGCTTACTTCCCTTTTAGAGATCTTGACACTGCATTCGTTTTCAGTGAGTTCCTGGAGGTCAGGGACTGTCTGATTCTCATTGCTATTGCCCCATGCCTAGTACACAATCTGCCCCAAGAGTCAGCAGAGCAGAGTCTAGAACCAAATTGTCCCAGTTTGAGTCCCAGCTCTGCAATCTCCCAGTTGCAAGACTTTGGACAACTGGCTTCACTTCTCTGTGTCTCAATTTCCTCATTTGTAAAACAAAGATAGCAACAATAGTTCTTACCTCAAACAGTCATGAAAATTAAATGAGTTACTACTTGAGAAGTTCTTAGAGAATGGTACTTAGTAATAATAATAATGCTTAATAATAATCATTAAGTGTTAGTATTAGAGGCCATCAATACATAACTTATGAATGCATAGTCTAGCCAACAATATAGGATAGTTAGAATATGCCAGGTGACTTGATAAACACTTTTCATATATTACACCCTTTAATTCTAAAAATAGGTGCACGAAATATCTATTTGTATTGCTCCAAATTACAGATGAAGCACTAAGGCACAGAAGGGTTGAGAAACTTACTCAAGGCCACACAGCTGGCAAGTGGCAGAGGAAAGATTTGAAACTATATGGTCTGATACCACATCTTTCACCACTATTTTTCCAATTAAATATATATTTCCTAAGAATACCACTAAGGTAAAAGCTGCTTTATGACGTTCTTATAAGGCTCAAATATAATCATTTACTGACACTTTGAAAATAGTAAAAAAATATATACACTTATGTGATGATGGTGATGACTAATAAACACATAAGAAATTCTACTCTTACTAGCCTTATTTAGCATATCAAAAGGTGTTAAAATAATAATTAGCCCGAGGAACCAAAGAACAAGTAAAACTAGTCATTTTGACTCACCAAAATGCAATTTGGTATGCTGGCGTCTTGTACTTAAAATAACAACCATAGAATAAATTAACAAAAGAGCTTCTTGAGAAATGGAACATCATAATCTTTTGCTTGCTTCTTTACTAAAATATACCTAGGTATGCTATATTTTCCTTATTTACATGCTTTATCTCTAAATAGTTTCCTCAGCTATTAATATGAAGAGAAATGATGAGGTATCTTTTTCTTCAGAAGTTATCTGGGGTATTCTGGTGTCATGGAAAGCAGACCAAACTTGAGATTGAGAGATGAGGTTTTTAGTTCTGGATTTATTATAAAGTAATTCCCCGCATAGCCCAAAGCAAGTCTCCCAGCCTTCCTGGACCTCAAATTTCTCTGTCTTAAAACAGAGTTTCTGAGGCTATTGATTATAAAATTCCTAGTACCTTTAAACATCTTTGATATCCCTCCTAGAAATTTTTATTATAGAACATATTCTTTCCATCCCTACCCCTACACATATTTTCACATTTTGGAATCAGATTATTTCACAATTAAAATACACAATAAATTTAATCTTTTTCCTCCTTCTTCTTCTCACTGCCCGAAATATTGTCATTAAATGAATAGTGTATCTTATATATAAGGGAAAAAAAGCAAAACTCAAACATACACAAACAATATAATATCTACTCCCACAAACAACAGCTAAAGTGAATGAACTTCTCTACTGAAAATTACGAAGAGAGCACTTCAAGTGTCATTACTGCTTAATTTCTTTAAAGTTCAGGCCATCTTCCAGAAAATGAATTATATTTTCTCTGTAGCAGGTATGATCCCTAGGTTTCCCTCGCCAACTCTGACAGTATTCTATCAGAGATAAAACACTTTAAAAAATAAAAATTTCTCAATACATTTGACTCTGCAATCATCTGCATGTACCTGTGACTAATCTGGACGAAGCTGTCATTCTTTGCAGGCAGCTGAGAACACCAAGGGGCCCATCTTTACTCCAGGCATATCCAAGAAGGAGAACAGCTGTTCTTTGTTTCAGGAAAGGGTAGGGCAAAGGTTAGCTAATGGTTAGAGTTTCCTATTTGTAACATCTGAAACCAAGAGAGGTGCCAACAGTTTTGAAGGTTTTATTAAAGGGGAGATAGTTCTTGCTGGGGTAAAGTTATAATGAAAGTAAAATTCTTTCTTCAATTGATGTCCAGGTGCTTCAGATGTGCATACAATTTTCCTGCTAGTAGTTCTTCAGTGGCTCCCCTTTGCCTGTCAGATAAAAGTTCAAATACCTCAGCACTCTCTAAACTCCACTCATGATTACTTGCAGGTCTATGAATCCACCTTGTTCCTTTGTGCTTGGAATGGCTTTGCCACATCTTCACCTGGACAACTCAGCTGTTCACATTTAGCTCAGCTGTCAGGTCTCCTAGGTAGCCTTTGGCAGCTTATCACTTAGGATAAGAGGTTCTTTGTCATCTCAAAGCATCTCATGCTTCCCTCTATCCAGGGGATTCTCAAACCTAGATATATAATGAAATCACCTGGAAAGCTATCAAAACACACCAACACCCAGGCCCTACCAAGGTTTTTGATTCTAGTGGCGTGGGTTAGGGTCAGGCTTCTCTATTTAACGTACCCAGGTAATTATAATGTGCAGACAATAATACTGTATTAAAAGTTTTGTGTTTACCTTCCCCTAAGTTAAGTTTCTTGAGGACTGGAATTATTTTATATTGATATGCATACTCTCTGAAATTTTTTTTAAATGCCAAATACTAAGAGG
The DNA here is from genome assembly GCA_004027375.1 of Macroglossus sobrinus. Lineage (NCBI taxonomy): Eukaryota > Metazoa > Chordata > Mammalia > Chiroptera > Pteropodidae > Macroglossus > Macroglossus sobrinus. Next base: position 472,486 of record PVKZ01000389.1, on the reverse strand, counting down.
TGCTCAATAAGTATTTTATGCGTAATGCACAAATAAATAAATAAATAAATAACACATACACCCTAACCTCCCATCCCCCCATGTTTAGACGCTCACCTATGTTCATTTGAGGTAAGCAATTGTGGAGAATAGAAGAATCCATGGGTATCCCAGGAGTTTGAGGACAAAGAATGCAGTCTAAGGGATGTGTCTGAGAAAACAAAATAAGGCCTGAAAGAAGACCTGGGAAATTTTGAATTAATTAAGAGCAGGTGCTAAAAAACAGAACCATGAAATTTTACTTGAGCAGAAACTGGGAGAAAGACTAATGCAAGAGATTCTAGGGCTGAAGATTAAGAGAAGGAAACAACAATTCAAAATGTAGGAGATTGGAAAGAGATCAACTTTTTTCCTACATAGAATAGAAATATAAGATACAGAGAAATTATCTAGAAGAAAGACTTAGTTTTCCTTAAGACACAGGGTCTGGGGCCTAGCAGTCAAGGTGTCCTAGTAGCCAGAGGAGAAATCAGAAGAATAGGAGTCAAGCTTGAGCATTTCTAGACTCTGCTGTGCTCTGTTCTATGAATTTGGATTTTGTGGGTCATAACATACTCTAAGTGCTTTTTATATTATCTCAATATGCAGGATTAGATTTATAAAGTAGGCTTTCTTATTGCCAATTTTACAAAGGAGGTCACGGAGGTTTAGGGGAGTTAAGTAAGAGTCTCAAATCTCCTGTCTTTAAATGAGAAATGTCACCTACTAAATGGCCAGTGAGCATTACTGATCTGAATACCCCTATGGAAGAGAGATATTGGAGAAAATGGAAGGATGGGTTGGAATTCCAGGGTCTCAATCCAAGAAGAAGACTTTACCCTCAAATCCTGCCAGTGGACTAGAAAACAGCAGGTGAAAGAAGCTTTTGTCTACTTGTCTCAGCCCCGGACAACTAAGTGGCCTTGAACAATGAGGACACCATACACCCCACTTCTAGTGAATGTACTCTGTGGAGTCACATACCCTTTCTCAGAGGAGGGAAGATGGACAAGAACAGTTAGAATTCAGTGATTCTACAAGAGAGAAATGTTTGGGTATAAAGTTGGAAGTTATTTTTTTTTATTTTAAAGAATGAGTTACTAATTTATTGCTTTTATAATATGGAAATTGGTTATCCTCTATATACAAATGTGTCATCAAAATTTTAGTCTTGAAATATTTGGGTTGCCATGTCAAGGGGAATTCCCACTCCCTCCTTACTGTTGACAGACTGTTTGAGCAAGGTTCTCCTCTCTTATCTTAATAAACACTTGAGTTCCAAAACAAGGTCTAATCTTAACTATTAGTACAACCAGTCGGTTTAATCTGTCTACATTATGGTGTGATAAAGGTGCCCAAAGATTTTGTTCACTAAAATCAACTTCCTTTATCAATCAACTGTGATGACTAGTTCATCTGGAATAGTGCCTGTAATTTTGGCCTTCATGCCAAGCACATTGGAGCCACTGGCCTTCTCCCCAGCCCTGCATACAATTCCTGTCAGTGGAAATTATAATCAACCTGCTGTAAGAGATATTCGCTTGTCAACATACCAGGAGTAGGTTGGAGTTAGGACACTTTTTTTGGCTTATTGGAAAATAACCTGGGTTTTAAACTTCGTTGAATCTAGGTTCAAATCCTGACTCTGCCATTTACAAACACTTCTAGGGCCAAAGAAAGCTAAAAAAAAAAAAATGTGGCTTCTTTCTTTGTCTCCCTTTGTTGAGAGGCAGTTACCCCTCTTTCCAGTGGATTATTTCTGTGATCCACTCTATATATTCCATCCAACACACTCACACAAAAAGCACAGGGTTATGGATTTTACTCTCCTCTGCCTTTGGTTTGTTTTCAAGAAGCCAGGATCTCAGATACAGCTCAAGAACAGTCTGTATTTCATGGTGATTTGTTATCTCTCCTTTCTCCAGAAAGCAGATGTTCTATTACCCCTGGCTTCCTGACATGTGAAAAAATATTCCTTCTCTCTCAGTCGGTGTCTCTTTATAAGTTCAGATGAGCATTTTCTAAATAATAAAAGAGAAGGTGCTGCCATAGGCAGTTATAACTGACCTAATTTCAGAATTCAGTTGGGGAACTCTTACCTCACTTTCCAGAAGAAGCAGTACTTGTGAGATATCTCTAAAGGTAGTCAAAACAAATGGCAGTGCCTTGGGCATGTTTCCTCACCCTCTCTGGTAGATTGCATCACCTGGCATATAAGGTTCATTCTTCCTCCAAAATATCTGAGTCTACTTCTTGCTGATTTATAAAAAAAAAATACACTGATTTGTCTGAAGATAAAAAGATATTAAATGGCAAATATTTGACAAGAGAATTGGTTCTCTCTCCCTGTCTCCTTCTCTCTCTCTCTCTCTCTCTCTCTCTCTCTCTCTCTCTCTCTCTCTCATATCTAGCTTATAAGTTGTTGTAATGATTACTTTTTGAAGACCCATTTAATCCCACAAACTACTTCTCACTATAAATTCACATGGACTGTTTTCCTGTAGCAGCTACTTATTTTCCCCATGGTAATCAGAGCTTTGCTAGGAAATAATAAAAGAGAGTACCAGCTCTCTGCCAACTGACTTTATTTTTCTCTCTGGGCAAAAGGTTTACTGTGACTGAGACTAACTCAGCATCACCCTATTTTCTTCTCCTAAGGGAGAATTACCAACTACAGTTTGGGCGCTCAAAACACCAGTAACATATGCCATGAGGATGAGGAAGAAGGGAAGGAATATTTATTACTTAGAATAAATGAGACATAATAGATTCTTCTTACTGTGACTATCAACTTTGCTCAGTATTAAACTAAAGCATTTTACATAGTGATCTCTTTTCTTCTTTTATACTCGTGACCATCCTTTAGAGAAAGTCTTATAGCTCTTTACAACTAAGACCATGGAGGCTCAAAGATGTTAATGAATTTCCCAAGGTCATCAATCCAGGTCTCTGGCTACAATGTCTGTGTTCATTTCGATTTCATCAGTATGGCCAGTAACTCCTAAATATGTCTATAGTAGGTAAAGAAAAAATTTATTCTGGAATGTGAGGAAACTCTGAAATGACCAGCACCACTGAGGCAAAGTAGACAAAATAGGATATTCTTTTTTTGCAAAACTTCAGGGAGGGGCCCCATGAAACTTGAAAATAAATACTGAAATAGTTGACATCCTTATGCCAAGATGGTTTTGAATACTTTCACAGTAGAAGCACAGAAGGCACACATTATTAGGATGCAATAATAATGGATACTATTGATTTAACTCATTATGCTCCTGGCTTTGTGCTAAATACTTTAGAAACATTTTCTCATTCACCTAGGCAAAACCCCATGAGATGTTTATAACTCTCTCATACAGAAGTAGGCATTGAGACTTACATAGAGGTGTTACTTATCCAAGTGACATGGCTTGGGAGGATTGGAATCCTATGCCTCAATCAAAAGCAAATTGCTCCTATTGACCATGCAATAATGCCTCTGCAGTACAGGAAAGAATAGGACTCAGGGAGTCCTGTTCTCTCTCCATTGGGTCTGCACTTCCATATGGTAACTTGAAGAACTTACGAGAATCACTACTGTGAATATAGAATGTCTACAAGTGGCAATAACAAATATAAGGAAGATCAGCACTTAAATTCTCACTGTACTTACATTGCTTAAAATAGAAATTAAAGTAGAAGAAGGTAAAAGGGAAAATCCATGACCCAAATGAGGTCATTTGAACAATAGGATAATCTCAGTAATTATTTAGAGGGAACAGAACTGATTGGATATCAGAAATAAAACTACAAAGAGACCCTTTCCAGAAGCTGCCTCCTTTGCAGCATTTCCCTGAAAGAACGCTTATTGTTTAATAGTTTCCAAATTAATAAGGAATAACAAGATCTGCCAAGCTAGATTTATTAGAAGATAAACAATTCTCAACAATGAAATGTTTTCAGTTGATTGTAGCATAAAGAAGCAAAATCTAACAGATCATCATTATGGAAACATATGTAAATATTGCCCTTGGATTTTACAGTGCCAACATTGAAGCAATCCTAGCCTACTCAAAGCATGTTTGCCACAGGATGCTAGACTTTGATATCATGGCTTTTCACTCCTTAGCTAAGAGTTAATTATGACAGCAAATCTTTTCCTGGAAACTGAGCAACTTTAAAATATGTAGTGATCTGATATAAGTGGATTAGAGAGACAGGGTCAGAGTAGGGAAATGAATCAGGGTTGGTAAACAATCCTGGCTATGCATGTTGCAGCTCTGTGGGATGAAAGGCATTCCCTGGAGTCTTGTGGAATGGACTTGCCTTGAAGTTTCTGCCAGCCCCTTTTCCCATCTGATCACCAGCACTCACATGACTCTCTCAAAATGGAAGAAATTAGAGTTTCTGTGTTTGTAACCAGTTTAGAAACATCATTATCTCCAACTTTCAACTCAGGTTGGATATGTATAGGCATTTTGGAAGGTGATGGAAAAATGAATTCTTTTCTTTTTCAAATATTTATAGAGTAACTCCTAGTATACCATGCATTGTGGAATCTGTGGTATAGATGGAAGAGCAGGACAGAGCAACTGAAAGAACAACAGCAGTGCAAAATGGTTTGTTAAGTGCAAAAAAGGCAGAGGCCAAATTGTAAACATACGAGGCCACCACTCATGGCAGAGGGTTGCAACTCTCAGACCAAATACGTACACTCAGAGAAATGAAAACTTCCTTAAAAGTGGAATGTGACAGATAAAATTACTTTTCTGAGATTTATCTAGATCTTATGATGGCTTAAACATAAAAAATTTAGACCTTTTGAAAGAAAGAAAGAGGATTTCACTTGTCTAATCTCACAATGGAAGCATTGTGAAAGAACTTATAAGAGATATTATTCAGACATTTTATGTTTTTTTTCATTTCTTAATCCAAGACCCATATAGCATAATTTATAGGAGTTTATTCTAGTTAAAGAGAATATCCACACATTCTTATACACATAAGAATGAACCAAGGCTCAGAGACAATGTGGCTCAGGCTTAGAGTAGCAAAATTCAGGTATTTTGACTCTATATTATCTCTCCAAACTTTGTTATGACTCTGAATTTGGTTGCTCCCACACAAAAGGTATGGGATTCTCAGAGAAAAGATAAATAAATGTTACATTAAAATAATAACTGAATCATTGATTGGCTGCCATCAAGGACACAAATGAAGAGGGAATAGAGAAATGTGCCCTGTAACTTTCTGAAAGGCCACTAGAATTGAGAGCAAGCTCCCCATTTGCATTTGCAAGGCAGGGCATGAAGATATTGATCGTTGTGCAACAGGGAATTTCCTGCCTACTTCCAATAAAGCACATTTTCCAGGCTTGATATTTTTAGAACATAGTGTTACACTTTGGAATTCCCCTAAATCTGAAAGTATCATTTTCAATTTTCCTTATTGAAATAACATAATTTAGCTTCCCTAAAAAAGATGGATTGATGTAGGTGTTAAAAACTTGATATCATCACTTCCTCTAGATCCTCTCCAATTTTCTCTCCTAATCTACATCTTCAAGTGGTTGACATGACCATCCACACAGATCAACTGCTTCACACATAGGATGTTTCTAACATCATTGGCACAAACCTGTTCCATCATTAAAAATTTGGATTGCCTTTTTTACTAAAATTAACAGTCCTTAAACATTTCTGAGGTAGAGTTAACATGTCTTTAAATTCTGTATCAGAGGGACAAATCAAGAGGTTGAGTCCATGTTCCATTTCCTCCTTGAACCTGAGATGTCTTTGTGACTGCCTTGATAAATAGATGCTAGAAAGGATATCCTAGGTGGCTTCTGAGGTTATATTGGAAACATTCATATAACCTCTGCCAGTGTCTTCTGGGACAGTCACTCTGGGAGCTTTTGCCCCCAAGTAAAAGATTCACCTATCCTATGTACACCACATGGAAAGACCATGTGGAGATACCAAACTGAGAAAGTAGTGCTTAAGGAGCCCCAGTTAGTCCAACCCCCAGCTGTTTGAGTCTTCCCAGTGTAGGTATCCGATGTAAGTGATGAAACCTTTGTGATAATTTAAGTCTCAACCACTGTGTAACTATAACCTCATATAATCCAGAGTGAGAACAACCTAACTGAGCCTAGTCAACCTCCAGATTTGTGAGCAAAATAAGTGCTACTATTGTTTTAAGTCACTGTTTAGATATTTCGTACATGGTAATAGATAACTAGAATAGATTCTGAGAATTGGAAGTTGGGTGCTGCCATAACAAGCCTAAAACATGGGGGTATTGACTCTGAGATTCAGTGGTAGAAAGAAGTTGGGGGAGGGGGTGTTTGAAGAGACTGTTAGTAGAAGCCTGATGGCTCTTGAGGAGCCTATTAGAAGGTGAAGACATTGTCTTGAAAAACTGTGATTCTTGTTATGTAGATAGAAGATGTAAAAAAGAACTAGTCAGAAATTAAGAATGCAATAACTGAAATAAAATATTAGAGGAACTCAATAGTAGATTAGATAATGCACAGAATCGAATCGGCAATTTGGAAGATAAGGTAGCAGAAAACATCCAAACAGAACAGCAAAAAGAAAAAAAAAATCCAAAAAATTAGGATAATTTAAGGGGCCTCATCACTGAGACAACATCAAGTGTACTAATATTTGCATTATAGGGTTGCCAGAAGGAGAAGAGAGTGAGCAAGGAATTAAAAACCTATTTAAAGAAATAGTAATGAAAATCTTTCCTAACCTGGCAAAAGAAATAAACATACAGGTTCAGGACGTGCCGAGTCACAAACAAGCAGATTCCGAAAAGGCCCACACCAAGACATATCATAATTAAAATGCCAAAGCTTAAAGATGAAAGGAGGATCTTAAAAGCAGCAAGAGAAAAGCAGTTAGTTGCCTACAAGGAAAATCCCATAATACTGTCAGCTGATTTCTCAACAGAAACTTTACAGGCCAGAAGGACTGGCATGAAATAGTCAAAGTGATGAAAAGCAATGGCCTACAACAAGATTACACTACCCAAAAAGCCATCATTTAGAATAGAAGGACAGATAAAAAACTTTCAGACAAGAAAAAAGTTTATCACCACCAAACTAGTATTATAAGAAATGGTAAAGAAACTTTTTTTAAGAAGAAAAATAAGTAAATATAAATAAGAAAATGGCAATAATTACATATCCAGTAATAATTAGTTTAAATATAAATAGATTAAATACTTCATTCAAAAGACATATGGTGGCTGAATGGATGAGAAAACAAAACCCTTACATATAGTACCTACAAGAGACTCACTTCATATCAAAAGACACACACAGACTAAAAGTAAAGGGATGGAAAAAAGATATATTATGAAAATGAAAACAAAATAAAACAAAAAATCTGGGGTATCAATACTTATACCAGACAAGATAGACTTTAAAACAAAGGCTCTAATAAGAACAAAGAAAGGCCAAGTTATTCCACTACTGGGTATTTATCTGAAGAAACCCAAGATGCTACTTTAAAGGGACATGTGAATCCATACGTTCATTGTAGCATTATTTACAACTGCCAAGATATAGAGGCATCCTGGGTGTCCATCAGTGGATGAATAAAGAAGAGATGGTATATATACAGTGAAATATTACTCAGTCATAAAAAAGAATGAAATCTTGCCATTTGCAATGACATGGATGGACCTGGAGGGTATTGTGCTGAGTGAAGTGAGTCAGATAGAGAATGAAAAATGTCATACAATTTCACTTATGTGCAGAATCTAGAGAACAGGGTAAATGAACAAAACAGAAACAGCCTCACAGTTACAGAGAGCATTTTGATGGTTGCTGGATTGGGGGAGTTAAGGGGGAAGAAAATAAAGAGTTACAAATTAGTAGTTACAAAATAATCATGGGAATGTAAAGTATAGCATGGGGAATATAGTCAGTAGTATTGTAATAACTGTGCATGATGTACAGTTATTACAGATGGGTACTGGAATTATCATAATGATCACTTAATAAGTTAGATAAATGTCTAATCACTATGTTGTACACCTGAAACTTATATAATATTGTATGTCAACTATAATTAAACAAAATAAAAATTTAAAAATTTAAAAAATAAAAATAAATTTAAAAGGAACTTTAATTTTCAAGCAAATTTTAAGAAAATGTATAAAAGATCCAGCACTTGCTACATTTAAATATAAAATTATTTCTCATTCTCAGTCTCTTTATACAACAAAGTATTACCAAATTAAGAAAAGGTTTCAGGCCAAAGATCTAATCCAAAACCAAAGAGCCTTTGTTTATAACTTAGAAAGATTTAAGGTAATTTCTCATAGATCCTTTAAAACAAAGTTCCTTTAAGAGTAGCAGGCAGATTCTCTCAGTTAAAACAATGAGGTTTCTAATAATCTTAAAGTTATGGTCTCCTAGCAGCTTTCAGGAATTCCAAGGTAGAGAAGAGGTTACATAAAAGAGATTTGCATGTGGGTTTTTTTTTTTTTCAAATGTAGTATGAATGATAGGAAGTTCACAGAGGTTTGTTTTTTGTTGTTGTTGCTGTTGTTTTTGTTTTGTTTTGGTTTGTTTTATTGAGATATAATTGACATATATCAGTTTCTGATATACTACATCAGAATGTTATATAGCATTTATTGACATATAGCATTATATCAGTTTCTGATATACTTCATAATGATTTGATATACTTGTGTATATTGTGAAATGGTCACCACAATAAGCCTTGTTAACATCCATCACCATACATAGCTACAATTTTATTTAAGAAAAAATACAGTGATGAAGTTGTATTGATTAATATTTTGCCAGAGTGAACTAAAAGGCACACAAAAAGGTATACAATAAAAAAAGTCTTTGGATACTACAATTTCCATGGGCAAGAAACAGAATGATAAAACTATTCAGCTTCAGCTACAGGGCACATTTTACATAAAAAGAGAAATAATTTAAAAGGAGGAACCAAGAGCCATGGAGGGGACACCCAAGAGCAGAGAGGAAATTTTTCCTAGGCAGTAGCACTGAAACCTAAAAAGGGAACTGGCAATGTTTGGCTGTCTGGGTTTCAAAATCACTATGAACCAGTGACTTGTGTGCTTTCATTTTCTTCTATATTCCACAAAAATGTCTATAGTGGTTACCCAACACACATCACACCATTTCATGTTGGGTATATAGGTCTTAATTCACAGGTCTTCAGATTGAGAGAAAGGGTACATAGGAAAATCTCACCCAAGGGGTTTCTTTTGTACCTGCATCTGATTTGATGATAAGATTCTGAACTTTGTGGGTCATATGGTCTCTATCACAATTACTATCTGGTCCTTTACAGAAAAAAGTTTGCTGACACCTGATTTAGATCACTGAAGATCCCTTTCTTATTGAATTCATAATATGTCATAAACATAAAACATGGAAATTGTAACAGACAGGCCTGGATTAAAACCCACCTCTGTTACCTTTCTGTTACCTATGTGCCATCTTGGGAAAATCTCTTAACTTCTCTGAATATTAGAGAGAATGATAAGACCTTAGTCTTAACTGATAAAAGCTAAACTGCTGACATATAAGCAAAATATTATTAATATTAATATGTTAAAAGTTTTAGTAATCTTGCTTTTGGCTTTTGGTTCAGAGGAGGCCAAGGTGCAACTTTCTTTGGTCGTTCAGATTCTGGGTGCATCCAACACTAGTCACCTCCACCATGCCGCCTAAATTAGATCCCATCAAGATCAAAGTCATATACCTGAGGGGAACTAATGGGGAAGTGCGTGCCATGTCTACCCTGGCCCCCAAGATTAGCACCCCTAGTCTGTCTCCAAAAAAGTATGATGATGACATTGCCAAAGCAACTGGTAATTGGGAGGGTCTGAAGATTCCAGTGAAACTGACCATGCATAGTAGACAGGCTCAGACTGAGGTTGTACCTTCTGCCTCTTCCTTGATCACTAAAACCCTCAAAGAAACACCAAGAGACAGAAAAAAAAAGCAAAAAAAAAAAAATGTTAAGCACAGTAAAAATATCACTTTTGATGAGATTGTCAACATTCCCCAACAGATGCAGCACCAATCTTTAGCTAGAGAATTCTCTGGAACCTGTAAAGAGACCTTGGAAATGCCCAGGCTGTGGGCTGCAATGTTGATGGCTGCCACCCTCATGACATCATAGGTGAAATCAACCGTGGTGCAGTGGAGTGCCCAGCTAGTTAGGAACTGTAAAGGGAAATATTGTAATAAAAAATTATTGACAACTAAAAATACTAAAGTTTTGTCAATATTTTATATTTAGAGCCAATTTAGGGAATCATATAGTAGAGGCAAAGGAAATAAAAGATGCTCACTATTTTACTTTAACAAACATTCATAACTGTTAGAATATATGAAAGAAAAATAGTGGCAACAGCTCATGCTAGTTGTTAAGACATAGGTGGGGATCAACTGTCAGTGAAAGTCCAGGTTGTGAATTTCCTCCTGTAGTCCAGATTGCTAAAGAAAACCCTCCAGGCAGAGATGGCTTCATAGGAAATAGTTTTCCAAATCCAATTTCTGATTAAATATCAAAATTTAAAGAAATAACTCTTAGTTACTTATTGATCTAAAAAAAATCACATTTTCCCCACTGTAATTATACATTCTTCTTTGAAAATATGAGTAAATTTAGAATCCCAAAAGCAGAGTGACTTGACCTGATTAAACTATTTTTCCCATGTCTGCAGATAATCCAAGCAACTGTCAGCAAGTTAGTTATTTCATCGTTCCATCCAAAATACTGTAATATTACAGGGCATTGGAATTTTTAAAATTGATCTAAGTAGCTGAATTTGTTGTTTCAGTTCTTTGGAGATGTGAACAGTCACATTCTGACTTCTTGGGAACCAGGTTCTAAGAGAGAGCTTTCATGAGGCCTCTACTTTTTTTCAGTGTTGTTGCTGAGAGATTTCTGTCCTCAGTGTGAATAAGAGCTCATCTCAGCAACCAGGTGAGGTAGGTCAGCTTTGCAGGTATTGATTGCATAGCTGTCTAAGTGGGGAGGGGGTGACAACCAGAAGTGTGGAAGAGACTGCTCTGAGAAAAAAATTGTAGGCCTGTTACCACACATGAGGTGTGAGATGAGCAAAGGGATGAATGCTGGGGGTCTTAATAAGGCAGGATGAGTGGGAACCGGCTGAACAGCACCTTCAAACTGCTGTGCTGACTTTGGTTTTCTTCACTCTAGTTTTCTTTTCTTTCCCTGTTTGCACTTGTCACACACATAAAGGGCAGTGAAATGCCAACCTGACCTGACTGAAAGACGTAGAGATATGAAACTATAAAAGAAGACAATGATTAGACACATGTGGAGATGACTGGAGACCTTCAATAGCATACTTTATGCTCCTGTGTAAACTTTAACTGGAAAAAAAGCACTCATTTAATAGACACAATATGATAGAGAGAGAGAGAGAAAGGAAAAAAGGAAAAATGAACATAATTTTATCTCAAATCATCAGGACATATTTGTTAGTATTGTACCATTTTAATTAAAGAAATCACAGAACCTCAGAACCTAAAGGTGAAAAATTCTTCAGAGGCTATTTTGTCCAAATTTGGAGTCATGCAGGATTCTTCTATGTAACTATCAAGGTAGGTTTACTTATTCATTCAATAATATTTTTTGAGCATGATCTATACCAGATATTCATCTAGGTAAAGGGCTGAATAAAAAGACAAACATCCTTACTTTCACAGAATCTTCTTATATTTTAGGACCTGTCCTTGAACATTTACAGGGCCTGAGAGTTGTCAGACGGGTGGGAATCAATCCTTGATGTTTTTATTTATTAATAAACTCTTATAGAGCAGCATTTTAAGCAGTTTGCAAATATTAACTCATATGATGTTCTTAATAAGCCTATAAGGTAGATACTAATATCATCATAATCCCTCTTCTATAGATGAGCAAATTGGAGCACAAAGAGTTTAAGTAATGCCCCAAGACCACACAACTGGTGAGAAACAGAGCCAGAATTTGAACTCAGCAATCTGGATTTGGATTCTGGCTTCTTAACTACCAGGCTATGCTGCCAATGGTTGGCTAGCTTATATTTATGACTTAGTTCTAGTTTTCCTAATGTTGGTGTCCCTTACTCTAAAATGTTTAGCATATTTCTATTTGACCTTTGGGATTTTCTGCTGTATATTGTAATCTACTGGATACAACCAAAGACAATGCCTGATTCTCTCGAATTGTGTGATTATATACATTAAGTTAACTCCTCCATGACAGGTATGAACTCCACTGGTGTTCATACCTCTGAACTCCATGAATTCCACTGGTGCCACTACTTTCCCTCCTTAAGTAAAAGGGCAGTGCTTGCACATACTAGGTGATCAATAAGTGATTCATTAATTCATGTTTCTGGCTCACTGATTCATGAAAGTTCCCAGAGTAGTTGCCTTTTTCTAGCATAAACCTCTGCTCCAGGAGAGGAAGTCAATCAGTCTTTACTGGATGCATTTTCAAAATTTTCCCTGAAAGCAGATTACAATTCATGGGAGAGGACCTCATAGGGCCGAGAGGAGAGACATTGTCACGACCAACAGTGGGAAAGCAGGGAGGGGGAAGGACTAGGAAACTGAGAACACAGAAAAGCTGACTCATGGGGGGTCATCTAGAAGGATGCCTTCCACAAGAGCCCAAACCATTAACCAATCTCTCCACACAACATACAAATAAAACAGCTCTGCTGAAGCAGGTTTCTTGTCTTGGGTCTGAAAATAAATTATGTATGTCATTTCATCATAAAATAAGCAGTAAGAAGCAGTTAGATAAAAGTTTGACTAGGGTTACAATACTTTTAAAGTTTTTCTGAGTCAACTCATAGATTGGTTTAATCCTTTGAAAGGAATATAAAGGATATCTGAGCAATGTACTGTATACTTGAAACTAATTTAAATAAATAAATTTTTTTAAAAGAATAAAAGAAAAAAAAATGTCAAATGCTTTCTTCCTCCAAATGGAATAGTCTCAAAATAGCTTCTAACATCAAACCCCAGTGATTTCTAGATTATGGTTTCTGACTCCTCCTCCTGTCATTAATGAGATTAATCTGGTCAAATTTCTTTACTAGTTTACAAGTTTACTGGTTTCAGAGCTCTCTGCCAATGAGCCTCAGCCACAGTGACTTACTTTCTCTTAATCAGTCCTCCTACCTGAAAATTCGGTCTATGGTAAGTATGATTTTCATTGCATGCTGTCTTCTAAATCTATCATTCTAAACAAGAGACTCTGCCCTACATAGAATTACCCACCTCTTCTGCTCATGCAAAGCCTACAATAAGTTTGTCTTCTTTTTCATGTCACTCGCTGGGTGCTCATCTAAATACAGCTTCCAGCTACTCCCCTAACTGCTGCTTTTCACTTCAGTACTGCCTATAGAGCCATTGCTTAACCTAATAAACCTGTTGGCTCAGTGAATCTAGTCATAATAGCCAACATGTAGTTAGTTAGAGAGCAAAACAACAGCCACTCAACATGGGCATTCCAAAGAATATTTGCATGAGCGTGTGAAAGAGGATGTCCTTTAAAATTTTTCACTGTAACTCAACTCAATTTTTCACTCAACTCCCTCCACCCCCGCCCAGTATAACCTTGAAAGAGCCATACATATTTGCAAGAAAGGCTTTTAAAATTAATAAATTTTAGATTCTTTGACACTCATCCATAAATTTTATTTTTTTAAAGTAAACAAAAGATGGCAAAAATAGAGACATTTGCTACAATCTTACAAAGAATCGAGCTCAGAATCTGGTCCTGAGACAAAACACAGATAGTGACAGCCCAGGTAGGTTCCTATTTCATCCAAATGAGTTTGTTTTTATTTTTCCCTGCTGGAAATTTTTAAATGCCTGCTGGCTACTAGTCAGAGAAGGAGTGTGTTGTAGCCATTAACTCAAATAAAAAAAATAAAAAAAAAAAATAAAACATTTCTTCTCTTGAATGTTTTCCCAAATGTTTTGGTTAGATTTCTAATGTATTATTGCTTGAGTATATTCTTACCATGATAATCCACTTTTAGTAGCTTCATTACATTAGCTTTCACTCTGGGGAACCATAGTAACAGGCCGATGAATTGCCCAAGAGAAATTACTCTTGAAAGTAATCATTGTGAATGAATTTTCATCACTTGGTCTCATCATTTTATGCTGTTTTGTCTTTTTCTTTTTTGCCTCTGAAAAAGTTAAGCATAAGAAGGTTTTTTGTTATCTTGTTTCTTTAGAAAAAGTAGTCTTAATATTAATCATGGCAGCCAGTTTATACAATCAAAGGATGTCACACACACACACACACACACACACACACACACACACACACAGCTTTTTTTGTGGTGAACATTGTTTTATTTTACTTTAGTCTACAATGTCCCATGTAAATTTGGTTTTCATATAACCTAATTGGTGCAAGTTTCATGGTTTAAATACAGGGGCTTATATTTTTAAGCAGGATAACTGTGGTAAAGTTGATTCAAGTTACCAACACACAGAAAAGTTGAAATATTAAACTCATGGGTTAAAAAAGACCCTATAATAAAGAAAGAAATACTAATACAATACTAATACTAATAAAAAATATTTAGTGAGTACTTACTCAATGTCAGGCCCTATTTTAAAAGATTCTTAAAGGGGCATTTTGTAGTCATAGTTTGTTAGTTTTTCATCATTTTATTTGCCCTCATGAGTTTGATGCTATAAGTTTTGTTATTTTCCCCATTTTTATGAGGAGAGAACAGGATTCCAGAAGATAAGTAACTTTCCCAAACTCACACAGCTATCAAACAATGGGTCTAGAATTCTAACCCAAAAACTGGATTTCTTGATCTTTCTACTATGTTGCACTATATTATGTAGTATCTGCTAAAAAAATACTAATGTGAATGGAAAAAATTAAAATTATATTTAGTTACTATTTTATATAGGATTATCAAGCAACAGATAACAACTTACCTAGTTGTTGAACTGTTGGAAAGGTCTCTCCTAAAATATAATTTGCCATCTATTCACAATAAAATTGTTTTCACATGGTGCCTAAAATTTGGAAGGTTTGGATTTTTTGTTTGCTTTTGTTTTTCTTTTTATCTAAAGAATGGGCCAACAATGAGATAACTATTAAAAAAATAGACCAACAGCTGTTTCTTCACCCAAAAACACTTGTGTTCAGGGTCATATTCAGCAGTATAAAGTCTGAGTTTTGTAAGTTGAGAAATTGGTAGAAATTTTCACCAGACTCTATTTTTAAATTTAAACTTAAAGCAATAAAAAAGTGATTACAAATATTATCTTAATTGTTAAGTTTGGTTATCAAAACTATTTCCAAATGTCCATTTTACAATTATTTTTTTTCAACAGATGGCTGTTGACACCTGCTCTGTGTCAAGCTCCGCTGACGTCCCCAAAATACAGTGGTAAACAGAAGAAACAGTTGGCTCTTAGAGATGCCATTCCACAAAGGAAACAGACAATTGAACAAATTAAAAAATGAATATGTAATATCAGAAAGTGGTCAATTCAATGAAGAAAAAATAAAACTGGGTAAAAGGATAGAGACTGGGTAATCAGTGAAGGCATTTCAGATATGGTAACATATGAGGGCCTCCTCTGAGAGGATCATGGAATCACTATAAAAGGGCAATGGGAACAACGTGAGGCATGGGAGAGGCCTTTCTACACATTTTAAAAGTTTAATTAAGAGCTATTCTAAAACTTTATTCAGAGTATAAGTTAATATTTGCTGTGTAAAGGGCTGGCCTTTTTTTTTTTTTAAATGTATTGTTTTCCACATCTGAAAAAATAAAACACAATTTAACCAAATAATGTAAATTCTTTTTTATTTTACAAATATTGTTAAAATTCTAATATGCTTTCATGCAACATTTGATATTTTTATTTTCATAAAAATTTATTAATAATTTATTCTCTGAGAGGAGACAGGAATTTTCTTTCATGGTTTTCAGGAATGGATGCTTTGACTAATGTCCTGCTGTTCAATAAAGATAAATTTAGTTTGATTTTAGAATTATGTCAAAATATTCTCTGGACTGTATTTAAAAATATCCATTTTAAAAACTAGTTTTTTGTAAGAGTGAGTAAAGAGTTTCCACTTTTTCTTCTAACCAGACTTCTTTTCTTTAGCCTTCATGGATTCAGTTGCTCTTCTTTCCTCAGGATTTTTGATTCTGAATTCAGTACTCTTCCCAATAACCATGTTGGGAGAACATAAAAAGCAGCAATACATTGTGTCAGATTCCACAGAGCTTCTGCAGCTTTCTTTTTCAAGCAAAAATGATTGGGGAAGCTCTGAGTGCCTTCTAGCTCTGCTTTTTAAATAATTTTTCTATTTCACACAATGGCTGTTGATCACAATGGATCTGTGCAGAGGTAACTACAGAGGTTTAAGGATAAGCTTGATTGTTAAGGAATTTCAGCCCCCAAAGGCCAATAGCTCCCCAGGACTCATGACAGAAATCAGGGGCACTGCATATCTGAGTAGGTCTGTACAAAGAAACCGGTTACTTCTGTTTGTTTAGTATCCATTCCCTTTCTGTTGATGGTGCCTTGATTTTCCAGTGGGGAACATCCTTTTTCCTCTGTGACTTCTCAGATTGAGTGGGACTAACATCTTTCCCTGGACCTCCTGGAGTGACCAAATAACCAGAACTGGTCAGTTTAGAGCATTTTAGCACTCTGCCTCAAGTTGGGGACCTGACCCAAGTCAGTCCAGTGAAACATAATGCTGGGCATTTTGTTGAAACGTGAGGAGAGAGTTCTCTTTTCTGGGAATACTAAAATGGCATTATTTGAGTCTGAGGCTGCGAGCAGCTGTTTTGCCACCTCACAGCGGATGACTTATCTGAAAAGGAATTGAATAAAATGAAAATCACATTAAAGAGTTAAGAATGAGGGACCAAGTTGTTATCATGGCCTGGTTCTTGAACCGAGACCATTTTGAAGCCAGTTTTACTCATGGATTTCTCAGTTCTCTTGCAAATTCATCTGTGTTTATGTTACTTTTCAGTTGAAAGTCTCCTGATTAGACACTAAGAGAAGACTTCAGGACTGCTAAGAAACCAGTCAAAGCAGAATGGAACAAAAAAGTAACCAATGTCTTGGGATGTACATGGCTGCATAATTTAAGGCAATCATACCAAGAAATAAAACTACTGACAAAATTCTGATCTCAGGTTAGGGGCTGCTTGCCCTCTGGTCTCTCAAATTTTGCATGGTGTTTCTGTGGTCATAGATATCTAGGACTCCACTATAGCTGGAGAAAGAACCTACAGGGGTACACATAATCTAGCCCCAGCTGGTGCATGATATGAAAAATTAAGATTATTAGGATAGTAGTTATATACATGATCAGTGAAAAAGATTTCAGGGTATGACTGGAATTTCTTCTACTTACTACATGTGATCATTAATAATGCATTCAAGTTTTCTGAGCTTATTTTCCTCCTTGAGGAAATGGAAGAAAGTTTTGCTGTTTAATCTCACAGCAGTTCTAATGTTTTTAAACTGGGATACTTGTGAGAATAAAGGGAGAGTACTGATAATCACAACAGGCTAACCAGCCTCAATTAGGACTCTTTCAGGCATATCAGAACCTGTGGGCACACCATTCCTGAGTCAGTTCTCCTGGGTTCTTCACACTTTCTGCCTTTAACTATCTTGAGAAGAAGAGAGAGATTAAGAGAGAGAGAGAGAGAGAGAGAGAGAGAGAGAGAGAGAGAGAGAGAGAGAGAGAGAGATTCTAGACATCGTCTCTCTTTTTTGCTATGTATATGGGTGACTATATCATGATGCTACTGTGGGCCAGACACTACTCTTTATTCATCTCATTGCATCTTCCCAGCAACCCTGTGAGGTTAAGAATGATTTCAAAATGAAAAACAGACTCAGAGAGATTGACTATTCATACTTGAGCACAGCCAAGCATCAGTGCCATAATAAATCTGGCCATTGGAAGCCAGAACCTTCATTTTTTTTCATAGTGCTCTGCTGCCTCTTTGTCTCCCACATGTTTAGCTGGGAACAGCCAGCTTCATCCTCCTCTGCATCATGTGAAGTCTGGGAGTTTATTATTTCCAAAGATACAGATAATATTTTTTAAAAAATCAGAGAATTACTTCAAAGTCTTTCCACAGTGGTTTCTAAAGGTTATGCTAACAAAAACCATTAAGTATCAGTGGAACCTGGGTCTCTGTGCTCAGAGTGAAGATCCTCTCCCTGGTCTCCTGTGGCCCAAGCCCTGCCACCTGTCATACAACCTCCTAGAAGGGTGAAAATGAAAGGGAGCTCTAAGCTTCATCTTAAGTATTTCCCATAACTGGTGTCATATTGGTGTGTTTGACACTCAGACTGAAGCATTTTAACACCTTCCTCCTCTATTTCACAAATTTATTTTTGGTAACAATCCTATAATAATCATTAATAATTACTCTTTTCTAATTTGTTTTTTATTTTTAAAGCAAATGCCAATTTTTAAAAGAAGGAGAATTATACTTTTAATGATACTATTTAAGCTTGAAAAATACCTCATGTATTAAAAATGCATGCATAAAAAATAAAAATATTACAACTTGCATTTCAAACAAGTAAATATTCTAAGCCATTCCATAGAGTGAAAGTATTGGAGCGACTCCAGTTCAGTGTTTATCTTTATAATTACTGTATTATTCTCACTGATTTTGAATTTGTGATTTGAAAGCACCACTGGACTACACAGACTAGGGTGTCCTAAGCATTTATGTGGGTCTGTGTGAATTGGGCTGACTGTATACCTAGACATTTTCCAAAATAATTTTCATGTCAGATCAAATGTTTATTTAAGTATAAGTTATAAAAATGTGCTAATTAGAAATGTTTCCACTTATTATACAACTCAATGATAATCAAAATTATTTAGAATGCAGACCAAGAAAATATTTTTTTCAGGGAATATTTTACTGATCCTATTTAGAAATGTGATGCATGGTGATGATGATAACAGATTGGATTATTATTGTTTTCAGATTATGTACAGACAGTGTGGTCCTGTATTGGCTAGACCAGAGCTTTCCATGGAGCCCCACTGCTTGAAAAAGATAAAGATCACTGTTCAAAAGTATTTAAATAATACTGCTCACTTCAATTTTATCTACCAAATGTCATCTATCATATAAAGAAATGGCTACTGGAATTTTTTTTTACAATTTCTGAGGGATATTGAAAGAGCTTTGTCATAAACTATTCTTCTTGAGCCCTTGACACAACATGCTGATGGTTTGCTGCAAATGATACTCCATCTCCCATGAGCAAGACAATAACCCCATTTACATACTCATCTCCCATCTGCACATATGTTTAATCAAAACCTTGAATTTTGAACTAGAGTTGATATGATATATAACACATAGACTAACTGATTAGTGACTCTTTTTCTTCATGTAATAGACTGCGAAGACTCGGAGATGGTCTGTTTGCTTGATTTATAGCTACCAAAGGTTTTAAGCAGCACTCAGAAGTTCAGTTTGATCACACCAGCTCTGCCTGAACTGGAACTTCAGTAGATACAATGAGTTCGTTAGGTTTTGTTTCTAGAAACCATGAAATGAGAAAGAGTGATATTGTTTCCCATATGAGGGGGATTCTCTTCTCAGTGGCCTTGTTAAAAAGTTTGTCTTCAAAACTATGAGATTTCAGGGGAGAAACAAAGACCCATCTTTGTGTATGTGAAAGCAGCAAAGGAAATGTGCCAAGGAGAAGAAAAAGAAGAGACATGCTTAGGCTGTATTTACAAGATGATGGCAGCACAGGAGAAAATGTAAGAAATATACAGCTGAAGAAAGAGTAGAAGAAGATGTGAAATGTGGGAAAGCAGCAGCATTAACAACAAACATATTAATTTGGAAACTAAAATTAGTGTGTAAAGTATATGAATAAAGCCAGTGAATCTCCAGGAATGAAATCCACCCCAACACGAGAAAGTGAATGATGTTTCAAGTGACAACTCAGAACATGACAACTGACCAAAACAGCAGAGTAAGTGACAGATGTGAAATCAACCCAGACCTGGAGCTTTTGGGATCCTGAACTTGACTCCAGACCTTGTGTCAGAACAATTAGTGACCAAAAGAACTATCTTTAAGTACGGAAGTAGAGATATACCCAGTTCTATATTTAGCTGCACATGTTTAAGATCTTGACATTTCTGTAATCAAAATAATAATGTATTAGGTTCAATCATTTGAAATGGCCAATATACACATTTTTTTTTTACCTGTAAAAACAATTTAACATGGTTCAAACTAATAGATATGTAGATATTCTCAAGCAAACTTTTGGTTTTATTTTAAAGTCCACATTGGAGACAAAGTAAAACTTAGGCCTTTAACGAAGATTCTTACATTCTCTTGGAGTTTGTGATTTATGAACATGGTAGCATCTGGGGAAGTCATAATCCCTGAAGTGTTCAGTCTGCCCCTGCCTTGGATGTGAGAAGTGGGGGTGAAAGAGAAGACCCAGAATTATATACACTGAAGGAAGTGCTGGGAGCTTCTGTACATTTTTTTTTTTATTGCTCTGCTTTGGTTTTATTTTAAAGTCCACATTGGAGACAAAGTAAAACTTTTTTATTTTATTTTAAACTCCTTTGACTTTAGGTTCCATATTTGTTTTTTTTGTTGTTGTTGTAAACTAAATTTTGAAATGATTATCTGGACCATCTGTTGGCTTTTCTTAAATAAAATGTAAATTGGCTTTTGTTTTAAATTTCAGGTGCTTTCGGCTTGACTCTACTATTAATCTCCTAAAGCAGTTTGGAGTTGGTGGTGAGTTTTTTTCTGCTAAGAATAAAGCCTTGCTGTTGAGAATCTTTTTCTTTAAATGTGTATTTTAGTAGGAAAAAAAAATCTCAGTTTTTAATAGGTTTGATTTGCTTCTCTCTAATTTTATGTTCTTTTTTTCTCTCATTCTATACTGTTTTGTGCCTCAACGTTTATGTTACTATCATATTTCTTTTCATATCCCATTCCCTCTGATAAAGAACCCAATACAAGCCATTATCAGTTTCTTTCTCAAAGTAAAAAGAAAAAAAAAAAAAGATGACTGTGGGGTCATACTGATTCCTATGGTTCTCCTGAATAAATGATCATGGTACATTATTAGGTAATGACTCTTCATGTCCAATCAATAATTATTGAGTACCTAGTTTGTACAGAATACTATACATACAATAGTGTGGATAATGATAGAAACACATTTCATGAGAGACATTGAAATATTCATGGACATAGACTTTCTTGACAATTATGCTTTTGAGATCCATTTATAATGGACTTATATTTGAAGAGGAAGAAAGCTGGAGACGCTCACAAACGTATGACACATGTCTTTTTTTATGATTGTAACCATTGGGATGCTTGCCATTTACTCTATGTCCATCCATGTGTACCACTGGCAGTGCAATGCTATTTAAGGTATGCAGATAACAGATAGACAATTTTTTTGGGGGTGGTGAAAGTTCTGCCTTACAGAACAATCTCTCCTTCCCATCACCTCTATCATACTACTAAAATGTTTTCTTCTTGAGGATTACTTTAGAAGTAATATTTTTCCATGTAGTATTTTGTAACCTAAGAGAGGATGTTTTTTATCTAACCACACATTAGAAAGAGCAGCCAATCCTATCTTTACATGGCAAGAAAAAGGCTATGAGCAATTGCGACATGGGACTGTTTTACTTTGGCATAACAGAAGTGGTTTGTAAAAGAGCTAAAAGAAAAGTCAGCTTGAACAAGCTATAGGGAAGGAAAAGAATATTGGGTCTCTCAACAAACAGAGGTGCTGGAAAGAAGGAACAGATGCCAAAGAAGGGAACTGAAGAAACAATAACGAAGCATTCACTCTTGCTGCAATTTAGCTTTTGCCTAACCTGAGCAGGGAAGTTCCAGTGTGCAGTGGAGCAACTTGCTGGAGCCCAAGAGTTTATCAGCCATCTGGTTGGGAAGGCTCACACAGGGAGCCCAATGCATCCGGCTTTGCCTGGGACTTTCTTAGTTTTGACACTGAATATCTTACATCCCTGGAATCTCCTCAGTCCCTGGTACACCAGAATTGTTGGTCTTTCTAGCTCATATGCCAAATAGTGAGAACACGATCATCTTATTCACAAGCAATTCTGCTAGGAAATCTGCATAAACATCATCATTATATGGACTTAGTCAAATAGTGTGATTCAAGCACAAATAATTTATTTCTTCCTGCAATTCCTGGAGTTTCTGGACCATCTTTGTAGGTTATATTGTCTCTTGTTTTTTTTGTTATTATTAGCCTTTCCCTATAATTGTTCTCCTTTTTAATTTTAGAAACCAATTCATTCTAGGAACATGTCTTCCTAAAATTATTGTTTGGTACTATGTGAGAATATTCTCTAAGGGTTCTAACAAGAGTTGTGAAACTGAGAGATTTCAGAGGTGTCATTCTCACTAGCATTCAAAAGTAGCCACCTATTTCCACGTGGAGATAAGTGTGAAGTGTGGTGGTGATTTCAGAAACACCAGGTCCTTGGTCCTAAGGGATAAGCGGTTACTGATTTTTTTTTTTCATGTGAGGCCTTATACGCAACACTTATAAAATATATGCTTGCCTTTGTCCTGACAGGTCTTTGTTTAAACTATAGTTTACAGAAATTAAGGCATGGTTATAATCTTATATGTTGGTGAGAATCTGTGGCAGTACTATAAAATTATTTATAAACTTCATATCTAGAGAATATTTTAAAAATTAGATTAAATAATTTACTTAAAAAAAGTTAGGTGAAATATATTGCATTCTATTGCCTAAAAATATTTGTAATAAAGTTTTACCCCATGCTAATTCTTTACTGCAAGATAGTCAAGCTCTTATATCCTAGTAAGGAAAACAATAGGAACATTCATAAATTAGAATTTTGTTCACAAGCTCAATTTTCTACTGACTTGACTACAGTAAAGAAAAAATGCATCATTTTCTTTTGTTTTAAGCTTAACCATAGTTAAAACAAAAGTTGACCAAAAGTGCTACAAAACTCAATCAGCTAAAAGTGTATTCAGTGTTTAGAAACACAATTACTATTCCCCAAAAATGGAAAATTAATATGAGGACATAAGTTTAGAAACATTAAACATCATATAAACTGTTAGTGGGGACAGAGGGAAGAACCAGTCATAAGCTTTTGATCTGGCAAAATAGTCTACTATTTTTGGTGTTAGCAGAACACTCTTATTCAAATTTCAAATAGTAAGAAACTTAACCAAACTTTACCATTTTCTGTGTCAAGTAGGTAAAGTTCACTGACTGGGGTTTTTTACATGTAACAGCTTATTTAAGTCACTCAGCAGTTGTATGAGGTAAATGCAGCTATAATCTCATCACATTTACATCTTGAAGTCTAAGTGGTACATATGAAGGTACATATTGTGTGGCCCATACCTTTTGAATTAGTGTCTCTGGAGGTAAACCAAAGAATCCTCATTTCTACCACATTCCCAGATAACTTTTATGTCCTTGAAATGAAGTATAAAAGTAATAATTAATGGTCTATTGATATCATCAATGATATTATTAGTGACTTTCCAAAAACAGCCAGTACCCTGCCCTCATTTTTAGCCTGAGCAGATACACTAATTTCCCAAATTAGTCTGTGGTGTACAAGAGTTTCTAAACATGAGAGGCAATTTATCTAAATAAAACTCATAGAAAATTTGAATGTGTTGAAGAGGCAAGTTAAAACTTCTTATGTCCACATAAACACCTTGAAAATTTTACTGACAATTAAGGAAATAAAGTATTTTGTTTATGTTCTTAACATATTTTGTAATAAAGTGTCCACAATCAGGAGCCATCAGGAGCTGGGGAGAGAAAGTCCATTTTGATTGTGGTGTCCTACTAGAAATGCCATTCTTGGTAAAATTTATAAAGACATAGACAGTGAATTGCATGAAAATCTTTGTAAAAATATCATCCAAGAGGTTTATTTGAAGACAAGTAACACCTGGTGCTAAAGAGAGCATTAGAGTAGCTGCAGTGGAGAAACCAGTTAATGTAAGGTCAGAGAGTTTTGGCGAAAAGAAACATTCCTTCATGTGACTTGGAGAATTAGAGCAAGTATTTTAAAACCAGGGCTTTAACAAATATTTCATAATGTGGAATAGTTTTCTCTTCAAAGACTGAAGTAAGTGTTTACTGGCTTTTTATCCCCCAAACATATATTTACTGTCACGTAATCCTGAACTTCCAAACCTGAATTTCTGGACATACCAGTGAGGGCAAAAAGTGCATTTCTTTCAACATGGCCTATTAGGAATTGCCACCTCTCTTTATGTTGTGTTCCTTAGAGCAAAATTCACTGCTTAACCTGCCTCTCTCCTTTCCCTTTCCTCCTGGCAATCTGTTTTTGTCTCAGCTTTTGTGCTCTTGCTGATTCATCTCTCTGAATCTCACCCTTTCCCCAGTCTCATGTCAAATCCCTATCTCATGTTCCCAACCCACTCCAGTACACACTAATTTCTCCTTTTCCTGACTTCTCAAATTAACCAAATGTTTGTGCCAAAGACTTTGGCTCATAGATGTTTTAACTCAGAGTGTTATCCAATTATGTTTTATGTATAAGTTCAGTTCCCTAAACTTGATACTAAATGTTTGAGGTCCAGAAAGAGAATATATATTAGTTTTTAATTTCCAATAGGGTACACGACTCACGACTAGCGTTTTATATATATATATATATATATATATATATATATATATATATATATATATATATAATATATATATGAGTTTGGAATCACATTGAGTTTTTTCTGCTTTCCTAGTCAAATGTATCTCCTGTATTGTTCTTGTTCAGCTATGCTAATTTCACCTGTGACTCTTTTAATAGGCTAAGAGAGAAAAAAAGAGTTAGCAGTCATAATCAAACTCCTCATTCAGAAAAGGCAGAGTGTTAAAGAATATTATTATCAAAGAATTTTAAAAATAACAAACTGAATTTAGTCTGAAAATTTATTGAGTTCATACAAAAAAAGTGAAAATGATTATATTTTAACTAATGTTGACCAGTTGGGTAACAGCCATGAGTTAATAGATAGATCTCAAATACTACCTAGAGAAGCTACCCGCAGTCAATATAAGTTTCAGCTCTAAGAAGTAGCCATTGGCCATCTAACTATGTAAAAAAATAACTTCAGTGTATAAAAATGTCTTGCCTAGTTAATTTGATCATTGCTTATGTTTGACATGAAGATTTTTATGTGTTAGGTGTTGCATACTTACATTAACCATGTTGTTGAACATGTTCTATAGGACTTTTTCACTTATAATGAAATAATTATTTTTAATAACAATGAAACAACTAAAGGAAAGTAAAATCTCACAGACAGTGATAAAGGCCAAAGGACAAGCAACCAGTAGACTTTAGGTGATCTTACTTAGTGAGTACAAAATCTTAGTAGAAAACAGGTATTTGCTAAACATTTTAATATATAAAAGCAAGTTTGTTCCTGCATTTATTCTCCAGTGTAATAAAGAAAGCATGAGCTGTGGTAGGAGAGCTTTAATTCTAATCCCGTTTCTCGACTTTCTAGCTGTGAGGACTTGGACAAGATACTTAATGCATTTGAATATTTATTTTCCCATCTGCAAAACAGATGTAACAATATTTGAATGGGTTTTTTGAAATTAACAAGAAAAATATGTACATGCTTGGCAAAAAAATTGCTGATGTTCTTTGGATATTATCATTTGTACCTCAGTTTCCCTATATTACACAAGATAGGACTGATGTGGACATTATAGAACAAAGATAATTAAAACTTACAATCTGAGACTCAGAAATCAAGAGTTGTAACTTAAAAGTAAAGAATTAATTTATGTGAGTTCTCATCAAGGTGGTGGGTTAGGTAAATGCTGTGCATGCTTTCTTTCATAACCAGATTAAAATTGCACAGACTCATTCACTTGCAGGCACTCACCCTTGGCTCTGACAGAGGGACAGCAACTCAGGAGGTGCCAGAGACATACAGGGAAAGACTGAGTTGTGTGG
Source organism: Macroglossus sobrinus (assembly GCA_004027375.1). NCBI lineage: Eukaryota > Metazoa > Chordata > Mammalia > Chiroptera > Pteropodidae > Macroglossus > Macroglossus sobrinus. The sequence goes on along the minus strand of PVKZ01000389.1, from coordinate 446,384 downwards.
CTTTAAGGAGAGGGCTTCAGGGACAGCCTCCATGGTCTCTTTGTTGAACTCTCCTCTTGTGCATCCTGCAGAAGGGCACCATCTTACCTGTGTTGAATCACTCCTCACATGGCCAAAATTGAGTCTGCATTGACCTGGTAAGATCCACTTGCTCCATGCTGGTGACTCTCTGAGAACCCACTATGGCCAACTTGCAAAATGCCTAGTGGCAGTTTCAGGTGATTACTAGGCAACCAGCTTTTCCCTGTGCTCTCAGCAGGAGGTGCCTTTAGCAGCAGTCAGTGGCAGGTAACAAGTCCCATTCAAGCTGCAGTATTTCTTGAACAAATCTCAAGGGTCTGCACATCCAAGGTGGGCAGCAGCTGGCCTCGGTGTGAGCTGAAACTTGTGAGTGGCCACAGGCTCAGAGCTGGCACCAAATTTGAATCTGCACCAACCTGGGGAACACCATTTGCCCCAGCCTGGTGACTCCTAGAAACTCTAACTCATCCAACTCTGGTACTCCCAATACTTATTCTTATTCAGCTTCTGAGCCTTATGAGCAGCCAACAGGCAGCTTCACACTTTGAAGTGCTCTGGGCTTTTTGCTGGGATGCCTCAGGCTGGATACCAGTGGCTTTAGGCCGTCGTTCACTGTGCAGCCTCTATCACATACCTCTAGGTTCAAATTAGGCAGCGGTCAAACACAAATAGGTTTGTAACTCCTACCAAGCAACCCTGGGCATGTCACAGGCAGCAGCTGATGTTGGCCTATATGGGAGCCCCTCCCAAAGGGCTCCAGAACCAACAACTCAGAGGCTGACGCTAGACCAAAACAGAGTACCACTTGATTAGCCCCACAAGTTGCACACCCAAACAGTGGTCTCAATAGGCGCACAAATTTGCTGAGGCTAACCCGACTCTCTGGGGTTAGGCCCCACACAACAACTCATACATTGTGAGCATAGACAATTCAGACCACCAGTCCCACTCACTGACACATGAACAACAATCAAAGCTCAACTACAACAAGAGGGCACATACAATTGCACAGAAGTCACTCCTGGAGCACCCAGCATAGATGTTGAAGGAGAATGCACCACTGGGCCACACTGAACACCTACCACATAAGGCCACCTGGCTAAGACTGGAAGACATAGCGAATCTACCTAATACATAGAAATGAACACAGAGAGACAGCAAAAATGAGAAAATAAAGAAACATGTCTCAAATAAAAGAACAGGAAAAAACTCCAAAAAAGGAACTGAATGAAATGGAGGCAAAACACTGGTTATAAGGATGCTCAATGAACTTAGGAGGACACTAAGTGAACTCAGTGAGAACTTCAACAAAGAGGTAGTAAACATAAAAAAGGACATAGAAACCATAAAAAAAAAGAACCAGTCAGAAATGAAGAATACAAGAACTGAAATGAAGAATACCCTAGAAGGAATCAATAGTATATTGGATGAAGCAGAGGATCAAATCAATGATTTGTAAGACAAGATAACAGAAAAAAAAAATATCCAAGCAGAATAGCAAAAGAAAAAAAGAATCCAAAAATATGAGAATAGTTTAAGGGATATACAGGACAACATCAAGTGTCACAACATTCCTATCATAGGAATACCAGAAGGAAAAAAGAGAAAATCAGAACTTGAGAACCTATTTGAGAAAATAATGACTGAAACTTTCCTAACCTGATGAAGAAAAAAGACATATAAGTTCAGGAAGCTCAGAGAGCCCCAAACAAGGTAAACCCAGACTTACACCAAGACACATCATAATTAAAACGGCAAAGGTTAAAGACAAAGAGAGATTCCTAAGCAGGAAGAGAAAGTCAGCTTGTTACTGACAAGGGAACTTCCAGACAAATGTCAGCTTATTTCTCAAGAAAAACTTTACAGGCTAGAAGGAAATGGGAGGAAATATTTAAAGTTATGAAAAACAAAGGCCTAAAACCAAGACTACTTTATCCGGCAAAAGTATCATTTAAAATTGAAGGTGAGATAAAGAGCTTCCCAGACAGAAAAAGCCAAGGCAGTATTACAAAAAAAATGCTGAAGGGACTTTTTAAGAAGAAGAATGGGAAGAAAAATAAACAACATAAATATTAATAACAAAATGACAATAATTATGTACCTACCAATAATCATTTTAAATGAAAATAGATTAAATACTCCATTCAAAGCAATCAGACAAGAAAAAGAAATAAAAAACATCCAAACTGGAAAGGAAAAAGTAGGACTGTCATTATTTGCAGATGACAGGATACTATATAGAGAGAACTCTAACGATTCCACCAAAAAACTGTTAGCACTGATAAATGAATTCAGTAAAGTAGCAGGATGCAAAATTAATATTCAGATATCAATTGTATTTCTATACAGCAATAATGAACTATCAGAAAGAGAAATTAAGAAAACAATTTTATTTACAATTGTATCAGAAACAATAAAATACCTAGGAATAAATTTAACCAAGGAAGTAAAAGACCTATACTCAGTAAATTATGTCATTGAAGAAAGAAGTTGCAGATACAAATAAATAAAAACATATACATGCTCATGGGTAGGAGGAACTAACATTGTTAAAATGTCCATATTACCTAAAGCAATCTGTAGATTCAATGCAATTCTTATCAAAATATCAATGGCATTTTTAACAGAACTAGAACAAATAATTCTAAAATTTATATGGAACCATAAAAGACCCTGAATAGACATGGCAATCTTGAGAAAGAAAAACAAAGTTGGAGATATCATACTATCGGCTATCAAACTATACTGCAAAGGCTATAATAATCAAAACAACATGGTACTTGCGTAAAAACAGAACATAGCTCAATGGAACAGAAATAAATCTATGCCTATATGACCACTTAATCAAGACAAAAAAGGCAAGGATGTACAATGGGATAAAGACAGCCTATTCAATAAATGGTGATGGGAAAACTGAATGGATACAAGCAAAAAAGTGAAATTGGACCACTTTCTTATACCATATACAAGAATAAACTAAAAATGGATTAAAGACTTACATTTAAGAAACCACAAAACTCTTAGAAGAAAACATATGCAGCAAACTCTCTGATATTGCTCTTAGTAATATTTTTTCTGATATATTTTCTCAGACAAGGGAAACAAGAAACAAAATGAGCAAATGGCACTACATCAGACAAAAAAATGTTTGCACAACAAAGGAAACCATCAACAAAACAAACAAACAAAAAAACCTACTAAGGGAGAAGATATTTACCAAAGGTACATATGATAAGGGGTTAATAACAAAAATTTATTGAGAACTTATGCAACTCAATATCAAAAATACAAACTGTCCAATTAAAAAATGGGCAAAGGACCTGAATAGGCATTTCTCCAAAGAGAACATTCAGATGGCCAATAGACATACATGAAAAGATGCTTAGTGTTACTAATTATCAGAAAAATGCAAATTAAAACCACCATGAGATATCAACTCACACCTGTCATAATGGCTATCATCAATAAATCAAGGAACAACAAGTGTTGGCTAGGATGTGGAGAAAAGTGAACTCTCATACACTGTTGGTGGGATTGCAAATTTGTGCAACCACTGTGGAAAACAGTTGGAGTTTCCTTAAATATTAAAATAGAACTATCTTACGACCCAGCAATTCCACTTATGGATATTTATCCAAAGAGAAGCAAAACACTAATTTGAAAAGATATATGCAACCCTATGTTCACTGGAGCATTATTTACAATAGCCAATATATGAAAGCAACCTATTGCCCATTAATAGACCCCTTGATAGAGAAGAGATGGTACATATATGCAATGGGATATTACTCATCCATAAAAAATATTACTCAGCCATTTGCATTGACATGAATAGATCTAGAGGATATTATGCTAAGTGAAATAATTCAGAGAAAGATAAATATCATATGATTTCACTTATATGTGGAGTCCAAGAAACAAAATTAGCAAACAAACAAAATAAAAACAGACTCATACATACAGAGAACAAACTGGTGACTGCCAGATGAGATGGTAGTTTGTGTGGCTGGGTAAAAAAGGTGAAGGGATTAAGTAGTACAAATTGGTAGTTACAAAATAGTTATAGGAATGTAAAACACAGCATAGGGAAAATAGTTAATAATAGTAATAACTATGTATAGTACTGGGTGGATACTAGACTAATAAGAGTTTTTTTCGTAAATTATATAAATGTCTAACCATTATGCTGTACATCTGAAACTAATATAAAATAATATTGAATGTCAACTCTAATTAAAAATTAAAAATTGAAAAAAGAATTTGTGAATTAATCTGAAAAATTATGCTTCTTATATGTCAGTCATCAAGGCAATAAACATGAGCACTTTCCTCTATGAAATACAGCTACAGCTAATACATAAGCCTATGACACAGGCCCACAATAAGGAAGGCGGAGGGCCAGTAATAGCCCACATGTGCTCACATGTAGGAGTGCTAGATAGAAAGCTTAGCACCCACATCATGCAGCAGTGGTACAGAATCAGTCTCAAACCAGTTACAGCAAGGCACCTACAGCTCTGACACCATAGGAGAAACTAGAATTTTTAACAGATGACATCTAACCACAGTTCACCTTTTCTCGAGAATTTATTAGTTTTACACACTGGATTTATAGGAATTATCTGATCCTCCCAAGAACCTCATGAGATAGGCGTTGCTAGTATCTTCAACATATTGACTAGTAAACTTTAGCACAGAAAAGTTGTACGACTTGTCCTAACGCACACATCTAAAAACTACCAGTAAGTTTTGAGCCCAGGCCATCTGAATCCACAGGTTGCTCTTCTAAATCCTGAAAGCAAAACAATAGATACACGAACACCAAGAACAGTGTCTCCTGGATCTGGGACAGAGGGATCAATGTATGAAGGAAAGGGCAGTTTGGTCAGCCTGCCTGTGTAATTTCATCAGTCTGGAATGCTGCCTAAATGGCATGGAATCTGCTTCCAGAAGAATGTTGGATGAGAATGTCTGGCGATAAGAATGGCTATATGTGCTGTGTGTCCCCGCGACAGGGTGGGTTGTCTATTTCCGGGGTTTGGGGCTGCTCTCCCGGACTTGACCTAGATAAGTGCCAGATGTGGGAGCACAGGTGCAATATCAACTGGTCTGTTTCCTGGGTGGAATTTTCCTCCTTAAAAAAAAAAATGCAGGAAAATAACAGCTTCCTATGACTTCATTCTGCTTAAAATTCCTGGATATGTCTCTATTTCCCTTCTGATACCAGACTTTTTCTTACTTACTTTTAGACTAAATTCAGCTTCTTTAAAAGGAAATAAGGGTCAACTTCATAAAGAAGTGGCATTGTTTTTTTTTTCTTTTTTCCAGAACATTTTGAATCATGGAGCCAAAGCATCTTATTAATTGATCCCTGATTCAGACTGTCAACTTTTTCTGAGAAGGTGGCTCATAGACTTTCTGCATTAGAATCTTCAAGCATGTTTCTTAAATTCAGTCATTGATCTATCAAAGCTATTTACTGAGTATATACTATGTGATAGGCATTCTATTAAATGTTGATTTGTCCCCATACCTTCTGAACTGGTGTCTCTGGAGGTAGGGTCAGAAATCCTTATTTATACAAGGTCTCAGATAATTTTTATGCCCTCAGAACTTTGAAGACCTCTGACCTATATTATGAACTCTTCGAATACAGAGTATGGGGTTTTGTGTAAATGTTTCTAGCCTCTAGAAAATCGCTTGGCATGATAGTGTTGTCCTGTGCTTGGTTGTAACTCAATGAAGAAATTACTTTTAAAAGTCACTACTTGTCGTGACTCAGGAAAATCAAACCTATTATTTATTTCTTATTCATATTTCTATACTTTTTAATTTTCTGGTCTTAAGCCTAGCTGCTCAGATATCTTTAAGTCAAGAATTTGTTTATTTCAGAGCACTGAAATTTTTTTTTTTTTTGGTCCAGGAGTATATTAATCATTGCATTATGTGTTTCTTTAATGGAATATTCTTGAAATCTACTTTGCTTTTTTATTAAAACAACAACAACAACAAAGAAAGTCAAGTTTGAGTAAACTTTAAAAGATAAATATATCAACCACCCATTAAATACTTAAATTTCCCCCAACAGCATTCTATCTGTATTAGAACAGGGTAATTGCTTTAATAAACAATCTCAAATTTTTATTAGCTTCATCACAAAAAGTTTCTTTCACATTCATGTTTTATTCCAGTGCAGATTAGCAGGAAGGGGCATTTCATCAGTTAGAACTCAGCCATTAGCCCACACCTACTTGCAAAGGAGATTGGCACATGCAGTCAAAGTGTATGACCATACACTCTCTGCCTTAGCCTCAAAGTGGTTATATGGCCTCCCTAAAATTCTTTCAGTGACAGGAAACTCACTATTTTGGGGGTAAGATAACTTATCTTCTCTAAACAGTCTGGACAGTTAGAGGGTTCTTCTTTCATTGAATTGAAATATAGGTTGCTGCATTAGCAAGATAACACAGTACTTAAAGATGTGGGCTCTGGAGTCAGACTACTTGAGTTTGTGTCCCAACTCCATCAACTTTGGCCAATTATTCCTTTCTCAGAGACTGTTTTCTCATAAGTTAATCTATTTCCTGACTTGTGCCTAACATGTAATAGATTCTCAAGGAATGTTAGATGTTCATATGTAATATATTGGTCCTTGTTCCACTCCTTGTCCTCACAGATATATCCTTGTTCTTGGGATATTTTAAGGTATTTCTGTCCCTATTCTGAATGTTTTCTAGAATCTTTAACTATTCTTCACATGACTTCATTTAGCATTCTTTTTCTATCCAGGTCACTCTTTTCAGATTGTAGTCCAGTGTGTCTACAACCTTTTGAAAAGTGTGGCACTCTTACCAAAATATGAAATTCTACTATGTTCTGACCAGGACAGAGAGCAGCAAAATGGTAACTTCCTTATTTTTAGCTGCTGTACATCTATTTATGTAGCTGAAGATCATATTAACATCAGCCATCACTGCACCCAACTGGTACATATTTCTTATTTTCTATTAAAATTAATAAGATTTTATATAAATGTAATCTCTTTTATTGCTGTACTATTTTTAGGTTTCAAGAGAAGATTCTTTTATTTATAATTTTTTTGGTACATTCTATTTGATATTTTCAGTGTGAAAAAAAAAGAGTTACTAAACCCTTGGGGCTCTCCTGTGACCTAACAAGGTTAATACAGTTTACTTGACATACAAGGAGAGTGACTAAGACTCATCTGTCAGTGTAAATTTCTTTTGGCTCAGAGTACACAAGAAAAAAACTAGTAACACCAATGATATTTACTAAGCTGGTACTTAGGCTTTTTTTTTTTTTCTATTTTCAAAAAGTTAAAAAAAAAAAAGGACAAAACAATACACTCTTAGTGATATGGAAACTCACTGAACTGTCTAAACCCTAATTTCTTCAGCCATTTCTTCTTTGTGGGCAGGAGTTTCCCTGTGTGTGTTTCCACATCATGTGGGTTTGGGAAAGGACCAGAAGCAAGATAAGATGTGGTGGAAGAAGCAGGCAGATACTACAGATACCACTTCAGGCAGGAGCTGGACTCAGCAGTGGTTGAACTAAATGATCCTGAAGACCCCTTTGCAGACCTATGGTTTTAATACTCTTCAGGTATATTAAGTGGATTACAGATCTGAAAGCCTCAGTGTATCAGTCTGGGATATGAGAACATTCTGATGTTTGAAATACTTGTTCTAAGTGCTCTTTCTTTAGTTAAAGAATGATGTTCTTTCTTAGTAGTTCCTCTGTGATCACTACTCCCGAAATCACCTTCTTCATCAATATGAAAGCCTGACTCTGGAACCAAGCTCTCTGGTCTTCTTTACTGAAGTCAATCTTTGGTAATAATTTTTTTCGAGACTGATGCACTGAATTTTTCTTAATAATAGCAACGACAATAATAGAAATACTAATAGCTAATATTGATTGAACATATACTGTGTGTCAGGAACATACTATGGGGTAGGTATTATTAATCATGTTACAGAAGAAGAAACTGACACATAGACAACTTAAGTGCCTAGGGTTACATAGGGGCAGAGCCAGTTAAACAGGCACTACACTGTAGAATGTGAACCACTATTCACAACTGAGCAAAAGCTCTGCTGTTCACCAGACTTTAAAGCTGCCACAATAAAGTCTCAGGTCACATATAACCCCTACCCTTATGTGGACATTCTTCACAAATTTACCTGTTTATTAATATTGTGGTTGGTAAAAAACTAAAAAAGTATTTTAATGCTATGTCAAAAGGATAACATAAAGTGCTGAGCCACACTTGAATTAGTGGCACTTCAAGGAACACAAAGAGACATTATGTAGCATCTTAACATGAGGACTTTTAAAAATATCATTTTAAGACTAAGGCCACTAATTCCCTTTAGTTCACCTGGGCTGGGGGTGAGGAAACCTTAAGAAACAGAACAACCCAATTGCCTTCTCCAACAGCCAACATGCAAAGTTGATTTCTGAAAAGTGAAGTGAATTTTTGTAGGTTTCACGATCAGCTGCTGGACGGCATCCTGCACCAACCTAACCACTGATCTCAGATCTCATGGCAACACAGACTGCCTGGAACCAAAAATAGTCTTAATTAGAGCTTTTTTCACTTCTTATCACTTGAGCAAGAGCACGTGAAGCAAAGGTGTCTGTCAGCCAACAGCTGTTGATTTTCAGAGAAGTGAGTACATGTGTGGCTGCTTCCTCTTAATCAGTCACCATCTATCTCAGCAGTATTAATGCTTCCATTTACCTGGCTTTCTGGCACAGCTTGCCCCAAATGGAGTTTTCTGTACCAATCCATATCCCTATATCTCATTGGTGAGAAACTACCAAGCATGTTCATTTTGTTTTTGCAGGTCACTCTTCCCAATGTGGCTATACATTTATGTTTCCCACAACCTAAAATAAGAGACATCATCCTTCAGATAAGAACACCAACCTCATATCACATTGGCTACACTGACAGTCACCACACAGATCAAATAAGTCTAACTAAGAATACAAATACTGGGGGGAAAGTCAAAATTGACAAAGATAGCTTTCATATGATCTGTTTACATTGGCTTAAAGTCACTCTGTTTCTGATTGGATCAGAAAAGTCATAGATGTTACTATTTTGAGCTGTGAGTTATTAAGTAGGGAACTCTCTTTCTGGGTATTCATGGGCCCTTTGACTGAGATGGAAGAAAATATCTTAAGATTTTTAATGTGATGTGCTATTTTTCAAAGGTAGAGTGTTAGGAAGAGGACATACCATCAGAACCTATGTTAAGGCGAGAGAAAAGGATTTGGAGGTGAGGGAACTAAAATTTATCAAATGCTAACTCTGCCATGTGCTTGACTTGATACGTGGTTAACTTTATTTCCTTCATTTCTTTCAACAATTCCGTGAGGTATAAACATTTTATGCACACTGCCACCACCACCAAGACTCAAGGAGCAACACTGCCTAAGCTCCAACAGCTGTTAAGTGGTGGAGCTAAGATTTGCACTCACGTCTCCCTGGGCTGTTTTTACTACACTACACAATCTCCTAAAGAGTAGGGCTCTATTTTAGGTCTTTAAAAGTGACGAAACATACACCCTGTACTCAAGTGGCTTACAATTTAGTTAGGAGACAAACAGATTTGAAAGGTCAATAGCAACATATGCTTGCAAAAGAGCTAAGTATCAACAAAGCTACAGGAACTCAAGGAACCATTGATCGCAGGGTCCTCTTGAAGGACAGAGATTTTAATGAGGCTTAGAAGGAAATTGAAGACTTAGAAACATGAAGAAGAAGTCAGCAGCTTTCCAAGAGAGGGGATCATTCTCAGCTAAGAAGGCTGGATTCAGGGAGCAAGGCGGGTGGTGGTGAGGGTAGTTATGGCTACTGTTTCCAGAAGTTAAAGTATAGAGCGGGAGTTAAGAAATGACCTATTAGAAGGTAAATTGAACCCTTGTTCCCCAAAGTATGGTCTAAGCACTAGCGTCATCACTATCATCTAGGAGCCTATTAGAAATGCAGAATCTGGGGCCTTTTGTCAGATCTGTTAAATCCAAATCTACATTTTAATAAGATTCTCCACAGGATTCAGAGGCATATTAAAGTTTAAGAAGGACTGCTTTAGAGAAAGCTGCACTCCTCTCATTTCCCTTCTTTAAGATCCCAAATTAAGACTGAAAAGGACAAAAAAAAATATTGTTACTATTATTTTGCCCTTCTGACTCCTTCTTTTTTCTCTCTCTCTTTCTGTGCAGGTCCAGCTGACTGTTGGTGAACTCAGAAACTCCAGCTATTCTTCCTTTATACTGCTTTACTATAACCCAACATCTCTTTCTCTACTTTCTGACTGTCATTCTCTTCTTCCTTTTAACTGGCATTCATTGATCTGTGAATGCCACACTTACAAATGTAGAACAAATGCATTTTGTACACAAATATCTACAAAATGGAGAAACTCAATTGCCTTCTTAGGAGGCAGCCCTGAACAACTGGCCTATTTGTAAAAGCCTTGACCTGCATATAATAGAATGTTCTATCTTAACATTCCCCATTTCAAGCAGTGAGGCTGAAAGGGCAGTGCTACTCTCAGTGGGACAGTTTAGAAACAGAACACCTTGAGAAGAGAAAGGCAGTTTCAATGTTTGGGCCTTGCTCTGTGGCTCACCCAATTTGTTCAATTCAGGAACTTCATTCCCAGTGATTTTATTGATCCTAGACTCTGGGCCATAACTACTATCTAGGAAGATTCCAGGTTCAGAGGAAGCTGGAGCCACAGGAACATGGTTTCTGGTCTGACACATAAAGAGCTTATAAGCCATCACTCCCATGCAACAAGAACAAAACTGAACAAAATAAAAACTGAACAATATTTCCTTAAATTCATTAGAAAATGCAGGTCACAGAGCATGTCCCCAAAATAGGAGAGACAGACAGGTGAATACAGAGAATTATAGCCTACCAGCCTCTGCAGAAACCAGTACCAGAGTAGGGAAACTTAAACTTTAATTGGCAAATTGCTGGAGACTTTGTGTGAATAAGTTTCAGAATTAAAAACTCCTAGGAAGCCCAGTCTTAGCGGCTCCCCATACTTTTATGGGTTTTTCTTTCAGGAGCTCCATCATTTTCCCACTGTGAGGGCAGAGGTAAGGGGGATCTTCTCCTGCTTCCTGCAGGGAGAAGGGAAAAGTAGGCATTCTAAAGTCCTCCTAGAGCTCTCCATTCTCCTTAATAAGACCTGCCCCCAAGGGAAACTATTTTAGCAGAGCCTGAACCACTGGGGTTTTACCAATGCCTAAGCACCTAGAGAAAGAAAATACCCAACTCAGGCTCAATAAATGCCTGAGACCTAATCACAGGATCTTAGAGTGTTTTCTGAACCCTATACCTTAACAACACATTAATAATGCCCCTGCATAGTAATGAGAAATTACAGCTAAGAGAACTGGAGGCTGTTGATTCCAGTTAAGAAGTCTCTAGGAAACCCAAAGACAGCAAGGGTGATAAAAACAAAGACACAAGAAGAAATTCCTACTTCTGGTTTTGGCATACATTTGTTATATAAGCAAGAGAAACTCAAATATTCTTTCTGGGGCTCAGTTTTCCTATCTGTGAAAGAAGATAATAGCTGGACTGTTTCAGCCTCAAAGTCAGGATCAAATGAAATAAGTATAAGATGTCATATCCAAGCACAGTTATTAATGTCTATAAATTTGTAGGTATATCTGTATATAAATTGGTGGGAGGAAGTAGAATCACTAAAATTAAACATAATTTATATCAACTTAAAAGTTAATCCTCACAAAGTATAAATATTTTTGTAGAAATCATGAGTTTCTCCAAGTTCACTTTATTTTTCTGATTTCTACACCTTCTTATGAGATTCCTTATGCTGTCTCCTCTACAGAGCTCCACTTATGTTTCAAAAGTGTTTGGGGAGAAACATTTTTGAAATTTGCAAATATCTTTTGGGTACTCTAGTCAGCTAAAAATTGGCTGTATGTGGATTTTCTCTAAAAGAAAACCAAATAAAATATTCTTGACATGGCAAACAAAAGCCATCCTGAGGGCAATATTTTTAGGAGCTAAATGTAAATAAATAAAAAACATCGATGGTGATTATTTACCCCCAGAACACAAAAGAAACTACAAAATAAATTTCTCACCCCAAATGCAATTTAAATTTTACCAAATTGAAAACAATTATGCAAAATATTGGGGGCATTTGAGGATCACATCAAGCAGTCGGATTCCATATATCTGCCTAAAAAATCTTACCATTTATATGTAATGCACAATTACCGGTTCACCAAGCAAGAATAAATCTTTCCAGTGATCCAGGAGAGGACAAAATTGGAAAAACACAGTGTTAATCACCTCTCCCCAGGCATGTGTCATGAAGGCAGACCTGTAAGAAGAAAGACAGCTGGCTTAGGATTGGTTCCTGCTGTTCATGTGTTAGCATGATATGGGAGACGTACCAGGTCTGTGATCTGGGACCTGAGGCAAATTTCATGCACAACTGACTGACTTGGTTAAAATAAAGAAGATGGATCAATACCAGGACTATTCACGTCTTCAAAATAACATGAGCTGAAATACACTTTCTAATAAAACTGTGAACTATGAATCAAGTGTTAATCTGTTTGCCAAAGAGTATGGTGTTCTATACCCACCCTCTGTAAAGGCAAGAGAGCAGAGACTTTAAGAGACTGGTTCTGAAGTCAGACAGTAAATCTCTTAGCTTCTCTGTTTCAGTGTCCTTGTTTGTAAAATAGTGATCATGATAATGATAGTCACCAACTCACTGGGTCATTGTAAACATTAAAATAGAAAACCTATGCAAAACAAAGCATCTAGACTTATGTCTTGTCCATTTAGTTATTGTTGCACATTCCCCTCTCTGTTCCATCTCAAGACTTTCAGGTGCTCTTCTTCCCTCTTTGCCATCTTATTTGGTTTTTGGACAGTATCCAATAGACTATGCTTTTAGCAAGAGATCTAAACAAGATCCCTTCATACCTTCTCCTGGTCCAACTTTGTTAGATCTTTGCCAGAACACTGCTTTTCAGTTCTAATGTGCACATGGGAGTTCCTGGGGATCAAGATGAAAATACAGACTCTGATTCAATAGACTTGAGTGTTATCTCTGGGAGATTCTGCATTTCTGACAGGCTCTGATGCTGTGGGTCTATGGGCCACATTTTGAGTAGCCAGATTTTTTTCTGAGCCAGTTGAATGATAGAATTCTTCATTAAGATACGAATTTTCTATAACCTACAAGAATTATATCTTCTTTCAGCATGGAATCCAATGGCTGGATAAATTTCTCACATGACTGCATTACTTTGTATGCAAAATTTAAAATTAATTAAATTAATTAATTCAAACTTAGTCTCTTTTTGTGAGAAATGGCACTTTAATGTATGACCTAATCTAGGAGCAATTTTATATCTAAAGAATCTTGTTCTAAGGATAAAATGTGAGGCTAGAAATTTTAGGTCAATATATGTAGGAGAAAATATACTTTGTTGTCAGCCCTGAATTTACTAGATGGTTGTTTAATATTTTAAGCTATTCAACAGCTGGTTGGGAAAAATAAATGGTAAATTCAGGTAATTTTTTTTATCAGTATTGAAATATTGCATTGGATAGTGGCTCCCACATTTATGTCCACCAAGAACTTTATTTGAAAGTAAGGTCTTCGCAGATGTAAGTAGTAAAATGAGGTCACACTGAATTGTAGTGAGCCCTAATCCGATCATTGGTGTCTTTATAAGAAGTGACACTTAGAGACACAAAGGGGTGAACACAGAGAGGAGTACATAATGATTAGACACATAAGGAGAATGCCATGTAACAGTGGAGGCAGAGATTGGAGTTATGCTGCCACAAAGCCAAAGAACACCAGGAATTGCTAGCAACCACCAGAAGCAAGGGAAGAGTCATGGAACAAATCCTTCCCCTGAGACCCTCAAGAAGAAACTAATTTTAGAGTTCTGGCCTCCTGAACTGTGAGAGAATAAATTTCTGTGTTTAAGTCACCCCGTTTGTCGTAATGTTGGCCCTAATACACCATCTATGAATGGCCCAATTGCCAGATGAGTCCCTTGAGCTCAGTGTTCAAAGGCCCTTTGCCCTTTTTATCTCTGGCAGCTGAGCTGATGATAGAGATACTAGGTACATATATGGCAATATTGCCAAGTTGGGCTTCCTGGCCTCCTCTGGAAGGAAAAGGGGTAACCTATTCCTCTTTGATTCAAGGACTAATCCTAAAAGAGAATTCAACTACTTAGCTTTTATATCCAGCCAAATTGCCCAAACACAAACGCCTCTTATGGCTAGATCTACAGTGAAGTAGGCAGCACTAGGGATCCCGTGGTGCAAGAAGCACTGAATGTAGCCTCTTGGGGATTATGTCTTTGGACTTGATCTAATGGAAGGTGGTGAGAGATGTTCAGGAGGTGAGGGAGGATGCGAGTAGTGAACGGAATGGAAGCAGTCCAATTTGTCAGTGCTATTTTAACTTCCTTGTGGGAACTTTAGCTTGATATTTCTTGCCTCTGTATGGATACTGAGTCTTGCCTCCTAGGCTTTTACAACCTCAGGCAACTTGGAAAGTTTTGCTTTAACAAGCGAGGAGTCTGAGATCCACATTTATCTCAAGAAAACATACTCAATTAAGGAAAACATACTCCCCACCCATGATTATTCTATATTCAGTAACATTGGTTAAACATAAGCTTCCTGCCAAAAAGACACTTCAGTCTGTTTCAACAGAATGAGGAAAATGCCTAAAATTATTCTTTTCCCATTTCCAGCCCAGAGCATTTACATCTTCTTTATTCAACTGCATGGTTTCATAAAGTAAGTGCAATGCGTTCAGAATACCTTTATCTACAGAAATTAAATATCCTATTGAAGTGGTCTAAACACAGTTCTAATCTGCTAAGGTCAGATAAATATTACAAAACCAAGTGCTTGAGGGCATTGTCAAAATGAATATGTCATCTGAAGAAATTCAAATCCCATTCTCTCTAGCCTTGACAATAGGATCAGATTGAAATTAAAAGAACTTTTTGAGTTAAAAATCTGCCAGTTGCTATGAATCTTGAGAACATTTTTTTTAAAAGTCTCTAAGCCTCAGTGTTTTATACATAAAGAAATTACTCCTGAGATTTCAGAGAAGACTTTATAACACATTTGTAAGTTATATAACAAGTTGGCTAAGCAACAAATCATTCAGATTCATTGTCAGAATACACAGATGATGAAGTAAGAACTTCACTTTGAGCAGCTTCATCTTTCTCATTTGTATGAAACTATTCTTTCTATAGAAAGTTCCTCTTTCTCTGATTTTTTTAAAAGTGGCTTGAACTATATTTACAATGGTACTAGCTCACCTCACTTTTTACCAAATATGGGCTGACTCACAACATATTCTATGTCTGTAATCTGGGTTTAGTCTCACATCTGTAGAGTTTTCTGCCCACCTTTGTTTCTAAACATTTAGACAATCAGAAAACTCATGATTTTTAGTTCTAGAAGCTTCTGGTGTTGCTAGAGTTTGGATTAATGCCTCAGGTTTCCAGGATGATTCAAATGCACCTACCTCTGTCATCGCCATAAAGTGAATCATCACTCAACAATATGATGAAGAACAATAAAAACAACAATAAAATGTTATGTAATATAAATTATTACATTCAAATATGCATTTAAAAATTTTAAAGCTCTATAAAATGTATTAAAAATTAAATGCTTTCATTATTTAATAAGAGCTGTTTGATTAGCAAAACCTAGCCATGTTCTTCTATGGCATGCTTTTCAATCTTCCACACTTATCTCTAGCATTTCAGTTTTGTGAAAGATTTTTGTCTCAAAATCTTGACAGCACTAAATATATCTATATTTATTCCTTCAATAATTATTTTTGAGTACCTATTATATAACTAGTACAATTGAAATATTTTGGAATTACCCTGAACAAGACTCACCAAGGGATTATATGGTGACAGAAGTAGGAATAAAAAAGAAAAATATTAGGACTTTTCTATTTCTGTGTCTCTAATCTTTACCACAATGCTTAGCATATAGTAAATGCTCAATAAACATATTTAGAATTGATATTCTTTCCCCCTGTAGAAGCTATGTCTCCCAAACTGATGATCAGAAAAAGAACAGAGGAGCACAGAGAACAAATAAATAAAAGGAGAATCTAGAGTATGAAAAAGAGTGGGAAACAGAGAGAAAGGTTTCCCTTCAGTGAAGCTGATAATGACTTTACTGTCAGAGGATCAAGGTCAAAGTTTTGCATTATGTCTCTCTCTCCAGGCAGCTTTCCAATAAATGTCTAAAGATGTCCCAGGCCAGCAGAGGCAGAACTGAATGAACTGAATATTGCATGGGCTGCGTATAGAAAAGACATTTTTAAAGTTATTGTGTGATATAGGAAATAACTTTTCATCATTTCCTTGGCTGACTTTGAAGCAAGAGTTTAAAAATAAAGAAAGACTATGAAGCATGTAGCCTGAAAATAATAGAATCAAGCAGTTCTGTCTTGGTACATTGATTTGGATATTACAGAGGGCATTTTGTCTTTTAGCATTAATGTTGCATACATGCACGGACATGTTTCTTTTCAACAAGACCACTAAAATAATTCTGAAATAGACAACAAAATCTTGCAAAAAATTTAAATAAGAAGCACAAATATTTCCATACTTCAGACTGGTGAGGATACATAGAAATAGATGAGGGTCATATGTATTAAATAGTAATATGTGATAGCAAATGTCCATACTTTAATTGGCACCCATGGGTTAATTCAGGATCTTTTAGAAATTCTGACTTTCTTTAAAAGGGGTTTTAGACACCCATATTTGTCCCCATTTTTTCTTTCAATTTTCAATTTATAGACCATTTTTTTAAATCCTGCTGACTCTTCATGTAGTTTTGAGTGATACCTTCTAAATTTCTTCTAAGTTAACTTAAAAATAAAATGCACTTGCCTTTATATTAACATTTAAAGTCTAAAAAATAATGTTCATGACTTTAGTCTTGTTCTTTCCACTCTGGTTGTAGAATTTATTTTCCCATTTGTGATTGATGAGTAGGCTTTGCTCTGGGAAGGAGATGCATCATGCCCATCTCAATACTACTCAATTAGAAGAGCAATGCTCTAATTCTAATTATAGTTTCTTTGCCACCCTTCAGCCAAATGTTACCTGAAATATTGGTAACTTTGGAAAAAATTTTGTTTATTGAGAGATGATCCAGCTATTGCAGGCTTGGAAGGAAATAATAATGGTTTTTGAAGGAAAAGGAAGAATATGTTTAAGGCTTTGGCAAGTAGCATCAATAAATACTGACTTAGAGGCTAAAAGGTTTTTGGGAGGGCCTCTGAAAGCACATGTCTGACTTCCTTTTCTCTTTATGTTATGGTCAGCTTTGAAACTAGGATTGTCTCTCCAGAGGTGCATTGAGTTCATAGATAAGCACAATGTGAAAATGATTTCCTCTGTGGGAAACATAGAAAGATACCTCTTTTGTGGCAAGATTTCTAAAAATGCAGTGGGCATTCTTACTTCACTTGGTAACTTCCCTCTCTCCCCCAGCCTAGAGTGGTAGGGCTGAAGATTTTATATAGCCCATTTATTCGATGGGCAATCCATAGTACAGATTTTATTTCCTTTTAAACTCTTTTCTGACCTCCTACTCTTTCCTCAGATATAATTAATGGCTCCTTTCTTAGGATCATTTGGCACCTGTATTTACTCCTATACCCTCCTACACACAATACTTTATTGCATTTAATCATATACTGTATTGTGTATTTCTCCACAAGTCTATTTAACAGAGGGACTGAGCTTTATTTGTATTTTTATCCCCAAATGCATGATGTAAGTGCTATTTCAGTGTCCTACCCAAATGGAATGATCAGGAAAGATTTTTCACTGTATCAAAACAACCTGTTAAATCCTGCTCCCTTGGGGTCCTATAAAGTAGGGATTCACAGAGCAAAAGAGACATTCAAACACAACCATTCTTCACTGATCCAGATCAGAGGCACATAGGTTTTATGGAAGCTCTCCTAACATACACTGCTTTCATTTCATTTTATCCCAGAAGTGAAGTGAAAAGGAAAAATGTAAGGAGTTCTGAGGCCCCTCCATGCAGACTTTGAGGCCATCTACTTCTGGCTTGGGAGTGAAATTCCATTAGGTTAGACCCTGAACACAACTGAAGGCATTGTGGAAATGACTGCTTGTCTCTTGTTATTGTTATTGTCAGATAACACCTTATTTTAGCATTCTTACATCTGTAGCTACAGAGGAGTCAGTGGCTTTATTTATCTTCAATGAAATTTCTTGACTTTAACCAATACTATTCATAAATTTTGAGCAGAAAACTCAGAAACCTAGAAGTCAATGCCATCATTTCAAAAGAACAACTATAGCCAACTTAACTTATTACCCTTGAACGTCCATTCCCTAAAAATACAGCTTTTAAACCTTCTCCTCAAAACAATTTATTAGGTTACCAGGGCTACTAACATAACTTTTTCATCTAATTAGCTTTATAGTCTCTGGTCAGGAACAAAGTGGCCCTTCTAAAATAAAATTTTTAATTTTGCTGAGGATGACATTCAATAAATCTTTGGTGAGTGGATGAATGAATGGATGAACTAATGAATGACATTCAATTTTCCCTCTTCCACTCAGTACTCTGCATAATCATTTCCCCTGACATAATGGGCTAAGTACCCAGCATCACAATCTGATTTTACTTCTAGAAGACAACAAGTTTAAAGAAAAAATCTTGCTGTTGATATCACAAAAATGCATCAGAAAAATTTTAGGTGCCTCCCAAAAGATGACACTTTAAAGTTATGATTCTTCAAACAGAGGAGTTGAAGAAGTTTTCAACCCTTTGTAAGAGTAAGGGTTGATAGTTTTATAATGTGTATCTCATAAATATATCAAAGTACATTTGAAAAAAGTTGTAGCACCAAATAATTTTTGAAATATATCTTTCTCCATATTTTTAGAAGATGTCATTATGAGAAAAGTCTAAACGATTCCTGAACAAATCTTCCTATCTTCCTTCCTTCCTTCCTTCCTTCCTTCCTTCCTTCCTTCCTTCCTTCCTTCCTTCCTTTCTTCCTTCCTTCCTTCCTTCCTTCCTTTTTTCCTTTTTCTATTCTTTCCTTTTTTCTTCTTTCTTTCCTCCTTCCCTCTCTACCTATCTTCTTTTCTTCCTTTCTTTTCTCCTTTATCTTTCCTTTCTTTCTTCTTTTCTCTCATTCTTATTAGTCTCTAGACTTAGATCTATTTGTAAACATTATCTTATATAGTTTCAAAACAATAAAATAGAAGCATTATTATAATTATTCTTATAATTTGGGAAATCGAGTCTCAGGGACAGTAAATAACTTGCCCAGGGTCACACAGTAGAGCCAAAATTCAAGTCAGTTATGAAAGACTCCAAGATCCATGATTAGTTTACATTATTAGTTTGTTTCTATTATTTTTTTTAAGTCATTGTTGAAAACTATAATGTCTTTGGGAATTATAACATTAATTTAAAGCTAATGAAAAAGAGAAAACTTGAAAAAAAAATCAGGAAGACTGCATATTTTTAAGCCCCAAGCAAATGATAGAATAGAAAACGGAATTAAACAAGAATTAAATGTTAGTTTCTTTAAGACTCTTCTTAATGTATTATGAAAATTGATCATGTGTCCCTAAAAGCCATAATATAATTATCTGGATGCATCATTTGATAATGAAATGCAATTTTAGGAGTGTGCTTTGGTATTCAAGGACAGTAACGATGGGCTCCAGGGACAGAGAGTAAAAACACAGATAGAAACATATGCGAAAGAATGTAATTTACAAAGAAGCCCAAGATATTTTGCTGCTGGTTTCCCTGCTGACTCATCAATTAGCATAAGTTCCTCTAAAGATAAGAAATGAAATATTTGAGTTTCTATTTAGGGATTTCCTGTTGAAGGGATGATTTGTTAAATGATTGGATACTTTTAGGATGGATTCCAAAATCCTTAACTAACTTGTCTACAAAGCTACAAGATCTGGTTCTCTGACCTCTCCAGCTTCATCTCAATCATTCCCAGCTTTCCGTGCTTTTCCATCACTGGTCTTTATTTTGTTTTGTTTTGTTTTGTTTTATTTCTTTTGTTTATTTTATTTTATTTTATTTTATTTTATTTTATTTTATTTTATTTTATTTTATTTTATTTTATTTTATTTTATTTATTTAATTTTTTCAAGAGAACCATGCCCATCCATGCTCCTTCTGTTTCAGGATCCTTACATTTTCATTACATTTCCTTTGTCTATCTCCCCACTCCATTCCCCTACTGCCTTATTGCCTAACCTCTTTTCACCCTTTCTCTTTGATCTTTTATGTCTCAGTTTGTTCTTTCTTAGAAAGGCTCCACCAAACAGCACAGGTTAGGTATGTCCCCCTAGCCCAGGTTGAGTATTTGCTAGTTCAGTCATTATTCTAAATGCTTTGCATGTGCTATCTTATTAATTTCCACAACAACCCTCTGAGGAAGGTACTGTATAGCACCATGTTATAGCTGGGGTAATCCAGCAATCAGACCTCTGTTTCAGGGCTGCTACCAGCCCTGAAAAACAAGACTCGAGACTCCTTGTTAGATTCCAGAGTCCATCATTCTCCTACCCACTTGACTAAACTGTTCTTCTTAGGAAACCCTCTCTGCTCACTCTTAACACTCTTTTCCATAAAGTACTTTTTCTCATAATTATTTGTGAAATAACTTGCTTTTTTGTCCATATTTCCTATTATAACCTCTATAAGAGCAGGGTCTAAGTCTCCGCTGCAGCTCTGGTATCTAGCACCATGCCTGAAACATAAGAGGTGACCAATAAATATTTAGAGTATATAAATTAATAGATGGTCAAATGGAAGAACAGCTGGATAGACAAATGAATGACTTTGTTGGGTTATATTTTTAAAAAATTATGCAAGTAAATCTTGGATTCTAAGCTTATCTACCTATAAATAAAAACCCTATCCATGAGGCAGCAATATCATCATCTTACACAAAGAGCAGGGTTCTTGGAACTAAATATTTTGGACAAAGTTGGTCTTGGTTCACTTCAATTTTATTTTTTCAATAGGAAAGCTCTAACTGATGTAGAATGTCCTAGATTTGACCAAACTTTTGAGGTCATTGATAAAACTGGTGTTGGGTGGAGGAGTAGAATAAAATGATGTGGTGTTTGTGAGCTAAAAAAGACCCTAAAGATCACCAAATTCAACTTTATCTTACACTAGGCCTCTCTTAATATTTTTCTTTATTTGGATGTCTGACCTGCATAGAAATACAACTCCCAACTCAAAGGTTGCATAGAAAAATATTGCACTGAGCACAGGATTTTTGAGCTGGAAAACTCTCCTCTTTCTAACTGTGACCCTGACTTCTCTGAATATCAGTGTTCTCATCTGCAAAATGGAGCTAATCCTTCAATAACTACATGTATAGCATCTTCCATTGGTGAGGTTTATGAATGATAGGAAGAGCTATGGTATATCAGGTGCATACCATATTTAGGGAACTTTATCTGTTTTATCTCATTCAGTCTAAAACAAAACCCTGTGATAAAGACCCGGAAACTAAAACTGAAGCTTTAATTATAGCCCTGCCAATTACTAGCTGTGGGATTTAAGTAAGTTACTTTAACATCTCCAAATCTCCAATTTATCTGTCATGGTACTGATGGAATAAGGCAATGCAGGTAAAGTGATTGAGAGTGCCTGGCACATACAAAGTTCAATACACATTTGGTATAATTACTAGCTATTATTCAGTATTGATGAAAAGGCAGAGATTATATAACTCCTCATATTTTACCCTCATGGCCAATAAATATCTAGAACAACATTCCTCTGCCCTCCCTATAAAATTAATTCCTTTTCCAATTTGACTCATACTTTCACACTCGTAGTATAATGTTGATAGTCCATTATGTGCAACTAGACTTCTATTTGTATCTATTTCCTCTCATTCTTTTCTTCTTTCTATCACTAAATACCTAGCACTGCCTAGCCCATGGTTTATGCTCAGTAAATATTTGTGGAATTCAACTGAGAGGGTGTTTTGGGGAAGACTGTCTAAAAGTTTTTCAGCCCAGTAAATAAATGCATCATTTTGCCTCATGTCTTTGATACCACTTTCATTTGCTCTTTCTGACTGGGAAGTGCACACTTTAAATTAGAGATCCCTAGAATAGAAATCCAGTCTTAGGCTGAGGTTTGGTGGCTGGGCCAACAGACACATGCTTTTTTTGTGGTTGGCCTGGGTGAGCAGAAAGCAGGTTGAACTAGAGTGCAAAGAATGAGAACTTGAGAGATAAAGAAATATGAATTATATTCAAGCCCTATCACTTTGTGGTTTTGGCTAACTTTGTATTACTCATTGAGCCTCACCTTCCTCAGCTGAGAAAAGGAAATAATATCATCTGTATTTTTAGTTAATCTAGGATAAGAGATGATATATGTAAAGTGTATAGCATATAAGGGGAGTTTAATAAATGGTGACTACTGATCTTCTGGACATAAATCTAGTTCTTGAGGTAAGAGTTTGCAGCAGGGCTCAGATCAGTTTAGAAGGTCAATTGCAAGGAGCCATCAACAAGCTAGAGTCATAAAACGGAAGAGAGGAGCTTGTGTTAAAGCTTGACTGAGTTCAGATCAAGGGGCAGACTTCTTTCATAAAATAGACCTAAGTCTCTGCCCCTTTTGGGTGCCCAAATCAAGTTAAGCGAGGCATTTGACAGGTGGCAATTTCAGGACAGTACCTAGGTTAGTGCAGGTTCCAGGTGGCGACAATGATGAACTTGAACAGAAACTTCACATAAGTTAGATAAATGGCCAATATTGATGACCAACATCTTTACTCACCAGGAAAATGCATATTAAATCCACAATGAGATACCATTTCACTCCCAATAAATTGCTAAAATCAAAAAGTCTGACAATACCAAATTTTGGAAAGAATGAAAAGTAAATGGAATTATCATACATTGCTAATGGGTCTGTAAAATGAAACAAACCCTTTGAAGAACTCTTTGTCAGTTTCTTATAAAGTTAAATGTGCATCTATATTAATGACAAATATTTTCATTCCTAGGTATTTACCTAAGTGAAGTGAGAATGCCACAAAAAGATGTGTATAAAGACAGCAGACTTATTCACAACAGCTAAAAACTAGAAAGAACCGAAATGTCCATCCACAGGAGTATAGATAAATTGTGGTATATTCATAAAATGAGATCCTACTCAGCAATAAAACAAAAAGGTTCAAATTCCTGATACACGTAAGAACATGTCAAAACACAATGTCAAAAACGTTATGGTAAACAAACAAACAAACAAACAAAAACTCCACACACATTATGGAAAGCCAGACACAAAACAGTAGATATTTCATCATTCCACTTATGCGAGGTTCAAAAATAGGCTAAATTAATTATAGTGATAGAAAACAAATGGTGCTTTCTGCTGGTAGGAGAGGAATGGAAATTAATTGAAAGAGGGCACAAGGGAACTTTCTGGAATGATGAAAATGTCTATCTTGTTTTGGTGGTGGTTGCAATTGTTGACTAGTCAGAGATCACTGAACTCAATGCTTCAGATCTGTGCCTTTATCTTATTTAAATTATACCTCAAAATGGCAATACATATATATGTACTATATTAGATGTCTATTGCTACATAACGAATTACTCCAAAACTTAGAGCTTAAAGGAGAACATATTTATCATCTCTTATAGTTTCTGAGGTTTGGGAATCTTGGACTAATTTAGCTGGGTGATTTTGGCTCATGAAATTGCATTTACAGTTCCCTCTGCCTGGAAAACTCTTCCTCCAGCTATTTACATGGCTTATTCCCTTACCTCCTTTTCAGCTTTGCCCAAGTGTCAAATTATCACCTTCTTAAGATCTTCCCTGACTGCTCTACGTGAAACTCCTGCCCCCAGGCGTTTCATCCCCCTTCCATGCTTTCACCTTCCTCCATAACACTAATCACAGTTTGACATAACTTTACTTGTGGGTTCTTTATCAATCAGTTTTTCCCACTAGACTTGAAGCTTCATGAAAGCAAAGCTTTATTTTATTCACTGTTCAGTGGTGTGCCTGGCAGAAAGCAAGCATTCATACGTTTATAAAGGAATGAATGAAATACCAGCACTAATCTCCAAATTACAGTGGCCACAACTGTGGAATTCAGGAACTGAATCAAACACATGCATTTTTGTTTACAGATTCTAGGTCTTGTACTTTTTCTATTTATGTACCCAAAGTGATGTGCTTATTATACTCCATAAACATCCTTTCATCATTGTTCCTGGTCATTCTTCAGTTAAAAATCTATCATAATCCCCAATTTTTGTTTTCTTCTAAAGGAATTTTTACCTATTGGTAATGGATTTTTATTTCACCCTTGTAGTTTTGGTAATGTGATGCCTCTATTTCCTCCAAGAACCTTATGCGTTCCAAATATTTCTGTTAGGTGTGGTCTGATCTTAGACAGGTATTATGAGGCATAGCTTCAAGAGCTTCAAGGATGTTCTAGGTTGGAAGAACCATAAAGATCTCCCTTAGAAGCACAAATAAGCTAAGTGTCCCAGGAAGGTCCTTACAAACACAACAGAACTCAATGCATGTTGTCCATAAGCTGCCCACCACTGAGGTCCGTGGACTCAAACCCAGAACTTATGAGTATAGAGCTGTGAGCCCTACCTGTGGGTGGACTCCAGAGTTAATTAGTCCTGGCTGCCAGTACCACCATACCCATATATTCCCTATGTCAAGGCCTTTCCTCACAACCTGAAGGGCATTTTACAGGTATCATTCGACATAAGTAAGGCATATGAGAATAAGGCTTTGTGCTTCTGTTTTCACACTTAGTTCTTTAGTTGGTTCCAGGCAACACAATACATTTAATAGAAAGAACCCCAAATCTGGGGTCAAGCTAATCTACATTCATCTTTTCACTTCTATCTCTTATTAGCTTTTAGTCTTGGACAAATTACATAACCTCTTTTCTTATTTTGAAAATGCTTCCACAGCAGGTTTGTTTTGATAATTAAATGAGCAGAGATATGGAAAAGCCCTGGCATGTAGTAGGTGCCCACTAATGTTATTTCTGTTTCTGAATCTTTTTTAGGTTGGAGTCCTGTTCTTCCATCCCAATGAGTCTATTGAGAGCATCACCCCAGATTCTACTCTTTGCTTAAATATCAACCCACCAACTCTCTTCCATGACTTCTTGACTTCAACTTGAGTCTACTTCCATGACTCCTTGAAAGAAAACCAGCCCAAACAAACACAAGTTTATTGTGTCCCTTTGGCCTTGCTATACTGAATTGGTGGTTGCTTTTCTTGGTACAATTTGGCAGTCAATTTAGTTTTCCTTGTCTGTGTCTTACTTAGTTCCAGACCATCTCATCCCTCTGCCCAATGCCAGTAAGACACACAAGCACACTGAAATAGTGTTTCAATATACAGCCTTTGGAGTTGCACAGCCTGAGCTTAAATTCCATTGTCATTACTTCCACACTGTGTGACCTTAGGCATGCTACTTAATTCTTCTAAAGCCTCAGTGCTTCTATCTTTAAAAAAAGCTATATAGTATTACCTAGTTCCAAGACAACGGGGAAGTTCACATGAGATAATACATATAAAACTCTTAGCAAAGTTTCTGGCACATAATAAATGCTCAATTAATATTGACTATTATTTTATGCTTTGCTGCTGAGCCCAGCTATACAATGATGATAAGTACTAATCATGAGGCAATATTTCTATCTCAAATACTGTTCACCTGTCAGTAGTTGTAATCAGACCACTACTATTTCTGCAAAGTTAGTCAGTTCCTATTTTGGCATGTTACATTGGAAGTGAAGGAATATGAGTGGCTCATTAGCCACATATACATTTGAGTGTGTTTTTATTTGCTTTATCTCATCTATTTGCAAGTGGTCTAAGAGTTCAGGTTTGAGAAAAGGAAAAAATAATCAGTCAGGATTCTTAGCTTATCTATGTCAGTAAAGTATGTTCATGAGCCAGAAGGAAAAATTTGATTCTAGATACAAGTTGTTCTGTGAGCAGTTTACAATAGTAATCTTGGTGATAATCTCCAAAGGCCTGAACAAGCAGAGGTATATGGGAATAAAAGACCCCAGGAATCCTGGGCTTTAGAGTGCCTTGCTTGTCAAAAACACATGAATACTATAGACAGTCCCCAACTTACATGGTTCAACTTACAATTTTTTGACTTTACAGAGGTGGTGCAAATGTGATAGGGATTCAGTAGAAAGCATACTTCAAATTTTTAATTTTGATCTTTTCCTGGGCTACAGTATGCAGTAGGATACTCTGTGATGACGCTTGGCAGTGGCAGTGAGCGGCTGCTCCCAGTCAGCCATCAGCCACGAGATCACAAGGATAAATAACATATACTACTCTATAGTAATGCGATGCGAGAATTTTTTGAATATTGTGTTTTTTGTTTTCACATTCTATCATGTCTACAAAACTGTCTTCTGCTTCTGGTGAGAAGAAAAAAAGGAAGGTAATTATTCTTGAGATGAAACTCAAGATAATTGCCCAACTGGAGGCTGGCTAATTAAGTGTTCAGAACATGTTTAAGGTAAGATAGGCTAAGTCAGCTATGATGTTCGCTAGGTTCAGTGTATTAACACAATTTCAACTTACAATATTTTCAATTTACAATGGGTTTGTCAGTACTTAACCCCATTTTTAGTCAAGGAGAATCTGTACATTTATTAGAGAACATATGAAAACCTCTGTAACTTGGAATCCAGCACTCAGAGCCAGCACAGAATGACTGAAACCCTAAGACATCCACTTTCATGCCTAATACCAGTCAGGACCCAGGCAGTTGACCTAAATCATTTGACCTATGAATTCAAAAGCAAGACAGCTGTATCCACATGCCATGAAGGTTGTTGGATTGTGCTGCTAATAATGTGAAAGTCAGAAACCACTTAGGAAGGCAGGGAGCATGTGAATGCAAAAGCATTTAAATAAAGAAAATAAAAACAAATTATTTAACTTGTCAGATTCTTCCTGTATGAAGCATGTGTGAAGCAAAATGTTGGTTCTTTACATTAACAACTAAATGTAGAATTGTGAATAGCTTACGTTTTAATAACAGCATTTAATAATTTTAAATTATTTTTAAAAAAATAAAAATATCGGCTTTAATAATTTTGATTTATATTTTGGATACTTCCTAAATATAACTTTGATTTTTATTTTAAAAAATAATTTGAATGTTTGAGAAGAAAAATAACCTTTGAAAACACATGAAAAATAATCTTTTATGTTTTAGGTTGCTTAAATTTGTATTTCTTATTAAAGTATATTCAAATTTTGTGTACTTTGGATATAATTACATTTTTATTTTTACTACCTTAGATTGCCATTACTAATAGAATAAAACTTTGTAAAAATCATGATTAAAATAATATGATAATATAATTTTGCTTAAAGAAAGGCAAAAATAAATTTTATGAAATATATATGCAATAATGTTTAACTTAAATATGCTTTTATTTAATTACTCACCCACACTTTGGCAGATATGTGCAAATACTAATTAAATTCAGTCATCTTCAATATTTTATAGACTTTCAACCATATAAAAATAATAGCTTTACATACTTTTAAATGTTTGTCATTAGAAAGATAT
The DNA here is from genome assembly GCA_004027375.1 of Macroglossus sobrinus. Taxonomy (NCBI): domain Eukaryota; kingdom Metazoa; phylum Chordata; class Mammalia; order Chiroptera; family Pteropodidae; genus Macroglossus; species Macroglossus sobrinus. The sequence continues at coordinate 418,593 of PVKZ01000389.1, read as the reverse complement.
ACTTGTTAAGATAAGAGATAGAATGTATTTTATTCAGCAATTTGTAAGCTTAAGTTATAACTTTAAATATTTAGACATAAGGTATGTCGGTCTCTATTTGCTCCTGATGTGGGAACAAGGTTTGATCATGTTCAGTGCTTTGGCCACCTGTATACAGTGGCACATAGTCGTTTCATCTGAGATTGATGAAACAGAGACAGAAAAAATAAAGGCAGCTATTCCAGCTAGAAAACCAATTAACTAGCTGACCAACCAACCAACCAAACAACCACCCAAAGGCATAAAACAGATATCAACAGAAAGCAGCCACTGAATCTATTTCTGCCTATTCACGCAATGAACTTTACATCCTAAACATAATCTATCTGAACCTCCAAATGCATTGCCCACAAGTTTTAGGGATTTTTTTAAAAATAAAAGTAACTCTACCATGTGAAGACACAGCAAGAAGGTGGTCTTCTGCAAGCCAGAAGAGAGCTCTCACCAGAACTTAACATGCTGGTGCCCTGATCTCCAGCCTCCAAACCTGTGAGAAAATAAATTTCCTTTTTTTTTTTTAAAGAAAGAAAAAAAGAAAAGCAAGCACATCCTACAGTACCTTTCATTCCTGATTTGATCATACTCAATCCACTGGCCACCTGCAAATATTGAAGTGAAATTTAATGGTAACATACTTAATTGAGAAAGTTAATATACATGTATTTTGACATTTCTAGAATCCTAGATAGTCATTAGAGGTGACCGGAGACACAGAGCTCCAATAACAGAAACTGACCAGAAGCTCAAAAGGACAAATTTCTCATCTTGGGTCTCTCACTTACTAATTGGAAAATATTACCTAAATGCTATTCAGATGTCAAATGGCATTACCTTTCGTACCACCAAGGACAGCCCTGCCTTTCTAGGACAATCAGATGGTTATTAAAGTAGAAGGCAGATGAAATGTGCAACAAATAAGAAACACACACACGCGCGCACACACACGCACACACACACAGAGATGTGTGTATTCACATGAAAGAAAAATATGACCAGCTCTGGATTTTGAGTTCAAAAAGGGCTATGCCAACGTACTTTGTGTATTTTTCTTTTCTACAGAGCAATAAATGGAGAGCAAATTTATTCTTCCTGAAAATAGGCATTTAAGAAATTAGCAAGGATTAGGAAACTCTTCTTGAAACATTTCTTTGGACTTACTTTATAAGGTTATACAAAACAATGAAATCATTGTTCTGTATCAGAATCTAATCTCCTTGAAAATAACATTTTATTATCTTATTCCATTGCTTCGTAGTTGAGTGTGTATTAAGTCTGGGATTTATGTGGAAGCCATGGGGATAAATGGATTCTTCACTGCCACAGTCTATATTTGTAATCAGACAAACAATATGGCTAATATATGCCAATTTTACTGGAGGAGGGCGAGTGAGTCTGTTTGAGATCCATGATACTTAGAGAAATAATGTGATAAAGCTGTATGAATGGAGCTCATTGTTTGCCTGTATTTTAAATCTTCTCATTTTTCGCAACATTTTATGGCGAGCTCTTAAAAGGCCTTTATTGATAGAGATACTCATTAAATGTCAGTTTTAAAAGAGGTATTGTTGATGTAATGTAATATAATCTGCATAAAGCTTTTTATCCCAATATATTGAAGAGTACTTTGCCAATCCAATCCTATCACCAAAATCCAAGATGTAATTTAAAGAACCTAAGAGAACTGCCTTTTAGATTTAAATTCAGATGCATGAGATACTTGTTAGAGCCAATACTCCAAAATGATTGATATAAATCTGATATATGACTGTCTCTGTGATAACTAGATGTTGAATATTTACTCATTTAATAACCATTTATCATCTACCATATACCCGATACAGTGAGATTAAAAAAGCTATTTTCTTTATCTTACAATGACAGAAATAAACATATAAGTACATTGATAACAATACAGTGTGATAACTGCAATGTAAGTGTAATTTATGAAATGTAAGTTCAATGCCAGAAACCTATGCAGGCTAGAGAGTTTGAATAGAGCACTGATTCTCAAAACATGACTCTAGAGTCAGCAGAATCAGCATCATCTGGGAACTTAGTAGAAATGCAAATTCTAGGCCCCAGAACTACTGAATTCTAAACTTAGGGGGCAAACTCTGTAATATACACTTTAACAAACCCTGCAGCTGATTCTGATGCTTGCTCAAGTTTGACAACCACTGGCCTAGAGCAGCAACTCTCAGACTCTGGTGCATACTAGTATCACCTGAGTAGCACTTAAAATTCCCAAAGCTCAGGCCACAGCCCAGACCAATTAAATCAGAACCACTGGGGGTAGGTGAAGCAATGTCTGTGCCAGGTTTTAAAAATCAAGTAAGATATTTCCAGGAAGGCATAGTGAGAAGAAGGCATTTCATGCAGAGGAAAGATGCCACAAAGGCCTGGAAGCATGAAACAGCTCTGTGAATTGGAGGTCAAATCAACACTGTTACTGAAGCATAAAGTTTGAAGGAAAAATAAAAGATGAATGAACTGGAACATTAGACAGGGGTTGGTGCACAGAGGGCTATGACTTGGAGGATGAATTGAATCTTGGAGATATTTTTTCTGTTCCTTATTAGGAAACTAGTTTGGGTTCCATTTAACTACATACCCATCTTGTTTCTTGGGCTCAGCTTTCCTAGTAAAACTATTCCTCTCAGCTGAAGTTGTTTATAATTAAGAGCAGTGATTATTTAGCCCTCAACAAAACTCAGCCACATGCTGCTTTGAACGGAAGGAGAGATGGAATTAGTAGCAGATAACTCAGAAAAAACGAAAGGGTTGTTTTAGACATTTTTCCCCCCAGCTGAATCAGAGAGGGACTCTTGAATCTGCCCTTCAAGAAATCAAAGCCACAGGAAATGGGTGGAAAGAGCCTTCAGAAGAGCCTCAGCTGCCACATGCCGTCTGTCTGCTGTGGGCACAGCAGCTGCACAGACTCTTCTTGTTGGGAGACAAGACAGGATTCTTTCAGTCCCATGACCTCAACCTCATCCCCAATAGTAGAAAAGAGAGAAACCAAAATTCTTCCCCATGACTGAGCACATGAGAATGTGACAGTTATTTGGGGTAACAGGTTTCCTGTGACCCTTGCAGCCAATAAGGGCTATTGTGTGGAGTGTACACACTCATGATAATGTCAGGGAAGAAAAGAAAGATGGTGGGGAGGCAGGAGTGGTTCATTCTTTGATTCATATAACATGAATATTTCCAAGAGACAGAGATAGGCAAAAACCTTATGTCATAGCCATATTTCATCTTGGCAGAGGGATCCACGGTGGTTGAGCAAAGCATCCAACACCCCTGTTCACCCTTTCTCTCTTCTACCATCCTTCGAACACTTTCGGGCTGTCAGATGCTCTAATAGAATCTACTCTTTGAATTGGAATTAAGGTAATCTCTAACTAGGTGTTCACATTCATAGCCTGCTGATGAGATTAGAGCAACTATGAATCAGCTGTGAAGGAAGATAAAGGTTCACATCAAGCTGTAATAACTTTATTAGGCTCAAATATCTATCTTTGAAATATGAAATATGATATATATAAAGAAAGAAAACATGAAATAGAAGAAAGTAAGGATGCATATGCTTTGTACAGGATATATCAGCTAACTGAACCTAAGCTAGTGATGGACAATTTAGGCTCGTTTGGAATGGAGGTAAGCTCATTATTTGATTCCAAATTGGGCTTCATCAGCCATTTCAGCATCATCTCACATCTATCCATCATATCACGTGATATATTGGAAGAAAGGGCAAGTCAGTTTCTTCCTGGCAGGTGATTTGGTTTTCCTCCTCAGTTAATTTTTAATGGATCTCTTTCAGTTGACTATTATGTATTGAAGCCTTACTCTGTGCCAAGCTATGATAAGCACTTTATATGGCAATATGATAGCATTATTCTTAAACTACAGGCTTTAGATTTATTCTGGCAGTTTTAAATCCCAGCTTTATCCCTTTGGGCAAGTTACCTAATCAAGCCCAGCCTCAGTTTTCTTATACATTAAACAAAAATAATGATAATAGTACTTGGGTCTTTGGAGTAATATAGGAGTTAATAAATTTGTATAATACGCTTACTACAGTGCCCAATACATTGTAAGTGTTCAGTAAATGTTACATGTTTTGATGAACCACCATTTCACTGAGTACTTATAACTCTCCTTGTTTGCAAAGTGAAAGAGGAAAAGAGATTTAGAGAGTTTAAGCTCCAGTCGAAAGTCATACAACTTGTAAATGGGAGATTCAGGATTCAAAGTTAATTCCAGGGAAGGAGTCCATGCTGTTCAACACTAGTAGACAGTTTCCACCAAACAGTTACATTTCACTATTTGGTCATTTAAATCCACCTCTCCTCTCCTCAAAATGATTCCCAGTTTGCCCTATGCATAATTTATTCTCGAATCTTACGCTTTTCTGCCCTTGTTTGATTCCTCTTCTCAGTTTGCAATTTTACTGTTGCATTTTGGCATTGTACTCATAACAGTTTTTAATACCGTCTGTTATAAACTAGTCATTTTGCTTTCACACATTCCTAAAGATTTTTCCTAAGAAAAAAAATAGAATAAAGCAGGAACAGATTCTCAGCTGTAATCATCATGATGTGCAATGAATATCCGAGCACTTGCAGGGTCATTACACTTTCAAATATTCCTTTTCTTGTCTGCATGGCAAAGACTCAGTGACACTCTTCTAAAGACAGCTGCCTATTGTAGTCTGGGTGAAAAGCTTCACCAATAGATCTGTGCTTGGTTTAACAATGAGAGAACAAAAATTGTATAAGTTTCAGATACATGTGTGCAAGTATGTGTATAAATAATATATATATATACATGTATGTATGTATTTGTGTATATGTATACACATATACACACCTATATAAATCACTTTGGACTATTAAAGAAAATATAGTTGGGCTTTTATAGGCTACATCCACAAACCACCACCATAAACTGAAAAACAAACAATTTAGCCATCTACTAACCTATGGAATTGAAACAATTGAAATTGAATGGTTTTTCTAGGTCTATTTGGGTATAGATAACTTGAGAAGTCAATTATTGGAAGTCAAATACATTCATTTAGAACTACAATATCAAATGTGTTTTTCACAATTATGGCAAACAAGGTTGTATGGTATCCAGCAGTAATGAATGCAATGTATTTGCATAAATGTTGTCAACTGACATATTCTTTTGTTTGAGTATCCAGTTAGTCATGTAGCTGCAGTTTCTTGGGGGCAGGAGTGTACCTTGCTCATACTTTTTATATTCCCTCCTGACATATAGTACTTCACATCTGGTTTTACTCAATAAAGAAGTATAATTAACTGAAATTCTCTGTTTCTAAAACTTATTATTTAACTGGTTAAGAAGTTACATGTTTAAAGAATGTTGTTTTTTCTTAACCTTTTAAAAATTAGCTAACTATTCAGCACTTACTGAACACTCGTGTCCAAGATATGCTTTGGAGGAGCATATCAAGAGGTGTTAGACAGAAAACACGTAAGCCCATCTCTACTTTTAGGTAGTTCCCAGACTAATTGCATTACAGTCCCGTTTCTAAAAGTTATCAAGCTATAGATCTTGTCTCTCAGCTGTGAAAATCTAAGCATATTCTAGAAGTAGACACAGCATCACTTCTTGCATTAGGTTTCACAAACAAGAAATTGTATGTACTGTGCTCTCCACTTTTCTGTAAGCTAGGTCTTGTAGGCTACAAAAGAACTCAGGAAAACCATGTAAGAGAAAGTCCTACTTTTTTGAGTTCCCAATGTATGAACATACTTGATGACATGAATTATTAAGAAACAGCTCCCTGTTCACCCTTTTTTTAGTGACCCTTCAGAACTCTGTATACATTGAGACAATAATCACAAAATTTGAAGGTACCAGGAAGGGCATGTTCACTTATGACTGCACCACAGCCATGCAGTAATCATAGCTGTGCCACAGTGATCTCTTCTGGAAAATAAATGGTGGGGGAATAAAGATTCAAGTTAGATCAAGGCTCTAAAATGCTTCAAAATAGTCACTGGAGTATGTTTTCAGAGATTTGTCTCCTCTGTTATTTATTCTATACATATTTACTTCATCGTGCCAGGTTCCATTTACATGTTCAAGCCCCATGCATGAAAAGATGTAGATCCTGCCCATAATGGAATTTATATGTCTGGCTAGATTATTTGAAGGCCACAGATGTGTTGCACCCACTCCTAACCCTTCTGAAGGAACAACTGTTAGATTCCGAAACTATATACAGTATTTGCTTTAAGAAACTACAGCACAGGAAGTCTTAAAATATACCACAGGGTATGAATAGGTTGAGAATGATATTATGCTGCCGTTTAATGCATACTATAGCCAAGGGCAAGATATCTCATAACTAATTAAATTCATTTTACACTTAACAGAGACATTCAAAGTTCAGATCTGAAAATGTGTAAGTTGAACTTCTGTTAAAATTACACTCTCCCTAAGGAAAATAATTCTCTTGCTATACTGTAGGCTACATTTACAGGCTGTCAAACACTTCATTTAATTTGGGGAAAAAGTCCATCCAACTGTTGCCAGGGATCATATAACAACCAGTTGTTTGGCTGATTTTTTTCTAAACCTCATAACTATGTTTGTAATCTGGTGACCCAGGCTTAGGCTACTTGAGAAAGACAAAATTGGAAGAGTCGATTCAAATAGGCAATGAAAAGGAGAATATGCATTCCTACAGTTTCAAAGTTTATAACACTTTCACTTACATTATCTTGTTTAATTATCCCAAAGGTTCTGTAGATAGAGGTTCTATTATCATCCCTGATTTTCAGATGAGATATTATTTGAAGAAAAGTGACAGAGGTAGGATCCAAGCACAGCTGTTCTGCCTCCAAATCCTGGTCTTTTCCACTTCATATTTCTAAAATCCAGCATGTGCAAAATAAATCTTTGTCAGCACCATGTTTTCAATCTGTTTGTTGATGCCATCATGCCAATATCACTTAGTTTCTCAATGTATCATGTGTATTAAGTCAGAATTCTAAATCTGGGGTTCTCTAAAAGTAACTTCATGTCTATCAAATATCAGTAAGGAACTATATGAATCTTCGGAATCAGAGAAACAGTATGGCATTTATTAGCAGCCTTGGGTTTCTTTTTTATTAAGGCTAGAATTTTAGTTCTGGACTTGACCTGGAATTTATCTTACAGTAGGTCACTACAGACAACCAGTTGTAGACAGAGCAATGGAATTGGGACTTTAAGTTAAGCTCCAAATACTTTTAGTAGAAAGTGACCTAAGTTCACTCAACCAATATTTACATAGTCTCTAAAATGTGCAGGACACCGTATAAGTGTTAAGTGAAAGCGGGAGGGGCACATCTCCTCTTTGGCCCAGAAAAGTCCTAATTTATTTCAGCTGCCCTAGTGTCCTGTCTGCTTAGAGCCACTGACTCCTTCACTCTCAAAAATTACATGGTGAACCTGGTTAGAGTAGATACAAAATTAAAAAAAACTCCAACTCTGTCCTCTAGCAGATTATAATCTGATGGAGGAGAGAACCAAAGATACAAGAAAAGTATGCTTGTATATGCAAAAAAACCCACAATCTTCCAAGTGTTGTTTCAAAATGACATAAAACAAATGCTCTGGGAAATTAAAAATATGCATTTAGTTGGGGTTAAGTAAGAAGAAAAATATCACTTTACATCATTTTCAACAGCAATGGTAAATTATAAAAAATGTTGGGATATATTCAAAATCTACTCTGATATAGAGAACCCATGGTTCAGGTGTCATTTTCCATTAAGGAAGATCTCTTTTGTTCTAGTCTTCAGCCGAGTCACATAGGACAGTTTGAAAATTAGTATTAAAAAAGAGCACTTACTGCAGAGAATTCCTAGTGTCTTGGCTGTAAGTCTATACTTCTATCTAATTCTGTTCTTATTTCTTCCTGCTCAGACTAAAATAGATTATTTGTGTAATGACCTGGAAGTGTGATACTTCTGAAGCAAGAACACAGTCTGTAAAAATGCCCATTAAACATACTTACCACTCTCTACTCTGTAGTGAATCCCCTCTGTTCTTGTAGTAAGAGTTTCTATTTGAACCTCATGGCTTTTGTTGGTAAGAATATACATTCTAGGCTGGTTTCTGCTGTAAACAGTCTTTATTTGATTCTTTAAAGCCTTCCACTTTGTGGTTACTTTCTATATTGAACTATTAAATCTCTTTCAGATAAAAACCTGTTCCCATTTTCACCTACTTCATAGCTGTTTTATGAGAAATCATTTGCTGCTTTGCTAATGTATTTATTTTTAAGAGTTTATTATCTGTTTGCATGTGAATTATACTGTGGGAGATAATAAAGAAAAGCACTAAATAATGACCTTTGACCTTAACAGAGTGGCTGCACATCATAATTTTTTTAGACAGTTCAGGTTTATACCAGACATCCTGATGTAATTATTAATGGCATCTCTTTTTACTCTCAAAAGTATCCCAATTTGTACAAGAAATTGTATGATCTCGTGGACCTTGGAGACTTTAAATTCAGTTGGGCAAATGGGAGACACAAACAAAAAAAGCCAACTAACACAACAAAGCAATGTGTGATAAAATGCCAAATAGATTATCTGTGCCAGCAGTGAATGGAACCATATTTTAGGAGAGACTGCCGAGGACTTCAGCAATCAGCTAAACTGCTTGTAGAAGCTGAGACTAAAGTTGACTCTGGAAGAACATGTAGAATTCAAACAGGCAATGAAGAAAAAAGATTATGCAATATATCTTTCATTTTTAGAGACTGCTAAAATCAAAGCAAAGTATAATTTTTTCAATCTGAATAAGTACCTGTAAAAATAATTCCCTCCCCTCTTTTAAGCAGCCAGTGTTGTAGGCAAACTAGCTTGGCAGCTTGAACAGAAAACCCATTTTGGTCCATTTAAATACATGGGTGTTTTCCAAATGTTCACTATGGTTCCCCAACACATTAGTGAGCCATTTGCCTTGCTGACATAAACACTATCCTTTGTGGATGGTATAGAGGAAATAACGTATGTGCTCAGTCAAGTCCCCAGCGGGCAGCTTGGAATGGAAGTTCTAAAATGTGGAATTATACGCATCACCCATTTGCTATTTGGTTGCATATTCAACTACCTACTTAGTCCAGATGGGTACAGGGACACCATAAGAAAGAAATGCCAAACGGAAACACATGTACAAGGCTACAAACTAAATTTTCGAAGGCCTCTTAAGAAAGTTGTGAAAAGTGTCCAGAAATATTACTTTATATTCAAAATACCCATACTGAATAGAGTTGGATTTAATGCTTTTGAACCTAAGGTGTGAATGTCACAACCACCCTATCTTCTTTGAGCATCATTACATTAAATCAAATATACATGGCTGTTCTCTTCTTAGAGTTTGATTGCATCAATGGTTTTTAGATTTTTGTTTATATTAAGGACTGAAACCTGTCATTCAAATCAAATCTTAGAAACAATATTTAGCTGTATGTGACAGAACCTGCTAGTTACTAACCCAATATTTATTATCCCCTTCTTTTTTGTAAACAAAATTCTAATTTTTATTTGGGGAAGCAATATTCTCAGCTTAAAACAATAAAAACTAAATTCCCCAGATTTCCTTTTTCCTAAAGATGTTTATATGACACAGATCTACCCAAAAGACAATAAAATATGAGGTGTTCAAGAAAGCTCTTCAAGAATAATAAATCATCTGACATGTACCTTTTTGCTCTTTTCCTTTCCCTCCAGCCTGAACTGTGGACATGATGGCTGGAGCTCTGGTAGCCTCCTTAAAACATGAAGATAGGGTCATACTCTAAAAAATGTGGACACAGAGAGCCATAAGAAACTTGGGCTTCTAATAATATCATGGAACTATCGTATCAACCTCTGAACTGCCTATTTCTGGACTTGTTTATGCATGAGAAAAAATTCTCGATGTTATTTACTTATTTCTGTTATAATTTGAAGCTTTCTGCATTAGCAGAAAATGACAATTTTAATATTCAAGTATTAAATTGATAAATGCTAATCAGTTAAATAATAAACTGAAAAATCAGACACTTCTCTGGTTAAAGTAAAGATAAATGGAGACCAGAGTTCTACCTACCATAACATTTAATTTTTTTTTATTTTTAAATTACAGTTGACATTCAATATTATATTAGTTTCAGGTGTACAACATAATGGTTAGACATTTATATAACTTACAAAGTGATCTCCCCAAAAAGCCTAGCATCCCCTGACACTATATGTAATTATTACAATATTATTGATTATATTCTATCTGCTGTACTTCACATCCCCATGACTATTTTGTAAATACCAATTTATTCTTCTTAAAATCCTTTCACCATTTTCACCCAACCTCCCAAACCTCCTCCTATCTGGCAACCACCAGTTTGTTCTCTGTAGCTATGATTTTATTTCAGTTTTGTTTGTTTATAACATGTGAATTGTAAAATATTTATAAGCAACTTTGAGTTAATATGGCATTTCTGGAGGCCCTAATAATAAAATAAAGGACCATCTGTAAATGATTTAATCTTATTAGAGTCATGATCCTCTGCATTGACAATAGAATGCTCTTTGAGGTAGAAATATTGGACAACTATAATTTCTTCTCCATTAACCTCAGAACAAGTGCTAGTAAGTCTGGAGAGGTTCAATCTAGACTTTAATCAGTGTTGAATCACTATTGAATAATATGCCTTTTTAAGCAGGAAAAGAAAGATGCAAAAGAAAAAAAAAGAAGAAACTATTTTGGAGTATCTACTAATTGTTGCTCATTTTATTTATATTATATTATTCAATCATTGCTACAAACCTTTAAGGGAGAGAGATCCTACATGTTGCCCTACTCCTTCAAGAATCAGTCACGTAGACTACAATAGAGAGTGTTTACTCATTGCATAGAATTGTATAATGTGACATCCCAAATTAGAAAACATAACTGGTTGCTGTTTGTCTAGTATTCTTTTCTTTGGAGAACCAGCCTCTATTCCATAGCAATCCTGCAACATTCATATGAATCAATGAGACTGGCTCCCTTGGAACAAGCATCAGTTTGGTCATTTGACCTAGGCTTGGCCTATCTGACTCTGATATCCTAGCCACAACAGATTCAAGGATGTTCCTGACACAGGCATACCAATGAGTCCCCACTGGGACAATTTCTGGAGCTAAAGAGGAAGATCTTTTCTTCCTCTTGGATCATGAGTTGTAGAGAGCTGTGCGCCTTTAAGCCATTAGCAGCTGTTTTACTATTATGTAGCAAGAATTTGCCTAAAAATGAAGTTATAACATTATTTGAGAAGACAGATCAAGTCATGTTGAAAATATTGGACTTTTTCAGTTATATAAGCCCATTAATATCTTTAAAAAAAAACTAATTTGATTTCTATTTCCATTATTTGCTATCAAAGGGTTTTAACTAATGCAGGTAGCACTGTATGAACTCTGAGAAATTAAGTAACTTGGCTAAGCAGAGTCAGTAATTGATGGAAACAGGATTCTAATATAGGGCAATCTGGTACTCACATCCATCTTCTTTTCATTAGACTCTGCTGCCTCCCCAAGCTGATGAAAATCAATCACAATTTATGGAAATCAGGTTGATTTATCATTAGGCTTTTAAAAATATATTTCTACAAATATAGTTTCCATGTTCCATATTTTATGTTAATTCTAACTGGTAAATTTATAAAGCAGTTATCATTCTTTGTTATGGAAATATTTCCATATTTACAAAGCTTTAAAGAATGTTTTAAAGAGATGGTCAATAAATCCTTTCTGAACACCTACTATGTACACGGTATTGGATTAGTCATTAACAAGGACACAAAAGAATGAAACAAATGGAATCAAATAGTCTAGAACAAACATATTTTTAAGTCATTATATTCCAAGATGAAAAGTACTAAGTGCCATAGCACCAACGCAAATAAAATGCTGTTGCAAAATGGAATGGGTCATAGGAGAGGTGTTATTTGAGCTGGCAATAAAGGTCATATAGAATTAAATGTGAGGCAATGCAAGCAGGGTTTTTTAGGCCAGTTGAATAGGACTTTCTGCAATAATGAAAATGTTCTCTATCTTCCTTGTGTAACATGCTAGATACTGGCCACATAAGGCTATTTAGCACTTGAAATGTGGCTAATTTGATAACTGTATGGCTAATATCTACCATATTGGCCACTGCAGTTCTAGACAAATAAACAAATAGCACAAGCAAATGTATAGGGTAGGAAAAGTGGAAAGCACAGCATTTGCATGAAAGAGAAAACAAATTATCTATTCCAGCTGGACTAGAGCTCATGAAACAGTGAAGTGAGAACTGATACTGGTAATTAACTAGATTCAGATCATGAAAGATTTGACTTTGGGTATTGTTTGGGGTTAATAAAGAGCGGATGATGACTCACAAACTAAGAGGTTGTATGATCAGCTCTGTGCTATATAGAAAGGTTAAACTGGCAGCTGTGTATGTAGAACTAGAAAGGATACATCTTGGAAGCAGAGATGTCACATAGCAGATCAGAGTGCGAGTCCAGGCAAGTTAATAAAAGCCTGAAGACAAGTTAATGAAAGACAGCGACAAATGAAATGCAATAAAAAAGATGAATGTTAAATATATCATGAAAGTAGAAATGAGAGAACTAAGAATTAACTAAGAGAATTGGAGAATGAGGAAGTGAAATTCATTTTGGAGAACAAAGAATGGAAAAGAACTTATAAGAGAAGTAGATTTTGTGTACAGCTCTCTCACAATGACATTCTAAGTTTTATTTTAGATTTTTTAGGTTTAAGGTGCTAGTATTAGAAATAGAATTAAAGAGAAATATTACAATTAGAGAGAAATGTTTTAAAATGTAACAAAAAAATTTGGGTGGAAATTATCTGCATATAGATTAGAGATCAGCAAACTATGGCTCTCAGACCAAATTTAGCTTTCCATATGTTTTGTAAATACAGATTTATTGAAACACATTGAAATAGTCAAGTCATGAAAATAATATGTTTTCATTGAAAGATGAATGGATAAAGAAATGTGATACACACACAAAATGAAATATTATTCAGCCATAAAAAAGAAGGAAATGCTGCCATTTGTGACATTATGATATATCTCAAGGGTGTTATGCTAAGTGAAATAATTTAGATAGAGAATGACAAATACTGTATGATCTCACTTATATGTGGTATCTAAAAAAAATTGAATTCATAGAAATAGAAAGTAGAATGATGGTTTCCAGGATCTAGGGTATGGGGGGAATGAGGAAATGTTGGTCTAACTTTTCGTTAAAAGATGAATAAGTTCTGAGGAGCCAATATACAGCATGATAACCACAAAAAAAATCAAAGTAGTTATGTGAGTTGATGGATGTGTTAACTAACCTTATTATGGTAATCATGTAGCAATATATACATGTATCAAATTGTCACATTGTAAACCTTAAACTTATACAATTTTATATGTCAATTTTATCTCAATTAAGCTGAAGTTAATAAAAAGATAAGAGTGAAGAAGAGAAAGATAGGTAATTGCTGATTATCTTTCAGTACCCTATTCATTACACATTGATCTCATACACTGTAAAAACTTTTTGCGGAAGCTGGAAATACAAAGTGGAGACCTACAAAACCATTATAGATAATTTAATGCCATGATTAATAATTCGTTAAAAAATACCAATTTCAGACAAATGGCAAAGCAAATGGGATGCCAGGACAAGTGTAAACTAAGGCTATCCCAGGCAAACTAAATTGCATTGTCATTCTATTTACATGTGACCTGCTTTTATTCTCTGGAAGCTTTTAGAATCTTATCTTTAGCGTTGGTGTTCTGGAATGTCATTATGATATACGTTGGTGTGTATCTTTTTTTATTTTTCTATCTAGAAACTCACAATTATATTATTTATTTGATATTTTTTTCCCTCTGTTTTCTTCGTCCTCTTTGTAGTATTCATATTAGTTATGAACACCAGATTTTCTTTTATCACCTGTTCTCTTTCTATTCATGTGTTTCTTTACTTTCTGGAATATTTTTCCAATACAGTTCTCCAAACTTTTAATTGGATGTTTTATTTAACTAGCATATTTTAAAATTTCAGTATGCATTTGTGTTCAGCTTGCTTCATTTTATTAAGGATTTTATTTCTCTGAGGACATTAATTTTAATGTTTTAATTTTTTTTTCTTACTGTTTGCACTATTTCTATACTCTATAATTTCATTTTTCTTTGTTTGGTTGTTTCTTCATTTTTTTTCTCAAACTCTAGAGTTATTTGTTGTCTCTGAATCAGTGAGGCACTATATCACTATCCACATATATTCTGTGTGTGATAGAGATTTTTAACTTGTCAATTTTACAGTAGCTTAATCCGTCAATTTTTTTATTTCTTCATGTACTTCTTCCTCTTTTTTCCTTCCCTCCTATCTTTTCTTCCTTATTTTATTTTATTTTTATTATACTAGTATTTAAATATATTCTCCCTGTAAGATACAAACAGCTATCCATACTCTTTTGACCAGATAAGTTTGAACCTAAAACTTATATGTCAGATCCAATTTAGTTTCCATAAATTGATGAAACTTTAACAAAGAATTTCATATAGCTTAAAATATGTCATTTGTCATAGATATATTACAATAATAAAGTGTTAGGCTTAATAAAATGAAGTGTTCTACTTAATAAAGTATTATGTTTAATAGATAATTAAATATCAATCATATAAGAGGTATTAATTTCCAAATATCTAGACAAAAATACAACACATTCAACAGTATTTTATTCAACAGGGAAAAAAAAATATTTTCTTGGTAACCCAAGAAAGATTTTAAGATCATGGAAGCCCTTTGTATTTTCATTCTAGAGTATATTATATAGATGTGTCAATATAATAGTAATAGTCAATTGAGTATTCTATTAAATTCTAGTAAATAATAACATTTTCCATAGTAAAATTATTAGAATTTCATGCATTCTGGCATTCTTATGACTTTTCTCATCTAGACCAGAGTCAGCAAATGTGTTCTGTAAAGGGCTATATTATAAATAATTTTGGCTTTGTAGGCATAACAGTTTGTTCAAGCTACTCAATTCTGCATTTATACTGTAAAGCAGCTATAGATAATATGTAAACAAATGAAAGTAACTATGTTTCAATAAAACTTTATTTACAAAACATGTGGAAAACTAAATTTGGTCTGAGAGCTATAGTTTACTGATCCTTAATCTATATGCAGATAATCCCTACCCAAATTTTTGTTGTATTTTGAAACATTTCTCTTTAATTGTGACTTCATTTCCTCACCCTTTCTTCATGCAGTATAAATAATTTCTCACTTTAGAGTACAACATTTTTTGCTGCTAAAACAAATTTTAAAAGCATTCTGACACTAATTTCTTGTGGTCAGAGGTAGGATTACTCTGCCAGGCACTAAGTGTACCGTCTGGTTGTGCTGTCTCTGCAAGATGCATGGAGATAATTGGGCTCCCAGTTGGTAGAGCATAAGGAATGTGGAAAATATAGGTTAAATGTATGCAAAATATGAACAAGAAACAGAAGCTGAGTTTATGCAAAAAGCATATAAAGAGTTGCCTTAATATAGTTGCTGTAAAAGTTTTAACATTTAGTTTTTGGAATAAATCTAAAACTATTTATCTTACTGTTTGATAATGCTTTTTCAAACATTTTGTAGCAAAGCTCCTTTAACCATAGTTGATTAAAATAAGTAAACATTTACATTTAATTTAAAATTATGTGCTTAATTTTTATTTTTTTTACAAAAGTTGAGGGATGAATGTATACTTGCATCAAGTGTTTGTCAGCATTTTCCATATGGATTAACAATTGTCACCACATTGTTGTATACAAACTATTCCAAAACCTAATGGCCTCAACAAGCATTTATATTCATACTCGAGAGTGCATTGATTGTGGTTTGGCTAACAACCTAGGCAAGATGCGTCTGGGTGATTCTGCTTCAGATGCAGGTTGGCCGGCTCTGATTCTAATCTGCAGGTTTGATTTAGGTGTGCTCCAGGTGTGTTTGTCTTGGCCAAGTCTAGCAAGGCCATGTTCATTTTAAGGATTACCAGAGCACAAGAACAAGACCACATAACAACAATTAAAAATTTGATTCAGGTTTGCTAACATTTCATTGGCTAAAGCATGTCACATGTATTAATCCTACATCAGTGGGGTGGGGAGGAAAGTGAATATTTGCTGAACACTAATACACACTATCACCTTTTTCTTCATGAGGGCTATACTAATATTAATTACATGACAGAAGACACAAATCTGATGAATAAGCATCAGTATCTATTTCAAAAGTTATTGATTGAACAAAACTGTGCTTGAGGTTGACAATTGAACATGTGCAACTATAGAAAATGAATTTACTTATCATTCCATGATATGTGATTTTTCACTTAGATCAAATGACTTCTACTAAGTTAATTGCTCATTTACACACTTTTTTTAAAAAAAGAAGCAATAGCTTTTTATGTGGTGACTTCATTAGCGGAATATGAACTTACTAGAGTTAAATTATGCCAATTTAATATCAATGTTATTAGAGGTTTTAAAAATAAATTAATAGCAATAATGGTTTAGTTTTTAAAATTTAATTTATGGAACCCAAATAAAGCTTTTGAAATTTTATTAAAAGAGAAATGTCAGATATTATTAAGAATACCATTGTAAAAACAGTTGAAAGATTCTACATTGAAAATAAATGTTTGCTTTTGCAATAATAATGTCATGAAAAATTTGGTGAACTGAATTATGAAACTCATGAGGCAGAAATGTAGTACTTGGAATTGGTTATGGTGCACCCTTAACCCTTAATTGCTTTTAAAGAAGCTATAGTGAAATCAAAGTTGTAGTTCTCAAAACTTACAAGTATAATTGACCTTGAACAACATGAATTCGAACTGAACAGGTCCATTTATAAGTAATTTTTTTCAACAAGTATATAGTAAGCCCTTTATATCCCCCAGTATTACACCAGTGGATTCAATCGACTGCAGATAGAAAACAATATTTTTGATCCACAGCTGGGAATCCACAGAGGTGAAGGGTTGATTAAATGCATTGTTCTATGTCATTTTATGTAAAGAACTAGAGCATCTGTGTGAATTTTAGTACCCACCAGTCCTAGCATCAGTTTCTCTAGTAGATACTGAAGGACAACTGGGGAGTCAAAGGTATAGAAAATCATATGTGGATTTTCACACCCCTAACCCCTGTGTTGTTCAAGAGTCAATTGTAGTTTCATACAAATACAGCTGAAGTTAACTATAAAATTTAAAAAAAATAATAATAAAGCTGATGTTGAAAAGAAAGAAAGAAGGGAGAGAGGGGAGGAAGGAGGAAAGAAAGAAAGAAAGGAAAGAAAGAAGTGAAGGAAGAAGAGAAGAAAGAAAAAAAAGAAAACCATATGTATTATGAAAGTATACATTTTCTCTTTGCTATCTTTAATTAGATTTTAAAAATAGTTAAGCTTTAAAAGAACTACTTTTTATACCAATGTAAATATTCTACTATGGTATTAAACTTTTGATTTGAACATTCTAAACTCTAAATTTTGTTTAGAGAGAAAATTTTTATTAAAATATTCAAAAGAAAGTTTCGAACTGGCTTTTGAAGTTTTTAGTGATTACAGTTCTTAAAAGCAAACCTTACGAATGAAAACATTGTAATTTATTCTTACAAAAGCAAGAAAGAGATTGAAAAATTAAATGCTAGTAGCTCAATGGTGAACAGAATTTAATTTTGGAATTCTATATCTCAATTTGTAAGAAAAATCTTTTCATGGATTTTTCCCTTTAAAATGTATAATTTATATTATATATCAAAATGGAATAAAATTAAGAAGACGTGATTTTGTAGCATCTAAATTTAACAAAACATTAAGATAATTGCAAATAGAGAAAACCTATTTAATGTGTTTTGTCTTCTGAATATATTTAAAAAGGAAGCACTCTGATAGAAGGGGATAAGACGGTACCTTTAAAATAGACTAAAATATTTATGCGATTCGATAAACTGCCTTAAGCATATCCTTAATTGAGCAGAATTTATTCTGCAATTATAAAATACCTTATCAGCTATAGAAAAAACTATTTTCTTAGTAAAAATTTATAGTCAACAGAAAAAAGTCAATTAAAATTGTTAAAAGGTCAAATTTATTAACCGTTAAAAATGCAGCTTAAGACTGTAGGCAATTTTGTGGAAAAAATAAAAACAATAAGGCCATTAAAAAATTCATTCTTCAGAAAATTTTCAGTCTCATGATATTAGATCTAGGTATAGCCTTAAATGAATAAAATAAATAAGAAGATACCAAGAATAATTATTCTCATTGTACTTTTAATATTCAGATAATTAATATAAATTAGGATTTTTTTACTTTGCTATACACAAATACAAATGTATATATTTATATATATATTATATTGAATTTTTAGATAGAATTTTAAAAATATTTTTTAAATAGGATTATTTTTAGGCCAATCAATATATAATAATAGTGTAGGCCCTAGCCTGTTGCCCAGCACAATCACCAAAAGAAAGCTCAATAGCTGTGACCTGACATACTGCTGTGTCTGATTTGGAGGAGTAGTACAAAGTGTGGACCACTGAGAACATGAACTCAGGCTGCACCTTGGAGAGAAAACACAGAGAGTCACTTAGGACCAAGGTCCATACAATTGTAGCTTGGTGCTTAGGTGTATCTTTTGCATTTTTTATTGCTTTAATTGTAATTTATAAAAAAAAAAAAAAGGCCAAGTAAAAAAACAAAACAAAACAGAAAAAAAAACAAATTATCATTCTCTTCAATTATTCAACTTGGATCTTCTTGGGTGGCCTGTCCTATTTCTACTGATTTAACTAGAAGTGTTGATATGATTGCATTAGGACTATAGGGAAAAAAATTGAGGTAAGAGAAAGAATTCTCATTTTCCCATGAGAAAGTTATTATTTAGTAGAAAATGTCTAAAAGTATTTTACATAATTGAAAAAAACATCATAAATATATTATATATAAATATAAAAGTAAATAGCAGAAGAAACTGCAAAAATGAAAGTGGGAATAAGTTTAGAATTAAGGGGAAGTGAAATGAGTACTAAGTTTTGAAACTTGAGTTTTAGTGCTTGAGTTTTAAAATTTTGAACATGTATTGCTTTGATTTTTAAAAAATAAAGGTTAATTTTTTAAATTAAATGCCTAATACACATACTGAAAAATTAAATTTTTCTTTCCTTGTCATTCCTAATTTTTACAAGTCTCTATTTATGCATCTGATTTCCTTCCATTTTCTGACAATTTCTGCTTAAGAAATTACTTGTTAACTATTAATTGAGGCCGTGCAGACTGACCTAGATAATCTGGGACTTGCTAACTCAAAGTATTTTTACAAATACACAATTGATTGGAATCTGGAAAAGTAAGGTTCTTCCTTGTATTCTCATATGGCATTCCCAATATCACTCACTATAACTAATTAATTTAAAAGTTACCTATTACCCCCAGATATTCTTCACACCAAGTTTCTCATGCTGGAGATAAGACTGATAGATGATGCATTATTATAAATCAAGACCTGTGGTAGGTAGAAATTCTGGGATTCAATAAAGGAAGTTGCAACCAAGATTAAGCTTGTTAATGAAACATTTCTTACTATTCACTGATTTCTCCTTCCTCTAGTTTCTGGGTAAGGAAGTTTAAAATGCCGAGTGTTGTGGACTGTATTAATGAAATGCATGTCATTGTCTGTACGGTAGTCCCCAAAGCTTGCAGGAGCTGTTGTAACTTGCTCATTCTCATCCATCTGTTATGTCAACACTTTGAGGTCAAGTCTCTGATCATGACCTGCCAGGCTCACTATTTCTTATTGGCAGTGGATTCTCTTCCACTGAGCTCAGACTTTAGATCAGCCTCTGCTCAAAATAGACTTAATCAGTAATGAAAAGTAGCCTACTTTATTCTAAAATTGCCAAGAGAGTCAGTGCAGGATCAACTTAGGGTCTGGACAGAGTTTCACAACAGATTGAAAATAGTATCAGGTAAAAACTGTGAGTTAATATTGAAGGCAATTATCCATTATCAGCCTGCTCCAGCCTCTCTTTTAGGAGAAAGGAAGTAACTGATCACAATCATGGCTACATTCACCAAGGCTTACAGGGTGTCCAGACAGGCATGGTTTTAAGTGCTTTTTCTGTTTTATCTCATTTAGTTCTCATCATATCCATAGGTGGTATTTCCCTTTCATGAGATTAAGTAAAAGAATGCCTTAAATGCTTAACACCATGCCTGACAATGCATAAAGAAATATTAGCTCACTATCATCACTAATCATTATACTCACCAAAGCTAATAAAGATGAGTCTTTCAGAATCCTAGGGGTCTAAGACAGACTTTCCCCCTTGTGAAAATACATTCCTATATTATAGGAGCTAGTAATCTCAACCAGTAAGAACAAGACAAAAGAAATTTTTCAATATCAATCTTAGTGACTAAAGTATATCACATGTCCAGATATTGATAACATATGACTTCCCTGGGCCAATGTCTCCCAGTCTAAAACTAACATTATTGCTCAGTAACCAGAGAGTCTGTTTTACATCTTCAAATTTCCAGAGAGTGAATAGAATGCCTGGGCAGACAGTGAGAATACTTTGTTCAAACAGTGGTGAGGCTCGTTAACAAAAATTCTGTAGAGGAAATTTAGACATCGATTAGATGCCCTTTAAGTCACTTTTCATTCTGAGAATTTACAATGCTAAGAGCACATGTCAGTAATATTTTTTAAGGAATTAAATGAATCCTTGTATTCAATTAAAACCCTTAACCGAAAAAAAATTGCCGTAAAAATAGACATTAAAAAGTTAAACATTAGAGTTCTGGGTGGCTACTGTTGGAGTGGGCATGGGACATAATGGAGGGAGGTGATTAAATATAAGAATTTGGCATCAGACAGACAGGAGTAGGATTAAAACATGCCCCTGAGCTCAACTAGCTGTGTGACCCTGAGAAAGAGGTAACGTTACCTTTTTATGTGTGTGTTTTTGCATCTGTAAAATAAGATATTTTAAAAAGTCTTTGTGTGAATTATATTATATGTATAAAGTACTTGACACAAAACAGATTCACAATAAATGACAGCTATTATGATAATCCTGAGGAGGAGTAAGCAGAGACCCAGGAAGTTTCTTGGATTCCATAATTTTGTCCAACAGAGGGGTCATTTTCAAGTCACTCAGTGTAAACAATTTTCTCATATCACACAAAACTCAGGCGTATCTAACCTCTCCTATTCTCACAAACCATCTTAGAGAAATGTAGTCATGAGCAAAATAGAATAGAGAGGTAGATTAAGTGTTCCTCACAGTTAATACCTCATAGGTAATAAATCTTTGCATCCACATTCTTTAACACACAGTAGATGATTAATAAATAGAACAACATATAACAGGAAGCACATTTAGCAATGTCATTCTCAGTTATATGTCACTAGCATTTCAGTTTTTGAAGGACACTAAGAATGTGGAATTCACCAATGCAAATACCATGGAATACAGAAATTATCTGAGTTAAAGTGCAAATGGCCAGATACAGAGAATTGACTATTCCATCTAGTTTAAATAATTATGAGAAATATAGAGGACAAACACTGAGAGATGCAGAATTAAGAGGTGGACAGATAAGGAGTTTTATATCACATAAGACAGAGAAGTGACCAGCTCCTAATAAGGAGGAACGGGATGTTAACACCAGGGCCACAATTTTATTATTTGTTAACTCATATGAATTGTTTCTCATTCTCATTCCATTGTATATTCAGTCACTCTTCTCAATCACTCTTTTCATTAAAAAAGCCCCTTCAGTTGCTGTTCTTGACACCTGGAATAACTGAAACCCCAACTGACAATTTTAGTAACAGTTTTATAATTGATAATCCAAGCCAGGTACATGCCACATTTTAGTAAAGTGTTATTTTCATGAGGTTTAATCCTATCTGGATATTCTAGGCCTTACACATCACATCAGTTTGTTTATTTGATCTCAATATTATCTTTGTAAGTAGATAAGAAAAGTATTATCACACCCATTTTACAGATGACAAAATTGAGCTCCTTGGCATTGAAGTTATCTTCCCAAGTTTACCATTTATGTTAGAACTGAGAGTAAAACCTGAGCCAAGTTAAGCAAAATGAGAAATGGGAAACGCTTTTGCTAATAATTTGGTGTTTTTATTTGCTGCTGGTTTCACAATGTTACATTTTAAAATCCAATTTTGATTCAAGTGTGCTATATGTTGAATGTATAATCTCTGAACTATGAAAAACCTTGTGATATTTCTAAGGATACAGGAGCTATATACAATCTGAGAGGAAATCAATTATAATGGAAATGATGAATGCATTGAATAAATTGGATCTTTAAAATATTCATTTCACACAAGAAAATGTTTTAAAATTAGTTTCCATGCTAATACAGTACAGAAAATATTAATATCAATAACCTTTTGGGATGGAATTAAGGCTGAGATTTAAACTCAGCTTAGCCCCCAAATTTCTATGTTTAACATTTATTAAAGCAGCTATACTCAGTCACATTCTGAAGATTGCAACTTGTTTTATCTCCAGATAGGCTAAGAAATGTAAGTGTAACATAGTTTTCACATGCTATGTGTGAAAATGTTCTCCTTTTGGTTGATTGGTTATGGAGATTTTGACTTCACAGACCCTGACACCTGCAGATAGATATATGCATATTTGCAGTTGACAATTTAAACTCACCCCTCAACCTCTCCCTTTGTCCTCACCCCCAGTATCTTCTATTTAACTTGTTTATCTTTTGTTTATCTTTGCAGAACTCACAGGGAGGAAGAAGAGGCTGCTGTGCTGGCACATTCCCAGGCCTGAATTTGTCATCTCTGATGTTTTGAAACAGCTGCCTTAGGGTTGCTGTATAATTGATTTAGAAAAGTTAGAGTGAATCTTATCTCATTCCTTATCCAAGGATGTTGTTAAGATGTCAACCCTGAATGAGTAAACTGGGTGGTCTGGGATGAGTCAATTACGTCATACAAGGAGCAGTAGGTGCATGGTAGCAGGCCAAGGTCTTTGACATTCTTCATCAATACCCTCTTTTATGAGTTGCCTTTTAACGATGCTGGTAGAATAACAGCTTTAAATGGCTTATTGAATTTTCTTTCCATCCAGGAGAAATGTTAGGGATTATCGAATGTCATCTCATAATTTTATGGAATTGAAAGCACAGAATTGCTGACATGCTTTTTCCAAGTCATATAACTAGTAGTGACAACTGGAACTAGAAACTGAGTTTACTGACACCATTTTACTTCAAACTCTGCCTTCCATGCCCAGTCAAATAAACAGCTTAACTGAGATGGTCACTGAATTGAGCAGTTGTTTTAATTAAACTGGTGTAATAAATTCAGTTGGGCTACAATGCTGATAAACAGAATTGAAGATGGCTAAGAATTTTAGGTTTAATTCTCTCTAGATTCTTTGAGCCATTCTCTTGTATTGTTCAACCTCAAAATTAAGAACCCCAGATCATTTTATCCTTTAAAAAATTCAATTAAGCATGCCAGGTAAAATGTACAATCTGGTGTGATTGTAGGAATTGTGCTATTCTATCCTTTCAGCCAAAGATGATTTTAGTGTGTAGAATTGAACTAAGATCATGTAAATGGAAAACAGTATTTTTTTTAAAACCAAGAAAGAACAACTGCAAAGAATGTGATAATGTATAACTTACATAAATGAATTTTAACTAATACTTAATGTTCTTTGGAACATAGAATAACGGAATCTATGAAGAATACAATCAGCATAACTTTAAAATTTCTCTAACACATCTCAGGGGAAAATGCACGATTTACTAGGCACAATGGCAATCATTATAGAATACCCACCAGCTTTCTTTCAGTTGTAGGACAATGGAATTTCTCTCAGCAAAGATGAGAAATCAAGTGTAAAGTTGATATTTTTTTCTGTAGTTCTTGGTGTGGAGTTTTAAAAATCATGAAGTACTTTTTACATTCACAGCCATAGCAAAGCACAGTGGACTCAATCGTGCATTTGGTTAAACAAAGGCATTTATAAAAGCATGTAAAATTGATGCAAAGAAAGTTAGATCATCATCATGTTTACCATAAAAGTCTACTTCATCTATTTATATATGTTTCAGTTATAACTACATCAATTGCATTTTTATGTAATCTGCTATTTCCAATAGTAAGTTCATTTCCTATTTTATGCCAAGTTTTTTTTTTTTAGAATTTCCATGTGACTTGCATTAGCATTTTTGGCTTCAAAACTACCTCTAAGGAACGATTTACAGGTTTTCTTTTTTTTTTTAAGAATGCTTTAAAATTAGGCTGTGACAGTTACCTGAAATATAATTTCATATGCTGTTTAATTATTAAATATACTGTTTAAAAATTGAAGTGTGGCCCCTTGTTGGTTGGTCAATTCAGTACCATTAAGGTAAATTTGAAGCCTCATCAAGACTAATAATCAGCTGAGTCCTTCGTGGTCTGGCTTTATGAATTGGATTGTATTCTAGTAAAATACAATTTAAAATGTCAACTTTAATGTTTTTAAAAGTATGTCTTTAAAATATTACTAAATACCTACATCTTAACAAAATAATTACTAAACTAAGGAAATTGAGTGACATATTCTGTTGATGTGAAAGTGCCCTAATCCACATAATGTTTCTTGTAATACTCACGTGTATTCTCATTCACATTCTATTTACAAAATCTCAAGAAAACACATGATTCTTGTCTACAAAAATATTTGCTGATGCAGGATAATTTAAATCTTTGCAATAATGGTGGATTTTGAGACAAACTCTACGATAGCTATCTGCTCTATTAACAAATGATTGCTCAAATCCCTGACAAAAGATCACAATTCTTTTTATAGAAAGAAAATGAAAGTAATGGCCTTGTCTGCCATATGCTGCTATCAAATTGTGCCTCTTTTTTGTGAAAACAAAAACAACCTCCCCTGCGCCCTGAAGTAATACAAAAAGAAACAGAAATGGAACTGCAATGTGGCTTAGATAAATATTTTTTAAAGAGTACACTGAAAATCTCTTCATTATAATCACCTGTTGTACTCTTTTAAAATGGAAGTTCTTGGCTAGTCTCAGACCCAGGGAATCAGAGGTTTCTCTAAAATTTGAAAATCAATGATTGAGATGTTTAACTACTTCTTGTTTCATAAAGTCTTCCCTGATTCTCCTCAAAACCAGACTTGTTAGCCTTTTTTCTATTCTTCTTTCATGTTCTCACCCTTACTTTATAATTGCTGCCCAGAGGGCAAAGGCTGTGTCCTGTTCTCTTGTATTATCTGAGTTTAGCACAATAGCTGACACAAGGCAAACCTTTAAGAACTATTTGCTGAATAAACAAATGACTAAGTATAACACAGAACCTTCACTGTATTGAAGCACAATCCTTGATGATAACCCTATTTCTCAAGTCATAGGCAAAAGTGATCTTAAATAAAGAGTAATTAACTTCCACAATTCATATCATCACCACTCTAGTGAAATGTGTCTTTTAACTATCATTCTCCAACTCACCAGCTTTAAAACTAAACTATCACCCCAATAGCGATGTTGAGGTATGTCCACAGCCCTATAACCATTCAAATAAAATCTTTTGCTTATTCAGGTTTAGAACCGAAGATGTTCTGTATCCTTGGCATTGAAATTAAGAATTCTCTTAAGAAGAGGAGTTAAAAATGCAAGATAAGAGAAGTTCAATGCAGTCAAGTGGTTGACTAAGAGCTAAGGTAAATACAAGAAGCCACAGACACTAGAAACCTTGTATAATTCTTTGAGGTTAAGTCTGGAAATCAGTGAGAAAACTGTATTTAAAGGGTTTTGAAAATTTTAGCCATACATTCAAGAAAAGGAGTATCTTATTTACTTGAATATAAGGTGCAGTTTGTGTTTTAAAAAATCACCCCTTAAAGAGAGAGCATAAGGACTGATCTAGGAAAACAACCCCAGTACACCTACCCTTACATTTACTTCACAAACCATATTTCTGGGATAGAAAGGAGCACAAAGAGGGAACTGCTTAGAACATTTCTTAATTTAAATGATGTTCCAGACTCAGAAGACACTAAAGCACAACTGTCTTAAAATCAGCCATTATGGCATCTTTTCCATTCCACCCTTCCACAGCTAAAAGAGCTCTCAATCATAACAGAAGTTACTTGGTTGATGCTTGTTGAATGTTAAACAAAAACAAAAGGAAAACTCACAAAAGACAAAATCTGGAGAGTTTTAAGTAATTGGGTTTCTTCTTATCATTAAAGTTTTTCTGTGAGTATTATACTCAAGTGTAGACTTATACTAAAATCACCTATACTATAGGCTCAGAGAGGGTATGAGAAGTAAATATGGACAAGATCAGAGACTTAAATTTGAGTGTGGGGTGGGAGCTTGACCACTGGAAGACAAGCAAGTTATTGAGACCAAAAATAAACTACTTTGGTACTGAACAGCTGAGATAATGACTGTTCTTCCTCAGCTTCCTAAAGACTTATTGAGTTGGAAATCTTCGAGTAGAATTTGAATACTTGAACAAAGAAGTTGCTGAGGGTTTAAAGAAAGTTTTCACACTTTGGTTTGTAGAATCTTCCTCCTTCATCATACCTTATTAACATCTCCCAGGCCAGGCCATATTCATGAGCATACAACCTGTGCAGTCAGAGGAGTTTCATGCTTGGTTTAATGGTCTGCTGTCGCCATCTTGAAATTCTTAAGAATTTTATTTCAGCACTTACATTCTGTAAGTCTCCATGGGTTAATGGAGCATGCAGATGAGCAAAGATGATATGCACAATATGTATGTCTGTCATTCTTTACCACCCATTCACATGTAGCATTTATGATGCCCCATAAGTAGAGAATTCTGGTGGACCCAAGATGCAGGCAAGTTCAGCAAGACTAAAAAGGAGTACAAGACAACATTTAAAACTGAGTAACCCAGGACTACTGACAGCCTCAAGTCTACACTTTTAGTCTGAAGCAGAATGTTCTTTGAACAAAGAAAGAAAGCAATGGGAGTCCAGGAAACACCAGCAATTTAGGAATCTTCATTTTTATTCATGATATTACCTGTTTTAGTCACTTTTACTGAACATGATGATATAGAAAGGAAAGAAAGAAATAGGGCAAGTCATAGTTCCTTCTCTTTTCAGTTCTTTCTTACTTGTAAGTTAGTGGGAGGTATAAAGTGTTGGTAGAATGTATGTATATCAAGAAGTAAAATAAAAATAGGGCAGCATCTCTACTCTTTTCTAAGAACAAAATACGTATACATGTACGAGCTACAAGATATGAATTGTGCCATTTTGGTGATTCTGCATATGCTCTCAAATTTGCATTTAAAACTGACATTGCACAATTTAAAAATAAATAGTAAAGTTCATACTAATAATTCAAAATTTTAATATTTTTCTACTTAAAATAATATTAACTAATAAATTTAAAAAATGTTATGATAAGTCAAGAGAGAAGCTACAGAAAAAAGGAAAAAGTTTATCTTTTAATACCTTTAATGGCACTTTCCCCTCCTACTTTTTTAAATAAGAATTTGTGCCTTTTTATTTTGCGCTGGACCCCACATATTATATAGCTCACCTTGCTCTCAGATAAGCATTCTAAGGAGCATCATGAAAAATGCTAGAAAAGAGAAATAATTCTAAAAGATTAGCTAACTTGTTTCCCAGTCACAGAACAATCAAAGGACATTGTCAGAAATGCTGATGAAATAGGCTGATCTGGTCTCTGCTTTTTAGCTGTGTGGTCTTGTGAAAGTTGTCTAACCTTTCTGAGCTCAGTAAAAGCAGAATAATGATGTGCATGGTGTTGTGAGAAATCAACATAACTCATGCAAAGTGTCTACCACATAGTAGGATCTCAATATGTGATAGTTATTAATACTGCTATGTATAAGGGTCCTGTTATTTCTATGATACCAGAGATCTGCTCTTATATATGGTAGACTAAGGTTTACTTTTGTGAAAGAATTGAAGACATACCGATTTCCTTTTCATGCCTAAAATTCTACTAGCAACCACTCCTTTTTAGTCTATTTTTTTTTTTTTTTTTTTTTGCCACAGCTCTTTCTAGAAAATATTATGGTAGAAATCCTGAGCATTTTAGTGAAGTTAACAACAAACACAGGCATATTTACATAAGCAGTGGACATCCAGACGGTGGGGTGGAGGACATTTCTGAAAGAGACAAATGTTCCAGAATGAGTGTGAGAGAAGGGTAGGAGGAAAATAAGAACAATTTCTACCTTCTTGGAAGCTACAAACTTGACTTGCGATCATCAAACCGGGCAAGTTTTAGCAAGTCAAATATCTTGCCATCCACTGGTTGCAATTCCATACAAAATAATGTTGATTATTGTGAAAATATCTTCCCAATATAAGGTTTAAAAATTCAACAAGCATTTATTAGAGGCCTGTACTATGTGCTTTGGGAGACACAAAAATTAATAAAGAAAAATTCCTACCCTCAAGGAAGTCACACTTTGGAAGAAAGGATTAGATAACACACCCACTTCATATAATACAGGCAAAAATAAGTACCATTGGAAGAACAGAGACTAAAATACAGAGAAAAGAACAACCATCTTTGTATTTTGAGCTGATGTGTGTGTCTTTTTCTTTACTCTTTCTGTCACATTCTAAAAGTTTATCTAGATAAACTTTTTTGTTTTGCCACATAGTGATAATAAGATAAAAACAACTATATTATTTTTTTGCACACTGTGTGTAATTGTTCCCCAAACTTTCGCCTATGTCACATCAGTTAATTCATGTAAATACTTCTAGGATGAGAAAAAGGACTTAGAAGCTAAGAACTTGCTCACGGTCACACAGCTAATAAATATCAGAGTCAGGATTAGAATCCAGGTTAATCTGACTTCAAAACCCATTCATTCTCTTACTATTTTGTTTCCTTAAGGTCCTACATGAGGTTCCCCAAAGACCATACTATTGTGCTCCTCCACACCTTTGTATATGTTGTTCTCTACCTGGAATGATTTTAACTTCTGTCTCCCTGAGGAGCTCCTATACATAATTTCAAACCCATTTTACCTTTTGAACTCCTTTTCCTCACCACTTCACCCTTCTGAAGATTAATAACTATGCTTCCAGATGTATCTTATATGTGTTATTATTTTACTTATCATGTTGTAGAGAAATAATTCATTTATAGTTTTATTATCACTTATAGACAGTGACTTCCTTGAAGGATGGTCTATACTTTTCTTGTTTTTGTATATTTAGCTCATGGTGAGTGATCAACAAATTTTTGCTAAAATACATTTAATTGAATAAAGATAGAGAAATTAGTATTGGCTAAGAATGTATTACAAGACTCAGCAAACATTTTCTGTAAAGAAACAGAAAGTAAGCTTTGTGGGCCATATAGGCTCTGCTGCAATTATTCCCAATACTGTTTCAATGCAAAAACAATCACAGAAAATATACTCAAATGAATGGGCGTGCCTGCATTCCAGTTAGGCTTTATTTACAAAAACTGGCTGACAGGCTGGATCTGGCCCTCAGGCTATAGTTTGACAACTCCTGATGTATTGTATATTAGCAAATTGAGATAAGGAGCAGTAAGAGAGAAGGCCTTCCAAACAGAAGAAAGACATACACAAATGCCCTATGGCAGTATATGTTCAAGGAAAAACACCAACCAGTAGGGCTGGTTTAGGGTGTGCAAATCAAGGGAGTAATAATAGATATATCTTGAAAAATGGGGCAAGAATATGGAAGACCTCAAATACTAGAGTGGGAGTTTATTCTAAACCCAATAGGAATGAGAATCCCATTGAAATTTTTGAACAAATTAATGACCTGCAATGACTATACATTATAAATTAATGTGCTGCATATATACTAGAGGCACATAGGTCATATACTAGAAGCACATAGATCAAAATAACCTATGCAAGGGAATATCAACAGTAAAAATGGAAAGACACGGGCAAACATGAGACTGGCAGAGGCAAAACTGGCAGGAACTGGCAATCGATTTCATGTCAGCATAGGCAGAATTAGATGATACTTACTTTTCTAGCCTGGCATCTGGGAACATTACAGACCCAGTAATAAAATCAAGAAAGTCAAGAGGAGGGCTGACTTCAGAAAAAGATGGTAAATATCTTTCAGACATGTTAAGTCTGATTTTAATACTTATTTGGCCTGGTCAAAGCCCAAATTTAAATATTGTGACTTACAACAGTATTTTTTTCCAAAACTGCATTAAAATATTCCTGTCACTTGGTAAGGAAAAGACTTTTAAGTTGTCTTCCAATGTATACCTTTATGTGATGTTTGATCTCTGTTTAATTTTTATTTTAAGCTCCTCTTGTCCTAACAACTAAGAACACAAGAAGCTTCCTCTCCTTCCCTGTTCTTTAAAATTTCCAATCATATCCCATGTAATTCTGAACCAATCACTTTTGGTTCACATTTCCTCCATAAAGTTAAATCAATGTCATTGTTTGACATTGTCAGTGTATGAAATTTGAGTCCTTCTTTATGAACTGTGATTATTGAGATAAGCAGAGTCAGGGTACAATCTAATGATAAGAACACAAAAACCAAAATGTTAAGCTCAAGAGACAATCAAAGTTGAATTCTAGTCATAGGATGTGTCCTGAAGGAAAATTGATATGGCACACAGAAATGAGGTCAAGAATTTTCAGGTCACCAAATCTTGGTAAGAAACACCTGAGAGCAAAGTCAGAAACACTTAGTTAAGTCACACAGTTGAGATTCACATGCAAAAACCAGGTGAGATTGAAGGTGCAGAAGAGAGAGTGTGTGGGTCTTAACTGCCTGTGATTGACCAGAAATTGTAACCTCATCCCAAACACAGCAATGTTTGAAGCCCTTAATGTCAGGCAAGAGCAGATCTGGTTAAGTATACAATTTACAATTGAAAACTCAACTCTCTATAGCACACACAAAAAAACATAAATACACCTTTATACATCTATTAGAATGGCCAGAAACCAGAATACTGACAACACCAAATCCTGGCAACAAGATCCCTCTCATCCATTGCTGGTGGAAATGCAAAATGATAACAGCCACATTGGAAGGCACTTTGACGGGTTCTTACAAAACTAAACATACTTTTACCATGCAATCTAGCAATCATGCTCCTTGGTGTTTACCCCAAAGTATTGAAAGCTTGCATTCATATAAAAACCTACACACAAATTTTTACAGCATCTTTATTCATAACTGCCAAAACTTGGAATAAACCAAGATGTCCCTCAGTAGGAGAATGGATAAATAAGCTGTGGTACATGTAGACAATGTAATATTATTCAATGTTAAAAAGAAATGAGTTATCAAGACATAAAAAGACAGGGAGAAATATTAAATGGATATTTATTCTTCTTAAAAGTAAAAGAGGTCAATCCAAAAAATATACATACTGTATGATCTCAACTATATAATATTCTGGAAAAGTCAAAATTGTGGACACAGTCAGAAAAGATCATTGGTTGCCAGGGTCTAGCAGGGAGGGCTGGGGGATAAATAGGCAAAGCATTGAGGGATTTCAGGGCAGTGAAAATACTCTGTATGATAATATACAACACCAAGAGTGAACCCTAATGTAAACTATAGACTTCGAGTGATTAAGATGTGTCAGTGCAGGTTCATCAATTTTAACAAATGTACCCACTCTGGTGGGGATGCTGATAATGAGGGAGGATATGAATGTGTGGGGACAGAAATCTTTTGTACTTTCCCCTCAATTTTTTTGTAAGCCTACAATTGCTCTAAATAAAAATCAATCAATAAAAAATAAAACCAAGTTTATTAAAAAACAAACAAACAAAAAAGATGCTAAAAAGCATGGTCAAACCATAAATTACAAGAAAATCTTACCGATAAAAATTGTACCACAATCTGAATAAAATCTATAGTTTAGGTAATAGTATTAGAGCAAAGATAATTTCTTAGTTCTGACAAATGTAGCTTGGTTATATAAGAAGTTAACATTAGAAGCTAAATGAAAGATAGATGAGGACTCTGTACTATCTTTGCAACTTCTCTATAAAATCTATAATTATTCCAAAGTAAAAGTCTAAAAAAAACAAATCTTCATATAATGTCCTGGTTCTACAATTATCTGGATGAAAGATTAGTCATTGCTTAGGATGGCTTTTCTTCAAAAGTTCTTATTGCAATAATAAGTCCAATAACTCAATAAATAACTTAGGGCAGGCACACAGAAACTAATGGACCTCGGTCCCAAGCCTGGCTCTGTTATTTACTAGCTGTGTGACTTGGAGTAAGTTTTCTTAACTCCTATAAATCTCTATTTCACCTACAAAGCTAATACACTCATAGTACTTACTCCTTACAAAATAATCCAGAGTGCTTTGCCTGTTGCCACTGATACATGGATAGTATTCAAAACTGTGACTGTTATTAGTAGTATTGATTGTTATCCGTATATCATATATATATATGTATGTAAAAATTTGACTTCTCTCCAAGCAAAGCTGAGTACACAACATTCTGCATGTCTCACCACTACCCAGATGAAATGCTAGACTTGTTTTGCTTTGAGTTCACAAACAGAGCATTCGTTCCAGCCTTCTCTCAGAAATATGATTTTCAACTCAGCCACTCTTTTATATTAAAGTAAGTACCATAACCAGATGGTCCTTGTTCTGGAGTTCCAGAATGACATTAAAAGTGAGTGGGCAGAAGGATTTTATTAGTCATTTGTTGGCTTCACAGCAGCTATTTCCATGAAATTATAGGACAATGACAAAATTAAAACAGTTTATGCTGGTCTTTGGAAAGCTAGTCCCTATGTCTGCAAATACTCATACGTCAGGAATGTAGAACAGGAACAATACATTTAAAAATTTCTGCCTGACCATCCCAGGTCCCTTGATTGAGAAGCCATCACTTCTCAGGAGCTAGGCACTGAGGAAATTAAGCTAATGACAGGAAATACTGCCATGTTAAAGAAGGCTTATAACACCTCAGCTTTCTGGTTAGCATTATGTCACTGATGTAAGTGTAGTCAGGGGTTGAGGTGTAAGGTTGTCTCCTAATGAGCTGTTAGAAACTGCCCATGAACTGGATCTAATAGGTGAAGAGAAACTAGAATCAAACCTGAGACTTTAAGGCAACTCATCCAGGCAGAGGTTCTTTGAATCTTCCCTGATCTGCCGATGTCCTGTTTATATTATACTACATCCTCTTGTACACACCCTCCCCACTCCCCTACTGCTCCTCTACGTAGCTGCCTTCTCACTACTTGCACCCATATCCACCAGCTTACCCCCCAGCTCAGGATCTCAGAAGCTAATGACAGATATTGTGGAACAAAGGAATATGGAGCTTAGAGACTCAAGATCTGAGTTCTTGTCCTAACACTACCAGTTGCCTGTATAAGAAAGACACTAAACAACTCTCAGTCTCAGTTTCCTCATATTTGATAACTTCCTTTGCATTAAAAACAAGAACAAATTTCTTACTTGATCTCCAAGATCCACATGGAGTTATTGTAAGGTTTAAAATGAAATGTATATTAAAAGTGTAGGTACCTTGTAGGTACTCAATAAATATTGATTACTTTTCCCTTGTTGTCCATTGGATAACTTTAGGAAAATATCCAGGGACTGATGATATAGTTTCCACTGCCATTGGCCTGATTTTGGCCTTGCTTATAGCACAATGAAAAGTAAAATGTCTTTGAATTTCAAGAAGCATTGCCTTTTGAGCTTTTAAAGGCTGATCAATGATCAAATTTGGGTTGTCTGCTTTCTCTGAGCTCAGATTTTTTCTGACAGCAAGGAGATATAGGAAGTAATTAGATAATTGGATGACCTTTTTTCTTAACACCTATGTGATATTTGCTTGAATAAGTCTGCCTACTTTTTTCACTTATGTTTTTACTCTAAATCCATTAAAGAATAATGAAATCATCCTTATCCAGATCGTATGTTTTCTTAAAAGATTTTATGAAAATATCCAAGATATGTGTCTTATTTCCTCCCCCCCACAAAAAAAAAAAAAAACATAGCAGTGATTGGAATCTACATCCTAAAATATTATCTATTTCTTCAGCAACTCCTAAAATTTAAGAAAGTGATAGAAAGACTATTTATGTGTTTGTTTTTTTGTTTTTTGAAGAATAATGGGGGAAAGGGAGACCATTTACAATTGAGAGGTTATATTAACTTTTTATATTGCCTTTCCTTTAAAATCTCAAGTTTGTTATTTACATGCCTTTGGTTCCGAAGCAGAAAAGGGTCAGTCAGCTGAGCCACTGTGGGTCACATGTCACTGACGTCAGCTTTTGGGTAATAATTTTATCATGGTGTTTCTATCTGTCTGCATACCTCAAATTTCTGAAATCAATAACAGTAGATTGGATGTTAATTAGACTTACTGTAGTAATCATTTCACAACAAATATATAAATAGCAAATTATTATGTTGTGTCAATCATACCTCAATAAAAACAATTGATAACGTATTGTTTTCCTCTACCCTATATCATTCTCTGGTGTCTATTCAACTTATAAAATAAATAATGTTTTAATCAGCTTACTTTCAAAACTTACATTAGAATAATAATTAGATTTTATATGAAGAATAAAGATGTTAAATTTTAAAAAAAACAATTGAGAGGGCTGATAAGAGCTATAGCAGGTAAGAATTAAATTCAGTCTGTGGTAACTTCAAGATGAAGAGGAGCAATGGAAGAAAGCCATAAAAAGTAAAGTAGAAAAAATAATTATGACACCAAGGAGGCAGGACAGTATAGCACGTAAAAGCATAGATGCTCTAGATTTTAACCCAGATCCATCCAGGTTAGCCTTATGATTTTAAGTAAATTACTTAACCTCACTATGTCTAATTTTTTTTTTTTTGCCTATACTAGTGTCTATCACATAGTAAGTACCATGTATTTTTACAAAAAAAAATACTTTACAAAAAATATTTTCCCAATATTTCTCTTAATTCTCTAATGTTCATCTAATTTTCCTCTGAAGAAATTATCCTATTATCATCCTTGATCTCGATGATGT
This sequence comes from Macroglossus sobrinus, assembly GCA_004027375.1. Lineage (NCBI taxonomy): Eukaryota > Metazoa > Chordata > Mammalia > Chiroptera > Pteropodidae > Macroglossus > Macroglossus sobrinus. Next base: position 383,354 of record PVKZ01000389.1, on the reverse strand, counting down.
CTGGCCAGATACCTCCAGTTAGTTAATCTTTTCTGCTTTTGCCTTTCAGGATCATTTGGTTCTTACTTCTCTGAGAGTCTTCATATTCTGTTCGGTATTAGAATTAGTCATTTAAATACCTTTCCTCTGCCAAAATAATAATATTAAGACCTGCAGTAATGTTTAATGACATTTTATGTCCTTTGCAGCACTTAGAACAGTGCCTTGTGTTGAGTCAACTTGTTTCCCGCTCCTAAACTAGAGAATAACAAAACCTGCAATTTCTAGTTTACAGGATTATTGTTAGAACTCATGATGTTTCCCCCATGCAGGACCATGAGGCCACAGGGACATTCCTAGTCTTCCTGGAAAATACTGATACCTCTGCTTTCTAAGCCACAGCAGGGAGAGTTTAGAACTTCATCTCTTCGCAGTAGCGTAAGTTTGTCAATACATTTCAACCTGCATGATAACTACAACCTCTTGACCTCTGACCTCTGAGATACAGTGTTAAGAACAATTCTGAAACTATGTCCAAGACCAGTGGGACAGATTGCCATGATGGGCTGGTAATGTCTGCCATGGCTTTAGGAACTGGGGGTATGTGATATAGTCTCCAGATATGGCTACTAGCAATACCTCAATGCCTTTATGTGCATTTCACCTCCCCCTGATTCTGTTTTGACAAATACAATTTAAAAGTGACTTGGGACTTTCAAAGCTAAGCCTTGTAAGAGACTAGCAGTTTTTGCTTCCTGCCTTTTAGAAACCAGATGCCATTTAAGAAGTTTGACTAACCTGAGACCACTGTGCTGCAAGGAAGCTCAAGCTAGCCATTTGGAAGGTCACTGAGGTGTCAGTCATGTGAGTGAAGCTTTATCGGACCATCAAGCCCACTGAATGTAGCTGAATGACGTTAGGTGACATTACATGGAGCTAAAGAGCCAGCCAGTTGAGTCCTGATCAAATTCCTGCCCTAAAGAATCATCAAAAATAATAACTCATTATTGTTTTCAGCCATGAGGTATTGGGATCATTTGTTATACAGCAAAACTAAAACATGGTAACTGAGAGAGAATTTTGCCATTCTAATTAAAGGTTACTGGTTACCTTCCAGGCCCCAGTTCCGGGTAGTCTTCTTCAATTGATCAGAGATTAGTGTATTTTAAATGTTCTCTATTAAATTAGACTCTCAAATTGAACTAGCATCCAGAACCATTGGTTTAGCTTGAATCATAAGTGCAATGCACTGAATTAGAAAGTGAAACTGAGCTGAAACAGAGGAATAAGACTTTAGCAAATCATTAGTATCTTGGATTAGCCAGATAGATAAAATAAAACAAAACAAAAACTCCTTAGTTATCTACAACATATCCCATTAGATTAGGGAAGCTGCAGAAGGGCAAATAGAGAACACAGTTGAGATATATGAGTAAATAGACAAATAAAAGAATGCTCCTCTTTTTTTTTTTCCCTGAGCACTATAATGTTTTGTTTTGTTTTGTTTTGTTTTTAATCTCAGTCTTTTCTGTGTGTCTGTACTAAATGAGGCTTACTTGGAGTTGGAAGACAAAGGTCTGCATTTCATTTCTATTATTGTCTTGAGCTAAGTTTGCAGTATGTTATTGGACCCTCTAGGTCTTAATACCCAAATTCAGGCCCTGTGTTACCTCAACTGCAAACATAACTAGGAATGTAATAACAAAAATATAATTTTTTGCTAAGGTTTTCAGGATTGTATTTTGTCCTAATGTCCCATTTTCACTGAAATTTGGATAGCAAAGAAGTTTGACAGTTTTTGTGAAAATTTGAGAGAAAAGAGCTTAAGATCCTCAGATCTGTGGTGTGCTATTAGATATTTTCTTATTACACTGGAAAATCATTAAGAAATATGTATGCTAAGCCACACCACCAATTTTGAGATATTAACTCTAACCGAGATGTAGATATTCAAGTCACATCAGTAGAGTTGAACCTCAACTAATGTCCACTGACACATGACACTTTGCCTGACCTTTAAACCATTTATATTTTTGCTTTAGTCAAAATGTGTTCTGTCTCTATTGATATATAATTATCAAGTACTTAAATCTAAAACTGTAGACTTAGCAGGAGAAAGAAAGAAAGAAAGAAAGAAAGAAAGAAAGAAAGAAAGAAAGAAAGAAAGAAAGAAAGAAAGAAAGAAAGAAAGAAAGAAAGAAAGAAAGAAAAAGAAAAGAAAGCTCGTTTTCATTGGAGGCATGTCTGCCTTTGAAGCTTCCTATTCAGAAGCTGAAATAAGAGTCTCCAGTGGTTTTGATTATAATCGTTGCTATGTGGTCCTTGCATTTTCCAGGGCACCTCATATAAGACCACGTGTGCAATTGGTTGAATAGCACTGATTAGTGAATGAATGTGACATAGAAAAGCTTAGAGGTCTTTCAGCCCCCAGCCACTTTTCAGGAGGGGGAAGAACATCCTCTGGGCCAGACACATTCAGCCTTTGGATGTGTTAATATAAAATACTTCCATTGCTCCAATTTCCACTCATGTGGATTTTTCCTGGCTCCAACTCAGTGACCTGATTCTCTAATTTTCCCCCCGCTGAGAACATACTTTTTCTTAAGTTATTTTTTCTCTGAAATCCACACTGCCTCCCCTCCCTTCCCTTTTGATTTCTTATTCAGTCTGGAAACTACCTCACCAGTTGTAATTAGCCTGAATACTTGAGGGAGGGAGAAGGGCTCTCCTCAGGAAATAGCTGGAATAAAGCAAAATTCGTTCTTCTAAGAGTAAGGAAGAGAAACTCAGGTCCAAGTAAGCTGATTAGATCTCTCTTTGCTTTTTCATCTATTGTAAAGCACCACACTCTGATGAGGGCCTATTTTTTGTGGTATTTTATAACTTCGATGAACCCATATCACACATTCTCAGCCTTGTTAGGCCAGATATACTTTCTAATGTACTTTCTTAGACTGAGTGAAGAGCAGAAATATACAATTTCTGAGTATCAAACTAGCAGTTTTCTGTTTTTACTATCTCAATCTTTTCTGTGTATCTGTACTAAACAAAGCTTGCCTGAAGTTTGGTGACAAAGGTCTACGTTTCATTCCTATCAATGTTGTCTTGAGTGAATTTTGCATTGTGAATCCATTAGATCCTTACAAATATTATTTCTGTGAAAGAATTATAATGTTGCCTATTTTTTTGACAATTTGTCGTTCTTTTTCAATAGTAATAACTATGACATGCTGTATTTATTTTAATTATATTATCTCAATTAGTCGCCACAATAACCTGAAAGTAGTTATTGATATCCCTATTTTACAGAATAAAAAATATGAAGCTTGGAGTTAAGAATGATAACTTTTCCAAGGGAGCACAGTTAGTAAGTGTCAGACCAGAGATTCAAAATCAGGGCTCTTTAGCTCTAAGTCTTTATATTAACCACAATACTAAACTGACTTTCAAAAACATGTACTACAACCTTGGAAATTGTTGAGGAAGAAGAGAAAGAGACATAAACATTTATTTAAAGAAAAAAAAAAGGAAAAAAGGAATAAAAGATTTTTTATTTGTGCATAGTATGCTGAGTAAAGGTAGAAAGAATGGGAGGGTGGCTATGCAGAGCTGTTTAAACCAAGGATTAGGCAAGGCAGAGAGCACCTGGTTTGGAAAGAGCTAATTTTATACAAGAAAGCATGTTACCTGGTTGCTCTGTTCCTGAAAATCATTATAGACAATGTCATTTTAAAAAATCAATTGTTGAATTTGATGCAAATTTCCTATCTCTAATCACTAAGAAGTCACTGAGCAGACGTACAATATCTTTTATCAATTAGTGATCATTATTGATTTAGAGAAGATATTAACTTTTTTTTTTTATAAAGAAAGCATAACAGCCTTGTTTCCAAACATAAAATTTAATAAACTTTTTCCTGGCTTTTTAATATGTATAAAAATGAGAAGTATAAAGATAGAAACCTATTTCATCATGCTTGCATACCCCCACTTTGCGCTAAGACCATAATATTTTATTCCCTTTTATGTATTTTTTACATTCTAAAATGAATACCTATACAATTATAATCATTACATACCAATTTAAAAGTCTCTTTCGATTTATATTAGTTTGTCAATTGATGATAATGCACACTTGCTGTATGATTGCTTTATTGATACATACTACCTTTAGACCAAAGACTCCTAGTTAAATAGGCACTTCATTGACACCAAAGTCACCAAGAACCTGAACTGTGACATGCAAAAGGTGATTATTTTGTGTGTCCAAAAGATAATTATGGCTGCAACTTCTTGGCTGCAACATTGATGAAACTCCTGGCATTTTTCAGAGCCTTGTTTCCAGAGCTGAGAATGGCTGGAACAGAGTCCTTGAGAGAGGCACTGGTCAAGTCATAGGAGACAGTGGTCACTCAGCAATAGATACTCAGAAACCTATGGGAAGTGTAATTTCATTTTACCTTTCAAGTTTGTGTCAAGAAGATCATTCACTTTTGTGACCATGGCACTGAGGCATATTTGTAATTTCCTATAGCTTAGGGAGTTTCATGGTACATTAAGTATCTCTGGTGTTTAAATAGCATTATAGCCTATTAAATCCATGACCCAAAAAACAGGCACAAAAGAGTAGTTCACAAAAATAGTTTTCTATAAAGTTATTTCTCTGTAACATAAAAAAATATATATATTCTTTATGAAAAAAAAGAAAATATTTCGATCTTTGGGATCATTGATAAGTAGAATATAAAGGGAAAAAAATTCAACTACTTCTACCTAATTTCCTCTATCAAATGGTTTTGGCTTCTTATAGCAAATGTGTCTAAATCTGTCTGTGGCATTCCATATCCAAGATACTGGGAGTCATTTTCTTAGAATTCATGGCTTCTTACTTTCCATGCCAAAGTTTAACCACACTTGTGTATCCAATCCCAGAAAGAGATCTTCCTATTGCAATAAAAATATCTTCAACCAGGGACTGCTCTAATTTTGCTTGGCTTTGGTCTTGTAAAATGACTTACCTAACACTTATTAATATGTCTCCCCATATTAGATTCATAGAATATAACTAAATTATTAATTTGCAGGAAATAACTGCACTAACTAATTTTTATTCACTTGGAGATAGAAGGATTGAACATTTTATCCTCTGAAAGGAAGCTACTTTTTTTTTTTTCTTTAAATAAACCTTTGGGAAAATCACCATTTGACTTCTGGGCATAGTGTTTCAGGCTTTGGTGTTAATTTTACTAAGCTGTATAATCACAAAGTCACTTGGATCATCGTTTAATAATTTGTGTTTCTGGACCTTAAGAGTTATGACTCTAAGAACTGAAAGCTGAAATAATCATTACAACAAAGAGAGACTTAATCAATCCCATGTTATTTAGATCCCAAAGTAACTCACTGTAGTGACTCTCATTTATACAACTGTTATCTTAAAAAAAAGAATAAGGAAATAGGAACTTTTGGAGGCTTCCTATAATGATGGTGACTCGGTAACTTCAGAAACTGAAAAGAAAATCAAAGGCACATTTTATAAAATATTATACCTATTACACACAATGTACAGAAAGAGGCAAATTCCCTGACTCCTCCAGTGTTTAACTACTCTCTTAGGCAAAATTGAATTAGTTCTACCGAATGATCTCACCAGATGATGTGGAGAATAATGTGTAATTTAAATAGAAAAAGAGGTTTTAAAATTTTAGGGTATAAACCCTAAACTTTTAGTGTAACAGCACTATAAATAACACAGTACTTGTCATTCCCCCTTTTTAAATCTTACTTATTAGTATTACTTTTTCTAGTCTAAATAGTACTCATGTTTATGTATGTGAAAACTTTCCTTCTTAGATTACAATTTCATATTTATTTAAAAAACGTTTAATGAATACCTAATTTGTGCCAAGTGTATAGTATAAAGGATGATGAACATGATTCAGCAATCAAATTACTCACAAATTAGTTCAGGAGATAAAAATATAAGTCAAATAATTATAATTGGGAAAGATGTCACAAGAGTATAAAGTATTACAGGATCCCAGAAGAAGGAAGGATCTATTTGGCCCCTTCCATTCTCTGTTATATACACTTCATACAGACTTTTATCCTTACCACGCCTCAAACTATTCTTGTCAAAGTCAACAATGGTGCTCATGTTGCTAAATCTAGGTCATGTCTTATTCCTCATCTTGCTCAATATGTTAGCAATATTTCATACAGTTGTTCATTTCCTCTTTCTTGATAGACTTTCTTCACTTGGCTCCTGGTAGGTCACTCTTACTTCACTTCCTGTTTCACCGGTCACTCCTTATAAGTATTCTTTGTTGGCTCTTCTTCATCTTCCCAACCTCTAAATATTGGAGTGTTCTAGAACTCAACCTCTGACCTCTATTTTCTTCTCGCTTCTCCCTTGGTGATCCTATCTCATTTTAGGGTTTTAAATATCATCTATTGCCGATAACTTCCAAACACCTACCTCTATCCCTGTTATTCTCACTGAAGTCCAAAGAATTTATTTAAATGTCTATTTCCACTTAGAGTTCCAATAGGCATCTCACATATAACATGATCTAAAAAAAATATATCTTAATTATTACCACCCAATCTGTTCTTCCTATAGTCTTCGACATCTAAATAAATGGGACCTTTATTTTTCCTGTTGCTTATGTCAAACTTCTAGGCATTGTGCTTGACTATTTCATTTATATACTATTTTTGAGCTTTGCTTTTGAGGTATATTCAGACTTCTACAACTCTTAACGCTCCACTCTTATCACCCTAGACTGCGTTTGTCACCTGGATTATTGCAATAACCTCTTTTCAGGTCTTTCTGCATGTGTTCTTGCCTCCCTATACTCTATCCTACACACAGCTGTCAGACTAATCCTATTAAAATGTAAGACAGATCATATCATTCTTCTCTGCACCCTTAATGGTTTCCAATCTGATTTTCAAAATAATAGTCAAAGTCCTTTCCATAGCCTACAAGGTCCTACAAAATCCTGCACACAGCTACCTCTATGATCTCATCCCTGATTCATTCTTCTCACTCCATTCACTCTTTCCTCCTCTCTCTTCCTCCAAATACTGAAAATGCTCTGCTTGGGCACTTGCAGTTGTTATAGCTTCTATCTGGAATATTTTCTCTACCCCCCGTATCTACATAGATTAAACTCCTGTTTTATTTTGATATCTTCATCAAAGTGGCCTTCCTGAACCACTATAATTAAAATAACACCTTCATCCCCTTATATTGTCTTATTTTACCTCAACCTAGTTCCACTTGGTATGTATGTTTTTGTCTGATACTTGTTTATTGTCTATTTGCTTCCAATAGAATTTAAATTTTATCACAGTAGAAAATGCCATCTGTTTTTGCACTGTTGCATCTTGAGATGTTAGAACAGTATCTGACACATAATAGTCTTTTAATAAATAAGAAATTTTAATGAATTAATTTATTTGAACTGGAAGAAAAGGACAAAGGCCCCTAGGCAGAAGACACCAGCATCTACAAAAGAATAAATTCGGTCCATCATAGCAGAGACTATGATATAACTACTGTTATTCATAACACGGGTTATGAATAAACTACAGCCTGGGGACCAAATCTATTTCACCTCTTATTTTTGTTAGTAAAGTTTTACTGAAATATAGCCATGCTAATTCATTTGCATTATTATTTATGACTACCTTCATATGGAAACAGCAGAGTCGAATAGTCATGACAAGCCTAAAATATTTACTATATAGCTCTTACAGAAAACATTTGCCAACCTTTGGTGTGAAAGATAGAATGCATGGAAGAGATAATGAGAAGATGGAAGAGTAAGTAATTTATATAAGTTTGGATTTCATGTATGAGCCAAGAGAAGTGAGACCATGAGTGCTTTTAGGCAAAGGAGTTGCTAAAGGACAGGAACTATGTCTAATATAATTTTTATTTAAAAAATTACTTGCTATTTAAACCAGTCATCCCAGTAGTAGCTGCTGCCAAGACTCTAGCTTTAATATTACTGCCATGCCTGGAATTAGCTTGTGATATAGAAACCAAAAAATGATAAAAAGCTGCTTTTCCCTCTCTCTTATACTAGATGTTGATTTGGAAGATGTATCTATCTCTAGTGGTGAGTGTGCTCCAACAGAATCCATTATAGTCTCTAGATTTCTGGCCCAGGCTGATCTGAAGAGTCCTAGAAACAGGAAGTTGGTTCTAGGATTATCCAGAGAATTGTGTTTCCTCAGACTTGTTGATCCTACTTTAAGACGCTTCTGGGATTTGAAAACCTTTGGAATCATTTTTATACAAGGTGAAAAGAAAAACTCTAAAATTTCAGTGGCTTGACAGCTTATGAGACTTTTTTTCAAGTTTTCTAAACTGTGTGGATCAGTTAGACCTTACCTCCAGGTAAGGTGAAAGAATTGCTGATCTTTCTTTTACCCAAACTGGATTTCACAATAAAGCAGCCTTTCCTCTGCTGTCTTTGGCTCTTTAGAGTTTAGTTCTAGCCAGACCCTAAGCAAGGGCTGGAGTAAACTTTGAAGCGGGGGGGAGGGGGGGAGGGAAGAATAAATGTGTTCTGAATTTCACAGAACAAAGTGGAGCTCTGGCTTGTGGTTGAGCTAGGGAGTACAGCCCCCCACCCTTCTTCCCTCTGAGAATGCAGTGGTGAAATCTGGTCTGCTCCAGCGGAGCTGTGGCATTTGGGTTTAATTTGATAGATCTCAATGTGCCTCCTTTGGTTTGAGGCTCAGTGCTGGACTGGCTTTTCTTTTTAGCCCATCCCTCAAGTGTATATAACCAGGGGAACCAAGTTTCCACTTGTATATACTGAACCATTCAACTGGAAGTCTATTGCCCTTAAAACAGCTCATGTTGTTTACTGGCTTCTGCTGTTAAAAATTCAAAGTATGGGTTAGCTGAAAATTGATAAATTATAATTTGAAGGAGGAAGTGGAAAGTTCCAAACAGACAAGTCTAGCAAAAGAAACAAAATTTTGATCTCTGTTGTAGCCTTTGGGATGCACTCTTTTTCTTGGCTTTATAGCAAATCAGGAGAACATTTTTTTAAGTTAATATTTCAGTCTTCTGGAAAGAGCCAGATCAAGCTTTTTAGATATTATCCACCAAGGATGTGCTGAATCAATTGCAGGTTTCATTTTGTAGCTTTGATATCAATGAATGGAGTGCTAGCTCAGCCTTTCTGAAAGTAACAGACGAAGGTGGCCTTAATAATTTCAATAAGATCATGGATACGCACTTGCCTTGGGGATTTGGAGTTGAGCTTAATCAAATCTGGATTTGACATTTCACAGCCCACATCAAGGATTTCTACAAAGGAACATCAGAGCATTGCCAACTATGCTCTTGCTCTTATTTAGTGCCTCCTCCTGTTTAACTGAACAAGCCTTGTGCTAATCTTGTTGATGCTTTGGCTGCATTTCTGATTTGATGCACAGCACTCAGAGCTTCTGCAGGCCTTAGCATGTTTCAGTTGGTGAAAAAGCATTTAATTAGTGCCTATTATGCCCCATGGCCCTGGGCTAGGATCTGAGATAGATATGATGGTGAACAAGACTAAATAGATCTTGAGCTGCCTTCATAAACACAACATATAGAAGCTACAGAAACATAGCCTGTGGCTCAAAATCAACTAGCTATTTTTACTCTTTCATTAAGTATCAGAGATGATGCCTGCTCTTGAGGAGTCTAAAGTCCAGTCCAGCAGTTCTCAAACTTTAATCACTTATGGAGCTTTGGAGACACTTATTTAAAATGAAAACAAGGCATGAGCACTTTTCACAGGCAGATATTTTTGAAGAAATTGTTCTTTAGACCATAATTTGAGACATATTGATAAAGTAGAAGCGATGCAAACAAATAGTTGCTAAAATAGCACAATAAATGCTTCATCTGTCACAGTGGAGGCTCAAAGGTGGAACAGTTCATCTTTGTATGAAATGCCAGAGAAGGTTTCTAAGATTAAGATGTAGATCTTGTAGAATAATATAGGGTTTCATCAGGCATACAGTACTGTGAATAGAACAGTTGAAGAGGAGAATGAATTCCAGGTAGAGAAAAGAGCAAGCAAAAGACACCGAAGTGAAGACAGTATACCTGTTTAGGTACTCTATAGGTGTAGAGCTGACAGGGAGAATGACAGAAAACAATATTGGAAAAGTAGGCTGGAGGCAGGTCATAGAAAATCTTAAAAGCCAATGTGGGGCTGAGGAACTATTGGTGAGAAATCATTTTGTAGCAGGGGAATAATGTGATCAAACTTGCATTTTAGACAGATTATTTGGGTGGCAATATGGTATTGGAAAGTAGGAAGCAGTTGGCATTTCTCTCTTAGTGTTGTTAATTATAAAAATAATAAGCTTGTTATCAGGATATAGATGTAAAGTACTTTTTGGTTGTAAAGATATACACATAATGAAAGGTGAACTACCAGCCACAAGAAGAGCAGAAGTCGCAGATGAGCCAGGCTTCCAGAACCTTCACTTTGGGTGTACCACCATCAGCATTAAGCAGGCACTCTCATTGCACATGCTTCTCACCTTTCTCTCCATTGATTAGCTTCCTCTGTTTCTTGGATCTGCCTCAGACCTTCTTCCAACTCAAAATGTTTACTTCCTTAGGAATACTTAAGGAAAAGATGTAAATTGAACAGATGTGACACAATGGGGCAAGTGTAGAAAGAATCTAATCAAGTCTGTCCCTTCACTTAGACAGCGGCCTTGAACAAGGACTTTTGCACATCAGTGATCCATTTGTTAGTGAAATCTGAATTTATTTATACAATGATAGTCATCACCTGTTTTTCCCACTTATCTTTTTCTAATGGAAAAGCCTAAAAGTGTTGAATTAATGCCAGTTGGTTTTGTGAGCCACAACTGGAAAGGAGTACAAAGATACATAAATGTAGTCTCTTTATTTCTCTAGCAAAACTTTATCAATTCAGAATGATTGGGAGAAAACAATTACTAGCATAAATATATGAATATTCTGAGTTGCGGACAATTATAAAGCATTTAGTCTTGTCTTCAAGTATAAGAATTCAAACTTAGTTTCTGTTACAATTACATCCTTGAGGCCCTGCTAAATTATTTAAAGTAATTTATAATGAATGTTACTTTCTTTTCATGTAAACAGTCCTGCATTTTTTAAAATATGTTATTCTACACAATTATAATATTCCTTTGCAAAAGGTTAATGTATCATTCATGTCTTTAGAAAACCCATTGCCCCATGAAGTAAGAGAGAAATTTAAAACTCTTCCCCAGCATCAACTGTTACAAATTAAAAATGTGTCTTGGTAAACATTGAGAGTCGCATAATTTGACAACTGAAATTCATAAAAGTCAGAATAAGTGAGGTTTTTCTGTGTTAGCCACAGCTTCTTTCCACAGGTCATTATCCTTGTTTCCAAGGCTCTAGGTCAGCCTTGGAATCGAGTTTCAAAAGCCTTTAGTTCTACAAACATTCAAGAGTCATGAAAAAGTCTCATTAGCCCATTGGCAGTGTTCTTTGTAAACACCAGCTTCCACACATTGCCACAAGGCTGGGCTGAGAAGACTCAGAGAGCTGCCTGCAGTACATACATGCCCAGAATACTCGTTACACACATGCTCCCATGCAAAACCAGAAAAAATGGGGCTGGCTGGAAAGGCAGGCAGATCAGTGTCTATCTATTCCCAGTGCTCTTTGGCCCATTCCTGATTTTTTTGAGGCTAATGCTGATCTACTAGCACTGGAAGAAACTAGTGAAGAAGATTTTTGTCAATTAGCGGGAAGCCAAGCCTCCCACTCTTGGCTGCTCCCCATGGACCTGGGTGCCCTGTGATTCTTGATATTCTTTCCCTCTCCATTGTAGCTTCTAGCATGGTGGGCCTAGTCTCTGTGCATCTGACGTGGAGACAGATAGGAATGTATTCAGTCATCTACAAGTGGCATTCATTTCAGTTCTCCTAAACTGTACCTGACCAGCTGCATAGGAGGCCCATTCCTGTGATGTGTAAAAGTTCTTGTCCATCAGGATTTTATGAACTTCAATCATAGCACCTTTTAATGTAAATCAATCAAAACCTAAAAGTCTAGATTATTCTATTCTATCCTCACAAGGATATCTCTTAATCCTCTCCATCAGTGTAGTCATTCTTTCCTAGACTTTGTACTCTGTCCTGTCTCTTTTGAGAATTCAGTTGAGAGAGCAATAGAGTAAAACCTCATGGTCTTTGGAGTTTGCAATCCAGAGGTCAAGCATAGACTCTGTTCTGGAATTTCTCTGTGACTTCGGACAGGGTACTTGAATTTACCAAGCCTATCTCCTCATCAGTGAAATCAGAAGAGCAACAGCACACTTTTTATGAGGTTGTTATAAGTATTAAATAAATGAACATTTGTATCAGTTAGAACAGCACCTGGTCCATTCAAACATAAGCATGATCATTTGGAAAAACAAACATAACAAACAAAACATGACTAGATGACTGAGTGGTTATCGTTACATGAATGTTTGGCAAACTATAATCAATGCATTTGTTAGAAATAAAACCTCAGAATTTTTCTGACCCTCAGTAAAGTGCAGTTGATCTATCTAGCCTTAAAGTGGCAGCTGCTCTAACAGTTTTGACTTTACTTATACCGTGTATAGCCCCACACTATGCACCTTACTGAAAGCAATATTTATTATTTATCATATGTTCAATGTCCACTCTTGACCAGGCACTATGTTAAGAACTGATGTTTCAGAAAAGAAAACCCAAAGACTTTATTTACCCTTAGAAACCTTAGAGGGCTGCTCAGAGTATGTACACAGTTGTTGAAAGCATCGCCTTCTTTATTAGTCAGCATTTAAATAGTGTAACAAACAGTCCCAAGGTCAGTATTTTAATAAAGATTTATTTCTTCTTCACATTCTGTTATCTATTGCTTTGTAGCAAATGATCCCCAAAACTTAGCAGTTTAAAATCCAGCTGCTGGGTGATTTTAGCTCAGTGTCTCCCACAAAGCTATATTCAAACTATCTGCTATAGTTGCAGTCATTTGAAGGTTCAGTTGGCATTCTTTCCCAAGCTCACTCACCTGACTATTGACAGGCCTCAACCCCTCGCTTACTCTTGGAGGGAGGTCTCCATTCCTTACCATGGGCATTTCTACAGGCTGCCTAAGTGACCCCAAGATATGGCAGCTGGCTTTCCCCAGAGAGATTGTAAAGAAAGATAGAGATAGATGATAGATAGATAGATAGATAGATAGATAGATAGATAGATAGATAGATAATGTAGATAGAGAAAATGAGCAAGAGAGCACCCAAGACAGAAGTTACAATCTTTTCTAAAATATTCTCAGAAGTGATATATTATCATTTCTGCCACATGCTATTGGTCTCACAGATCAACCTTGGTACCATGCAAGAGGTAAACACACAAAGGATAAATACCATGAGATGCAACCACTAGAGGCTGACGACCACACAATAAATATATGTCACAATCTATTGTAAGTCATTGGTCAGGGGAGATGAATTAGAGCAGAGTCTGTTCCATACAGTTTTATTCTAGGACCCACCCTCTTTCCATTCAGAGTTTCCTTCCCCCTTATGCCTTTGGTGTTCTCCACCTGATTGTCTGCATTTTGCCAGGAGGTCCGAGCAAGGGAAGAGCACTACTGTGGGGATTGCCCAGTAGATTCTGGTGGCTAGACTAGGCCATTGTGTACATTACTATGGCCCACATTCCACTAACCAGTAATCATCTCATTGCAGGGGAGACTAGGAAATGTGTTCTATCTGTGACCATGGATTAAAAGGGAATGGGATTTCGTAAGTGTATAGCAGGCACTCTTCCACACTATTTGAAAAGAGATTGTATTTTTAAACAGCTTAATTTTTCAAAAAGCCGTCTGTTCAGTTTTAATACAACAACAAAAACATATGATTGCCTGTCACTAGGTGACAAAGCAACTGATTGATTGTGTATTTTCACCTTTTCAGTGTATTGTAAATGCAGCTCCCTATTGAAGGGGCCTGTAAGCAGGTGGTGAAGACCAGTTCCTGAACCATTAAGTTTGCTGCTTTTTCAGGATGCTGGCAGAAACAAGTCTTGCCTTGTTTCCCAAGTGAGGAAAGAAGAAACTCATTGTTCCCAAGCAAATGAAAATACAAATCACAAGACTAAAATTATGAATGCAAAACAATATATTAAAATGTGGCTTGTGTATAGTATTTGCATGCATTTTAATATGCATCTGTCATTCCTTTGCTAAATTCAGTAGGTGCTGAAAATATTAAACAACTGAGTACAGTTAATAATTAGAGGAATTGTTTTGAAATATATTTTAACTCATTGATGTTTAACCCATTCTCTTGGTCTTCAAGGACTTTGAAATGTTAAATCAGATCATTTTATTGGTCAGAGCTCAGATCTCTGTGACCTAAAAATAATTCATAAAAATATTTTTCATAAACTGGCAAGATAATACTCGGATGAATGGAACATGACTAAAATCATTTGTGGGATAGATAGAAAAATCAAATCCAAATTCAAAAACTGGAAAAGGCTTCAGAGATCCTTTAGATTAGATATTCTCATCTCTCCTACTTATTCTGAAGTCTGGCCACATTTATATCCAAAGAATCCATGAAAAATTTAAGACCACATTTCTAAAACCCCAATTTGCTGAGCCTTCTGCTCCATTTATCTTTGCAGCTCAAGTTTTCAGAATCTGTTTTGCCCTTTTCTGGGGTTTGTTTGTCTGGTTTTCTATTTGAGCAACCCCCCAAAAAAGAAATCACTTTTTGGGCAATAACAAAAATGAAGCAAATTCCAACCACACTTAGAATCCTTGCTCTCTACACATGGAGGCGTCTGGACCAGAAAAGAAGAATATATTTCATGAGAACCCAGTTCTAAGTCATAAACTTGAAATACATCAAGTTCTTTGTTATTAATTGGCACTTACCTCACCTGCAGGCTTTTGCCAAGAAGAGCAGAGGGGTTTAATGGGGAAGGAAAAAAGGAAAGAGTCTGGAGCTCTGGAAAACAGTCCTAGCCACATGTGAATTTTAGCTGGGGGGCTTCCCACCCCCCAGCATGCTAGAGCAACAAAGTGGCCTATGTGCTTTCCCAAACCTCAGCTGTTTATTTGTGGGGTAAGGCTCAGACTGGGGCCTGAGTGATAACTGCTTCGTGTAATTATGAAGACAGCTTGAAAACTATGCCCTTCTTTGTTTCAGCTTCCAGATGACGGCTGTCTAACTGCTGTTTGTGCCAGTTTTATTTCAAAGCCCTTTTCTTTCCATATTTCAAAGGTCAGTGTGTTTACTGGTGGCCAAAAAGAGACTGTGTGTAAGAGAAAGAAACATATGTGGTTGAGTGGCAGAACTGGATGAGGAGTCAGGAGAACTGGACTCGAATCCTAGATTGGCTTGTAGATAAGTGAGAGAACTGAAACTATTTGACCTCTACTTCTTCATTACCATAGAAAGGAGAGGAAGTAAATGATAGTAATAGTCTCTTTTCAGTTAAAAAAAATTCCAGAAGTCTGGTTCAGGAAGGAGAAATGCAGGTATTTTCAGTAAAGAAACATTATCAAAACGCAGCCAAGAAAAAGTCCACTTTATCTTTCTCACAATGGAACTACTGCCCGCTTCAAGGAAAGCAGACCCAGGATTCTGGCCATTCTTGGAAACCTTGAGATTGTTTTTGGTCAGGGAATATTAGCATAGGGAAATAAAGCAAACCCTGATCACTTTATCGAGAGTCTCAGCTGGCTTTCTGACATCATTACTTAGAACATCAAGGCTGATCAGACTGAGTTACCTACCCATATATAAAATATTATTGTTTCTATTATGAATATTTGAAAATAGCATCAAATTTCATTACATGGGGTCAATACCTATTTCAAATGTCCTTCATGATTCATTTTCTTCCAATCTGTATTTTTTTCATTTATCTTCCCTTAATTTTCTGTATATTGAGCTCCTGGGCAAAGGAGATGAATAAGTTGCTAAAGGGGTAGAGAACATGTAGTACTTTGAAACTAGATTTGCCTGGGTTTAAATCTTAGTACTGACAGATATTAGCTGTGTAACCTTGTATAATTTTCTTAAACATTCTGTGCCTCAGTTTCCTTGTTTACTAATATAAGTACTTACTTCATGGTGTTGTGAGGATGAAATGGATTGACATGTGTGAAATATATAGAATAGTATTGCCTGGCACTTAAGCAAACATTCAAATGTTTGCTAGACATGAAAAATACTCTCCCTTTCTGAAACAGCTTCTATATTTAGAAAAATCTTCTCTTTTGTGGTACCATTTCTTTTCTTGAATCAATCCACATACACCAATGTAAATAAAAAAGCAAACGTGCAAATGCCAAGGGACTAGTGCATGCATTGTAAAAGGCAGAAAATAGTAAAAGAGAAAAAGAAAATAAATGGAAGGTCTAAAATTTAATCTTCCAATTATTGTGCATTTTCAGCCTCCTGTAAAGAAGGGTACTCTCTGCCTTGAGTTTGCACAAGACAAACGGAATTATAACTAATTGACCAGGATTCTTGGCTTTGACTCAAGAAAGAACAGGAAGGAGGAGAAAACAGAAAAGAAGAACTGAAGTGTATGGCAGACCTAGTCTAAACCCTGCATTTTCATTGCACTAAATCCATTAGTTGGATATTATTACCTCCATTTTACAATCAAAGAAAACAAAGTTCAGAAAAGAGAAGCAACTTTTCAGTCTATTCAGACAGACATAGGGTGTCTGGGACTTAAACTCAGGTCTTTTGGATGCCAAGGCCCCCACTTTTGCCTCCTTTCTACATCACCTTCTTAGGAAAGGCCCAGCTAGGATGGGTTCTGAGGGGCTGCCAGGAGTACAGGTTGAACCTAGATTCCAGCTAATCAAAGACTATATGTACAATATTAGTGAGAGGCTCTTGTATTTTTCCTATTTCTACCCCTGTTCACACGAAGTGAACTCATGGGAGTCTTTTTTGTGAACACTGCAATTTTAGGAGAGGGGAAAGCAGTTTTCTTTCACCACTAACATCAGAACTAGTTCCTTGGTCATAGTCTTTCATCAGCGGCCTGTACTTCCTTTCATCCTCTTCAAGAACTCCGTAGAAGCAGAGTTCAGGTGTGACCTCCCGTGGGTGTTCACGGGGGATAGCGGCACATGTGCAGAATTTCCCAGCCCCACATCCACAGCTTTAGACCCGTCGAGTGAGCTTTCTATTGTTGCACAAAATGGCAATGTCCACATAGTGCAAAGGAGAGTCTGTATGACACACAACTATGGAAGGCAGCTCAACATAATACCTCTGTTAGCGGCCGGTGCTCAGCTCTGGGATCAGTAGCCACTGGAAGTCTAAGTTCCAGGAAGGCTGCCTGGATCTGGTTAGTGATGTTTCTAGGAATGAAGTGGCCAGTAGTGGGAGTGGCTCCCGTGGCAGCAGTAAACTTCAGCACAGCTTGCTGGCCAGTATTCCTGGATGATATGACACTGACATCAGCTGGGCTTTCAATGGCAACAATGGCATAAGCTATTCCCAGGAGTTTCTTTCAGGTTCGCTTCACATTTATGATAAGGATAACATCACTTTTCCTTTTACAGATGTACTTATTGTTCCATTTTGAAGTCAAGGTTGATGCCTCCTAAGTGGGTTCCTGCTGCAAGAAATTTGAGAACATCCTCCTCCTTCATTTGCAGGGCATCAAGGGCTCCTGACATTGTGAAAATTTCCCCTGAAATTAGGACAAGAACCCAGAACAGTACCCTATGGATTGTGCTCTGGGTAGCTGGGAGAAAGTACAACAGTTCTTCATAGAGATAAAGAGAGCTTGGGTACATAAATTTCTTCTTGGTTGTGACCTTGATTCCCCCCTCCCCCAAACACACACACACACACACACACCACCCTTCATTGCCTTGGAGCAAATATGGGCCATGTTGATAAGAATCTGACAAAAAAAAAAGTCCAGTTTATTTTCTTTATATCTAATTATTTCATTAAATTCAAGATTTTCTAAACCTGTTTGTATGTGTTTAGACATATGGCATAAGTAATTTGTGAGACTTTACCTAAAAGCTTTATCCAAATTCCTTTTAAGAAAGGTGTCAAGACCTCATTCTCAATTCTGTTAGTAAAGCTGTGATTTTCCCATTTAAGAATTGAGATGCTAAAGTTAAACAGGAATATGGATTTCACTTTCAATAAAATCACTGGCTGGTAAAAACCCAAATTAAAACAGAGCATTGGAAATCAAGCTGCCTTTCTCTATTAGAACTAACAAGAGCTGTTTCATTTTCCAAATCAAAAGTTCCAAATACTGAAATTCTATTTGCAGAAGATGCTAGGGATTATTAAAAAGGTAGATAGTTATCATGAGCTGGCATGTTTTCTTGTGGTTGCCAGGATGTTTTAACGACAAAGTGAAGAACAGGTGCACACAATACATCGACATTTTAATTGAAGAATAAAGAACAGAAAGAAGACATGAAATGATCCAAAGCATTTAGAAAAGATAGCTTTCTTTTGAGACTCAACAGTCACCTCATAATTATAAAAGAGGATGCTCATTTAATGCATCTCTTTTCTATCTTTTCTTTCCTACTTATATTTTTCTTCTGTCTGTAGTTATCCATCTTAAAATAAAAACACACTAATAGCAATAACAACCAACAAAACCTTTGTTTGGCTTGGTGCCCCCTTTAGTCCCTATCTAAAAAAGAGATTCTTAACCTGGGCTCCGTACAAAATCTTAGGTATAGGTATCTAATAGCATATTTTTTGGAGGAATTAGGTCAACTCTCATAAACATGCAAAGAACTTATAACTTTCCAAAAGAAGTTAAGCAAACACAACAACAAACACTAAAAAAAAATATGGCATCCTCTTGGTTCATCTTTTTTATACTGACATTTTGTTTCAGGTGAGCTTTTGATAAAAGCTAATGAATTGTCAATTCAAGGTTAAATTTTCTGGTCAGCATAGGTATGGTGCTGCCGATTACTTTGGATATTGTAGAGATAAAATCACTCAGATATCCTGCTATCCACTTTAGTTCAAACTTACCTCTTCTCCAAAATTATTTCCTTTCCACCTTGGCATCATGACTGACCTCTCCTCACTTCTCCTAGGCACTTTTGCTTGAGATCTAAATTGTCTTGGAGTTTTTCCTGACCTTTATGTCTCCTGTCTAATCAGTTGGCAATACTCTCAGATCACCTTTAGAAGTCTCTTGCATACAACTCTTCCTTTGTTAAAAACCAGCATTGTCCACCATTGGTGGTTTTTACTACAGGCTGAACATTTGGATTACACAGGGAGTTTTTTACATTATACTAACGCTTAGACTCAAACCCAGAAAGTTCCATGCAGCTTTTCTGGGATAAAACCTGGGCCTCTATATTTTTTAAAGCTCCTCAGAGTGCAACCAGAGCTGAGAGTCACTTATCTACCCTATCTTATTTAACTATATTTTTTTACTATAAAAGCATTCTAACTGGTGATCTTGTATCCAATGTTGCTACTCTCTATCTTATTCCATATTACTTTCTTCTCATCTACATTAATCTTCTCAGCATCTTAATTTCTTCATGGCTTTCTCTGACCAGGAAACTCCATTGCCTTTCATTGCCTGTCTGTAGAAGCTTAAACTTAAATGGTCTGGGGGTCTTTAGAGATTCCCCAGGACTCCACTGGGGCTCCTGACTGAGGAGAATAAAGGGATAGTGCTTCAGAGAGTCTCTTCCCTAATTTTGTAAATAGAACCCTCCCATTACAAAGTGGCTTGACTTGCTTAAAGACACAATCCTTTAGTAGTAGACATGGAACTAGAACTCAGATCCCCTTACCCTTGACTCCTTTTTCTAATTCAGAATGCTGCCAATGCCAAGGCTATAATAATTGGTGATAGAAGTCAGTACTGGGCCTTTGCCATTTTTCTCCATTTGCTAGTTCTATTCTGAAGCCTAGGCTTTCCTTTTTTTGAAACATCTTCAGCAAGTGTCTCAGTATCTTCAGGAAAATCAGAGGTGACTGAAAGATTTGGTTAGTCTGATTTGTCATGACTTGTTAACAGCAGCTGGTAACACTGAGGCCTTGATGCCGCCTGTCAACTTAATAACGGTGTGTTTAAGCACACTGTGTCCTGCTTCAGCTTCAAAGTCTGTCTATGAGGGAAAAAGCAGTAAATTTACATGGTGCGTGAACTAGAGAAGGCTCCATTTTTTAAATCTTTCCCTCTTTTCGTCCAACAATTAGCTATTTCATACCCCAGTTAAATTATTTCTTTCTATTATTTAATAAATAAGTGTGAAACAAAATAAAATGATACTTTTGTCAGAAAGTTTCTTTTCTGTTATTCACAGGTTTTCAGGAGAGAAATGAACAAGATCCATGAGTTGTCCAAATAGCAGCTTATTGTGATTTGGGGAAAATTAAATGCTCTACCTGCCCCAAATTATCATTTATCCACCTCTCACATTACCTGAAGTTCTCAATTTGGTTACTCCTTCTGGTAATAAGGCAATTTCCATTTCACAAAATGAAAATGTGATATCCCAAAAGCATAACATTCATTTATTAGCATTCATTAATACCTTAAACCAAATATTATCATCATCATCATCATCTCCACCTGGCTCAGAGCAAAGTCCTGAAGGAATGAAATTTGTATGGGTAAAATTGATTGATAAAAGATAGTATAGAGGGAAATAGAAACAAAAATCTAGAGCTTGGAGGCAGCATTATAGGAGGAACCTGGGCACTAACAGGAAAGAGAAAAATGGAGAGAGGGCATCAAAGGACAAGGTTTGCCTGATTCTCAGTAAGCATTTTCCCCAGACTTCTTCTTAGCTGGCTTTATTTCTTTATTGATTTTTTTTTTTTTGCTGTTTATTGGCTGACAATTTGGAAAGAATAACAGCAATTACTATAACTAACATATTTTGAGAACTTACTAAGTGTTCAACATTGCTTGAAGCATTCTACATTTGGAGATTAGATTCCATTAATATTCCCATTTCACAGATGATAAAACTGAGGCCCAGAGGTTTAAAGAATCTCCCTAAAATCATCCAGTGAGTAAATGATAGCATCACGGTTTTAACACAAGCAGTCTGTCTCCAAAGCATGTATTTTCAATCACTGTGATCTACTGTCTCTCAAAATCACAGCATTTGTAAGCAAATGGTAGGGTGAATTTTCAAATTCAGATATTCTGATTCTAGATCATTTTACTATAATAGCTCCTGGGCTATTGAATGAATCTTTCAAATACATCAGGATTTACAGTCACGGACACTCTAATGATTCAGAAGTTTCTTGGTTTAGAATTTTCCTAAAGTTGCAGCAGTCCAGTGTCTTAATAACAATGCTCTGTTGATTTAATATAAAATGCCAGTCAGACAAAGGCAGTTGAAAATCTCACAAAGTGTTGGGCAAAATCCCTGCCCAGCTGTTATTGTCCCATACTGAAATGGGGAATTCAAACTAAATTACTTCTTGTCTCTGTAAAAGGTCAGCTGAAAAAAAAATTGTTTAATATAGCTCCTTCCTGTATATAACCAAACACTGCTAGTGCCCAAGTAACATCAAAGATAAACCTGAAATCTTGAACTTAGGAAATCACTGCACAACCTTTAGTTGTATTTTGCAAGGCCCTCTGAAGAGCTTTTTGGTTATTATCTAATGAATCATCGTAGACATTCAACCAGGTTTTCAACCCTTCCTACAAAAAAGAACTTCTCTGGAAATAAAGCAGATGGCATGTGTCAGATCAATTAAAAAAAAAGTGGTTGTAGTTTGAAGAAATGCTTGCTCAACTCATCTCCTCTTACTTAATGATGGAACAAATTTTGATAAGATGGTCCACTTGGGGATTGGAGAGAAGAATAAAATGTCTTTTAGGCCAGTGCTACTGGAACTCAACTTCTTGATGATTCTCTGGGAGCTGAAGAGATGAAATAGAATTGCTGAATGCAGGGAGATGGGAAAAGCTGAGGGAAGGAGCAGCATGAACTAGAGAAGGCTCCATTTTTGAAATTTTTCTCTCTTTTTTTCTAATAATTAGGTATTTTCATACCCCAATTAAACTATTCTTTCCTATTGTTCAGTAAATAAATGTGAAACAAACAAAATAAAACAAACAAAAAAATACTTTTGTTTTGTCAGAAAGTTTCTTTTCTGTTATTCTCATGTTCTCAGGAGAGAAATGCCTCATCTGCTCCCTTAATAGGTTTAACCTAGCTTTGCTTGTGACCAACTTTCTTTTCCATGGAGGCCTTGAAGAAATAGAAATACATTGCAGCAGAGATTCCCAGTCTTTCTGTCAAGCAAAGCTGCTTTTCATTTCCTTTAAAGCACTAAGGTGGGGATGGAGGTGGGGAGTTTCTAGCAGATGTTTCATTCCTCTTTGGGGAAGCTGTCCACCCCCAGACCACTGACTTGAGCACTTTCAGATCAGATTGAGCTTCCAAATCTTCCAGCAGAGTCAATGGATTCACAACTCACATACCAAGATTTTTCTATTTGATGAAAAAGGGAAAAACTCTTAAGAAAAAGAAGAAGCAACTACTTTCTGTTTCCCTTCCCTACAACATGTTCTGAGCACCAAGCTAAACTCATTGGCCATCAGATTTGGTCAAAACAGTGACGTTGACATCTGGAATTCTTTCTTCTTAGCACTATACCATCTTTGTATATATCCCAGACCAAGTTTCACATAAATACCCTTATTGTCCTAGGTAGAGTTTTCAGGATTGCTGTCCTGATTGAATGAGACATTCTACCATGTTTTCACCTTATGGAGTGCCATCTTTCTGCTAAGGTAATAACTTCTCTGGAAATAATATGCTGATTATAGGTGCTCACAATCCTACTGTTTACTCTTAAACCATTCCTATTTCTTGAGTTTTTAGAATACAAAACTATGCTTCTGTTCTAAGTTGGAGGACATGTAATGTGGAGATAGAGAAACTGTTTAAACTCTCCAGGTAGCCATGCTAGGATGATTCCCTAGAAATATATAACCTATAGAATTGCAGATTTTAAAGTTAGAAGGAAATTCAGTGAATCACTCAATCAAGTTCAAATGTCTTGGATAGAATGATGCCATTTTACAGATGACACACAGAGGCCCAGAGATACTAAAGGCTTTATATAAAGTTACCTGGTCATCTCCTAATACTAAGAGCTAGAGAGACCTTGGGCCCTTCTGCCTCCTACTTTATGCTATTTTATAAATATTCAAAGAAACATATGATGCCAATAGATAATGGTTTATGTACCTGTGGTATTTATAAGAGAAGAAGAATGGAATACTTCAATGCAATATAGAATTCCTGTGATATGAATCCTTTCTGATTTCTAGCTTAATTTGGCTCCTTTAAGAATATAACACAGTCTAGGGTTATGCAACCCTAAACAAGCCCTATCCCATCTGATCTCAGAAGCTAAGTAAGGTCGAGTCTGGTTAGTACTTGGATGGGAGACTACCTAGAAAGACCAGTTGCTGTAGGCATAAAAATAAATAAATACATACATACATACATACATAAATATAAGAATACAAATAAAAAATAAAGAATTGTAAGCTGACAAGATCCTTGCAATCTGTGAGGTCAACCAAGGGTTGCCTCACCTAAAAAAATAAAATTAAAAAAAAAGAAAAGAATCTAACCCAAATTCAACAAAAGTAATGCCCTGCAACATAGTCATTTTTTATGGATTAATGGCTTAAATAACTGACTTCATAGAATATAATGTTATTTCTTACTCCATTTTTGTCACCCTTATTTTGTAATGGTTCTCTGTTAAAATCTTGTAGTCTTCTCCCATTTGCCTCATGACTTGCCAACTCAACTTGGCTTTTTGCTATTGCTTCAGCCCTTCCTTGATAGTTGTGTGAGTCCTCAAAAGGTCATATAGGTAACACTATTTGGGGGTCAGGCAGGTCTCCAGGCCTTATTTTCTATATGCTGCTTCTAGACAGCCCTCTCCCAGTCTACCGGTGAGAGGTGCAGAATTTTTCTGGTAATAGTTATGGTAATTACAAATTTCAGAGCTCTATACAAATGGCTTTTGTCATCATTGTAATAAAGATAGACAGGGTTTAGAGAGAATGAGGTAGAGAAGAAAAAAAATAGATGGTAATGTTAGTTTGTGGAGTTCCCATAAGTATTATCTGGAGTTCTAGATATAGAGTTGAAATGCAGATTATGAACTTGAATTATGAATTTTGAATTACTGCAGACAGAAAAAAGAGCATTCTTCAGTTGATATAAAAATACCCATTCCCACACAGACAAATGTGGGAAAGGATGCCATATGGAACCTAAGAGAAGATGGTCATATTTTAGAGAACCAAATAAGTGCAAAAAAAAAAGATGCATATAGAATAAAGATTTTTTCTTAACCTCAAGTAGCTAGCATTCCCTAATTACTTTGTAGAAAAAAGTAGGTTTGTTTAAGATAATTATTATCATCTAATATTATTGTGAACATACATAATTTAATATTATTGTGAATTTGTGTTTATATAGTTATATTGCATTCAAAATCTGTTGCTATTTAACAAAATGCTCCAAAATTTAGCAGCTTAAAACAATAAACATATTATCTCACCATTTCTGAAAGTAAGAAATTCTAGAGTGGCATAGCTATGTGATTCTGGTTCAGAGTTTCTCATGAAATTACAGTCAAGATATCAGCTAGGGCTGCATCATCTGAAGACTTGGATAGGCCTGGAGGATCTGCTTACTAGAAGTCTCACTCACTCATTGGATTAATCAATTCCTTACTAGTGTTGCCCAGAAGTCTCAGTTATTTATCAAATGAGCATCTCCATAGAGCTGCCTGGTGGCCTCAAGACGTAATAGCTGGCTTCTCCCAGACTGATTGGTCCAAAAGACTGAGAGAAAGACAACACTCAACATAGAAGCTGTAATTTTTTTGGGGGGGATGGGAAATTTTTTATTGCAGTAAAATATATTTGACATAATTTATCATTTTAACAAATTTTAAGAGTACAATTCAGGGACATTAAGTACATTCACACTGTTGTGCAATCATTGCCACTATCCATTTCCAGACCTTTTCATCATTCCAAACAGAAGCGCTGTACCCACTAAAAATAACTTATCTACCTACTCCCAACTTCCAGTAAGCTCTATTCTACTTCCTGTCTCTGTGAATTTGCCTATCCTAGGTACCTCATATAAATGGAACCGCATAATATTTGTTCCTTTGAGTCTAACTTATTTCACTTAGCACAATGTTTTTAACATCTATTTATGTTATAGCATGTATTAGAATTTCATTCCTTTTTATGGCTAAATAATATTGCATTAAATGTATATACACATTTTGTTTATACATTGATCTGTTGATAGATATTTGGGTTCTTTCCACCTGTGCTGTAGTCTTTCAATAACCTAACCTGGGAGTGACAGACCATCACTTCCATAGCAGTCTATTCACTAGAAAAAAGTCATTAAATCAAGCCTACACTCAAGGGAAAAGAAGGAAAAGAAATATCAAAGAATCTGTGAACATGTTTCTAAAAGTATAAAAGGTAATTAATTTTACCATTTGCCCATGATTTTTTCCATTGGGTTTGGTCACCGTTCTTAATTTCTCTGATGGTTTTATAAAATTCTGAGTTTAAGAATCTTTTTAGGGAGTACACTCAGAGTAACCCCAACCAGAGCATAGTGTCGAAAAAAAGCAAACTGGAAAAATGACATGCTGTGTAAATATTTCTGTAACAAGGCTTATTTGGCTTCATGAGGTATTCTAGATACAAACCTAATTTCTATTTTTTAGGTGAGGCAACCCTTTGTTGACCTCACAGATTGCAAGGATCTTGTCAGCTTACAACCCTTTATTTTTTTCATTTTATTTTATTTTTATGCCTACAGCACCTGATCTTCCTAGGTGGTCTCCCACCCAAGTACTAACCAGTCCCGACCCTGCTTAGCTTCTGAGATCAGGCGGGATCAAGTTTGTTCAGCGTGGCGTGGCCATAGACTGATACAAACCTAATTTCTGTGCCACTCTTAGGCTTGGATTTGCCAGCAGAAAGAATGAAAGTAGGCCTGCCTCATGTGTCATTCTACTCCTTAGGAGTGGGTGCCATTTCGACGGCAATAGTGGCTGTGGCATATGTGTTTAGGGCATATTCAGAGTTATTCCTGGTAGAGGCTGTCTTTGTATATAGTTAGAAAAAGGCTTAGTCTGTAGTGACAAAAATAACAACAACAAAAAATGATTCTCCATGCCCCACTATTACTTTTTATCAATCCTGTAAATGTTCTTATTTTCTTCTTTTAAGACTGAAACCACAAGGCTGAGCTCTTTTGCCTTTTTAATATATTACACTACTTTAATTTTCTATTTTATGATGAATGTAAAGAATTTGGAAGTAGTGTGCAAAGCAGGGAGGATAAAAAAAAGCAATTACCCCATGCCAATTATACTAGGAAATAGTGGAGGTGCCATTCCTGCAGCATTTCTGCCCATTTTTCTTCATTACTATAATGGTGGTCGCTTTCCTTATTACCCAACACATTTCTCTTCATTACCAACTGTGGTGATAGGGGTGATGATGAGTGCTATTTACAGCTGGAATTCTGTGAAAGGCCCAGCAGATGAATAATAATTATTCAAACAGATACGTGGAGGCCGAAAAAGGCAAGTGGTTAAAGTGAGGCTATTGTGTCCCAGAAAAGCAGGAAAGTAATTTATTTTAAAGAGAAAGGGCATTTCATATACCTCAGTCAGAGGCTATCCTGCAGTGCTGGATTGGAAATGCTTGTCTAAGATATTGTGTGTTCTCATAAGAACTGGCCAGGAAACATCAAACAAATCCCTAGGACTGTTGTAACCATAGCCTCACCTGCCGAAGAGGAAGAAAAGCTTTTCTGGAGTCTATGCTCAAAAAATAACTCACTACTAACACCTCTGTATTCAGTTTTCTATCTATCTGAGGCAGTCTTGTTAGGGTAATATTTATAAGGCATATTAATTATCATTTATCTATCTACCTATTTTAGAGTTCTCTAAAAGAGAATGTGAAAGAAAGAGATTTATTTTAAGAAATTGGCTCAAGTGACTATGGAGGTTTAGATAATCTGATGGGGTAGGCCAGCAGACTGGACACTTGGGGAAAACTCGCAGTTTGAGTTCAAAAGCACTCTGCTAGAAGAATTCTTTCTTGTTTAGGAGAGGTCAGCCTTTATTCTATTAAGGCTTTTAACTGATTGGATGCGGCCCATCCACAGATATTATTATATATAATCTGATTTACTCAGTCTACCACCTGAAATTTATTCTCATTTAAAAAAAATCACAGAAACATCCAGAATAATATTTGACTAAATATCTGGGCACTGTGGCCCAGCCAATTAACTATCTCTATCGATTGGTCGATCGATCAATCTATCATCTATCTATCTAATCTATTTATCTATCCTCTATCTATAAATCTAGACTAACAAGGTACAAAGAATTCATGACCCACAAATAAAGATACCAAACTGGGTTTTTACCTAATGACAGTCTTTGAATTCATTCATTAAGATTTCTTTAAGGGTGTGGCCATTACTTGAAGAATACAACAGCTCTACACAGGAATGGAGTCTTGCCTTCTATCCAGCTTCCTTCCAGACACTTACATTGAGGGGGAAAATTACTTCTAGGTCAGGAGTGGATCTGTGAGTTTGGAGGAAAGGCATAACATATATATGACTGGGAATTGTGGTGAATTATTATTAAAGGACACCTTTCAATTTAAGTGTCTAATTGCTACTCTTTGACTTTCTCTCTAGCAATGGCACTCAGTTATCCCATAGCAATCCTGCTCAACTCAAAAACTGTTGAAACAGGTTGCTGAAGTTACAAGCCAGACAAGTACGAGCAAGTCAGCTTCCCAGATATGGGCTCACTGACAGGGCTTCAGTTAACCCCTGCTGGCCTAAGCATTTGGGGAGGAGACCCTAGGAAAAGATTTCCACTAGAAGGGCATTGGCATTTGCCAAACTCTGACAGTGTGTGCAGCCTGTTAAGAATGATAGAGGCGGTGTTCCAGCACAGCAGGCTTTCAATATGAGACAGAGGGATGAAAGGAGTACAATATAAAAACAGTAGGTGAGAATGGATGTATCACACAGGGAAAAGATGTTAGAGGAATATTGAGGTATATTAATTCTCCCCCGGTCCCCTCAAGTGCAATAGCTTTAGTGAGAGCAAAGAGATGCTCTTGAATTAGGCCCAGGCTCCTAACAAGTGCCATAGCACCATCTGCTTGGTAGGAAAAAGCATAGGAAGTGGGACAGACCTGCACGCCAACTGCTGATATTTTCTTCAATAATCTATTTCCTCAGAAGCCCTCACAAGCTGTCATGTGTGGACAAGTACAGGGAATTTGATATCTTTTAAGTGATGTTTCTCCAGGATTAGGCTACTCCTGCAGGCAAGATGGCATTCACCCAGTGGCTTTTGAGATAATTTGCACTTTTCTATGGGTTTGAAACAAGCAACAGAAGCAGCAACTACCTGGCACCTGGAAAATCCTTCATAACGATCTGAGTCTGGGGAGTGCTCTCAACCTACTGTCTATGAGCAAACTGTCAGACCCTGTCCATGACAAATGTTCACCATTGAGCTGAAGGAACAGGATCTTGTACTTTCACACCTATCTCATTATAACTTCAATGAAACAAAGACAAATGAAAGGTAAATACCCTGTAGGGGTGTGAATCAACTATATTCCTGAGAGATAGAGCTCAGGGATTTTCTTAAATAGCTGGCTTCAGTCTTTTTGGCTTAGGTCTTTTGATTTATTTTCCTTAGTGTTTTAACAACATGCCATTTCCCTAAAACAATTTCCTGAGTCCTTGAGCAGGAAGCTTGTTATGGTAATTTTCCCTATCTAGACCAAACTAGCTGGAGTCCATCGTGACTTTGACATGGCACCAGAATCATTTGGAAAACTTGAGTGAGCTTATTTTACTGACTCTGGGTAACCTTTGACTTTTCTCTTCAATGTTATTTCCCCATAACTCCCCCTTTTTCCTTTCTACTCTTGCAATACCTTTTTGATTCCCCACTTGTGCCATACTGGTTCCAGCTCCATGCATCTAAAGGAGTTGTTATTCCTTCAATATGGAACATTCATCCCACCCTTCTTCAGATGTTAATTATATCTGACTCATCTTTAATACTCCTGTAAAGCATTATCGCTTTCAGGAAACCTCTATGAATTCCCAGAATGAAACAAATACCATTCCTCTCTATTATTGCTCATAACGCTCTGTAGATATATGTTATTATCTTCCATGTTCATTTCTTTCCTTGCAATTTTAAGACCTTTTTAAAAAAATCTTTACCCTCAAAATTTCCAGACTAGAACCACAGTGGACACAGAAAATTTTTATTTTGCCCTGAATTCCTATATCTTTGTATTTTAAGACCCCCATCCTTAAAATATTTTTAATTTTACCAACAAATTTCCTTTGTTCACTAAGATATCATAATATCAGCACCTATACATTGCACAACACTAAAAGTCAATCCTGATATAAACTGTGGACTTTGGGTGATAAGGACGTTCCAGTATAAATTCATCAGTTCTAACAAATGTACCACAGTGGTGGGGGAAGCTATGCATGTGTAGGGATCAAAGGTATATGGAAACTCTCTATATTTTCTGCTCAATTTTTCTGTTTATCTAAAGTTGCCTTAAAAAATAAAGTCTATTAATTAAAAAAAAAAGATACAGCAACAAGTAGAGTCTGATTTCCTTGTGTAATCATGAGATCAATTTTGGATTAAAAATCCCATAGCAATTTTTAACAGTGATAGCATCATTTGTATAGTACCAATAACTAACATTTATTGAGCACTTATTATATGTAGACAATTTTTAAAATACTTCATATGTATTAATTCATTAATTCTTCATAATAAGTCTGTGGGTAGAGACTATTATTGTCCACATTTTATAGGTAAGGGAACAAAACACAAAGAGTTGAATCACATTGCTAAAGATTGAAAGTTAATAAGAGATAGCACCATCTTCATTCCCTTGCAGTGCAACCTAGATTTGAAATTTTTAACCACTGTGCTATTCTGATGCTTAATCTAAGTAACTTTCCAAATCAAAGACTTTAAAAGACGGATAGTGATTGGATTATAAATTAGGAAGCGTCTGGCTGCAAGTTATAGAATGCCCATCTTACTTTGAATGCAGACAGACATTCATTATCTCACTTAGAAAAAAGTGCAGAGCAGGTAGTTCTTAATTTTTTTTCTCATAGCTCTAGGTTGGCATCTCTTTGGCTTTACTCTCATTGTTGCAGGATGGCTGAGAAATCCCAAGTATCATTTCTCATACAATGTACAAAGCATCTGCCTTCCTTTTATGAAGGACAATATTTCCTAGGAGCTGAATTGTGTCACATGGCCACCCATAGCTACAACAAAAGTTAGGAAATCTAGTAACTGACAAAGGAGACCAGCATCTTGAGCTGGCTATGTTGCCTCCTGAATACATCAGAGTTCTGTTAACAATCAAGATGAAGGGATAGTTTTGAGGTGAGCATTGTGATTATCAGCCACGTTGTGCTTAAGAAAACCAGTTCTGCTTTATTTTAGTATCTTGAATAAGAGCACAAGGAAGGTTATTTTTGATGCATGATTTCTCTACTTTTTATCCACCCCAACATACCATGGGATATAACACATTCCCACTAATAACAGTGCCTCTAAGCACTCATTCCATAGAATCCTGTCCAAATCTTTGAGTTGATGACTTCAGAACTGAGGAAAAATCTTAACCTAGATAATGGGTCCCACTCTCAGAAATATATCCAGATGGTGCCAGAAAATTGTATAGGTGTGTGTGTGTGTGTGTGTGTGTGTGTGTGTGTGTACATGTGCTTCATTTACAAAGCAATTCTGATACTTACTTAAGTTTAAGAATCATTGCTTTGTAAGGAATATAGTCAATAGTATTATAATAACTATGCATGATGCCAGGTGGGTCCTAGACTTAGCAGGGAGATTACTTTGTAAGTTAAGTAAATGTCTAACCACTATGCTGCACACCTGTATGTCAACTGTAATTGAAAAAAAGAAGAATCATTGCTTTAGTCTTTCCATGAAGCCTAAAACTCTACTAGCATTTCAAAAACCATTATATGTCGCCTCAAATTAGTTACAAAGTTAAGTAAAATCTACCTTTTTTCCTGTAAATTCAGCTGTACCAGTTCTCTCTCAACCCATACTGGACCTATGGATTTTATTTTTTAAGCTAAGTTTAGAACTTTGTGTTTATATCCTTTTACATTGTATCTGTTAATTTTAGAAGCTACTTCTAGACTGCTCATTTTATTGTGAATGCTAAACCAACCATACAAAACCTTAGCTTAAGCTGTATGTACAAATTTAGTCACTAAATCTTATACCCTTGCAGATTTCTCGAGTAAATTTCTGATACAAAAAAAATTAAAAAATGAAAAGAGCTGAATCCAGAACAGAGTCCTGCTTTTCCACATTATAAGCCTTTTCTTCGCATATGACAGTCTATGACCTTTTATAATTATAAAGTAGATCACACCATGCTCCAAATTAAAATGTCCAAATGAATTTTCTTTCACTCTCTGTGATCTTCAAGACTACATTCTGACTGGCCTCCTAGACTTCATCTGCCCCCTTTATCATTCTTCCTGTATGCCAACCTCATGCCCTATCCAGGTCTTCTTATACTTTTAAGTCTCTGGGTTTAAAATGCTCTTACATCAGATCTCCTCATGGTTGTTCTCTTTTAATTGTCAGGTCTCAGGTCAAATATCAATCTCTCAGAAATGTTTTCCTTTTCACTCTAGCTAATATGCATGCTTTTTCTTTTTTTTATTTAGTGCTTACAATTATATTTATTAGTGCAGTTGCTGTTTTATAAAGACAGAATATTGTCTTGTCCATCCATGTATTCCTAGTACCTAGAAGAACATTGGATTTAAAAGGGTGTTCAGTAAACATTTTTGAAATAAATAAAAGTATAGAACCTTTTTACTTATTTATAATGATCCATTAATCAGCCCCCTTTGTACATGATTATTCAGTTAGCTACCAGTTCTGCTTATGTGCTCATATTATCCACAGGCATATCAAGAAAAACTTCACTCACATGAAAAACATTAAGTACGCCAATGAAAAGATAGGGTGGCTGAATGGATAGGAAAACAAAACTCCTACATGTGCTACCTATAAGAGACTCACTTCAGATTAAAAAACACATAGACTAAAAGGAAGGGAATGGAAGAAGATATTGCCTTGATGGACCTAGAGGGTAACTAAGATAGAGAAAGACATATCACAACAACAAAAATAGATACAAACTCATAGATACAGAGAATATTTTGAGGGCTACTAGATGGAAAGGGGGTTGGGAGATGTCAAAAAAGGACAAAGGGATTAAGAAGCACAAATGAATAGTTACAAAATAGACATGGAGATATAAAGTGTAGTATAAAGAAAATAGTTAAAAATGTTGCAATAAATATGTTAGGAGAAAGAGAGTTACTAGATTTAGTGGTGTGACCCCTTTGTGAGTTATATAGATCTCTAATCACTATGCTGTAAAACTGAAACTAATATATTATTGTATGCCAACTATAATTTTAAAAAAACTCTAATTGAATTGTACAATGTAAATATGAGCACCTAATTGTCTATTATATTTCAATAAAGCTAGCGGGAAAAAAGACTTTACCAAAATTCATTTTTATTGCTGACATTCATGTGTAATATAACTGTAGTATTTTCCTAATATGTATATATGTGTTCATCCAAAAAAGGAAATCAGATTAATTTGACAGAACATTTCCCACGTAAACCCATATTAGTTTCTTATGATCATCTTTTAGCTCTCTACTCTAGAATTTACATCACTTACACTGGTTTTTAGTTTCTTGATTTCTCCTCCCTGAAATAGTCCTTTGGAAAATCATGCTGTTTGTTGATCAGCACTCTCCTTATTCCTCTCATACTTAATGGTTTCTAAAAGATTATTTCCAGGGTCCTGCACTTACATTCATTTGGTCTTTTGTGTGATGAAGGTAGCAAAGCATAAGATTGCCCGTCAGTGTATGGGGTCTAGAGGAATGCTTCTCAAACTGCTATGTGCATAAGAATGACCTGGAGATCTTACTAAAAGGCAGAATCCGATTCCACAAGTCTGAGATTCCACATTTTTAACACACATACGCTGACTGGAAGGCTCTGGAGTCAGACTCTCTGAACTCAAGATATTTAGCCTCCCTGGGCCACAGTTTTTCCATCTGAAAAATGAGGCTAATAATGTATCTTCCAGGTTTTTGTGAGAATTAAATTAGAAAATATATATCTGGCCCTTAAGGCAATACCCTAAAACTGATAATCAACTTTGGCCATAATTATCATAATTATCTAGACTTGAGCTCATGGAATTGTTAAATGCTTTCTTATCATCTGCTCATCTATCTTGAGTTTTAATTCTCTCTTTTAAACTGAATTTTTGCTTTCCATATTTTCCACTTTTCTGCTTTTTGATGATAAAGATGAAAACATAAAGAAATGAAGAACTTTTGCTTGTTTTTGTCATACATTAACTATGTCCTGTCTACCTCAAGTAGTCAGCTTTAATTTTTACATTTTCCTCTTGTTCTAGTTAAACTTTGAAATATTCTATTTAATGTTCTTGGCATTTTGGTAAACTTCGATTCACTCTGACACTATTCAATGTCAGGAGTCCGTTTAGTAATAACAGAATCATTATACATTAATTATTGTGGATAGCTAAGTGATTCATTAAGATCAGTTTGTGTGGCCTAAATGAACAAGAGCTTCTCACACTCAGGTTCCTGCTTCCCAGGTAAGGAGGCCAGATAATTATAGGTGAGCTTTTAATTACCACTGATGTGGGACAGATAGGACAAGTTATATAGTTTATTATCAGTTCCCCAAGAACTCACCACACCCAGGTTTAAAGACAATTTAGAAAATTGGAGTGGTAATGAATGGGATCTTTGCTGGTGCAAATTATATCAATTTTTACAAAGCTATTGCCAAATCTCAGTTTATTTGGATAAAAATAACAGAGTCATAATGTCACTAACATGCCTGATAAATCATGGCTATGTTGAGTACTGTGAAAATTAAAGTGATAAGTCTGCATTTCTCAGAAGGAAGCAATCATTAGATGAAATGATAAGTTGGAAATCGTCCACACCTAGGCCAGTGGCTAAGAGCAGGCAGAGCCCAAAGCAAACCACTGTGTGAACTCCAAATAACAAAGACAACTTGCATTTGCATTCAATTTAAGAGATTATAAAATCTTCCCACATACATTATTTTATTTTGGTCTTCCCAGTGGGATCTCAAGTAATTCCACAGAAACACTTCTTTTAAAACCTTATGGAATAGTAGTCAATAGTTGATTGTGTTACTTTTGGTCCTCTAGGAAATGTCAAAATGGGATTAAACATGCAAGAATTTTCTTAAGGGAATTGCCTGTGTTGCAGAAAATGGGAGAGAGAGCTGGGATAGACTGGGTGAGCCATCATGGATGATGCTTGTCTAATCCTAAGTGAAGGAGAAAGGAAGGAAGTATTGAATGGAAGCATTCTACATTGCAATGAAGTCTATCAGAGACTTGGCAAGGACCTTGAGGAGTTCTTAAGGCAAAGTGAGCTGTCAGAGAATCCCATATCATTCAGGAATAGACCTATTATAGCATGCCTGCAATGGATTTCAGTGAGCCACAGCTAGGCACTTTGGTGAATAACACATCCTGTAGTTAGACATTGTTAGTGGCCTATGGTTCAAATCCATGCTCCACCATTAATTAGCTATGTTATTTTAGCAAATTACTCTGCCTCTCTCAAAGCCTCATCTTACTCATTTGTAAAACGGTAATAATAGTGGTGCCTCCTCTGTCATGTGGATTAAATGAGAAAAGTAATACATTATTACTTTTTTCTGAGGCTCTTGATCCCTTACTGTGCCAACTGCTTCCATAAAATAGGGGATCCAAGCCCATTCTTCTGATTGGCCTGTGATAAGGCTGAAATTTATACACTCTCTAGGATAAAGGGTTTTCTAATCTCATTTATCAGTAAGTATTTAAAATATTTTACCTTTTAGCTTTTGAGTATACTTCTTGTTTAAATAATGAATATATATATATACATATATATATATATAATGTCCCGACCCGCAGGACTTAGTTATTCGTGGGGGGACGAGGAGGATCCGACCTAAAAGAAAATGGGGGCGAAAGAAGAGCGGAGGCAAGACAAAGTTCTGATCAAGCCTCCAAATTTTATTACAAAATGGGGATATATATATACAGAGAGGGAGGGGGTTAGAGAGATACTTATAGGCAGGGGATTGGTTGAGGGAAGAGGGGCGCTCAAGTGGGGGGAGGTGATGTGAGGGGTAGGCGGTGCGGATGTCTTGGCGCGCGCGGGCTCTTGTCTTGGCGCGCGCGGGCTCTTTGTCTTGGCGCTAGGAAGAGAAGCAGGAACCTTACAGGCCGTGGCCATTTTGCTTCTCCCGTGTGGCTCCCAACATATATATATATATATAACAAATAATATAGTAGGGACACAATGAACAGAGCCTCAGGAACATGTTAACTAATAATAGCAAAAGATCTAATATTGTGTCCTTAAAGTCCTAGAAGGAAAAGAGAAAAAGTATGAAGCTGAAGAAGTGCTCAAATACAATGGCTAAAAGCTTCCAAAATTTGGCAAAAGACAAAGCCTATAGATTCCAGAAGCCGAGCTAAACACAAAACAGAATAAACTCAAAGAAACAAAAAAAATTTTCATTAAGACACATCATAGTCAAATTACTCAATACTGAAGACAAAAAAAAAATCTTAAAAGCAGTGAAAGAGAAGCAACACCCTACCTATAGGAGAAAAACAACTCAAATGAAGTGGATTTTTCATCAGAAATCATGACGGAAGTACTACAGTATTTTTCAAGGGCTGGAAGAAAAGAACTATTAGCACAGAATCTTATATCCAGTGCAAATATCTTTTAGAAATAAAAGCAAATTCTCAGATGAAGAAAAACTAACAGGATTTGTCATCAGAAGAATTTTCATAAAAGAATGGCTAGCAGAAGTTCACAAAACAAAAAGAAAATGGTAAGAAATAGACCTTGAGATGTTAGAAAGAAAGAAAGAACATTATGTTTTACAGTTGAAGCAAATATTATAATATTATCTCATGTGGTTCTAAATATATATTGAGAAAGTACTTAAGCTAATTACGTTTTAAACAGGTAATAAAAGGCACACAGACCAGAAAGGAAGAAATAAAATTTCCTATCTCCAGATGACAAGGTTTTCTATAAAGAAAAAAAAATGGAAAAAACTCCTTGAAGTACTAGATGAATTTACCAAGAAGACAGGATACAAAAAGCATACCAAAAATAAACTGAATGTCTATATACTAACAATGAACACATAGACACCAAAATAAAAAATATATAATATTATTTACAACAGGGGTCCCAAACCCTTAGGCCATGGACTGGTAACAGTCAGTGGCCTGTTAGGAACCAAGCCTCACAGCAGGAGGTGAACAGTGGGCCAGCAAGCCAAGCTTCATCTGTAGTTGCAGCTGCTCCCCAGCAGTAGCATCACTACCTCAGCTCCTTCAGATCATCAGGCATTAGATTCTCATAGAAGCACATATCCCTGGTGCTAAAATGTTGGGGACCACTGATTTATAATCAATAATAATTTTTTAAAAACTGATGTACTTAGGTATAAATTTAACAAAATGTGCACATGAATTCTGTGCTAAAAACTACAAAACACTGATGAAAGAAATTTAAAAAGACTTACTTAAATAGAAAAACATATCACATTTAGGAATTGAGAGATTCAGCATAAGAAAAATGTCAATTCTCCCCAATTGATCAACAGATTTAACCCAATAGTAAAAAACAAGCAATACAGTAGGAAATAGGCAAACAATACAAAGACACATTTCACAGAGAAAGTATACAGATAGCAATTAAGCACACGAAAAGATGTTCAGCATCATTAGCCTTTAGATGAAATTAAAATCTTAATAAGATAGCACTACACACTTATCTGCTTATATGACATATGTAAACTATTAATATAAAAATCAAAGCATGGGAAGTATATAAAACATATAGTATACTATAAAAAGACAAGTGCATGGGCCATTCTTGAGCACTACATTATTTACCAGATATTTTTATGTGCATTATCACACTTTACTCTTAAAACTCTTTCAGCAGTAATTTAAAAACACATAATCAATATTTTCTGGTTAAATAATTAAATTATTGACTTCTTGAAAAATTTAATGAATAAATGAATGCATGAACATATGAATGGTGCTATGGATTGAATGCTTGTGTCTCCCCCTGCGCTTTCCCATATGCATATGTTTAAACCTAATCCCCAATGTGATGGTATTTAGAGGTAAGCCTTTGGAAGATGCTTAGGTCATGAGAGTAGAGTCCTCATGAATGAGATTAGCAACCATATAAAAGAGACCCAGAGAGTTCCCTCAATCCTTTCACTATCTAGGATTCATCAAGAGAATGGCTATGAACCAGGAAACAGACCTTCTCCAGAAATGGAATCTATCAGAACCTAGATTTTGGACTTCCTAGTCTCCAGAACTGTGAGAAATAAATGTCTATCGTTTAAATTGCCTAGTCTATGGTATTCTATTATATATTCTATTATCGTGCCACAAATGGACTAAGGCAGATGGACAGATATATGTTTGAAATCAGTGAAGTATGAAACAATGGAAAACAGAAACATTTACAAGTATGAGGTTAAGGAGCTTATTTTAAGTGAATTCTGGTCACAGTATCATTTTAAAAACACAAGGCCAGAGCAGAAAGATGCTGGAAGC
Organism: Macroglossus sobrinus; assembly: GCA_004027375.1. NCBI lineage: Eukaryota > Metazoa > Chordata > Mammalia > Chiroptera > Pteropodidae > Macroglossus > Macroglossus sobrinus. The sequence continues at coordinate 345,401 of PVKZ01000389.1, read as the reverse complement.
TCAAAGAAAATAAGAAAAATGAGTCATACCTTGTAAATTGTAAACAAGTACTCCTTAAGTAGTAGGCATTTTTGGAAATAGAACATAACTTTTTGGAATAAGTGCATGATAAAAATGTTTTATTTAGACTTTTTCTGTTAACTGTTGTATGATCTGATTATTTGCAGGGCTATCTATGTATCTTTGATCTCTCAGGCTCTTGGCTGACCACACCTAGAAAATCAGTTATTTGTTTTCAGCGTGCCAAGAAATGCAATAGCAAGCTTTCTGACAAGGACAGCCTCTAATGGAGCAACATGTGTGCTGGATGACCATTTGCTTGCCTTTGACCCTTGACAGGACTTGACCTGTAGCTTCTGAGCATTCTATTTCCTAGCTTTGGGTCAAAGGTCACCACACTTGACCTGTGGCCTCAGTGTGATCTCTGACTCCCAACTCGAAAGCCCCCAACTGGTTTTGATTGTTCTGCACAATCTGTAGTCCCCTGGGGTCCAGAAGAGCTCTTTCACTAGTTCCCACCAGCTGTTGCCATCTTTGTTCTCTCTCTCTCCAGGTCTTGGCCAACTGAAATCTGCAACCCTTAACAATGGCATGGTCCCTCTGAGTTTCCTTGTGTGCTGACTTTGATTGAATGCTAATAATGATTATTATGAGTACCCTTTTTCTGAAATTCTAACCATGCTTCCACATTTATCACCTCATTTAGCATTCAAGAATCCCTTGAGGGGGATTTCATTTATCCCTTTCTCTTTGGAGATCAGAAAACTGAGGCTCAGCTAAATTGAATGTAACTTGCCTATGCTCACAATGCCAGAATTGTCAGATTTTGGACCTGTTATTTTTACTCCAAATCTACTTTCCTGAATTTCTATTTATTAAAGATTCTGCATAGGACATTCCAGTGTTGGTCTGGGTACTGAATATACACATTGTAAAAAAATCTTTGTTTTAGTTTTCAAAGTTGTTACATTTTTCAATACACCAGATAGTTCCTGTGCAGATTTTAAGTCCTTTCAATCTTTTCTATTACCTAACCACAGCTGCAATTACTAGTTCCATGAAGCTTTTGCCAGCTTTAGTAGGTACAAACATGCAGTACCTCACCTCGATCCTCTGATACTGTTTAGGATATTCGTGGGAAACATGTCACTAATGCTTGCACAACCCAGAAGTATTCAGGAGCTAATGCCCATGAGTTCACCCTTAATAAACATGGTGTGGGAGCCACCAAGCCACTCCCTGCTTTCATCACCCAGCGGATAGCTCTCAAACGCATCTGCTAAACCTCCTGCAAAGACCCTGTAGCAACAAATACCAGTTAATCATAGCAACAATAGACTGAAAAGGCCATCTTTGTTTCCGATTCCTTCCTTCCTTGTTTCACTTCCCTTACCCCTCACTCCTGCTGTCTGAGATCACATTTCTGAAGTAACTACCCCCTCATAAGATTGATTTGGGCTGCGATTCTGGAGAAACCCAGGCTGACCTCCTATCAGTGAGTCTGAATTATTTTTTTTAATATGCGAGTCATAGTTGTACATCTTGCATGTCTGCATAATGTGCACAGAATTAATTAAGTTTGTTTGATTTCTTAGTCAATTGATTTGGTTTAGATGGAGATTTTATAACAATGCAGTCAGACACTCCTTTGGAATATATTACCAACATATTTGTGTGAAGCTTATTTTTTTGCATTCATAAGGGAACTTGTATTAATTAAGTAAGAGGATAGATTAGTTCAAAAGTTTCCTGAGTGGCTGTGAATGCTTCTTACGTAAATGATAACTAAAATTTTTATTTGATGATTTAAAAAATATATATACTAATAAATTTATAGCTATTCTTCCACATTTCAGGACTTACTTTACACTCCCTATAAACACTATCCTTAACAAGATGTGTAATGTTTATATCACATTATGTTTTAACACCTATGCTCTCTTTAGAACATACTTACTGGCCATCTGAGTTCATCTGACCACTGCTTCTACAACTGACTGAGGTGAGGAAGAAGGTAAACAGGATGAACACTGTGGAAAAGCTTCCTGATGATTCTGATACTCACACCTGACCTTTTGTTTACCCTTTGCCCCCTTACACCACACATGACCTCACACCTGTGGTATATGTCAAGCCCAGATGCAAATAATGTGATGGAACAATAAAAGCATTTCTATAGAATACTGCCCTTACAATCTCTTTGGATAAAAAAGAAAACCAGGTGAGTGAAGTCAGTGGAGGAAACAAAACTGAAAATCTAATGACTTTCTTTTATTTTATATATCCTTAAGAGACTCAGTTAAATTGCTTTTTATGAAATCTTAGCAAGTAAATTTGTATAAAAGCAGATAAGCTTAGAAATTCTCACATCCTTCAGAGAATCAAATTCTAGGTAATTATGATCTGAGAATTGATGGTTGTGGTTTATTTTGAATATCAAGCAATAAAAAATATAGAAATAGAGATCATATATAGATTATACACCATGGCTGATTTTCTTTTTATAGTTTTCCTTTGCATTGAAAAGCAGTCATCTAAGCTGTATAAATTAACTATTACAGACAGCACAGAGCTGCATTATTTGACCAAACGGCAAGATTAGTAACATCAAAATAGTATTTGAAAGAAAGGCTTTCTTTAGCTGCTTTACTATCTCTTGTGTTTGGTACAAAACCTAGCATCAGTGTTCATGAGGAAGTTAAGCCAGTGAATGCCAGGCTTCAAGAGAGACTTTCTAAAATATTCAATGTAAAAAACAAAATTGAAAAATTGAAAAATATACACACAGACATATATGTACACACACACACACACACGTATGTACGCATACATAATACATAAGAAGAAATAGCAAGATAATTTGTGATAGCTAAATCTATTTTTTATCTTTACCAGAAGCATTTATTAAGTATCAGTTTCTATGTGGCATGCTTCAATATGATCCAAATTTCTTCCTTCGATACTTTGTTTTAACTTCTGCTATAGCAACTGTGACATTTTATTACAGTTTGTTGCATATCATCTATTTTCTCAACTAGGTTATAAGAACATAGAGGACAAAGGCCTGCCCAGTGAGCTCTAGCATGCATGTGGCATGTGGAGGACAATAAATAAATGTCTTACTGAATAAATTAGTAAATAATTAAAAATTATTTGGTAGTTGAATCTATACTAGTGATATCCAAGCTTTCTTTTTGGTCTCAGGACACATTTTGGGTCTCCCTGGGGAGGCTGAGATTCTGTATGTATTGTGATTCTCCTTGTAAGTCATATATAAACTATTAGCTTAAGATAGAGCTAAATTATGTAAAATGTTATAAAATACACAGCATGCCATAAAAGGCAAATGCATAGGCCATTCCTTGCGTCCTGTATTTGTTATATATCATTTGCAGGGTACTTTTATGTTTATTTTCTAATTTCACCCTCACAATCTTTTGGGACAATCACACCCTCCATTTCCAGATCAGAAACCTCGTGTAATTTGCCCAGAGAGACAAAGCCAGGCACAGAATCCAGGTTTCAGAATCTAAAATCAGGGCTTATTTTACTGGAGTTTAGCAGCCGTCTTTCTTTAAAAATATTCTGAAAAATATTTCAAAGGGGAAAATATCCAAATAAACTATTTGGCATTATATCAATTTAACACAAAACAACCTGTTGATGAACAGAATTTCATTCTTGACTATTTTGTCATCTTGTAAATATAAGCATAGTCTGGTTAAAAATGAAAAATGTCTTTCATAAGATAGTTGTTCAGCTCTGCCCCTGGCATGTTCCATTCAGTACAGTGTTGTTATTTTTCTTTTAAATCTTCTGACTTCCTGTTTCAAATGCAAAAATGACCCAAGCTCCTTTGTGTCTTTATTCTGTAATTTATTTTTTTAGCTATTCCTCATGCTTTATTAAAATTTTTTAGTTTTTGCTTTTAAAATGTGTTTGTGGTACAAGTACTTGTTTTGATATGAGGGGATTGAAACTTTTATCCTGAAAAACACCTTTAATTTTATAGACATCAATAAGCTACTATACTTTGCTATATTGAAATTTACCTTATAGGTAATTTTTTTTAAACATAGCTATTCTGCAAAATGCAACACCTGTTAAGACTGAGAGAAAAGAAAAGGAATAAAGGTATAAAAAATTATTTTGTAGCACCATAAATTCTTTGATCAGTTGTCTCTTTTCTTATAGCCATTTTTCCCCATTACTACATTTTTAAGACTCCAAATGGAGAATTATAATTCTAGAAGGTGATGGAATGAGCTGAGCTCCACAGATGCTTAAGGCAGCTAGTTTACTATTAGATTTCAAAGGCAACGATTCCAAACTGGTGCCTGAGGAGATTTGTTTTTATTTGGAAAACAGAGAACTTGAGATGAATAAAATGATAGCTTTACAAGTTCTATTCAGAACTACGTGAATAAGTGGCTTACACAGCCAAATGTATGGATAAACAAAGGAACACGTCAACTGATATTCAAATCTCATTATTTCTTTAATGTAATCTTCCTGAGTGTGCGATGAAATAATTTCTACAACTGTGTATAGAGGAATAGACAAACAAATTACCAAATACAAAATTTTAACAATTTATCATCCAGTGTATAATCCTCAACAAGAAATGCTAACTATACCTGATTCTTCCTCTAACATTTTACCCGTTCCCTTTATTTGAGCAACTGGAGGTCTCTAATGACCTCACCACATCGGACTGTGGTGGGACTAACCTCATTCAGCACAAGCAATTGCTCATAATTGGGTTTTGTGAACTGTGCCGAGTGTTAGGTGTTTTCTATTGAAAGTGTCTGCTACGTGATTCCCCATGAGTCCCATCCATTTTGGCTTTTCATTTCTTCCAGTAATATGGTCACATTCAGAGCCTCAGAATCTTTACAATGTGAAAAATGGAGTATTGCTATTATCATATATAAGAACATGTCTCAATTGGGGATAAAGATCTATCTGCTTTGAGATACAGGGGTTTAAATGGCCTCCCTAGCTAAGAACTAGTGTTTGTGCATTTAAATAATGTCAAAAAGTTCAGCTATTTTTTAAAGCAGTTGATCCCAAGTACTATTCCCATGCTGATTCTACTCTTACCCATCCACTGTGAAAGACTAAAACAAAAGGTTTTAATAAAGCTATTTTGTTTTAATTATAAAATTCTACTTTTTAGTGTCATTTGTATGAAATGTTGTGGGTAGCTAGTGATAATATATTGGTTTTTAAATCCCTACTTGGCTAAACTAAAGAGTGACAACTGTATGTCAGTTCTGCAATAATTTAGATTTTGCTGATCTATAAAATCCAAAATTTACTATCAAAATTTTTTTTCAAAAATGTGTTGAGAAAATTAGGTATTCTTTGGATAAAAAGACAAAAGTCATCTAACAAAGTTTCATAAATATTACACAAATGAATCTCAGATTGAGTACATATCTAATGATAAAAGGCAGAACAATAAAAACCATTGGACAAAATAAATTTTAAAAATATTATTATTAGGCTGGGAAAAACTAAGCAAGACAAGAAACCCAGAAGCCACAATAGAAAAAAGTAATAAAAGGACAGATTTCACCTAAAGGTTCCCAGAGTATCCATTTTCCAAGTCCCATCAGTTTCAGAAATCTCAGTTGTCATAATAAAGAATACCCACTAATAAATATTTATATCTCTAAGCCTTCTGTGATTTATATTGTATCTATTTCTACTCATTGTGTCGATAAATAAACAATTCAAATTCAATATAAATTGATTGCTAAGTGATATTACAAATCTTATCAATGTTTCAGGATTTTGTGAAGTTGATTACAGAATTGTTTGAATCATAAGCAAAGTCACTGACGAATGAGAATCCAGAAGAGCTGGTCCACTTACACCTACTATAGAGGTCCTTAGGCAAAAAAATAAAGCCCTCTAATATTTTTCGCAAAGCAGGTCCTCTATAATCATCTTGGGAAAGCATCGATATTGTGAAGGGCTTATTAAAGTGCTAAAATACAAATTTGACTTATATCTTACCCTCTATCAAAATAAAATAATTAAGTTTGCATGTTTTAAGAATTACTTATTTTTGGAATTAAACTTAATATAAGTCAACTTAATTCCTTAATTTCATTTTCTTTTAAAGATAAAGATTAAATAAACTTCAACATTTTCACTATAGCATTTTTGTTCATTTTTAAGGTGGAGCCACTTAAAGTAGACTTTTTGAATTAACTTTCTTTGGATAATTAAGACCACCTGTTCATAAACATTAGCTAATGAGAGGGAGAGAGAGAGATCTAGATAAATGAAGACTGAGAAAAAGTATTTTCAGCACACACTACTAATAAAAAGTATCTTTTATATCTTCAATATAAAAAAGAATATCTTTAAATAAATATATGAAAGATAAATACCCAGTATAAAATAACAATGAAAACTATGAATTTAGGGATAAGATTATGAAAACAGATTGTGAATTCAGAAGAAATATAAATGGTCAATAAAGCTATGAAGAGATGCCTAACTTCACTAGTATTCAAAGAAAAGTAAAATTAAATCAGTAAGCTAACAATTTCACTCATCGGGTCAGCAAAAATTAAATATAAATATATATATTTATTAAATCTAAAATAAGTACACTCCTTGACTTGACATCTAGGACCATTTCACACACTACTAGCAAGGATACATAAAAATATGTGTATAGGATGTTCATTGTAGCATTATTTGTAGTGGCAAATAAAAGAAAATTTCAATAAATGTGGTATATTTATATGGTGGAATTTCAAACAATCATTAAAACAATTAAACATGATCTGAAAAATGTATAAAATATAGTATTATGTGAAAAAAATTAGAGCAAGCAAATTTGTTTAATATTATTTCATTTTTGTGAATTCCTACACACACACAGAAACATGCTAAAAATCAGGCAGGATATTTACCAAATCTTAATGGTGATTATCTTTGGGAGGTAGAATTGGTAGAAAATGGGGCGATTCTCACTTCTTACACTGTATCTATTTTTTAAATGGTGAAATAATGGGTAAACTTTGTTTTTTTTTCAGTATTTTCAAATAAAAAAATAAAAGAAAGAACAGCAATGTCTAATAAGAGGCTGCAAATGATATCCCAGCTGAGTACTATGTCTGAGAATGCACTGTAAGCCAGGATTCACACGCTTGCCCTCCTGAACACGTGCTCTCTCTCACAGTCTGGTTCAGGTCCCTTCACCTGGGGCCCAGAGACCTGCAAAGATCTGTGAATGAAATTCAGGGGGTCTATGAATTTGAAAGAGAAAAACATTATATCTGTACTTTTATTAACCTCTAATCGAAATTTCTAAAATTAAGAATATAAACAAGCTTCAGAAGTATTAGCAATACTTTCAACTTTGTCACCAATAGAAATCTCAAATATTTTCATATCTCATCACAATTGTTATAGATATCTCAAAATATTGCTATGAACTTCGCTGCCTTCAAAATCATCTTAGTCATTTTAGACCTTAAACTAGATCTTGTCTAAACATGTCTATTACTATACCACAAACTTTAAGATTTTAAGTATTTTGATAACTGTTTATTAGAATCATTGACTTTCTTTGCTTTTTTTTAAAAAAAAAAAAAAGCATTTAAACACGATTTGGAAAAAGAGTCCATAGGGTATACGAGACTTTCAAGAGGGGCCATGGCACAAATATAACAAGGTTGAGGATCTTTAAGTGAATTAAGCTCTTGGAGAGAAACATTGGGATGTAGTCAACAAGGTGCCAGGTTGGAATTTAGTGGTTTGCTGCTTACTCTTTACACTCTGCCTAAAGATGGCTTTGAAGCCTTTTGAAACCTCTAATCTGAACCACAAAATTTCTGGATGCTAAAAAGATGATGTTCAATGAGCAGGCAATGAGTAATTTATTGAGCTGCATTTACATCTAGAGGGATGGGGTGGGGAAAGTGCAGAGAGAAATAAACAGGGGATCAAATAAATAATTACAGATGGAATTAAATTCTATAAAGAAAATAAAGGACCATGGAAAAGCCTTTGGATTCTTTTCTAAGTGTATCAGGAAACCACTGGATGTTTTAAACAAGATGGAAAACTGACTGCAGGAGGATAAAAGATAATGGTGGTTTGGAATATGGATATGAAGAAGCAAAAATGGAGAAAAGTAGAAGGAAATTAGTTTTGTTTTGTTGTTGACTAATAGTTTCCTCATTTATACTTAAAGAATAGAACACTCATTGAAGAGATTATAAAACTATTACCCCCAAATTTCTAGTGTATCCTGTAGATTAGATAATACCTGAACAATTCCATTAAACCATGAATCAAACTAGTTATTTGACATGCTATAGAGAGGTAATAGTATAGCTGGATATAAGCTTTGGCTGGCAGAAGTCCTACAGAAGATTGAGCTAAATTTTGTCTGTAGATACAAGAAAAACAAAATTAGATTCTGTGAAAACAATATGTTGACAAAGTATGCCATTTAAACTCATCAGAAAAAATTAGGAATCGTATTGTATTCAGAAGATTAAGGATAAAGTGTCTTGGGATAGTATTTTCGACATGATACATGCGTAACCATGATGCAAGATGGAAACTTGCTAGCCAGTTCCTAGCAACGCTGAGGATCTTTCATAACAAGGAGCCTCTCAGCTCAATGACACGCAGCTCTCATCAGCAACAGCTGTGTGATCATTGTTAGGGCCTGGCAGCCTCACAGCTTTGGCAAAGAGCCTTTTGTTACAATATCACCAGAATTATGTACCAGAGATCTGACCCAACACAATTATGTTGCTGCTTCTATTGTTGCTGCTATCATCATTACTATAGCTACCATTTATTGAACACCTACTCTGTGCCCTGCAGTTACTAAGAACTTTATGTATATTATCTTATTTAATCCTCAGACAAGCTCATGAGTGAAGTCCTACTCTCTATGATGAGTCCAATGTATGTACTGTATGAATTACATATGTCATGGATGCATTACATGATGAGTAAAAATCTGCCTATTAGACAGGTGGAACATTTCCATCACTGTAGAAAGTTCTGTTTGATAGCACTGGGCTGAATGCTTAAGCAAATGTTCCCTGACGTCCAATTCAGTAATCATTAGCCACGTTAATTACTGAGCTCTTAAAATGTGGCTAGAACAAATGAAGAAATGCATTTTAAATTTTATTTACTTAAAATTTATTTACAATTTTAACCTTTTATTTAAGTTTGTGTAAAGATAAACTCAAACGGCCACATGTGGCTAATTGGCTACCATGTTGGACAGCAAAGGTCTAAGACCAAGTTTACATGGCGAGCAAATAACAGATGTAGGGTTTCAATCCCGAAATGATCTGGTTCCAAAGTCATGCTTTAAAAATTAGTACTAGTTGGGGCACTGTAAAACATGATGACATGTTTGCATCATTAAAGCTTTTCAGTTAATTCTTATAGCTACTTTCTTGTTTATGAGCCCAAAAGAGCGCAAAAGGCTGGTGTCATGAGCAATGTGCCACTGGAAAGTCTATAAGCAGTGCCACCTACTATGGGCACTTTGGTGTTAGAACTCCTTGGTTATGTCTGTCAAGCTAACCTAATGAGAAAATAGGAAGCACAACTAATAGAGAAATTATTGGTGCTAGATATTTTCTGTTTGGTCCCCTAGATCTGCAACCACTCTGTTATGGTGTCAGGATTCTGACAGTCTATGAACCTCTTAACAGGGTTCCTTGCACCCAGGTTCTGGTTGGTTCCAGCCAACAGAAGTCCCTGGTTATACTTGAAAGGTAGGAGGAGAAAGGTAGGAGGTCATTGTTCCTCTCATCTCTCTTTCTCTCTCTCTCTCTCTCTCTCTCTCTCTCTGCCAGATCCTTGTTGAGCAGTGCTGAATAATTCTATTTGAGAGCATAACTTCCAGTGAGTGGCTCCCTGGTCAGCTGCAGTCTCATCAGTTTCCAATAACCATTTCTTCCCTTTCCTAGCCAGCGAGGACTTATAATAACTTTCCACTGTTGCCAGACCTGGGTGCTTCACTAACTCTTCTTGGTTCCCTAATGCTATCCACACTTTCCTAAATAATTATTTTACTAAACTCTCTTCTGCCATCTTTTTTGAATGCCTCATTTTTTTCTTGCTGGTAACTCTGATGGAAACACTACTTGATACTTTTACAATATAAAAATTATTACCTTGCTTATGAACTAATAATAAATAATATGGTATTTCATAAAGTAGTTATCACATATTCTTAGCCACAAATATATAGCACATATAATGGCCTGAATATATAGCACATATAATGGCCTGAATTTTATTTTGATAGTAAAAGAATCCAAAAAATATATATAAGCAGGGATACTCATTGCAGCATTTTTTTTTCTTTACAAAAAAGTTAGAACAAAATCATATGGCTATCAGAAGAATTGTTAGATTATAAAACTTGTTTCATAATGAACACTATGAAGTCATTAAAAAGAATGAATACTTTTAAATACAAAAAGGGAAAGATAACTATGATGTAACTTTGAGCAGAAAAAAGTTATCAAACTCTACATACAATATATTGCAAAATTACTAAAAATAAATGTAAATTCATTTATTTATTCAATATATATTGAGTATATTGAGTATCTACTATGTGTCAAGCATTGTTCTAGGTGCTAGAGATTTAACAGGAATCAAAACAGACAAAAATCTCTGTCCTCACAGAGTTTGCATTTCATTGGAGAAAATATATAGTTTATTAATAGGTAACATATGCAGAGATGTGGGTACAGAGTGTTGGACAGGGGCACAATGTTGGATAGGGTGGTCAGGAACAGCATTACTGAGAAAGTTATATTTGAGTAAAGACCTGAAGGAGGTGAGAGGGCAAGCCATGAGCATAACTGAGGAAAGAACATTCCAGGCAGAAGAAATAGGAAGTGCAAAGACCCTGAGGCTGATGTGTGCCTAATATGTTGGAGAAGTGAGTGGTAGGAGCCATGTGGCTACAACAGAGTAAGTGAGGAGGATAGTCATAGAAGAGCCTGGAGAGGTATTTAACTATACATGTTTCTACATGGACTTTAAAAGGTCTGAAAAAAAAAAACACCAAACTCTTAAACCACTTTCTGTTTAGAAAGAAAAAAAGTACAGCTAGCTTCCAGTGTTAATTTAATTTTACATAAACATGCTTTTTAGGATGAAGCAGATCTGACTGGTTTTCAATGTAAAAATAAAATATAAAAAATGTTTTTGAAGTTATTTCTAAACAGAACTTGTCCCTAACCCTAATGCAACAGAAATGTGCACATAAATCAGATTCATCAAATGAATCTTCGGCTGACAACTGTTCAAGTTCGATATTAGCATCATGCATAGAAATGCTATGTGTTCTAAGAATTGACATTTTCAGTGATAAATGGAAATACCACTGCTAAAAACAGAATGCTATAAATAGAATGATGTCATTTGTTTCCAAAGACTATTGATATACTAGAGCAATGTGAAAATAATGATAAAAGCAAAATATTTCGTGGTGAACTTTGGAAGTAAGATTAGGACTGTAATCCCTAAGCTATGTAGGAGTAAATGCTATAGCCACAGTGTTGCCAGCAAATATTCTTGGGGCAAATGGGAAATGGGTTAACAGCAGTTGCTCCCAGAGAAAAAAGAACATTCTTTCTTTTTTGAAGAAATATTTGGTTTTAATTTTATACACTGATATATTATTGTTTGAGTGTTAAAATAGATGAGAGTGGCTACTAACATTTTAAACTGGTTTGTTTTTTCAGAAAACAATTGGAAAATGAAAGACCACATAGAAGTCTAGTACGTGTCAAGAAATTAAAAATAACTCTCCAAAGTACCAATATTTTCACAGAAAGTGATTCAAAAAGTTTTGGGTCAAAATTGCCTATCTATATTACAGGATTATTCTGTTAAAACTAATCACAATGACCTTGGTTCAATGAGTTCCATTTTAAATGCCTGCTATAACAATGACAGGCCTACACCGATTATTTAAATCCCATGCCTTGCTATACACTAGTCTCTGACAGTGCATTTGCATTTACTTCTATTGAATTTAGAAAACTTGTATATAAGAATATTATGAGATGCCATCATTGTAATTTGTTAAGCAAACCACCAGCCTTAATAGAAGTTAAAGATACCCTGAAGCAAGTTGTTAGAAATCGGCTCATGTAACATGTTAAAGTCTTCTTTTGGTATGTAACTGTATGTTCAACAAACGTCCTTCAGCGCTGCCACTGAGGTAACGTCTCAAGGCTTATTTCAACTGACCACCACTGAGATTTCAGCCTTTCTCACTCTTTGCTCATTTTTATTAGAATAATAAAACTATGGGACCTCTCTCTTTCTTCCCCGATGCTTTCTTCTTTTTTCTCTCTTTCCTTCCCAGCCCGAATCTCTCTGTCTCTCTCTCTTTCTCTGTCTCTGTCTCTGTCTCTCTCTCTTTCTTTCTCATCTATCTATCTATCTATCTATCTATCTATCTATCTATCTATCATCTATCTATCTATTATCTATCTATGCTCATTTTCTTCTCTCCTCTCTTTAAATTCCACCTCTTCTACCTTTGGTTTCCCTTTAGAGTCCCATGTTCCTTTTTCCCACATACAGTTGTCCCCATTTATCCACAGGGGACACAGTCCTTTTCAGTAAATACAAATACTATCTGTAGTTTTTATCTGCAATTGGTTGACTCCATATATGTGAAGGTTTGACTGTAGAGTCAAAAGTTATACCCAGATTTTTGACTGCACGGGAGTCAGCGCCCCTCACCCCTCATTGTTCAAGGGTCAACTGTATATATTATGTTTTTTCCTATACACATATGCTTATGATAAAGTTTATTTTATAAATTAAGCACAATAAGAGATTAATAATAATAACTAATAAAATTTAAAAATTATAACAATATACTTTAATAAAAGTTATGTAAATGTGATTGATCTCTTTCTTTCAAAATATCTTATTTTACTGTAGTCACCTTGGCACTTAAAGGAATACTTTACAGCTTCTCTTTGGCATATTTGAATTATTAGAATCACTACTCTTGCATTTTGAGGCCACAGTAAGTGTTACTTGAACACAGCACTGTGATACCATAACAGTCACTCTGATAGAAGAGACAACTAGTACGGAGTGTACATAGCGTGGAGACGCTGGGCAAAAGGATGACTCACGTCCTGGGTGGGACAGAATGGGATGACAGGAGATTTAATCACACTACCCCAAACTGTGCACAACTTAAAACTTATGAATTGTTTATTTCTAAAATTTTACATTTAATATTTTGGACTGCAGTTGACCAAGGGTAACTGAAACTGTGGAAAGTGAAACTGCAGATAAAGACATGACTACTATATCTTTTTTAAAAATTTATATCAAATGTTCATAACATGAAGTTGAAATATATTTTAATAGACTTTAATTTCTCAACTTATTTCTTAAAACGAAAAGAGAGAAAAAATGGCAAAACTTTAAACATATAAATAAATTAATATCCTGTCTGCTTATTTTTAAAAAAGAAAAAAAAATGAATACAAAGGCTTGTCCAGATGAATTTCTATCACTATAAATGAGGGCAAGATATGCACTGTACAAAGACTGGACTATAGGTAACTCAGTGGGGTATTTTTCTGGAGACCAACATTAAGACATTAATTAAAAGAGAACTTTTAGAAAAGAATATTAACTATGTGTGTCAGTGGTACCAGTCTCCATTCCTGTGCCTGAAACACATTGCCAGCCTATCACGACCCTGCCCCCTTGTTCTGGTTGCAGCTTCACGATCCTTCTCAACACAGCGCTCCAAGCAGCCCCTCCCTTTTATTGGCATTAAGGGTGTGAAACGTATTTACCATCCTGCTTTGGAAGCATCTCTCCTAGAGCCTTCGGACATTAAGACTGGGCCATAACACTTCTCCAGGACTACAAGGTAAAGACAGAAACACTGTTTGCTTAGTCTTGGGGCAGTCCTTCAGAGCTATAACTTGGATAAACTGGTCAGGACTTTGCCCCTAGGCACCAAAATTCAATGGGCAAAATTTTAATAATTTTTAAAGGTTCTATAATTTTTTCTCTGGCATTACTGCCTCTCCAGCTATAGGAGAGAGAGTCCTCTAGCCAGACACAGACCATTTGTACCTGATGTATTGTATGGAAGGAGCCAAGGAACAGAGATCAAGAAAGGGTTGCTCATGGCCCAGTTTCCCTGTCTCTTCTGCTTCTTCTCTCCTGTCCCATAGCATGCCTCAGCACACTCCTATTAACTCAGGACTGCATTTTGTGTGTATTGGCCCAGATCCCAGTTACTATTAAATGTACCTCTGGAGTTACTTAGTCTTTCCATACTGGATAATGGAACCAGTCTCATGATATAGTATCTCCTTTTTTACGTATGAACTGGAGGTCTTAGAGCTAAAGCATAATTTGAAAATACGAGTCAGAGCCTTAAAAAAATCTGTCTTCTTCAAAAATGATAAAAGTTTTGTTCATTTTCATGAGAACCTCCTTTTCAATGGTGATTATAGTAAGTGGGAAAGAGTACTGAGAATGCTTAAAGTGTTATGGTGCAAGATTAATGCATTTATTTTATCTTTTGAGTTTTTATAGTTCTTACCACAATGATTTGGGAAGGAGGAAGAGCACTGGAGTTGAACTATAGTTGCCCCTTGTTAATAAAGGACTATTTATTTCAATTCTGTTTATTAATGTGGTGGGGATATTTTTGTTTATTCTTATTGCTACCAAATATAACAATATTGCAACACCTACTGAACAGGTGCTTGTGAGGAATGAATGGACCTAAATGAGAAAATACTTTTCAGACACTATAGTTGTATACAAATGAATAATGTTATTGAGGTTTTGTCATATAGTTCAGATTCTTCAGATTCTTCACTGGTTGAATTTTTAGACTGGCCTTTTGTAATTCTTGGGCACAATGTACACCTGAGTAAGTAATGAAATGACCTCATCAGATCCACATTTATGACCATTTCTTGCATCCCACATTTCCTCACAAACTTAAATTGGCACGTTGTTCCATTGATTTCTTTTGGGTTATGAAGAGACCCTAAAAACTTTATTTCTTCTGAGTAGAAACAGCCCAAATTAAAATATTACAGAATGAAAAGCAGAACACTAACAAAGCTTAAATGCAGGTAAGTTTAGAGCAGTGGTTTTTAATTTGTGCTTCCTGCTAATGGCTGCAGCAGTACATGACTTCCGTTGGCCAGGGGCACTTTTGCCTTCATGGGCCCTTTCCTTCATTTAAAAATAAATAAAATTAATATTTTTAGTCTGTACTGATATAAAAATGAATATATCCCAGGTTAGATTCATTATTATGCATTCACCATTATTATGTTAATCACTTTTTTCTGATTTTAAAAGTGATTGAAATCAAGCCACTTTCATTGTCCACTAAAAGTAAGGTGGGCTATAAGCACTATGCTTACTGTGCCTAATGAATAAGTTGGTTCTGGCATTACTTGGGAACTTGGAAATGCAAAGTCTTTGGCCCTATCCTAGACTTAACCAGAAACTCAGCAATGTGTGTTTTGTCAAGTCTTTCAGGTGATTCTGAACAACATTCAAGTTTGAAAACAAATGGCTTCAACAATTCCAAGCTAAATAGGTAGAACCTTACTCTCTAGGAACTAAAAAATTTCCTTATCAACTCCAGAGTTTACTGACAGAATAGGCAAATTGACCTTCACTATTTTGGGTCTGTTTTTAGAGTTCAGAATGGGCAGTCATCCTTTAGACTATTTGTTCAATTTGGCTTTATTACATAGAAGATGTTTAAAGCCTTAAAAAGTAACATCATACAATGGACCCAACCACTCAGACTTTAAGTAGTTATATACTAGTGAATTTATCTTGAGATACAAGAAGTTATGTACATTCTAGTTACAGTCTATAAACATCTATATAAAATGATACATGTGTTTTAAAAATCACTGCACTATGCAAAGTCAAGCAATAAAAACCACAGGCCTTATGAAATTGGGACATGTCGTTGTCAGTGACACATGAAAAAACAGAGATAGGAACCTAATAAAAACAGTAATAGTTTTCCCATTTTAGATGGTTAATAATGCACAAATACTACATATATTATGGCATTTTATCTTGAAAGGAACTTGAAGTTCTCTTGTGAAAGTGAGCATCAAAACTATAGCTTGTGATTTATTGTGAAATTATAGAGTTATCTGAGACGTGACAGAAAGTTGTAACACTAGGTGTGGATGAATGTAGCTGATGACACAGGTGGTAAAACAACAGCTGGTAGATGATGGGGGTGTGTGTATGTGTGCATTTTGTGTATTTGTATATGCAGCTTTGTTCATCTGGGTGCAGTTTTCTGTATTCAAGTAGTATTTCTCTCTCATGAAATCATGCATAAGCAAATGCAAAATTGGCATTATGCTCTTATTATTACCTAACAGAACAAATTCATATTCTTGAACAAGTATTATAGCAGAGCTGACTCTGTGTGTGTTTATAACATTATAGTTTCATATATAAATTCCATATATTAGTGTTTATTCCTACATCCGAAGGTGTATCCTGTGTTTCATGTCATTGTTTTATATACAACACTAAGCAAAATGGGTGAATAAGAGATTGTGTGTGTGTCTATTTGTGTTAGTGAATAATAAATTTTATTAGAAGTAATAGTGCATTACTCAAATATGATCCTAAAAATATTAGTTTGTATGTCAATCTAAAATATTTCAATTGTAAAATTTATCAATATCTGTGTTTATTAATTCTAACAGTGACTAAAAATTAGACTAACTTTTTTTCTTAATTTTCCACACTGGAAAAGATTATTGAAACACAGACTTTGTCAACATGCAGAAATAAATGTTTCTTTGTTCTCCTTTGTGATACCAGTCATGGAAGTTTTAATCTTTGCCCCAACAATTGTTTTAAGGAATCCAGTACAGGCAGTCATTGCTTTTCATGGTTTTAATATGCACAAATTTCAGTTATCATGATTTAGTTAAAACACCAGTCCCTCAAAAACGTGATTCAGATTTCAGTTACCATAGTATATTAGCTGTGAAGAATTCCATAAAGTCCAGACTTCACTGTTAGCTCTTCAGTCAGCAAATCACTAAATAAATAACAGATTCACCTCATGACTAGTTACTGATAACACCACTTTTTTCAAAATTTGTCATTTTATTGCTCAGTGAGCTTCTGCTATTCGGTTCATGTCTAGACAGCAAAACTTATAGTTGTGTTGCCTACTCAACTATTCCCCAGTGATAAAAACATATAGGCCTTTAAAATAATAATAATAATAAAGAAAGAGAGTGTTGGCCAAGAAAAGTGAAAATGCAGTAAAGAAACAAAAAGTAATAGCACTGGAAGTGAATTTTGAAGTTAATAGAAATGGAGTTTTAGCAGAAATTAGCTGACTATGGGGAAGCTGACACTGCTGTAATTGGAAAGACTTTAAAAATGTAGCTAGCAGAACTCCAAGAAGGCAACTTCTCAATATAAATGAGGCAAATAGTTGAGACGAAAAGGATGAAGATGTCCCAGGGGAAGAAACACCAGCAAAAATCTTCACATTAAAGAAATGATTGGAGATATTTCATGACATTGAAAGTGCAAAATATAAAATGTTAAATGATGCGTGATGACACTTACTCCATATTATAAGGTATATGATGAGAATAAGATAAGAACTCTTAAACTACTCTTGATAAGTTGTTTTTACAAAGAAATAAAACATCTTACTTCTCAGTATTTCTAAAGGTTTAAGTTATAATATGCTAAATAAGTGTTAGTTTTACTGCTTTTAAAATTTCCTTATACATGTATAACCAGCAGTAAGATTGTTACGGTAACATCAATGGTAACTATAATGTTTTGACAAAAGATTTTAAAGGTCAGTGAACAATCATAATTTGTTTATTAATCTTAATTTGACTATTAAGATAGCTTTGCATATTTCATCTTGCAAGGTTATTTTTACCATCCTGTACTATGCAGAGTGAGGAGAGCCTGTATCACCCATGGAAAATGTGAATATACAGTTATCCCTGTGCTATCAACAGTAATAATAAATTTACTTAGAAGATGTTAGTTTTTTAAGAAAACTGGAATAATTTTGTTGCCTATTGCCAAAAGGCAATCCAAAGTCACCATCCAAAGTCACCGGTCTCTTTTTCATATAACTACCTGTTTAAACAATATCTAAGATACCCATTACATGAATTCTGACCCCATTTGAACTCTTCTAAGGCAATCAATTATTTTGGTGAAACAAAGGAGCGGGGGCAAGGGTCTGAGGGAAGCTGTCCAGTTATTGAAAAGAATTCTGTTTCATTGGCTTTGCGGAGTCTTGGAGCCAAGTCAACCAATGTTCACTGAATTCTTCCATTAAAAATATTTAGTTCAAATAAATATTTTGATAAGGTTTTGAACAATCAAGAATAATGTCTGATGTAAAGAAGATAGACATTTTTAACATCTTAGCAATAAGACACTGTATCATGATTATAAAACAGAAAAAGAATTAAGCAAAACTAATAGCTTTGTGATAATAATTCTTTATGAATGTTTGTAAATCACTATTAATCTACCTTAAGTTGAGCTTATTTCAAGAAATGTGCTACCAATAGGAGCTTTAAAAGCATTATCTTTTTAATAATTACCTACTCTGCCTACCCACATGATTTAGAGATCTAATAGTTCCTTTTAATCAATGTGTAAATAGGATTTTCAGATAGGTTCTTAATTAGATTGACACACAACTGCCATCTTCTGTATTTCACATTGAAGACTCAATGCTGGCTTTTCCTCAGAAGTCAAGTTTAATTGGAAAATAATAAACCCTTGACATACAAGCTCTATTTCTCCCACCAAACATCTGCTATTAGTATGGGTTCAACATGTTTTACTATACTGAGATTATAGGAATTTCTCTTTTTTAATGTTATTTACTGCAAGTAAATATTTGTGTTCTCTATGATTGTGCCAACATTTATAAGACAACTAAATACTCTGGGAAAAAAGCAAAATATTTTATTAATAAATCAGTCATTTTCTTAGTACAAAACAAAAAAATCAGTTTGATTTTTACCTTTTTTCTCTCTTACAAAATGATGACAATATTTATTGAAATTATTGAATTACCACGTGTTTAGACGTTGTGTAGACATCCCTCCAGCCAACATTAGGCAAAATGTTAAAGAAAACCTAAAAACTCCAATAAATTATTCAAAGAATTCTAAACTAGCACATTTTTACAGTGTGACTGAGTGAAATTTGTTGGGATTCCAAAAAACTAAAACCATCTCAATGAAAGTAATGCATGATTTGAATATTTATAAGGTTTTGGCAATTCTGTAATATTTTTGCTTTAGCAGAAGCAATTAAATATAAAATAACAAAAATAGAGAACTATATAGAGTGTGAAAAGAATAGGTTGAGGAAAAGTAAATTACTCTGCTATTTATTTATGTTTCTGTAATATCTTCATCAGGAATGATTAACATAGAATTTTCAGTGTTCCATGTATAAAAAATACTTCTATGGTAGTCTTATATTTTCCATGATCAGAAAACTCTGATCTTGAAGAACCAGAAGGAAATTCTGACTGCAAATAAGGAAAGCAGCATACTTAGACTGGTTCCTCTCAGGAAACATTAGATGCTAACACTTATAATCAGCCTGCCTGTTCTGTATGGGGCCATTTTTGATACCAACAGGAATGGTTAGTAGTGGCAAAATGTAGTGTGAACACTGCAGCTGCACAAACCAAGTGGCTGCTTCCTCTGAGTTGTCAGATATTGAACAGTGTTCCGTGAGGAACAAAAGGGAATGGCATTCTTTTAAGTGTCTACAGTGTGCCAAATACTCTGTCACTCACAGCCCCTATGTTATTTTATTAAAGTTCTTCACATCAATTTTATGAATATGTCTACTGGGCTCATTTTATAAGTAAAGAAATGAAGATTCAAAGAATTTATATGATAAATAAGTTTTCCAAGCAGAAAGTTGAATGAAAAAAAAAACAGATTATAGAGGATAACCACAAGATATATTTTATGTACTTTTTCCAAAACATGGCAAACAATAGTGCATATTGTCTAGACAGAATGAATATGGGCAAGAACGATGAACACCAAATTCAAAATAGTTCTTTTCTGGTAGAAGAAAATGGGGTCAAACAGAATGTACGTAGGGGCTTCTGCTCCATTTCTGTTTTATTTTTAATCTGAGAAGTGAGAATGTGGGTAAATCATTGTATCGTTCTTTATACATTTTTGTTTAGTTGAAACATTATATTTTAAAAGTATAAGAGAGGTCAGTGGCTTGCTGAAAGTCGCACAGCTATTAAAGAGGAGGTAGAGCTGGATTTGGCCCCAAGTCTTATTGACCCTAAAGGCTGCATACTCTTTGCTCTACTTTACACATTGCATCAGCTGGACAATGCTGAAGTCTTCTGGGGGAAACGCAGTTTACCTAGGAATGAAGGGATTGATCAGGAATCTCCCTATGACTGTGCACCTTTTCGTAGTGATGGAGTAGAAAAGAAGAAATCAAGTGAGCCTGTGTTTTATGGTGAAGGAACCCATGACACTTAGAGGAATGATAAAAGAAACTCACAGGAGTTCCATTCTTCACTTCTGTTGCTGCTGCTGGTGCTACATTCAAGCTCCCCCAGACAATGGAATGAGATGTTATTTTTAAAAAATAGCTAACTTATTAACCATTTTAATATTGTGATGAAGCTAAGTAAGTTGTAAAATTACATCACAATCATAATTCTTCTTAGGGATAACACCTAAGAATAACTAGATGCTGGCTGCGAAATTAATTTATGATATTCTTTTAAGGTGCTGCTGTATTAAATTAAAATTGACTTCATAGAATGCTTCTCTTTTTATTTCTCTCTCTCAATCACTTATATAATTGACAAAGAACTATGATTGGAACTGAGCCTGTGAAATATATGACTTTAAGTATTTTACTGTACACTATCGATTTATTGTCTCTGACTCAACTAATCAGTATATTCCTAGCATCTATCATGGACCCTGGCACGTGGAAGGCAGTCAATAAATATTTGTTGATTGAATATGAGAAATATTATCTGCTGTTTGCATTATTTATTTTTTAAGGGAGGCAGCGGAGTATAGTGATTAAGTCTTAGCAAGGAGTCAGTGGTTGGGAAGAAGGCCAGTGGAGTCATTCTATCCACCGGAATCCTCGCTCACTACTTATTGCACTTTGGACAAACTACTTAATCTCTCTACATCTCAGTTTCTGCTTCAGAAAAATTAGGATAATGTTAATGCCTTTCGCTTAAGTTTGTTGTGAGAATTAAATGAGATAATACCTCTAATGTGCTTAGAATAGTGAAAGTGCTCACTAAATTTTAGCTATTATTGAGATCATTTTTTTGTTGTTCCTGAGCTATAACCTGTGTTTTTTGAAAGGTAGACAGTTGTTATGTCTCATTGTTCTCTGAATAAGTTTGGATAAAACAAAAACAAAAACAAAATGTGCCTATTTTTTTTTCCTTTTCAAAATTTCTCTTTATTAACAGGAAAGTAACCATTCACCTACTACTGCAGAAGAAAAATGACTTTAATCTCAAAGGCAACATTAAAAATAGGAGAAAAGAAAACAAATCAATAAAGGCAAAGGTCGTAGAAATAGACGATCCTAACAGACAACAACGCTTCTGAGCTTTGGGCATATATACACAGATTTAAAAAGAAATATGCAAATAAATGAGACCTCTGGAAAAGGAATTACAAGATTTGGATACTGATATTCAAATAATTTCACGTCTTTTTCAAGAAGCCACATAACTGAAAATCCTTGAAATAAAATCTATGTCAAAGGATTTTTTTTCTAGCAATGTGTTTTCCTCTCCATAGGAGCCATATTAAATACTCCCATGCACACACACACACACTCACACACACACACACACACACACACACACTATGCCCTGAAACAGTTCAGCCATGAGAATTTAGTGGTTACTTTAAGAAAAAAATAATGAGGTAGCATGGCTAAGGTTAAGAAAAGCATATTATCATTATTGCTCCTGTTCATCATCAGATATGGCCAATGTCAGCCATTATAAAATATTTGTTTTAATCATCTTTAGAATTTTTTAATGATTGTTTAATATATAAAAGGTCATGGAAATCTGTCACTTAGAGCAGCAGCTTTGAAACTTTTTTTCATGATCCTCAGTAAGGAATGCATTTCATTGCAATCCAAATTATTTTTATTATTTCACTTTTTAAATGTCAGTTGTGAGCCACTAATTTATTTTTTACAATCTACTAATGGGTCATGACCCACTGTTTGGAAAACACTGTCTTAGGATGTTCTAAACTGAAGTACCCAGAACAGCAAGGGAGAGGGAAAATTTGGGGGGTGGGCAGAGTTGGGGGAGAAGTTTGAAAGAAGGAATATGATGGCCTTGCCCAGGTGCAAAAGTTCCTTGATGTTATTTATTTCATCTTTAAGATTTATCGAGCTTTGTCAATAGACACCCAACAAGACCATTTGTTTTTTATAAAAGGTTTTAAATCTCCCAGTATAATAAAACAGATGCTCCAGGGACACATGCTGTGTTATCCTGGGGCTACCTCTCTGCTAAGAATATGCACACTGCAGTCTGCAAAGCAGGCTGTCTTGGTTGATAAATGTACCCCCAGATAGTATGTGAATTTACCACAGGCTCAGGGCCTTTTGACTGTCTGACAATTATTCAGCACAGGTCACGTGGATGATCTCACTGAGAAGACCAGACATTTCCCTTTAGTCAGTGAACGCACGTCTGAGTGTGGGTCCTTTGCCTTTCTCTAGCACCTCAGGCCTGATGGCAGAAAGGTGCAGCCTATCGATGACTCAGACCCTCATTAGCCCACACCGCACAAGGAGCCTCCAGGCAGCCGCTATGGCGGGAAGGGCACAGGCAGTACTAACGAGGTCACTCTGCAACGAGCTAAGAAAGTTGGTCATGATGAACTAGATGATGAATGTGGAGCCATGGAATTAATCATTTTGAAGAAAGAACATGTTAATTCTTTTTTCTCCATGAAGTTGGCTTGACAGCAGCTTGCATTATCCTTCCCTTGAATCAGCCATCACCAAGATCACAGAGAGCCAGGAGGCAAATGAAGGAAAAAAATAAATAAACTAAGGGAGGGAGAACCCTTGCCATTTTTTAGGCACTTTTTCTTACAAAAAAAGAAAAATGCTAGCAGCTGTTTGAGATCCAAAGATGAGATGAACTGATATAGGTATTATATTTTCTCAAATAGGAACTCTCTGAAAGCTCAAACTTTTTCTTTGTGCAATGACACCCAGAAATTTGGTTTTGGGTATATGCACGTTAAAACAAAAACATAAAAAACCTACCTTATTAGAAACC
Source organism: Macroglossus sobrinus (assembly GCA_004027375.1). Taxonomy (NCBI): domain Eukaryota; kingdom Metazoa; phylum Chordata; class Mammalia; order Chiroptera; family Pteropodidae; genus Macroglossus; species Macroglossus sobrinus. Next base: position 321,967 of record PVKZ01000389.1, on the reverse strand, counting down.
CAAGAAAGATCCCCTTGATTGAACTATAGCTATAGCTAGTTACAGATACAGATATATATTGATAGAAATAAGCAGTGAGAATTAAGTAAAAATCTTTGTTTCATAAACCAAAAGTGAAAGATTGCTGCAATAAACGATTAAGATATGAGTATAAAATTTGTCCCTCTTTTTAAATTTCACTATGCTGGCTATTATTCCCAACCATAAACCAGGTCTTATACCTAAGGTAGATTTCAGCAGAATGCCTTAATGTAGTAATAAAAAGAACCCTGCAATTTGAAAAGCTGAGCTCTTTCTGTTTAAAAGAACAAAAGGTTTTATTTCTTTCATCATCAAAAGAATAAAGTACGCATGTGGAAATCTGGATTTTCAGGAACTTGAACACTGTTTCTCTAGCTAAGGACAGTAATGAATTCCAAGTTGAAGAAATTATTTCAGGCAGAAGTAGCCACCGTAATAATATTTAATTATCCCTAAAGAAAAAAAAAATAAGTTGGCTACAGAATTTGAACATGAAGTTGTAAAATAGTGGGACATGAATCTTGTTGCCTTCTGTGACATTTCTGTCTGCCAGACATGTTAAAATCCTGAATTTGAAATGTAAAATTGAAAATGTTTCATCAGAGAGTGTTTTTTTTAATATGTAAAATTTAAAAGTCAAATCAGATAGCAAAACTATCTGTTAAAAGATTTAAAAGATTATTGGATGACATATAAGTATTCTGTTGGAAGATTCAAGAAAAATAATAAGAGGACATGAAGATACCAAAGCTTATAAAATGCTAGTTTATCTTTTTCAGGCAACACGTATACAGGTACAGAGAGGAAAGGCTATCATTTTTGCCTTTTCATCCCAATTTCCTTCTCATACAGACACTACCCTCTGACTGGAAAGCCTGATAGCCATTTCCAGTCACCTACTACTATCTAGAAAGTAACTGAACCTGAACAGATTACTGATGTGTGGTACGGTCAGTTTCGAAGCCAATCATCAGGAATATTAGCATATCCTAGAAATCACCATGCTAATTTTTTTAAAGTATGTACTCTTTCTTTTTATATAACGCCTTCTGATATATTCACTCATTTTATCCCCACAAAAATGTAAAGCAAGAAATATCATTCTCATACTTTAAATGAAGAAATGAGATTCCAAGTTGTATTGCTCTCCAGGCTAGGTGCAACCCTCTCTTGTAAATTTTCAAATTGCCTGAACATTTCCTTGCAGCACTAGCACAGTCATAATTAATTAAAAATATTTGTCTGCCTGGACTGTAAACTTCCTGGGAGCAAAAGGACCTTGTCCCTCTTGCTGATCATTAAATTATGGCCTGGAACAGAAGGGGTGCTCAAAAAAGTTTTCACAATTGGATGAATGCATGACTAACATTGTCCCAAGTCCCACAAGAAATAATGAACAGAATCAAGATTTGAACCTTTATCTTTACCGGAAATCCCCTTTTCTTCCCACTCTATCAGTGGGAGGATAAACATAATGTGTCTTCATAGCAGCCTCTGGATAACTAAATGAAAGACAAACTGCATGGGAAGATACAATTAAAGGGGATTTTCTCACACAAAGTCACCAGAGATCCCAAATCATCCTTGCAGGGTTTGGGCCCCTGAGTATGGAGCTCACCAGTCTCTGCACATCTAAACCTTTAACGAAAGAGTTTTCTTCACACACAGTGTGTGAAGATAAGTATTTGAATTTTTCTAAATTGTGTCCTGAGGATGATCTGATTCAGAAACATGCTTGTATTTCTTAAATATAAGGTTTTCTGAGCCATCCCAAACCGACTGAGAAAGACTCATTCAGGCCAAGAATTTACATTTTTAATGAGCTCCGCAGGTGTTCCATGCACACTTAAGTTTGAGCCAATTTAGCTACAGGGAGAAGTTGAGCTGCTATTGCTGGCCTGGCTGCCCATTCAGGAAGTTTAACAATGGCTGAAGATTTCAACCAGAACAATTGGAATCCATCATGGCGAAAACAGAACTGAATAGGTTGTCCCACTGCCTTTCCGACAACGTTAATTAAATGGGGGTGGGGGGGGTGTCAATCCAGTTTAAGTGAATGAACCAGTAGAGAGAGAATCTGTCATGTCTTCAAAGATCCAACTAGCCCTCATTCATCATTTCTCCATCTCATTTCCTGTAGGCTTTAACTCTTCCTACCTCTGTGTGGCTTCTGACTGTCCTTTGTCTCTCACTGCTTTTATTTCAGGTATTTCCAATCACATGAAAGTATTTCTCTGTTTTCCACAGAAGTAATACTAATCATACAGTAGGAAGACAATGTATCTTGTTGATTATTATTCAGATAACATGGCTTAATATCTCAAAGGCTTATGGTTAAAAGAGGAATACATAAGGGACCTGAGCTCTAAATTTATTCTGTCAGGTCTAAATCCCACCCTTCCTCCTTAGAGCTCTACACTTCTATCATAAGATAATTGACTTATTTATTTAGTTTCCTCATCTGTAACTAAAATGAGGATCATACTACTACTTTGCTTCGAGAACTGTCATGAAAATTAAACAAAATACAGTATGCAAAGTACAGCACATAAAATTTAATGAGTTCAATCAATGTTGTTTAATGATGACTGTTTTTAATATTTAAAAAAATTATAAAATTTAAAATTATTATTAAATATTTAAAGTATTACTATTTAAATTCTAATTAAATTATTTGTCAATAATTACATTCTTATTGTTATTATTAGTATAGCTTAATGATGGAGAGTGCAGATTCTAGAACCAGACTGCCTGAATAGAAATCCTGGTTCTGCTAGATACTCTCTGTGTGACTTGAGCAGGAACTAGTTGTTCTTTTCCTTATTATTCCAATCTAAAAAAATGAGAATAGTAATAGTACCTACCTCACAGAGTCATGAGGGACATATCAATATTGTTATAACACTTAGAACAGAGCTTTCCTACAGTAAGCACTATCTATGTGTGAGCTACTACTACTGTTACTACTACTATACTGCCATTACTACTACTACTGCTATGTCTACTACTATTGCTACTATTACCAATACTGCCACCACTACTACTACTGCTAAAATATTATTATTACTACCACTGCTACTACAGCTACTGCAACCACTACTAAACTGCCACTACCTCTACCACAACTACTGTCACTACCACTACGACCATTACTACTACTACTATTACCACTATCACTACTATTGCCACTGCCACCATCACCACTACTACTACCACCACTATTACTACTACTATTACTATTATTAAAGTAAATCTTACAACTATTCTCAAAATACACCTTGATTCATCTTAGTCTGGGTAAGACCCAACTTTTAAATGAGAAATATTCTTAAATGAGCAATATTTGTTAAACTATCTTTCTGAATATTCAGTTTCTTAACTTCAGAGTGCCAGGCAGAGCTTTCAGAGCTGCATCTGTGTTGTTCCCTAAATTTCAAGAGTAGTAGAGGCAGGAGAAGAACAGAGCCAGGTACATTTGTACCAAACGGCGAACGGAATGCTCTCTGGATTCTAATTTATCTCATAATCTATCTGAGTGTTACCAGTTTGGACCTTCTGATTCCGCTGCTTCCTGAGATTTGGCCAACAAAGAGCTGTCCTTGTTAGTCACACAGACCATGTGCATTTTGCAGCTTCTGTTTTCACTAAATCACAGAAAACAGGGAAAGGCAGCACCCTAGCAGGGGGGACATGAGAGGTGCCCATCTCAACTAGGAGAGTATCCCGGGTTAGAATCCAGACTCCTCTAATTATCATTTCTTTAATCTTAGGTGAGTCTCTTAACTTCTTTTGGTTTTCTGATCTATAAAATCATTTGATTTAATATGTACCTCATGGAATTGCAAAACTTTGATTAGGTAATTAAGCTATTTGAAAGCCCATTGCAAGATGTCTGGCCTTTAATAAACTTAGTGAATTTAAATTTGATCTAAATCCTTTGGTAGCCAGCCTCCTGAAAGTTCCTCATTTGACCTTTGGTAGCACATCTAAAAGAAAAACATTCTATGTTGCCCACAATCGTGCCCACATGTACCAGGGTGGATTTGGATATTTACATTTTCATCCCATTTAATCCCTTTTCCAAAGAGACCTGCCCACTCCATACTCCTCCTCTTCTACTTACCTCCTTTCTTCTAAATTTATAGCTTCATCTATCCCTGCTGTGCACATCTGTGTGTTCGGCCAGAACCTCAATCCTTCCTCATCTGCCCCCATCCCTCATTAGCCCTCTAATTCTTCCTTTCTTTGCCCTTGTAGGATAACTTTGCTCTATCATAAACAAACTCCATTATCTAGGCACCACGGGAAATGTCAAAGTAAATTGTACAGCTGCTGCCTACTGCAGACATCTAAGCCTTTTTTATTCTCTTCAGTCCCTGATCTCACAATTCCCAGGCTTGGCACATAAATGTATTTCTTACTCTGCTGTATGATGTATGATTGTGTCTATGTACTTTTCCACAAACACATTTTAGCTCTTTCAGAAGTGAAAAACTTATTTTTTTCTTAACTATCGAATTGTACCTTGAAATCATTGTACAATACTTTATCATTTTTTTCCTATTAAAAAGCTAGTGGTAATAATTGAATGTTATAGTTAAATCTGTAACAACTGAATGTGCAGGTGAAAGATAAAGTAGTAAGCAGTCTTTGGTATTACTCATGAGGCTCCTTGGCTAAGATTTAGAGCAAGAGTGGACTTCTCCTCCAATGAATGACAATATATTTTCTCCTTTTAGCTACTAAAACAGTGGCTTTTTTAAGCTAGTTAAAAAACTTTAGAGAAAAAAAAATAAGGGGTGTTTCAAAGTGTATAGTTTAATATCATCAGATGGCATGTGGGTGTCAAGACAGAATTAAATGATAAATAATGTATTAATCCACCTCTTGGAAACTGTTATGTGATTTTGATGTTCCGCAAAACTGAAACTATGATCTCTGATAGCCTGAGATACTGCCTTCTTGGAGTTACTAACAATAAGGTTTGGTTTTATATAAAGCTTTTCATGAAGGTCATATTCCTTTATTTCAACTTTTCTCATGAAGAAATCTGCTCAATTCTTTTTTCTCACATTTGAAGAAATATGTAGTTATTTAATACATACTGAAAGTATGTGGTGTTTTGGGTCCTGAGCAGACAAGTGTAATACATGACATTCCCTACACTGTAAGTGCTGGCATGCTAAAATTATCTTTAGCACTGCAAATGCTGAATATTATATCAAGCTTAAACTTGATATCCAGCATAACTGGTCTCTCTCCACTCCAGGATCATTGCTGATATTGCTCCCAGAGCTATCTTTAAAAATCAAAGATCATGTCACCGTGTCACTTAAAATCTTTTATTAGCACCAATAGTGTAAAGCGTATATCCATCAGCATGCCACTTGCAACGCTTCCTAAGCACCTGCTGATCTATCTTTACCCTTCCAGTTTCCTCTCCTACCACCCCCCTGCTTTGAATGTGATGGCTTAGACCAATCAAACTATTTACAATTCCCCGAATACACCATGTCCTTTGGTTTCTATGCCTTTTCATCATGGCTCTGTAACATTTTCCCCTTGATCATACACCCACTGCCACCCACCTCCTTCTGACAGTGCTCAACTGTCCTTCAATTAAAGAACAGCTTCTACCTATAAGAGAAGGACCTCTTCTCTGAATATTTTTCTGATCTTTAATTCTTGAGTTGATGATATCCTTCCTTTCTCTCTCTCTTTCATACTACCGTAATGATTTAGAGCTTTGTATGTACCTCTACTACAGCACTTTACACATTGTACTTTAATTAATAGTTGACTCCACTCCTTAACTTGTCTAGTAAGTTTGAAAGTGCTTATTCATCATTGTCTCTTCAGTGAAAGACCAACCAGCACTGAGTAGTCACTTACAAACTATTTGATGAATTAACGGTCTATATTTTTACCATCAAAGCTAAGAAATTAGAAGCATTTTTACAAAATTGAAGCTGGAGCAACCTGACATATAAAACAACAAATGAACAAAAGCAAATGCTCCAAGAACAACCAATTTCTTCAATTAATTTCTATTTTCACTAGGAATTATATTCAAGCTTTATGAATGTTTAAAAATGATAACTTATTTTAGATTTAAATTAATTTTAATATTTAGAAGGATTTCAAGAACACTATATGTCAAAGATTTCTCAAAAAATTGTTAAAAATAAAGATTTCAAGAGCAAAATTATAATCCATTAGAAGCCTATCAGTACATTATGTACCATATGTAAATGTGCAACAAACTTTAGCAAGAGGAATTAATGTATTATATTTGTGAAAGCTTAGAATTGATCTGCAACAAGGAATAATAATAAAAAGTCAGAAACAAATTGTTTAAGGTAGGTAGACCAGTTGTTTGTTAGTCATTGTTGACTTTTCGTTAAGTGTGGAGCTAAGTGCTTTTATATAGAGACAATATTATGTCTATAAGCTTAGACTGTGAAGTCAGCCTACCTGGGTTAAAAATACAGCTCTGTCATTTCTATAGGTTTGAAATTTTGGATAAGGTAATCAACCATCCATGTCTCAATTTCCTCATCAGTAAAATAGAGTTAAAAATAGTACCTACTTCACAGAATTAATGTGAGAATTAAATTAAACCCTACCTAAAGAACTTAGCAGCAGTCAATTTTCAATAGATGTAAGCTGTTATTATAATTTGCCTAGTTAAAAAAAAAAAAAGATGATGAGTTTACTTAGGCAAAGGAAGATACGAAATGGCTCAATAGCCCCAAATGTATTATAATGCAACAGAGTCAACATTCTGGATTCTCAGAACTGGTTAAAATTTTAGTCCTTAAACAGGGCTGAAAGAAAAGGAATAGAATTCTTCCACAGTTCCAGAATGACCTTGTTAATTGCACCCATGTAATAGATGAGGATCCACAATGAACAGCTATTCAGTGAGTGCAGGACAGCAGCCGGATGCTGCAATACCTCTAGTGCTGGTTGGTCCTTCTTGGGTGCTTTCCTCCTGCTATACAGAAAAAGTGTTTGAGGTGGAGGAAATGGAAGAGGCAGAGGGTGAGCAAAATGGGTAAAAATGGTCAAAAGACACAAATTTCCAATTATAAAATAAATAATTACTAGAGATATAATGTATAGCCTGGTGACTAGAGTTAATAATACTGTGTTATATATTTGAAAGTTGCTATGAGAATAAATCTGAAAAGTTCTAATCACATGAAAAAAAATTATAGCTATGTAATGAGAGATGTTAACACTGGGCTTATTGTGGTGATCATTTCACAATATATACAAAAATCATTGTATTGTATACCTGAAACTAACATGTTACATGTCAATTATATTTCAATTTAAAAATGGAAGGACAAGAACTAGAAAGAAAGATATATTTCTAATAACATTATCAGTAACAACCAGAAAATATTTGTTTGTTGCAGATATCATATAAGTGAGATTCTTCCAAAATATTAGAAAAATCAGGGGTCTTAGGCAAATTTCATTTCTGAAGTAGATGTTTTCTTTTTGGGGTTTTTTGTTTGTTTGTTTGTTTGTCTGTCTGTTTAATAACAGGCATTTGGGAATTTACTATTCTTTTCTCTCTGCTTTTACATATGTTTGACAATTTTAATAATATTTTTAAGTCAGTGTAAAATGTAAAAGAATAACAACAGATTTTCTTTTCATTATGAAAATGTTTCTATTTCTGGACTTTGCTTGAAGTCAGATAGAATAGCTGAAATTTAATTTTTTAAATATAAACTCTACCTTTCTGTTTTTCTGCTTATATAACAGCTCTTTATTTTTGTTTTACTTTGAAAGCTAGTTCTTACACTTCAGTCAGTTTTCCTTTATCTACTCATTGCTTATGTCTCTTGCCAATTTTATTATTGCTGTTGCTGTTACTCTTGTGAAAATGGCACCTTCCAGATCTAACCACTACCATCATGAAATTTTGGAGCTCTTCCCCATGGAAGTTGGTTCTGGAAAGGCCTCGCCACTGCTGCAGACCAGTTCTAGAGGTTTTGATGCTAGTGATGTGGGACAGGTTGCTTCTCACCCTGTTTTTCTAGAGGACATAAAAAACAGTCTCAAGCTTACTCTCCCCTAAGAACAAGAGGTGGTAAAATTTGAAGCTCTACCAAATGGTTAATGGCAGATCTAAAAAACAAGGCCCAGAAGCAAACAGCAAATTAGGAGTTTCCGGCAGGGCTCCAGGAGCAAAAACAATAAAATCCAGAAAGAGAAAAATCTGAACAACAATAATCAGAAATGAGTGAGTGGAGAAGGACAGAAGGTATCAATTGCACAATGAGTTATGAACTTTCCTTTGTATATTTTTTCTCATGAAGGTGCTTGAATTTCTTGATTTCACTGGCTTGCTACCATAGTTAGCTAGAAACTCTTTTTGAGGTTTACCTAAGGGTTCCTCAGTTCCCTGACACATGCAATGAAAATAAAACAAAGTGACAACAAAAACCAAAAACCCAATAAAAAAAATGAATGAAAATTTCTTTGGACAATGGATTAGAGAATTATCTCTGTTTACACACTTGTCTTAATAAATAAAGAGTACAATTTAAATAAAAATGTAGTGTTAAAATGAGCCATGCATAGAGAATCAAGTGGGCAGAGAAAAAATAATTATTTTTATTTTTCTATAACGGCTCAAATCTTCCTTCTGAATTTTAACCCACTGGCAGATGAGGAGGCAGATTTTAAATTTACCAAATGGTATCCCAATATGTTTCCATTTAAATAATCTCTTTTGATTGACTCACTGTATTTCAGGTAATTCCTTAGTCTTTCAGGTTTTTCTTTCCTTCTCTTGTTCATTCTCAAAATGTCATCTGTGTATGGGTGAGTGACAGTTCAATTTGATAAATTTAGTGGGGGAATCTCTAATCTTCGGACTGTCAGAAGGTCTTCATTGGTTCCTACAATACAGTCGCTAATCTGGTGTAGTTTATGGATGATTATCAGTTGAGATAAGCCTGGTTCCTCCTGGCTTATAATTTAGAACACATATCTAAATTCTGGGTTTTCAGCATCTGGAAGCAAAGTCCCTGCATTCTACAGCCTCAGTGTTCCAACTCCAGAACTCAGCTAATCTACCATGCTCTCAAGATTTCTATATCAACTCATCAGGACACATGAAAATATTTAAAGTCTCTGCACAACTACTTAGGTTATCAGCAAGCAAGTGAACTTTTTTGAGGCTTATCTATTGAGTTGCTTCCCTCTACCACTATGGCGTTATTGCTCCCACTTCATGCTGAACACAGCCCCTTGCCAGAAGCTGGTCTCTGTCTAAAACACTGCAGCCAACCTCTCTCAGGTCATTCCGATAAAGTAGTCTACAAATTTAGGTGCTTTAAAACCTTATACATCAAAATGAATTTACTGTGTTCTCCTGGTAAAAATTCTATCCCAAGAGAGAGAATTGATACTAGAACTTAGATATAGAGATCACTTTTCTTTACTCTCTTTCTATTTTCACTCTCCTCCCATATATCATTGGAGTAGAAGGAGCAAAATTTCTCCTCATTTAAGTCTCTGGCATTAATTTTCCTTAAGTCATAGTATTCTTCTTTCAAAGGGCTCTGAGCCTCACAGTCTAAATGGTAGAAGAAGCATCCTTACTATGCTCTAGAAGACACTTTATGATCTAAAAGAGTGGACTTGCTTTTTAATATTAATGGTAGCTAAAGGATGTTAGAAATAAATCTTTTGCTCATTACAAAGTCCTGCTTTCAAAACTCTGTCTTGCTAAAGTCAGTAAAATACTCCACATCTTAAAGAGTAGAATATTTATTCCAACTTGTTCTTTGCATTCCTGCGGAAACAATCCTAATTCTTTTCAAGGCAAATAGGTCTTTTCTTTTTAATAATAATTATTTAAAAAATGGTTTCATATCTTAGAAGGCAAAAGAAAAATGCACATTAATTCTGCTCTTCTAAAATATAGTAATTTTTAGAATTCTTGTCAAGATGCCTCCTCTCGTGACAACATCAAAATTACAACTACAGAAAAACCATCAATAAAAATCACTGAAAGTCTAGCTGAATGAAAGTTCTAAAACTAAGGACATACAGAAGAAGCCATATCAAGACTGGTAGGAGAGACGGAGATGTGTAATGAGCTGGTCCTACATCTGCATGTGGTGATTAAAAATAGAAAGAAATATCTGGGCTGCAGAATTTCCTTCAAAGGATCAACGTGTCTCAACCCCACAACAGGCTCCCCAGCCCAGGATTCCAGTGCAAGAAAGAGAAGTCCCCACAACTTCTGACTGTGAAAAACAGCAGAGGCTGTGGCTAAGAGAGACAGAGGGCTGCTGGAATGTCAGGCATTTCTCTTAAAGGGCCCACATATAAACCTTGTGACAGACTCACTCATTCTGAGTTTCACCACTGGGGTAGTAGCTCAAAGAGTGCCGGGGACATATAGGTAGTAACTGAATTTTCTGGCTTCAGGATGAAGGCTAGAGGGGCACCTTTCTCCTAGAGAGAAATCCTAGCAGAACCCGTAGTTCTTTTGTTGAGCTTTCCTCCTACCCAGTGTGCAGATGCAGGAAGGCACTGTATCTTAGTCTCCATCAACCTGGTTAATCCTGATTGCCCCATCCTGGTGATTCCCTGATACTCTGCCCCATGCAGCTTTTGAGTCCACACAAGCTGCTTCCAGTGACTTTTCCACATAAATAGCCTGTCTTGGTTCATACTACAGACTTTCTTAAAATTTCTCAAAGATTTAAAAACCTCAAACAAGCAGCATCTAGTTTCTGCACGCCCTCTACCTCTTGCTAAGCAGCCCCAAGCCTGACAATAGCAGTATCCAGACTCAGTTCACAGCTTAGCCTCTTCCAGGCATCTTTGAGCCCAGTACAAGTGGCAATCATCTGAAGATTACTTTGTGGCTCATCTCAAGTGGCCCTGGGCAAGGCATAGATAAGAGCCTACCTTGGCTATTAATAGAATGCCTCCTAAGAGGCCCCAAAACCAATACACCTATTGGCAAGCTTCAGATCATACCAGACTACCCAACCACCTCTACAAAAGACACACCCAAAGGGCATACTGAGTAAGCACCAGAACCCTGCTAAAAAAAATCCTGCTCCATAGGGTCAGTCCCTGTACTATAGCTCCTCCACTATAGTAACCAGACAGTCCTCACCAGTAATCAACCCAAGGGTCAATCCCTGCAACTGATGTGCAGACAGCAAACAAGGCTCAACTACATACAACAGGAGGGCAGGCACACACAACCCACACAAGGGACACACCTGGAGTATCTGGCTCAGGTGACCATTGGGCCCCACAGGGCACCTGCTACTCAAGGCCACTCTACTAAGACAAGGAGACATAGCAGCTCTACCAAATGTATAGAAACAAACACAGGGAGGTAGCCAAAATGGGGAGACAAAGAAACATGACCCAAATGAACAGATAGAACAAAGCTCCAGAAAAGGAACTAAACAATACCAGATGCAGAGTTCAAAACACTGATTATAAGAATGCTCAATAATTTCAGTGAGAATGTCAACAGAGATAGAAAACATAATAAAGAACCAGTAAGAAATAAAAAATGCAATAACTGAAATAAAGAATACATTAGAGAGAATCAACAGTTGATTAGATAAAGCAGAGGATCAAATCAGAGATTTAGAAGATAAGGTAACAGAAAACACCCAATAGAACAGTAACAGAAAAAAAATCCAAAAATATGAAGACAATTTAAGGAGTATTTGAGATAATATCAAGTATGCCACTATTTGCATCATAAGGTAGGAGAAGAATGAAAGCAAGAAATTGAAAACCTATTTGAAGAAATAATAATGGAAAATGTCCCTAACCTAGCAAAGGAAATAGACATACAAGCCCAGGAAGTTCAGAGAGTTCCAAAATAGATGAACCCAAAGAGGCTTACACCAAGATACATCATAAATCAAATGCCAAAGTTTAAAGTCAAAAAAAGAATCTTAAAAGAAGCAAAAGAAAAGCAATTAATTTTCTGCAAGGGAGCTCCCCTAAGACTGTCAGCATATTTCTCAATAGAAACTTTGCAGGCCAGAAGGGATTGGCATTTAATAGTCAATGTAATGAAAAACAAAGACATGCAACCAAGATTACTCTACCCAGCAAAGCTATCATTTGGAATCAAAAGACAGAGAGCTCCCCAGACAAGAAAAAATTAAAGAAGTTTATCTACCACAAGAGCATTATAAAAAAATGTTAGAGGCACTTCTTTAAAAAGAAGAAAAAAATAAAAAAAATATATAATAAAATGGCAATAACTACATATCTAGCAGCAATTAGTTTAAATGTAAATAAATTAAATGTTCTAAACAAAAGACATAGGGTTGCTAAATTGATAAGGAAACAAAACCCTTTTGTATGCTGCCTACAAGAGACTAACTTTAGGTTGAAAGACACATACAGACTGAAAGTAAAAGGATGAAAAAGATGTTTCATGAAAACAAAAACAAACAAAAAGAATCTGGGGCAAAATAGACTTTAAAACAAAAGGCTGTAACAAAGAGACAAAGAAGGAAACAGTTATCCCACCTCTGGGTGTTTATCAGAAGAAACCCAAAACACTGCTTCAAAGGGTAATGTGCATCCATATATTCACTGTAGCATTATTTACAGTAGCCAAGATATGGAGGCAACCTGGGTGTCCATCAGTAAATGAATGGATAAAGAAGAGGTGGAACATATATACAATGGACTATTACTCAGTTATAAAAAAGAAATGAAATCTTGCCATCTGTAACAACATGGGTGAACCTAGAGGGTGTTGTGCAGAGTGTAGTAAGTCAGACAGAGAAAGAAAAATGGCATATAATTTTGATTACATGCCAGGAGTGTATAGAGTATAGCAAGGGAAATATTGTCAGTATATTGTAATAACTATATATGGTGTCGGATGGGTACTAGATATATTGGGGTGACCACTTTGTAAGTTATATAAATATATAATTACTGTATTGTACACATAAAACAAATATAATATGGTATGTCAACTATAATTTAAAAAATAAAACTTAAAGAATGAAATAAAATATAATAATTTTTATATCATTTTACTTTCTTCCCTCCTATTTTTTCTCCCTCTTCCCTTTTCTTCTTTAAATTAGCTAAATCCAAGAACACTACCTCATCATAATACTTTTATTTGCTAAATGTATTTCGAGTATTTGGATACATTTACTCACCTGATACATGCTGGAAAAGGGCAGTGTGCTAGAGTGAATGAGAGTTCACCTCAAGTGCTGAGTCACAGAAAATTGGACTCAAATTCCTATCCTAACACACCCCCTTGAGCAAATCATTTGCCTCACCAAGCCTCTATTTTCTCATCCTAAAAATGAATATAACAATATGTATATGATAAAATAGTTATGAAGATACATCAGGCATCTGAATCTTAATATATCTAAATTATACCCTTGATTTTCTTCCTCCAGAACTATTTCTCCTCCAATCTTTTCATCTAAATAAATGACAGTTTCTTACTCTAAATGTTCAAGGCAAAAACATTCACATCATCTTTGGCTCCACTCTTTCATATCACATACAAATCTTCAGAAAATCCTGTTACTCTGTGAAATATATGTAGAATTTGACCACTCCTCATCATTTTGGTCCAAGAAAAAATAACCCATTACTTCTCAATATAGATAATAGTAAAGGCTACATCAGAATATCTCAGTGTTTTAACACCAACAAAGTTTGTTTTACCCTCTTGATCAATAGGCAGCTCTCATCTAAGCAGTGATTCCAGAATCTAGCTTCTTTCATATTGTGACTTTATACTTCCAACACTAGCATCAAAGCTGCAAAAGCAAAAGAACATGGAGGGTTGCATAAGGGAGATTTTGTGAGCCAGACCTGAATGTGGCATTTATTACTTTTACTCATATCACAGAAGTCAGTTAGATAAGGATACTTAACTACAAAAGAGTCTATCTGTATGCCTAGGGGAAAGAGGAAATGGGTTTGGTAAATAGCTAGGCAATCTCCATCATGTTCAACCTAGACATTAATTGCAAACATTTTCTAATTGGTTTTCCCACTTTCACCTTTGTGCTCTCACTAATGTTTTCTCAATATATCAACCTAAAAATCTTTATAAACCTTAATTCAGATCATATCCCTCCTTTGCTCAAAACTTTCCACTGGCTTTCCATCTCTCTCATTTATTCCAAAGTCTTTATGACTTTGAAGCTTTCTATGATCACCTTCCATTCACTTCCTTGATTCATTTCTTTGCATTCTCCCCACTTCTTGCCCACTCCACTATAACCACACAGACTGCCATATTTTCCCTTTCCTCTACCTAGAACACTCTTTCCCTTAAATATTATCAGGGATCACTCTTGTACTGCTTTGAGATCTATGTTCATACTCCAGCTTATTAAACAGCCTTTGTTGAATAGCTTATCTGAGACTCTCACCCTCCTCTCTCTCCATTCCCTTTTATATTATACATAGATGTATGTATGTTTCTCTACTTAGTATCTCTCTTCCAAGATATAGTATCCTCTCTCATGAGAGGAGACACTTCATTTTATTCCCAGCACTTAGGTACTAAAACAATGCATGGAGCAGGGGCTTACCAAACTTTTTATTACTGTTGTTACTATTATTACTATTATTATTATTATTATTATTATTATTATTATTGTTGTTATTATTGAAAAAGTGAATGAATGAACAAGTAAATGAATATTTAGCACACAGCTTGGCAAAAGGTAATAAGTAAATAGTAGCATTGTTACAATAGCATGTTTTTCTCTTTGAAAAAAAACTGATTTTGAATTGAATACAAAGAAATGAATCAAGAAAGTGAATAACTTATTCACATTTGAGTTTTTACAATATTCGAAAAAATATGTAAATACAAGATTATTTTATTTCTCATGCTCTTACCATCCTTATCATGACTGTCTCCATTCTTTCAACTTTTCATCTTTATATCTTTGCTCCAATATACTTATGTCTTACACTTATAGAATGAGGTGAGAGGGAGATCATAGATAAGGAAAAAATTAGGAGAATAATTTATAATTAAATATGCTGCTAAAAGTGAAAAAGAAAGTAAAATGAACACGTTTTGTGCTAATAAAAAAAGCAGTAAGATATAAAAATCATAACCAAATGTAACCATTTTTGCTTGAGTAAGTGAATTTCAGTCAAAATAGTTTGTATGTACAATCAGGGCCTCAATTTCTTAAATTAAAGTAATGACAATTTCTATGACTTGAAATAAGATGAGATAAATATGACTTCTTTTTCTTTTACTTTATATTTAAAAAGCTCAAAGCATTTGCAAAATGCTTTCATTAAGCATGGTGTTCTACCTGATATAGCTTATATAAGGGGCGGGGGGGTTGGGAATTACACCCTGAGAACAGTCTAATCAAGGGCCAAAGGTAGCTCTAGAGAAGAAATTCTGAACTGTAAAAAAGGTATTAAGTTGTGACTTTCAATTAGCTCAGAAATGAGCTCTAACGCTCCCTGACTATGTCTTTAAGAATGACACCTTGTATTCTGCCAGTAATTGGGATGTCAAAAGGTAATTAAGGCTATTCCAAAGGACTCAGTGTCTAATTTTGTTAACTGCTAAATTAATTACTGGTACATAAAGAAAAATTATTAAATACCACTGAATTTTTGACTGGTAAAAAATGTTCTTAAGAAATTGTGACGTTAAGACTTTTAATATTTATCTTACAGCTTTCTTCTTTCAGAAATACAAAAATCTGTTCAAATCAGTGAGATTTTGTATTTGTGAATGGGAGTTTTTTTATCTGTGGGAAGGAGCAGTTGAGAAACCTTTTGCAAAGTCTACTGTAATATTAATGAATATTAATATAATACTGTAATATTAATGAATATATAGTATAAGATAAGATATAAATAACATTGATTTTCAAAACATTGAACCTACTACTTTTAGGGTTGAATACTTTCAAAGGAAGAGGCCATATGCTGAGAAACCACAATAACATACCTGTGGACCAGATATTCAGCTGCTCCATCAATTGTCCTCATGCAGTAGCAACAGGAACTACTTACCCACACTAAGCAGTCTTCTCCAGTTCTCAAACTAGATGAAAGTCAAGCAGCACCTTGGTCACAGCTGGGCTGAAATTGCATAGCATCGTCTTAAGATGGAGTCAAGGTAGAGCAATAACAGATATACAAGAAAGGGGTAGGGAGAGAAATCATAATCGCCCAAAATGGATTCTGAGCATGAAGTGAATAAAGGTGCATTCCAGAGAGTTATTGATAATTCAGGGACAAAAGTCTAAAGCTGGAGTTGTGGGACAAGTTGGAAGGCAGACTTGAGTATAGTTGATTTGAAGCATCTGGAATCAGGGAGGATGCTGTCTTTAGCAAGACAGAGATTCCCTTGCCTGGGAGTGATAAAGATGAGGGGAGGGAAGAGAGGAAGGGGAGAAAATGGGGGAAGTGGGCATGAACATATGGTGAACACAAGAACTTGCTAAATGCTTGCCTCCAAGTGTGGCTTTATGAGTCGCTTGCATCGGAATCCTCTGGGAAGTATGTTTCAAACACAGACTCCCAGGCCTCATCCTAGACCTCCTGAATCAAATTGCTGAAAGTCTAGCCTAAGAATTTAGACTTTTAATACATTTCCCAGGCACACTTAGGCACACTTACATTTGTATGCTAAGTTTTTTACCTGTATTGTTCTGTTTAAACCTCCAACAGTCTACAATGCTGTGCTATTATTATCCCCTCCCTAAATAAGAAACTGATTCAGAGAAGCTGACTGATCCATAGTGGAAGGTACATATGTAGCAAAGCCAGAATGCAAACTCAGGCATTCTGATTCCAGATTCTGTGATTTTTAATCACTATATCATCCTTAAACTTTTTCTGTAAAATGGCCAGATAGTCATTTAAGGTGTTGTGGGCTATATGACCCATTGGAACTACTTAACTCTGCCACAGACAATGTGTAAATAAGTGGGCTATGGCTGGGTGTTCCAATGAACTTTTCAAAAATAGACGCAAGTTTGATAATACCTGCTCTTGACTCAAGATCTCTTTTCAAAGTGTAGTCTTTGGAATAGCAACATCCTGGAGGCATGTTAGAAATACAGAATCTTGGCCTGCTCCAGACTTGCTGAATTATAATCTGTATTTAACAAGATCCCCATCTGATTTTTATGTACTATAAAGTAGAAGAACCTACTTAAAGGACATTTTCAAAGAATTTCCCTCAAAACACTTTATTGCATTTGCTGTCCTTCCTTTAAGTGCATGAACTCAGCTTCTAATAGTAAGTGTACTGATTGCTTCCAAAAAAGGTTTAAAAATAAAAAATAAAAATAAATAATACAACTTTTTAATCAGGAAAAAAACTCTTTCAACTAAACTCTAATCAATTATTCATTACTTCTCATATTGTCTTTATTCTTTGCAGCACGTAGTCAGTTTTCATCTCCAAAAAGTGGGAAAAGAGTGGGAATGGGATTATTATTTAACTTTTTATTTGGCATAAACTTAGAGAAAAGTTTTATGGATATTATAAAGTACTCTCCTATTCTCAGATTAATCAATTTTTACATTTTGATATTATTTGCTTTATTATTATATCTCTGTCTAGATAGAAAGATAGGTAAGTTGGTAGATAGATAGATAGATAGATAGATAGATAGATAGATAGATAGATAGACAATAGATAGATATTTTTTCTTTCTCAAAGTCATTTGATAGTAGATTATAGAAATCAGATTATAGAAATCCCTTTATCCCTAAATACTTCAGTATGAATTTCTTAAGAATAAGATAATTTTTATATACAGTACAGTTTTCAAAATCAGGAAATTTAATATTAATATACTACTATTATCTAATTTACAGTATATTTCCACATTTTATCAATTGTTCTATGTAGTATCATTTGTTGTATTGAATTGGCATCTCTCTTCACTCTCCTTTAAACCAGAAAAGTTTCTCAGTCTTTGTGTTTATGGAGCTTGATAGTTTTTGAAGAGTACATGCCAGTTATTTTCTAAAATGCCCTTCAATTTGAATTTGTCTGATATTTCTTTAAAATATGTTAATTAAAATATGTTACGCATTTTTGGCAGGAATATCACTAAAGTGCCATTGTGTTCTTGGCGCATCATATTAGGAGCGATGTGACAACACTTTGTCCCAAGGTTGGTGATATTAGCTTTGATCACTTAGTTAAGGTAGTGTCTGCTCAGTTTATCTACTGTAGAGTTACTATTTTTTACTTTGTAATTAATAAGTAATTTATGGAGAGATAATTTGAGAGTATATAAGTATTCTGTTCTTCATCAAATTTTACCACTAGTTTTAGCATTTATTGATGATTTTCTAACTCTACTATTCCCTCTATATGTGGTAGTTGGCATTCTACTATAAAGAAGAGCTGTCCCTTCTTTCTCCTTTATTTATTCATCTATTAGCTTATATCATTATGAACTCAAATTCTCCGAGATAATATTTGCATCAGTCAAGGTGATCTTAATGCACACTGAAGTTTGAGAACCACTCTTTGAATAAAGAGAGTAAAACCCAAAAAGATTATTTAGCTTACACAAGATCAGAGAATTAGTGAGGATGAAAACTTTCTCTCTAAACCTAGTATTTTTTCCATAGCAGTAATCCTCTAACCTGAAGAGCCAACACCTACTGGATCACCTAAAGGTGAATCACCTGGGAAACGTGTTAAAATGCTGTTTCCAGGTATCATCTTCAGAGAGTATGATGCATACGTCCTATTAAGGGCTTAAAAATTGTACTGGGAAAAAAATTAAAATAACAAGGGGTGCTTTCTATCTACTCATGTCAGTACTTTTTTAGAAGAAAAATAGCTACTATGATATATCTTTGAATCTAAGATAAGGAATTTAAGAGGCACCATAATTTAAAAATAGTTTTAAGGCAAAAAAAGAAAAATAAAGAAACAATGTAACATTGAATATACACATTAAATGTATATATTATATGCATTTCAGATTTCAGAAAGATTAAAATACAAAATGTTTATTTTAAGCTTGTGGAAATAACAACATAAGAGCTTTGGGGACTTTACATGCTTGAAATAACTAGGTAACTATTCTCCTTCATATCACTTATATTAATTACAACTGTTTTTTGATTAAATTATGTAGTAATGACTTCCCTCAATGATAGACTGACAGCTTCATGAGTTCACTTTTAGTATTTAGTTAGAGTTTATATTAGTTATTCACAGTCAGCATTAGCCAGATTGGTATATTACCACAACAGTCATTGTCTAAAGCAACATTTCTCAACTACTAGTGACACTAGGAACCAGATAATTCCTTGTTGGTGAGAACAGTTTAATGTATTTTAGGATGCTGAGATTCATCCCTGTCTTACATGTCAGTACCGCCACCCACCCAATTAGTGACAATCAAAATTACTTCCAGACAGAATGACCCTGAAGGGGAAAATAACCTTTGATTGAGAATCAATTGTAGTTGGTCAAATAGTAACCCCTCAGAAGATAATTTTACCAGAAAATGACCTGTAAATGTAAAATTATTTGGGGGGGGGAAGTGTTTAGAAGTATAGTAAAGGATCTCAAGATGAAATAAGCCTGGATTTATGTGGATCCTAAATCAAATGGCTGGTATCCTTATAAAAAAGAGGCAGTGTCTACAGCCATGCCACCCTGAACGTACCGGATCTCATATGATCTCAGAAGCTAAGCATGGTTGGGCCTGGGTAGTACTGAGGTGGGAGACCACCTTGGAATACCAGGTGCTGCAGGTGTTTAAAAAATGAATGAATGAATGAATGAATAAATAAATAAGTAAATAAGGGGCAGAAGTGATTTGGGAGATACAGATATTCAGATAGATAATAGAGACAGATGTAGAAATAAGTGTATGTTGCCACAAGCCAAGGAAAACCTTCAGCCACCAGAAGCAATAAGAGGAAAAGAAGAATTCTTTCTTCAAGTCTTTGGAATGAGTGTGGGTGGCTCTGCCAATGACTTGATTTTGGACTTCTGTCTTCTAGAACTGTTGAAGAGTAAATTTCTGGTTTTAGCCACCAAATTTGTGCTTATTTGTTGTTGCAGCTCTAAGAAACTAATACACTACCAGCCTAAGAGAAAGAAGGGCTTTAATTCCTATTATATGTATGTTTATTTTTGTTGTTATTTAATTACGGATGATAGACATATAATTTGCACTAACAGCAAAGGGTATTTACTCATGGGAAGGAAATTAAAGTATCTGAATTAATCAAATAAGAGCTGACTAGTCACATTGTGCAAAGTTAGGAATTCATTTAAGCTTTAGGGGAAAAAAAAATGGAAATAGGTACTTTGCCCACTCTCTTTCTCCATCTACTATTTCTCTCTCTTATGCTTCTTTCTACATAATGGCATGCTCTACATTGTAGGGACCAAGGCCAAGTAGAGTCCCCAAGTTTCACATCTAGAAGGTCCCACTGGTAACAAGAGCCTGACTTCTCTGCCCTCAATTCGATTTGTAAATTCTGGTAAGAGAAGACATTGACCCTGCATTGATTAGATGCTCACTCCTAGAACAATCAACTGTGGTAGGTGCAAGACATGGTTGTGTTAGCTTATATCATTATGAACTCATAGATTCCCTTAGATAATATTTGCATCAGCCAAGGTAATCTTAAACTTTTTATTCCTTAATATAACCACATGAATGTGATTACACGAAGTCCCAGGAGAAAGAAAAAGAATTGCTCATCTAAATCCACAAATATCTACCATAGTACATAAATCAATATAAGTAGCTTAAAAGCATAATTTTCTTATCAATATATTTTTTGGAAAGCATAATGCTAAAAAACTTAATATTTTCTCCTACTCTGAACTTAGTCATTTCACTAGATATTTAGATAGGTACAGTGATAGCAAAACAATTATTGGAAAACAGAAATAGAACTACCCAATGACTTTTAGTGCCCAATAAGTGAAGAAATAAATTGAGTCTTCAACAAAATCCTGAGTATGGAAATCCCACAATAGAACCCTTATGGGTAAATGCCCAGTTTTAGTACCCAAACAAAGCCTGTAATTAATTATTCAAATGTCCTCAGAAAGAGAACTATTTCCATCCTATTTTGAATGAGATATAAAATAAGGTAAGGTAAATTTTAAATTCTCCTCTATTTAGTTCTCTATTTTTCATTAAGTCATTACATCTAGTCTGTAAAGGGCCTGGATTTCAGACCTCATCAGGTACTTTCTCAGCCTGTGCTGACAAAGCAGGTCTTTTGTCTTGGTGCTCTATTGGATTACAGAGATTACAGAATACATTTCCTAGGATTAGTTCTTCTAGGGATTTAAAATGCACCATCCTAAAATGAAGGTGGCCTCAACACATGGAATTTAGCACCTCGTTTAGACACTAGAACTGAGACTATAATTGATGACATCTTACTATCATTTTCTGCCACGAGGAATATTTTTCTTGTAGTAGACTGACTGGAAAATAGTTTTCCCAAATCATAGAAGTCAGCAGATTAAGGGGACAAAGAGCAATGTTTTAAAAATAAATTCTTAAAGTATTTTTATGATTGACTTCTCTGTTGCATAGAGCCCTTTGCCCAATATTTAGTTACTACAATATAGATAGAAAGACATACTCCTGAATCAAAGAGTAGTGGATGTTGTGATGCACCAGCCAGATACCCGCTTCAGTACCCAGGGACTCATTCTTCCAGTTGTTGAGAGAGCTGGCTACTGACTGCTCACAGCTGAGTCCCATTCTAAGACTTCCTTTTAAAGCAAACTGCTTCGTTCCGGGTTATATCTTCTCCTGGAAGTAGCCTGCAACCAGGATTCATCCTGAATGCAGAGCACAAAGGCCTGACTGCTTTGCCTCTTTTGAGATAACTCTGAAGGGCCAAGTCAGTGCAAGAGCTCCTGGGTGGGTGTGGGGATGAGGTGGAGAGGTGAGTGGACTGAGGCCCCAGTAGCACCAGAATCACAGGGCAACTGTCCCCTCTGGCCCATCATATTGTTCACTCACTTACACAGGTGTTGTTCCCATAAACACTCCCTGTTAATCACTAGTATGTACATTTCTGCCTCTGAATCCTCGAGGACCCCAGACTAAAACAGAGGTGCATAGTGGAAATATTGAACCAAGAAGGAGTGGATCTGAAACAATTGAGAAAATTGTTCTGGCAATAATGTACGTTCAAAAGAATGTATGTTCAAAAATGTATTTTCTACACTAATTCTCTAGCTATTTCCTAGCAACCTAGTGAGCGACTACTTGAATTCCTGCACAATCTCTGATTCTCTAAAAGGTAAATAAACTGAAAGGAAAAAGAAAAAGAGAGAAGAGGGAAGGGAACAAAGAGAACAAAAAGTGAGAGTATAAACTCTGAGTCACTGCAGTTTTGCACTTTTGAGAGTTCCTTTTAAGTAATAGCAATAGTTATTTTTAGAGTACAGTTACCATTCCTTGGATACCTATCATACTCTTGCTACTTTACATGTGCTATTTCTAAACCTAAAAACAATACTGTTTTTGGAGATAGTATTATCAGAGAATGATTCACCCAAGGGCACACAGATAATAAAAGACAAAACAGGAATTTAAAACAGCCTTGGGCACTAAATCCTGTTGTCTTTTCTCAAAGTGCTGCCTTTCTTAGAGCAGCACTACAGACCTACTGAGGAGCAAAGTTTGACTTTCTTTTGAAAGGTAGCTGCTGTAATACTTGGGACTCTTCTTCCAGCAAGGGACAGAGACTCAATTCAAACTAGTTTAAACATAGAAAATTTATTATAAACGAGGGCACCAAGATGTTTCCTGGAATCTAAGAAAAGAATATTACTCGAGTTCAGAAGAGAATTGCAACCAAGGACAACAAAACAGTTGGGATTCACTTTCTCCTTGCCACATGTGGAAAGCATTACAGCCAACATCTCTGGAACTTAACAGCTTTGAACTGAAAGATTGGCCTAAGTTCTTTGTCCCAAGAAAAAAATATCTCACTTCATTAACCAACCCTGAACCAATCTCCCCAACCTGAGAGCAGAGTTACAATGTAATATTTTTTCTGTGGATAGAAGCAGCAAGGAAGATTCTAGAAAGAGGAAGAAGCAAGCTAATAAAGATCAGCATATAGATTCATCATATGTACTCACAACTTATGAAATCGATAAGTTTGTACACTGAGTAGCTTTCTTATTTTTTAAAAATATCTCTGAGACATATCATCATACAATTTGGTAATTCATTGAAAAATAGCAGGCAAGTTTAGCTTGGAAAGCAACTCTAATATTGTACTCTTATCATTACAGATTTTTTTTTAAGGTTTAAAAGAAAAGGGATTAAAAAGATAGAGCAGGAAGTAAAGTCTGGTCCATTGTGGAAGCTAAAAATTTCCTTACCAAAGCAGGAAATTAATTTCTTCCTGATCATGATGCCAGAAGGAGATTGAATAGAAAGAGTAGGTGATGAAAAAGCTTAAGATACATTTTCTGATGGCATTGTGCATGAAATTCTAAGGAAAAATAAGCAGAGAATTTGTGCTTCCTGTGGAAGAGAGTTAATAATCAGATACATACTTTATTAACATGTGCTTTAAAATGTTTCCCCTCCAGACTGGTCAAAGAGGGGCTCCTCAGTGGAGCCAGGGTTTCTTCCAGGCCCCACTTGCAGTCCTAGTTGCAGACCCACCTTCAAAGTACACAAAAGGACAAAAGGGTCTTTCATTCTACTCTCCCTAGAAGAACTTAGGGTTGAAAATGGCTATTTGTTCCCTCTGAGACATATATTTCAGATAATATGCATGGGCATGCATAATTGACTGCCTGCATTATGTATGAATTAGACCCCAGTCTTGTTCAGCAACAGCTGGAGGGATTTTTCTCTTCCAGATGCCCTGCTGCCGTATGACCCCTCCCCCTCTTCCATGCAGGCCTGTGCCACTCACACATACCCGACACTTGGGCACTGGGGACAATTGCTCTAATTTATCAGAACCTGAAGACCACTATAACCAGTGCAACGTGTTTTTGTTTGAGTTGCTTTCTTATTATTAAAATTTGTTTTTCTTCCATATTTCACTGCTGCCATTTTACTAGTGGAACAAAGACTCTGGCCAAACAAGCACCCTAGTAATCATGTCAATTCATTTTCACAACCAAAAGCTTTTAAAAGCACTATTTTTCCAAGCTGTTGGTTGGATGATCTCCTTGGGGAAATGCTTGCCCCTTTTTAAGACATTTTGAGCCAGGAAAAACTAGGATAAAAGAACCATTGGGTAGTTTTTCTTGTTGCTGTTTTTTTGTTTGTTTGTTTGTTTCATGATCCCTTATCACCAAGTTCCTGATCTCTTTTATGGAAAAAAAAAAAAAAGAGAGAGAGTTATAACTATGATACCGTTTATGCAGGCCTAAGTAGAAGCATCATTTAAAAGGCATTGTTCTTATAATGAAAGCGGCAAAACCTAGATAATTGTTTGGCCATTTGCAAAATATTTTAATAAAATAAATATTAAAACATTTGGGGATTCAAGAATCTGAGTAACTGCCTGAATTTTACAATCTTTTCTGGATGTTTGCCATCCTACAAAATAGCTTATATGTTAAAGAAAGAAACATTATACATTAGAACATGTTATGGGGAGTGATGTAAGTTTGTTTCACTCTAATTTAACAGAAGGGAATGTGTTTGTGGGCCTGTAAACAACTTCATCTATGAGCTGAAAATATCCTGCCAAAATTGACCCCTGGCTACCTTCACTCCCCAGGAAAGCCTCCTAAAATAAGCTCCTCTTGAAATGTATCCGAAAGAGAGAAGCCTCTATACAGTGGCCTCCTGAAGATTCAGAAGAAAACATAATAATCTTTGATAAACTGGGATGCCTAGTTGAGAAAGCTATACGAAGAGTCTAATGACTGTTTTCTTGCTGAAATGTCCTTTCTAGTAGAGGTCAATCATCCATCTACCTTTTCCATCAGACAGCTCTAAAGAATCAGGACATACAGGTAATCTCCTTCTATATCTCACTAAATTTCTGAGGTCAAAGCATTTATGGAGTGAGGTCTTGGTGCCATTAACCGTGAAAATATCCAATATCAAAATAATTCTGAATTTCAAAACCAATTTGAGTTTTAATCTGAGTATTCAGGGTAGTCACCCTTGATATTGGTGCCTACAACCATCAGTTTGCCTTAAATTGGTCAAATTGATGAGGTCAGTGACTTTAAATAAAGAACTGCAATGTACTATCACCATTATTTGTATGATTGTTTTTTGCTTTTCTCATTATTCCCTCAGTACAGAACTTTGCGATAGTGGATTGGTATAGAAAACATTAGAAAATTTGGAAGATTTCGGCTGTTATTGCTCACCACCTTCCTCCTTTTCAAACAGTGGTGTGGGGGTGGTTGAAAGAGTGAGAATGTTGGAGAGATAAATGGGCAAAATGAGTATATAGCATAAAGTGGAGCATGAAATAGCTCTCATTAACATGGTGTTGAGCCAGATCATCCTTGGAGTTATAAAGATATGAGTTTTATTTCCTAGCTTCTCTACCTCTTAATGGTTTTCTTCCTGATCCTCATTTCTACAACAGAGATAATTCCATCTTCCTTTCTGAATATTAAATACTATGTTGAAAAAGGGAGTGCTTAGCATGGTGCTTGGCAGTAAATTCTCAATAAATCTAAGTTACTCTCTGCTACTGTTCATTTCTCATCTGACACTCCTCAGAACTTCAGCATATTTATATAGGGTCCTACACTCAGCTCTTTGGTGCACCATGTTCTTGCACTTCTAACTTCTAAAGAGATATTACTTTAGATGGATTAATTCCATAGAACCATGATGCCACTTTAATAATCAACTTGGCAGATACTGTCTGTTGCCCTCACTCCCAGTAGCCATATCCCCCTACATTTTTGCCAGTACAACTCCAATTTTGTTCAGATATCAAATAATAACATGTGCAAAAAAGACAGTATTCCCCAGAGTTCCAGGGAATTGGCTCAACTGGACTATGGTTAATCCATTCCCTTTTGCTAGTGAATGGTTGAAGGATGGTCATGGAACCCAGTTCTGATTAATGAAACATAAGAAGAAATCTTGTAAGTAGCATCTAGGAAATACTTTCTCCCCGAATAAAAAGAGAGAGATGAGGAAAACAGAGCCAGTACTTCTCTTTTCCTCACCTGGTCTTCTGTTCTGCCTTTAGACTTTGTCATATGAATATTTGATGTTTGGATTTGAGCAACATAATTTATTGCCACTAAATGTGAAGGTAACATCCAGAGAGAAAATGAAGAAGCAGGCCTATAACAGATGACATGATTGAGCTATTAAGCAACCCTGTAACCACCAAACTCAAGAATTCTTATTTTGTGAGATAAGAAATCTAATTTAATTAGATTTTCTGTTTTCTGAAGCTGGGAGTATCATCACTGACACACATCCCATGTACTGTGCTCTTCCTGTGATGTGTACTCACCAGTAGGGCCTCTTTTCATTTGGTTGTAGTATAACATTCCAGTCTCTAACCCAGCTATATTTCCTTTTCTATATCAAGATGCCTATGAGACTGCCTTTTGTAACCTTACAAACTTGAATCACTTAGCCACTCAAACAATTCCTGATTAGGTTTATTATTAGCTTTCTTTTATTATTCAAAACACTCAATACCCTTTTAGGAATCCATTGTGTTTTAGAGAATATGTAGAATTTTTTAAAATTCTATTTTCAGTAAATCTTTAACAGCCGGATATATTTGGCCAGCTGTGTAGGTAACACAGCAAGACTAGTCACTGCACAGAATAAAACAAATGGTAGCTGTTGAGATACAATAAGTGGTAGCTGTTGTATTAAATAGCTAAATATAGGAGTGGTATTGTTAAATAGCAATAGATAGCTAGAATTATACCTATACCTACAGAATGAGTTTCCAGTGATATACTGGTAAACTAGGTCTCAGGAGAGGGAGGGAGGGGAAAGGGAACAAACACTGATTGTAGTACTTGCCCATTTTCATGGTGTCGATAGCCCCATTTCAACCACCAACATGATGTCAACTAGCTCTCATGAGCCAGTGCAAATCAGCATGAACAAGTTCTGGTCCATAAATATTACCTGTTTTACTATTTATATTGATGCCCCAGACTTTTTCTGTTATGTAATTTAAATAATATAATGTGTCCCATTTATGTTTTGCTTTGTTTTATAAATCACCTATTTTTACATATCATCTATTTTAATTCTCACACAAACCAAAAGAAATAGTTATTATATCATAATGTTAGAAATAAGGATACTAAAACTTAAAGGATAATTTTTCACATTGAACCCAGATCTTTTCTCACCAGAGTCAGAATTTGTTGGTGCTGTACAAATTTTATATGATAGATTTCCCCACTTCTTCTCTTCCATTATGACCCTTTCACTCCACATTTTCTAATATTGAGTGATAACGTCTTCTAATACAAAGGAATAAAAAGGCTAAAATTAATTTTATATATTGTATAAAGGTCTTTCTGGATAATCATTAATGAAACCATTTAAATTCATTTACCAGTCTATGTGGGGCCAGCTTTTTACACATTCTCAAGCGCAAACATATTGTACTCTAGGCCCATGCTTTGAAGAAATCTGGAAATAAAGAGAGCTGTCTGTGGGTGGTTTATTCCTTGGCGTTTCCAAATAATCATTAAGTGGACATGTGGTGAATTCTTACCAACATTTCTGAACCTATTCAATTGTTTTTAAAGTGAACTAAAAGGTTATATCAGTTTGTAGTCATGTTCAGAACTCTTTCATTGAAATTACTTTAATTATCCCAATTCTCTTTATATAAATTGACTTGAGTATAAAAGAAGATGGATCTGTGCAAAAAGATAATCAAGTCAAACATGTCAGGTATATGGTTTAGGGTTAGATGTGTTACACTTAAATCAAATGCTTTCCATGGTTAACTGTCATTAAAAATTATAGTTTTAGCAATGCTTTTTAAACATTTCTTTGCCAATCACAAACATGACTTATGAAAAACAGTTTACTTTGGTGACTATGTTCTCCAACTTTCTTCAATTCAATTATAAATTTAGAATATACTTTGTGTGGCAGGTATATGTGCTGAGAAAGGATAATTAGTAGGGAAGCAGGCAGGGAACACATAGTACATCTTTTCCTGACTAAATGAGTAACAAAGGTAAGCATTACCCATTTACATTTACTTCTTCAGCATTTCAAAGACTGTGTATATATCAAGGGTGAATATCTACCATCTTGATAACATTAGTTTCAGTAAATACTATTTCCTGTGTGCCCTAGAGGAAAAGATCAAATTACCCCAACAAACTTAGACAGTTGAGAGATTTTAGTAATTTTCCCATCTCTCTCTCTCTCTCTCTCTCTCTCTCTCTCTCTCTCTCTCTCTCTCTCTCATAGACAACATAAATTACTCTTAAGAAAAGTTATAATGTAATGAAATTAGGTTATTCTTCAATAGTAAATGATTGAAGCTTTTGGTGACATTATTGTAGTATATAAAATAGTAAAATCTTTTCTTTTGTGTTTTTGGAGAAAGGGAAAGGACTTCTAAGAAAACCATGGATTCCAGCCTTTAATGGGCTTTGAAAAATACCAGATGTTAGGGTAGTAAGTTGATGCCATTAGGAAAATACAATAATATTCTTATTTTCTTATTATCATAGAGGCATCTGCTTGGGGAGAAATAATGAGATAATAGTTTCTTTCCTACACATCAGAATCATTCTGAGATCTCATAGAAACTGAACAAGAGTAATGCTGCAGTTGAGAACAGATTGTGTCCTGTGAAACCAGACATTCTGACTCTTGCCCATCTAATCTTTAAGTAGAAAGTAGATTCTTGGTTCTCTTACACAAGTTCTGACCTGACAAAGCAGTATAATCTCAAATAAGGTCAAAATAGCTAGAAAATCTCAGCTATTTACTATTGAGCTGATTTTCAGAGCCAAAGGGCCTGTTCATATCAGCACACTCCCTCAACCTTTCCTTAATTCCAGGAAGTAAAAATAAACAAACTTAAAGAATCTGAAAATTTTCCAAATTATGAACATTTTCCCAATTCTGTTTTTTAAATTGTAGGACACAGTGTAAACTATAAATGCACATCTTTTAAAAAATGTAATCTCAATCTAACCAGAATTAACTGTTTTCAATTATAATTTCAATGTATTTTTTTTCTGAAGATCGGCCTTTAAAAAACAGAATAAATTAATGGCAGATACTAGTCAAAATGCAGAGTTCCTTTAGAATTCTAGTTTCCATAAGCTCTTCTTGGCAAAAGAATTAAACAATATTCACATCACTAAGGCAAAGGGGACCTATCAGTAAAAATCCCTGCTAAGGGTATTTCTTTAACATGTTCGGAATTGTAAGAGAAAGAGGATTTTCTCTTCAAACTCCAGCCTCTCGTACCTTGAAGTTGATGAATTCTGCACATCCCTGGGATTTGCAGGAGGTTACAGAACAAGATTACATGCCCTGGTGATATATTTACTGCAAGGACAACCTGGGCACAGTTGCAGCTTGAAACCAGAATGTGTGAGAAGAGGCTAACCATGAAACACGTAAGGCTATTACTTCAACGAAGCATCCTTTTTCTTTTTCTTTTTCATTATTGTTGATGGTTTAATTTAATTTAGTCTGAGAGGATGAAAATTGATACCTGACTATTATTTGCTCATGTAGAATCAGGGTCCAGAAAAAAATTGGGTCCAGTGATAGAAATTATATATAGTTAAGTGGTTTGCAAAGAATTATAAAAAGGAAAGCTCTCAGTTTGTGCAAAAAATAGAAGGTTGGGGGTTTTCTCTCTTTTTAGAATTAAACTGAGAATGTCATTTAGTATTGACTGACTTTAGGAATAATATCACACTGAATTTCTCAAGTGGCTTCCCAGATTTTTTTTTTTTTTCTCCCAGTTCCTAAATAATCATGCTGAGGGCATTGTGGACAGAGTGGTTAGCAAAACAGACAATGCCCTCATGAAGTCCATAACCTTGTAAGGAGAAGAGACATTAAAAGAAGAAGTAGAAGGACATAGATGATAACAGAGTTATAAGCCTTGATAAAGCTAGAAAAACAAAGTACTCTGAGAGCACATTATATCTTCACAATTCTGTGTTTGTCTGCTTTCTCTATCCATCTATGAGATTCTTGACCAAAGCAATGTTATTTAAAATTATTTTTAAAACTTCTATTTATATCTACTCCCAGAGGTCTGCCCAGTACATGGCACATGGTAGACACTTAATAATCTTTGTTAATTTGTTGAGTAAAATTATAGTTGCCAGAATTACTCATGTAATCCTTACAAAATCACATGAGCTAAATTTGTTAGCTATTAATGTTCTTATTTTACTGATAGAAAAACAAAAAAAATTAAATGGTTTGCTCAAACTCTCTCATCTAATTAGACAAGCCTAAAACATATCTTTAAATTCTGAAACCAGTGTTTTTTCACCAAACAACACTGCCTTCAGAGAAAAATAGATAATGTAAAGGAGAAAAATAACACTAATGAAAGTAACAAACTATATGTGCTATTTTGCCTGTCAGTAAAGGAGGAAAAAACAAGGAGGAAACTTTCCAGTTGTACAGAAATTAAAATAAATTCAATTCACCCTCAAATAAAAATGCTATGGGATAAAAGCCAAAAACTTTTCTTATATTTTCAGATCTCCAGTAACCTATATTTAAGCTGATATAATCTTTTTAAAGAACTCTCTGTTTAAACTTTTGAAAGATAAGGTTTGCATTTTAATGGAAAATCTTCATTCTATCATGAGAATAAAATATAACCTCAAAGTTTGGTTACTTAGTCTCAATTTTAGAAGGCTTTTTTTCTAAACTACTATATTTAGCATATTAAAAAAGAAACAGACTCTGCAATTAGGCCAGAAAGACTAGAAACATCCACAGGAGTTATCGTAGTCAGATAGAGCTTGCCATGACTAAGTGCTATAGCCTGGATATCTTAAACCAGCAGTCCCCAACCTTTTTGGGGTTCAGTGCTTCTGTGAAAATGTAATACTTTATGATCTGAGATGGAGCTGAGGTGGTTAGTGTTGGGGAGCGGCTGCAAATACAGATGAAGCTCCACTTGCTCGCCCACTGCTTACTTCCTGCTGTGTGTCCCAGTTTCTAACAGGCCATGGTCCAGTACTGGTCCATGACCCAGGGGTTCAGGACCCCTGACTTAAACAACAGAAATTTATTTTTTACAGTTTCAGAGACTGAGAAGTTAAAGATTAAGATACAGCTGGCGAGAGTTCTCTTCCAGATTTGCAAACAGCCACCTTCATGTGTCCTTAAGTGGCAAAGAGTAAGCTATCTCCTCCTTTCTTCCTTTTTTTGTAAGGCCACTAATTCTATCATAAGAGTTTTATCCTCATGACTTAACCCTCAATTACCTCTCCAAAGCTACATCTTCAAATATTATCATATTGGGAGTTAGGGCTTCAATATATGAATTTTTGAAGCGCACAAACATTCCTTTCATAACAAGAGGTATGATTACACACACACACACACACACACACACACACACACACACACTCTTAAAGTCTCATGCATATAAGATTTTAAGCCATACTTTAAACCTTTGACAAGAGGTTATGCCCAATCTTGAGGCACTAAATTCAAATAATAGAAATTAATAACATTTTGCAATAGAACAAATAAAGGTAAACAGGAGCGGTTCATGCATTTGACACTATTGGTAAAGAAATCAAAGATATCTGGACCTAAATAAGTCAGCAGGTAGGTCAAACACAGACATAACCAGCCCAGAAGAGCCTTTTGAATGTAACTTGAGCATCTTGGAGCTGTAAAAGCTGAAAAATTTTCATTTGAAAAGGATACATACAGTGTTCATTGAATTCATTTATTTAAAATTTAAAATTACTTTATTGACAATGGGTTCAGATTTATTACCAAAATAAAGGAAAATAAGCACATTTTGTTATGTTGTATACAATCAGAAAACAAAACAAAACAAAGATATATTGTAATGCTATTATATTTTAGTCCTGTGAAAGAAGGATGAATGAGCAAAATAACCACCAGATAATCAAATACTTGATTAATTGTGGTATTAAAGATAAAAACTTGCATGAGGTATGTATTTATTTCAATTTACATCCTTTCTATTTTCAAATTGAATTTATTGTGTAAACATAAATCACTAAATTTGTCAACCCACATTGGATTTTTAGGTTCCGAAAACCTCAACAACCATGACTGAAATACAAAAGGGAATTTTGTCCACACAGTTGAAGTCCTGAGGTAGAGCCCACATCTAACAAACTAGATTCAAGGTCAACAGGCCTCAGTCTGTACCTTTAAATCTCAGATCTTTTCTTTGGATTGACTCCATTCTCAGATACTCTTTCCTGTAAGGCAAGATGGTAGCCAGAAGCCCTAATTTTGTATTTATCTTTCTGTGAAAAATTAACTCTCCCTTCACAGTCTTGCTAGTAAAAGCAAGAATGTGCTTTGATAGGACAGACTTGTGTCATGTCGTGGACTCACTCTTGATCCAATTACTGTGGCCAGAGGAACAGAGAACACTACTGGCCTGGCCTGGGGCATGTTTCCATCCTTGGTTCTAAAAGATTAGTATTATTTCTTCTAAACTACATGCTCTGAGAAGGGAGAGAAGAAAGTAACTGACAAGTATTGAGGTTCTATTAACACAAAGGGGAGAAATAGCCTTTAAGTAGTTGAACAATACAAATGTGTACCAGAATTACAGCATAATAAAATCAAATCAGAGACAAATACTAAAAAGCAAAAGTCATGTATAAAAAGGGTGGTAGTCTTGGAGGGGAAAACGTGTATCATAAAAACCTGGACTGAGAAAAGCTAGAATGAGCAAGTATAAAACTATGCTTTGAGTTTCCTAGAAGCCAAGACAAAGAGAGTCATTAAATGGATCACATAACTCTCCTATCTAAGGAAAGGAAATTTCAGCTTGTTGGGTGGTAGAGACACTTTACTGACTGAATTTCATGACTCTGAATGAGATTACTTTGTCTCCAAAGCCTTTAAATAGGAAATACTGAGCAACATAATAAGGTACTATATTTTTGAAAACAAGTTTTCAAATAGAAATATTTCAAATTTTACTCAGTGAAAGCCAAGGACACAGCATTACACTGGAGCTCTGTAAAGTCAATTATTCAAAAGGCTACACCAACACAGTACAACTATGTAACCTAATAAAGGACTCAAAGGTAAAAAACCTGCAATGACGTATTAGCCCCACTACTTGTTCGTTGAGCCACTTTGGCTAGGTCTTAAGCTTATGTTATTAATTGTAAAGGAGGAGGTAATTGTATCTATATTGCCTGACTATATGTTAGAAATAAATTAAGTAACACATGAAAGTACTTTCAACTTCTTAACATATATATATGTTAGATATATCAAGTATTTTCATCATATACATTGTACTCTAGAAATCTCTAGATAAAAGATAAAATCAGATCAAGTTATATAGATTTTATAATTAATTACATAAAATGTTCAACTGATGTTCCATTAAATAGTTAAAAGTTATTTTAAGTTTTCATCACAGCTCTAATGAAAGCCTTTTTTACTCCTCCTTTTTTATTTTTCAAATAAGTGGAATGTCAACAAAAGAAACAGTTGTTTTTATTTGT
This sequence comes from Macroglossus sobrinus, assembly GCA_004027375.1. Classification (NCBI taxonomy): domain Eukaryota; kingdom Metazoa; phylum Chordata; class Mammalia; order Chiroptera; family Pteropodidae; genus Macroglossus; species Macroglossus sobrinus. The sequence continues at coordinate 288,231 of PVKZ01000389.1, read as the reverse complement.
GAAGTATTTTAAGGCAGTAATCATAATACAGACTAAAGCTTTGTAGACATTATTATTACCAATACAATCATTACCACCACCTTAAGGATAATAATGAAGATCCAATAAGTTTGTGTTACTCTCTTAAATTAGAGCGTGGTCACAGTGTTTCCAAGAGAAAATTCACTTTTTTTTTTACTTTTTATTTATTTTTTAATTTTAAAATTTTCTTAGCAAGGTATAATTAATAACATTATTTCTTAATCAAGTGCTCTATCTGTTCAGCAGCTTTCATCAGTTAAGATCTTAGTTAATATACCAAAATGGAATCTAGCAGTGGTTTTCAGCTTTGGCTACATGTTATAGTCACCGGGGAACTTTAAAAAATATCAGTGCCTGAATCTCGCCACTGGAGATTCTGATGCCATTGGTCCAGAGGGCAGCCTGGAAACGAGAACTTTATTTTCTAATGTTTTCCTAGTTAATTCTAATGTATAGTCAAAACTGAGATTTACTGGCCCATTTGGTGTTATTGGTGAGGCAAGGCATTACATACTTGAAGATGATAGATGATATGTGCCAGTCAGGACCAGGTGATAGAGCCACTGTGGGAAAAAAATCAGCAGGATTGGACAGCTGGGCTCTAATCGACACTCATGATGTATGTGAAACCAGCAGTGTAGAAAATGTCTGGTAGTAAAAAAATTTTTACTTATGTTGGTGGTATGAGGAATTTGGGAGGCTTGTCAACTGAGGAAAAATGGGGGGGAAAATGTATGCTATATTCAATGGAAACAAAAAACTTGTATAAGCCTTTCTTTCATTTTCTTTTATACCTCTCTGCTTTTAATTTTAAAAATCCAGAGGAGGAACTTGGGAAAAGTAATCTACTTTTACCATATTCCCCTGTCCTTCCCACCACCTTCGGGTGGCACCAAATCTAATTCAGAGTTCTTTTGGCCGTGGTTTATAACATCGTTGTATCCTGAAGGGTCTATTTCAATTGACAGAACCAATCAAAACAAGAAATCTTTACCAAAATGAGAAACAAATTTAAAGTAATCCTTTGGGGATTTCTTTGTTTCCTTAAATAAAGTGCAACATGTGGTCCTGTCCTGGCATGTTTGGGAAATTACACCCATTACGTCTCTTGGCCTTTTAAACCTGCTTTTTTGATTTTTTTTTTTTGCAATTTTTTTCTGTTTAAAGATAAATTGATTCTGCACAACAAAGATAAACTGCAATCCAGAAACTGAAAAGAAAATGTTTATGTGGTTGAAGTGTATATTTATAGAATTTCGGATTGAGTGGTGAGACCCAGAGGAGTAGCAGCCCAGATTCTGGTGTATACAATAGCCCCTTTTTAGTTCTATGAAATGAGAGGTTTTCATCTCCACCCTGAAGCTTGTCAGGTCTGGTCTACAGATGGCTGGTATTTGTGCTCTCTCTTATCTCTGCTTGTTACTTCTTAGAGAAACTTTGAGGTTAAATATATAAATAATATGGAAGGAAGTAAATGCTTGAGGTTAAAGTTTGAAGGAACAACCAGGGAGGGGACTTTCTGCTGAAGGTTTTTTTTGAAAAGCTATTCCACTTCCTACAGATTAATATAGTAACCCAAATTAAGGGGGTTTCACTTTTTTATGTGCCTTTCCACTTTACAATATGATAAGGGAAACTAAGATATGTGAAAAACCAAAAGCACAGGAAAAAAAATTTCTTTCACAGTAGTATTTAGGGGTAAAAAAATAAAAAAGGCCATTTATCATTATATAGCCAGTGATTATCTGAAGATTTCAGAGATTTTATATATATATATATATATATATATATATATATATATATATACACACATATATTGATTTTCCTATTGGTAAAAGTCCTTACTACTTTGTTTCTCATGTCTCCTCAACCTTTATCAATATTAAATAGTCTGTTAGGTGTGTGTGTGTGTGTGTGTGTGTGTGTGTGTGTGTGTGTGTGTGTGTGAAAGAAACTTAAAAATGTAGTAATAAATTTTCTCATAATACAATTATCTCTTGATTCTTAATGTGGATTTTATTAAACTATAGAATACTATGTAAGAAGTTTTAGCTGTAAATAATAAAAACCAATTTGGGCTAGTTTAAGCAAAAATTAAGATTTATTTCAGGAGTATTTAGGTTATTTCACAGCATGTAAGGGCTGAGGTGTCAGCATATTAGGCTGCTTTTAAAATGGCTTTCGGTGACCCTTGATTCCTAAATTTATGCCATATATAATTCCCTCCCCATGAGCATTAACTGGATGTAGTGACTTCTAACAAATAGAATACAGAAAAAGTAATGGGATGTCTCTTCTAAGATTAAGTTATAAAAGACTGTGGCTTCCATCTTGTTCCTTCTCTTTCCACTTTTACGAAAGCAGATGCCATGTTATAAGCTGCCCTGTGAAGAAGCCTCTGGCCAACAGCTAAAGAGAAACTGAGGTTCTTAATCTAACAGTTCACAATTGAATCCTGACAACAACCATATGAGAACTTGGAAGAACATTCTTTTTGAGCCGAGATTTCAGATGAAACCACAGTCATAGTCAGCACCTTTACTGTAATATTGTGAGGGACCTTGACACAGAAGATCCAGTTTAAGATGTTTTCAGATCCCTGCCCCACAGAAATCAGATGATGCTAAATGCTGTTGTTTAAGGCATTTAGCTTTCAGTTAATTTGTTAACCAACAATTGATAACTAATAGAGTCAACAATAGACTGGAAGAACACTGGGAGATCACATAAAAAAATTATTTTCCTGCTCCTTGGATTCTTTTTTTCTCCAGATGTATATGTCATTCACCTCTCCTAACCAAGCCACTTTGCCTGCTCCTCAGTAGCAAGTACACCAATAGATCTCATATTTACCCACTTTCATTTTCTGTCATACAGAGGGAAATTAATGCTTTTTTAGATATATTTCCAAAACTCCAACAGCAGAAATCAGATTGGATGATCTTAGATCAGAGGCCTACCTCTGATCCAGCTGTTTGTTCCCAGGAGGGAAACATACAAGGAAGAGACTGTGATTGACTCTGCCTGGGTCACTGGATCACAGCAGTATTTGTAGTAATTATGAAGACTGGAGAAGACAGTTAGACTTGTAATTTGTTTCAATATTTTGTGTACTTTAGTCTATCATTTATGTAATTTAAATTACTAATATATAGTAGTAATATATTTGAATTACTAAACCAATATATACTATCACTCTAAAAAGTAAATATGAAAAAATGTAAGGTCTTTCAAAAAACTTTCCACCTAGAAAACACATCATATGAAACTTAAGATTTGTACAAGATATATGCCAAGAGGTAGAAAGTAATAGACACTGACATTTTTTATTATGCAGGAAGGATATGGTTTGACATTTAAAGGCAACTGAAGGCTCTCACCCTTATCATATCACAAGTTCTTTTGGTCCTTCACTCTGCCTATGAACCAACATGTGTGGAAAAACCGGCAAAGGGGAAAACAAAAACAAAAACACTAAAATAATTTGTACTAGGATAATGAGCATTTATCAAGCTAAAGTATTTAAGAAACTGAAGTTTGCATAATTGTGACAAATAAAAGGATCCCTTCAGAACTGCCTATCTGTATATGAGCAGAGCATCGACTGTGATCAAACAAAGAATACGAAAACAGGGTGGCTTTGCTGGTCTCAGATCCAAACAGAACAAATGGTGGAAGATTATGCTGTATTTTGACCATCAGACTTGCTTTGTATATCAAAAGTGTTTTTGGTAAAGCTTAGCTCTTAAATCAGAGAAAATGAGCATACTTTGCTGCTATTTTTGGTGTATTAGAAGTATCAGTAAGAAAGTTAAAGAAAACTCCCTCTTGGAAATGTTCCAAGTAGTATGTTCAGATGCTAATGGGCAGTTAGTAAGTGCACAGGTATGAGGCAGGGATGGTGGAAGTGATGATTACACAATATACACATACAACATAGAAAATTTTTTAGGCACCTATGATCTAGAATCACATCACTTGGGTTCAAATCCTGTTTTTGCTAAGTAGTAGAGACTTGGGAACCTAATTTTCACTCTGTGCCTTAGTTTCTTCATTTAAAAAAATATATTATTATTTATGCCTACAGCACCTGGTCTTCCTAGGTGTTCTCCAATCCAAGTACTGACCAGGCCCGACCTGCTTAGCTTCCGAAATCAGATGGGATTGGGCTTGTTCAAGGTGGCAGGGCCATAGATAGACCTATTTTACTTCTGAACATAGAAGCAAAAATTCTCTTAAGCTACATCTAAAAAACAAAAAATTGATGCAAGTCTTTTTTCTAACTCTAACAAGTGGTGCTTTGAGTAATGTTTTACTGCTGTTGCAAAGCAGATACGATTCTTGTAATATTTTAATGGGAACTTAAGCACTTAGGAACAGTTAAGTAATACTTCCTCTTTATATATATATATGTGTGTGTATGTATATGTATATATGTATATGTATATATATTTGTATACATATTTCCCCTTCTATTTGGAAATCTTTCACTGAGGAAAAGAAAAGCCAATTTTAATTAATATGGAAACAGAATCTACAAGAAATAACCAAACTCATTTTACTCACTGGGTGGCAAAACTAAGATATATAACTATCATTTGCATAAGTTAAAAATACAGTCACATAAAACAATATATAGTTTGTAATAATATATGAGAACACAAAATATATATGTTAACCTAAGAAATACAATCAACTCAATCCTCAGCACCTGAAATCCCCAAAGCAAAAACAAAACAATAAGCAAAAATCAAAGAGAAATTTAAAAATTAGCATAAATAGTGAAAGAGAGAAAGAAGAAGGGAGGCTGGAGAGAGACTGTGTTTGCATTTGCTCTAATTATCAGAAATATAATACATGATATATGTAGTTACTATGTGAGGAGAAGAAATCAGCAACAAGTGTCTATAGACTGCCTCACAGCCTATAGCTATAAATGGAAACACAAAAGAGTGACTGCATCTCTGTAAGCCCCAGCTCTCTGCCATCCTGGGGCTTACAGTCTAGTTCTTAGAATGAAATTTTGTTTCACTAGGCAAGAGTGAACTCTAATGACCAAATCAATCACCATTAAATTTTTACATAGAAGTAACAAGAAATTTTCATGTAATAACATCAGTTAAAACTTTATTCATAGGTGATTTTTATGTCATATTTTTATATTTTATAAAAACATTACATAATTTGCAAACTTTGTTTTTGGTTATCCCAAGCATTCTAGACTCTAATGCTTGTAATGTGAGTGTGAACAACTTATATCCTTTTAAAAAAAATTTTTTTTAATTTATTATTATTATTATTTATGCCTATAGCACCTGGTCTTCCTGGGTGGTCTCCCATCCAAGTACTAACCAGGCCTGACCCTGCTTAGTTTCCGAGATCAGACATCAGGCTTGTTCAGAGTAGCACAGCCATAGACCATAGACTGTGACTCCACTAGAGCATGAATTCAGGACTTTCTGCATGTAAAGCAGATGTGCTAACTGCTACATTATAAAATCACGTTCCTCTTCATTTTGAAATAGGAAAATTTTTGAGTACCTACCTTTATAGTCTTGTTGTAAGGATGAAATTAAAAAAAAAGTCATATAAAGAGTCTGGAACAGTGTCTAATACATAGTAAACACTCAAACGTTAGCTGTTACTATTATATAGTTTTTGACACCAACTTGTTAAACTTTCTCAGTCTGGATATCCTCATTTGTCAAATAGGGAAATGCTTTTAGCAATGATACATATAAAGGTATGTGTATGACCCAAAATATAGCATTACACATATACTCAATCTAATACATTTTTTTCTTATTTCTTTGGGGATGAAAAGGGAAATTGAGTTAGTAGTCCTTTTGCAATCATTTAGGATCCAGCTGCAGTCAAAATGGTGGCATACTAGCTTCCTAGAGCTGATGTAACAAATTACCACAAACTAGATGGCTTAAAATCAGAGAAATTTATTCTTTTTCAGTTTTGGAAGTCAGAATTCCAAAGTCAACATGTCAGCAGGGTCATATTCCTTCTGAAGGCCTTAGGGGAGAATTGTTTCCTGACTCCTCAAGTTTCTGGTGGCTCCTGGTACTCCAAGGCCTATGCCAACAAAACTCCAATTCTGTCTCTGTGTTCGCATGGCCATCTTCCCTATGTGTCTGTCTCTAATCTCTCTTATTTCTCTTATAAAGACAACAGTCTTTGGATTTAGGGTCCACTCTAAATCCAGGATGACATCATTTGAAGATTGTAAACTAATCACATCTGTAAAGATCCTATTTTCAAATAAAGTAACATTCTGAGATTTAGGGTGGACATGAATTAGGGGAGGACATTAGTCAGCCTATTACAGGGGTGATATTTTCAAATGCTTCCAACTCCTTCTTGTCATTTACCTAATTTTTATTTCAACCCATTCATTCAACACACATTTTGAAAGTACTGACTCTGTGTCAGATGTTGGAACATGAAGGTAATTTCTTTAAAAAATTCACAATAGTTTGAGAAAGATGCACACTAAACAAGTTCTCAGGAACCATAGAGAAACACCACTTTATGTTTTATTCCCAAGAGGTTGGAGAGGGCTTTCTGAAGGAAGAAAAACTGCAGCTGTTACAAGTTTTTTACTTGTCTACTCCAAGTGCACATGCCAGGTGAAAGTATATAGTGAGAACAGGGAATATGGCCAGATGGACTATTCTTGCCCTCTGGGTTAAATAAAACTAGGCAACTTTTTTGGGTGTCCCTTCAACTTGCTTCAGATAGAAATGGACCCAATATTCCAGGCAAATGAATATCAATGTATACCACATTAGAACCCTAGATTATAATATTTAATTTAAAATTAAGCATTTACCTTGAGTCTTTTATGAGATAAACATGTTTATTTAAAATGAGAAAAGTATATTGAAAATGTATATATTTCTGATTTTTAACTCACTGGAATAAAATGTCACTGATTTTAAATTATTCATTTAATTATAGGTTGTCATGATACATAGTGGCATTTAAGCTCTTTTATGGTTATGTTTCTTTTAAGGAAATTTTAAAAAATAAATATAATTTCATAAATACAACAATTTAAAATACTCCCCTACAGCTAAGTGGTAACTGAAACCTAGATGTTAACTTGTCATTGCACCTCATTTTGTGAGAATAACTTCAGAGGTGCAAGAACACTTATTTTCAGCACTTGGTGTGTGACAGATGTGTTATCTCTAGACTTTGTGAAGTTCACCTCCACCTCCCCACATCCCACCTAAATTCTTGGTGAATGTAGGTGTTATGTTTTCTATGACAGGTGCTTTGTCCCCAGACAGAAAATCACATGTGCAAGGTGTGTCACAAGGCTTCTATTATATTTCTACAATAACCACTTCTATTGGCAGGTGCTCGATTAGGCTACATTACCCCAGAACCAGGCTCTGAAGCTATATTGAAGATGCCTTTGCTTTCAAAAAGACCTGGTATCTTCTAAAGGATAACTATTCATCTGAGATCTTTAAACAGAGGGGGCTGACCTTGAATGAAATTGTGAAGTAGGTAAACTTTTTCATTACCCACTTACTTCCATTTGCTGTACACTCAAGTAAGTAATTTGCATCTCTGCGCTCCAGTACACTGGGTGATCGCTATTTAATAGCTCTGGTAGCACCTAAAGGTGTCTATTTTCTCATTTCCCAGAATTCTCGATCTTTTCCATAAGAAATAAATGTCATAAATTTCATACAAAAGAAAGCCAACAAATTTTAAGAAATTTGTAAGAGCACTGGAAAGGGGAATATCTTTAAGGTGAGTAATCATTCTTAAAAGAAAAGAAAAGAAAAAAGAAAAGAAAAGAAAAGAAAAGAAAAGAAAAGAAAAGAAAAGAAAAACACAAAAGCCAAAAAACAATGCTAACCTACTGAAAATGGAAGATTGCAAACTGAGAATACAAAGATTATTAAAAAAGAAAACTGCTTCCTAAAAGCTCATAAGCATTTTCATTGTTTCCCTATCTTTTTTTTACATTTTTCTCTCACCCAACTTCATTGTGCTGCAAAATGAATGTTTCTTCAGCTTAATGAGATTATTTGAGTTTTAAAAAAAAAGACGCTTGCCACTATAAATTACTTACCTTTTTTCATCACTGATTAAATTCTTTGCCTCCATAACCCTTCTACCTAGGATTGCCAGATTTTGCAATAAAAAATATGGGACACACAGTTAAATTAGAATTTCAGATAAACAAAAGATAATTTTTTAGTATGAGTATGAGTATGTTCCAAATGTTGCATGGAGTTCATTGATACTTTTAAAAAATGTTTATCTGATTCTAATTTAACTGGGCATCCTGTATTCCTGTATGTTATTTGGCAACGCTACATCCTATCCCAATCTATCTCTATGAAATAGGTTAGCCCTCAAGTTTAGTGACATTCCCAATTTAAAGAGCATCTTCTTTATTGTGTAATCCTGGTTGTAGAGGGAGATGCTAAAGTCTCAGTAGGAAACCACTTCCTGCTAGGCAGCACTTATTCGCTTCCCTCTGGCGCTGACCCTTTCAACTGAATGGGACATGTCTGCATGGCTAGCCCTGCATAATACTCGTCATGTCTGGAGAAAGTTTTCTTCCCTTTTTCTCACTGATTTGAATTTTTAATTTTATCTGTCAATTAAACAAATCCTGTGAGTCTAGTTTGTCTATCACCTGCCCTGGATCTAGATTTGTCTTTTATTTTGCGACAGAACTAAATGAGAATAATGTTGGTAATTATCCAGCAGAGATTCTCCAGGATCTGTGGCGACTATGCAGGAAAGACAAAAGTCTAAAAGTTACACCTGAATTTTAACTTTCTCTGAAAATCAAGTTACACCTGAATTTTAACTTTCTCTGAAAATCAAAGAAGGAAACCAGAGATGGAACAACTGATTCAAATGTCATTTCCATTGTTTCATCTGCTTACAGTCTGGTAAGATTTAGAATGTATAAAGTGAAGCCCAGAGAAATGGGTTTCAGATTAACTCTTCTCTAAAAGTTGGCTGTTCTGAGCTTCTCAGATACCATACTTGTAATGGAGAGAAGTGAATATCAAATGTGTGATTTTTTAGTGCAACACTTTTATAAGTATACTATCATGCCAACTGATAAATATAACTGTAATTGAAATGTTATCACTAATATCTGAAATCAGCAATTTCTAAAGTCGTTTCATAATGCAGTTGCTTTAAAATGTGCTTGAAATGAGCAAAATGTCAGAGCCTCCTTTCAAAGAAAGCTGTCTTCTGGGACAGCACTTATTCTTGCTCATAACTTTATACTGATTACCTCTCACAGTAGTAAACTGGTTTTCTACAACCTTTTTTCAGAGAATGTTATCCACAGAAAAAGCTGTAATGTTTCCAGGCAGGATAGTCATATTTTAGACAGGTATCAGACACTGAAAATTCAGTGACACCTGCCTCTTGTGTCCATTGTTAAATTAATTAAACAGAGGCCACTAGACTGAGATGGTTTTAATAAGTTAGCAGCCTACTAAAAAAACCAAGACCTAAGCCAGCAAATGCTTCCAAGGTTAAAAAATCAAAATCTAAGGATAATCAATCACAAACAGCCAACTAGGTTTTTCCCAAACAATGAGTAAGCTGTCAATCAAATAATTTTCTTGCTTTTTTTCTTCCTTTTCTCTATAAGTTTTTCCCCTAGCTCTTAGAAGTGCTCCACTTATGCTTTACCACATCTGGTTTGGTGCTGCTCAATTCAAATTCAAATTCAAATTAATTTTTGTTTATATAAAACTCTTAAAAATTTTTATATAACCCAGGTTATCTTTTAATATCATAAAGAAATTGTTTATAGACATGGCATTTGGATGCACAGAAAAATGGGATAGTCCCCAAGAGCAGACTAAAATAGAAGAGCTGTTTGTACCATTGGTCTGTAAAGTCCATCTTTTAGGGAAATGCACAGGGCTCTATATCCCTGAAATCTGAATGTGACATCTTAGGGGTTCAGGGAGAGTACGGAGAACTTACAAGGAGCTTATGAGTTTGTTCACAACCATGAGTAAATCAGAGTGCATAGCCTTCAGGACAGTCAAAGAGTTCTCAGACCTGGGATGTGAGGTCTTAAGGACCTTGCCTTGTAACCTGATTATGAAATGCACCTACTGTCATATCTGCTACTCAGGACAAGTTGCATTGCCTTTAGTTATTTTTGCTTTAGGCCTGGCTGGGGATAGATCTGTACTGTTTGTATACTGTCTGCTAGTTCTGATGATCTCATTGCTTTGTTAATTAAATTTTTAGCTTATTTTAATCTTCCTTTAATAGTTCACTTTTATCAGTGAGGGAGAGGAAGTAGCACCGCAGAGAACAGTGTCTGCCCCAAAGGTAGTTCAACAGTTTTCCTTCCTGTGCTTTAAATTATATCCTCTTGCCTGGCCTATCAGAGAACCCCAAAGACACAGGTTAAAAATACTTTTCCAGGTAATTTAAGAAGGCCATAAGCTAAATTACTCTTCTGGGAAAAAATGTAAATATCCCGAAAGCCTCTGAAAACTGAGAAAAAAAAGAGTCCTAGAGGCTGTTTATGGACTAAAGATGAGGTCTCCATCAAGTGCCATTACACTGACTATTTTTCTCTTTCTGCCTCTTTATCCCTCCCTCATACTTCAATTTCACGTAGGAATTATCTCTTTAGCCATTTTTCTATTAGTCTGTACATGGTTATGTATATATGTTGTATATATGTTAAATTATTTTTTTATGTTGTTTATCATATTGGGGTATAAAACAAGCTCCCTATTTGCTCTCTTCAGGCAGAGCACAGACTCTGAAAGGAATCTTTTTAGGTGTGATCATTTACTAGTCACCCACTCTTGCTACTTTGTCTATGTAATGTCAATGCAGTATATGTTCCCCTGAAAGCTGGCTCTTCTAGTGAATGGGAAACTCGAAAGGTGTCAGCTCTCTGTTCATTATGTCTAGGCCAATCCATTAAGAATATCAACTAGTTACACTTAAAAAATTTTTTTGCCTAGTTGTCATTAATCTTTTTATTTTGTTCACTGTGGGTTTTGGTGACCAGAAATTTTAAGTGTTCATGCAATCAAATCTATATTTCTTGTTAGTATGTATTTCCACATGAGAGTTTCTTGCACTTTCTGCCTTAAAACAATCCATTATATAGATTTAAAAATACATAACTAAGAATAAAAACAGCTTAAATAGCTATAATAGCCAGGACCAGGGCATTGTTTCATGGTGGTTTCAGCAGTATGATGTTGGAGTAACAGAATCAAGAACATGCTTGTCTGATCTCTACCATGTACCAGCTACACACACATGATGCTCTATGGGTAACTCTAAGAATGCTTTTTTTCCTTCTTTCCCTTTGTTTCCTGAAAAAGTCAGTCTTACAGACATTAAATGAAGTTGAGAAAGGCAGACATGCACTTTAGGGCAGGGTGTGGAAGATAGGAGTGCTGACCTACTCCAGAGGGTGACAGAGCTTGAATGGAGTGAGGAGGATATATATATTTGCCTTCACTTAATACTTGTAATTGTTAGCTCAAAGTTCATACATGGGGGATAATATTTCATATTATTATCAAAAAGTTAATTATTGAATAAGAAGTCTTTATTATTTAAGATTCTATTGGTTGCAAGTGATAATAAGTTAAACTAGCTGAAGAAAAAACCAAAAAAAAAAAACAAAATAAAACAACTTACTGGAAAGATTCTGGAGTCTCCCATAGAATCTAGTGAATAACCAAGTCACAAGAGGAGCCAGAGTACAGTAGAGCCCTTTGGAACAGCTCACATAAGGAGCTTAAATGCCACCAGGACATTCTTTATGCCTTTTACCTCTGTTTCTCTTTGTACTCGTTCTCTCTCTCTCTCTCCCCTGCCCCCCTCACCTCTCTCTCTGTCTCATTCTCTCTCTAGTATGGTTTTCTTTACAGAGTTGGAGAAAAAAAATGGCTGCCAATGATTTCAAGATTTTACTTACAACACATACATACACACACACACACATAGATAAGACTCATACTCATAATAAATACAATATATACAGAAAAGAGACCACCTTGATTTCCAGTGTTTCCAGATCCAAAAATTCCATTGAATGGACTCATTGGCCAAGCTTAGGCCCTTGGTTATGGCTGCTCCTGGGAGTATAAGAAAATGAAAGAGTCTTTGAGAGGTTTCCCAGAATGGAGATGCTGTGTAGATAACTCCTAAGTATCTAGTATTTAGACATTCCTACTTATCTCCATCTCTTCGGGGTACGGGTGATCAGTTCTGCTTTAAACTTATTCTGACTTAACAGTGTGCTCTGCAAATGACTCTACACTAAACTCTGATGGCAAACTCAAGAAAAAAACAATGTTTTAGGAAGTGATAATTTCTTGGTTAATTTGTTGCTTTCTGTGTTACATGGGGTCTATAAGAGATTTTCAATGTAAGGGTATTTTTAATGAATAAATTCTATCAGTTACTGTCTATTTCCTTATAATAACCACATAAACACTGGACATCACTAATTTTAATATTCAATAATCTGATAAGTAATAAATGGCATTTTGTTTTGCATTTTACTGACTAATACGATTGCATACCTTCTGATTTACTTATTATTCACTTGCCTTTGTTTTCTAATAAATTGCCTGTTGTATATATATTGCCTATTTTCTCTTGTTCATTTTTTTTCAATTTGTAGGCATTCTTCATGTGATGATATTTAATTTATTACATTTTAATTTTTATTTACTATATATTTAATATTAATATGAATTTCATGTTTACCACATGTGTCATCATTTTTTAAAACATTATTTGTATGAGCTTTGTTTATGATGCTTTTAATACAGAAACTTTTTTTTTTGTCAGATGTGTTCATTTTTTCTTTTATGATTGCTTATCTTCATGAATTACTTAGAGTTTTTCCACACATTCCCACTCTTGGGGATCTATACATTACAAAATTGGTTTTTATTTTAATAATGTAGTCTAAGTGATTTTATTTTTTATATGATGTAGCAGTCTAACTTTCTTTCAGCTGGAAAAACAGTATTCAGGACTATATAAAATACATAAATTCCACCTCTCTAAACATACCCCTCAGAAGAGTACATATCTGATGTTAACCTTAGACTTTTTCTTATGCATATATAATCCTTTGATACTTGTACGTGTGTGTATCTGTGCTAACATGTATATACACATATACATACCCAAATAAGTGAACACTATATGTATAGCATACTCTGTTTTTATTTTTTCTTCTTTAGTTTGCTTTCTTTGCTTACAATGATGGGCAGGAATTTCAAACCAGTGGTATATGGCTCTACCTCATTCTTTTAAAAGGAATAATAGCATGCTATCTTGAGAAGTGAAAAAACTGACTCATAAGGCATAGCCAATTAACAATTCCAGTTGAGGAAAACCCCAGGGTAAAATTTTCAGCTGCCCCAGCTCTCCAAGTCCTGCTCTGAATGGTGATTCCAAATCTCTACAAAGTTCCTTTACTCAGCTTCCTTAGGAGAGTATCTCAGTATCTTCCTCTGTCTTCAAAAGGGGTAGCCTTCTACAGAGCTACCTTCAGTTAGTTACCTCCATAGTGTCTCATCATTCTCAGCTAGTTTTCTTCTTAACAAGTTGCAGGTCTGGCTTCACCATTTAATATTCTGCACGAAAAGAGAGCATTTAAAGCATGATTATTCTACTGCTGACACTTTTGGGACTTTTTAATCTATGGTGGGTTTGGGGATAGATATAGTTAAAAATAACTGAAGACTCCTGCAATATTTATTGACCTCTCATCAATCTTTGATTCCTTAGACAAGTACCACTTAGGCAAGTCATAATATTTTGATATTGATTCAAGGTTTTTAATCTTCCCTCAGAGCTTTTACTGCCACAGAATCTCAATCAGGGTTCCTCAAATATGTATTGATGCCACTATTTACCAAGTATTGTGTTAAGTGTTGTGGATATACTGGTGAGCAAAATAGTCACAATCCTAGGTAGTTATAAACTTCTTTGAGAAATTTTAGTCTTAGTTTTGATTCAAAGCATTATTTGGCCCAAATCTCCTTTGAAGCATATATCCAAATATTTGAGGCAGATTTAGCCTTCCTTATGTCCTCCTCCCATATAAACAAACTCAGCATCTTTCTTATTTAGAAAAGAATGTATTTTCTGTTTAGATAGAAATATCTCTCTGTCTAAAATATCTTCTCTATCTATAAGAAAGTACTTTATGCCATAGGTACCATCATAGCACTTTCAAACAATTTTTGTCTGTTTAACAAAATAAACAGTTTCTGTGGATTAAATATTATTTGGTATTCAAGAAATATTTATTGAGCCCCTATTATATGTTACACAAACAGATTTAGGATCTAGACTCAGAGGTTTTTTGTGTGTCTGCCTTGGACCCCTTTAGCAGTCTAAAGTTTAGAACAATATTTTTATAAATGCATAAATTAAAATATATTGATTATAAAGAAAAATAATTGACCTATACTTTGATTAACAATGTTAATTCATTTTACAAGCCCTGGTGTTAACTGAAATTTTTAAATAAAAAAAACTCCATTAATTTTAATGCGAAATTTATTATGTATTACATCTTAACCTAAGACACCCAAATAATTTTCAAATATTTAAAAAATATATGTGTAGACTGTCAAAAAGAATAAAAAGCATTTATTTGAGCAAAAGGAGCTACAGGCTGGGAGACAGATTCAGGTAGCAACCTAAATTGTGTTCCATGAAAACAAAGGGGAAACTACCTTTTATAGCGAAAGTTCCCTCCCAGGTTCCCAATTAGGTCCATTTTATGTAAATGAATTAGTTATCTAAATTGTGCAATTCTAAATGGTTTGTATAGATGTAAACACGGATAGAATTCTTGTGGGATTCTGGTTGGATGGTGCAGGTCTCAAGCCATTGGTAGAAGGAGAAACCAGGGTTTCCCTGGAGTGATTGATTCGGACAGCATAAACAAACAGAGCATGGTGTGGGAAGCTGAGTGTTCAGTCTGAGTTTCTTCCCTGTGTACTGAATTTGCAAGGAACTCCTGTCAGCAAATGGCCACTAGGCTCTTATTTATAAAATTTGGCCCTCAGTTGGCTGTAGGGAGTCTATTTCAGCAGATACATTTTTTCCTGGGGTTCACATCAAATGAGTCATTTTAACAGGGTCCAAAGTGTGTTTGTGTGTATGAATATATACCTGAATATATGAATATGTATATTCATACCCATATATAATAAAGTTTATATAGCAGTAATAAAGAATTTGAAAGTAATCCAATGAAGGTTTATTACACCCAACATGATATACATGTTACTGTTAGGGGTGATCTAAATCCATCATTGCCCCGATGGCACAAAGTTATGTGGGAGGGGAGTTCTGTCCTTTTTGCCAATGCAGTAAAAAAATTACAGATAAGCAAACTTTAGGAAAAGTAAGATTTATTGAAGTATGTTTCAAAAGAGAGAAACGGGCTAAACCAGAGAGGGCCATAGTCTCATAGAGGTGGGGAAATCTGTCTTATATCTGGGCCTTGATGGGAGAGGTTACAAGGGTGGTGCTAGGTGATGGGCATGTGAGGTCATTTTAATTGACAATTGGCTGTTAGATAACCTATTGCCAACTGTGAGTGTCCTTACCCAGAATTCAGTCTGATATAATTAGATTCATGAACTTCTGGGCATATGTATGATATTATATGATGGTATAATGAGGCTAAGGTGAAAAGAAGTTCAGAGTACTCCTTACTGCATAAGCATTTGTGGCTGGCTTAAACTGATTGCTGTGTTATGGTCATTTATTTTCTTGTACTCTAGGATGTAGGGGTATTGTTATCTAAAAAATGTTTGTTTATTTGTTTTTCTGGGGTGTCCTACGGGTGACTTTTGGGTTGGACCATTATTGCCATTATCCCTATTCAGAGCTGTGCCTCCACTCCCATCTCTCATAGCTACTTAACTGCCTAACATATACACAGAGAAGTGGGGAAGGTGTTTGGCATTGAAAAACTTATTATCTTTTCTGCAAATTTTTTTGCAGATTTTTCAATCTTTTGGGGGAGCTTTTTGAAATCAAATTTAGCTGAAAATAAGCTTGAAGTTTTATCTCTAGGGCAAAATAAAAGCAAAATAAAAACAATTCAATCTACATGGAGATGGCACATGCACACAACAGACCTAAGGCTTGTAAACAGTAAAAATGCTATCTATGTCTTCATTCCCTGCTTGGTGTCCACAGGCAAAGCAAACATGTTTGTGTTCATTTAAAGAGAGCATCCAATTGAAATTTGTTCCTTATGATACTTTGACTATAAAACTCTGTTGGATGAATTGGTGAGTATGTCCTTGCCTGAAATCATGATACTGACACAATCTCTCATGGTATATGTATTTAGTGTGTTTTGGGTAAAATTCCTCTTTATACTGAAAATAAAAAGAAATTTCCTAAGAATGTTATGACTTTTAACAATTAATTACTGAAAAGCCATTAACTGAACATTTATTTTTTGAAATACATCTGTTATTAGCATATTATTCTATAGACAAAACTTGAAGAGCCATGGATTTAATTAAGAGTAAAAACAAACAAAAACAGACAAAAATTTCTGCCTCTAAGGAGCTTATATTCTTCACAATCTACATGGATGATAATTCTGTTCACAGGATCAGTTTGGTTTATCACAACACAGTCCTCAAAAATCAAAGCTTCAAGGGAGTATAGTTAGCCCATTAAAGGTTTGTTTGCTTGTATGGTTACCATATCCTCCAAAATCTATCATGATCATCTCTTTGATATTACTTGCTATAGCTCAGTGATAAGCAAATATTACCCAAGGATTAAAGCCATTACCTCCTGTTTTTGTAAATAAAGTTTTATGGAAACACAGCCATGCTCATATTGTCTATGATTACTTCTGCACCACAATAGCAGAGTTGAATAATTGTGACAAACATTCTCTAGCCTGCAAAGTCAAAAATACCTAGTATATGGCTCTTTATAAAAAATGTTTGCCTATCCCTGACCCAGATTTCTGGGGCTTCAAGTATAGTATTATTGAACATTTGTGCAGATCTAAAAAAGCTTCTTAAGGGTCGTGGCCTCTTTTACAGATATTCCTATTGCGGTCCTATCCAGCAAATAAAGGACAGAACTTCATAGGAATGGATCTTCACCTTCTAATTTTCATGATAATATCAAAATATCCATTG
The DNA here is from genome assembly GCA_004027375.1 of Macroglossus sobrinus. Lineage (NCBI taxonomy): Eukaryota > Metazoa > Chordata > Mammalia > Chiroptera > Pteropodidae > Macroglossus > Macroglossus sobrinus. The sequence continues at coordinate 270,994 of PVKZ01000389.1, read as the reverse complement.
CCCTGGCAATGAGGGGGTTAACGCTTAGTGTGCAAATCTGTCATGTCACTCCCTGACTTAAAACTCTTGGGTGACTTCCTCCTTATTCTTTCGATACAATTAACATCTTGAATGCAATTTACAAGGTGCCTCAGGCTCTGGCCTCACATACTTTTCCAGCCTTATCTTTAGTCTCTTTATTCTCCCTACTGGAACTATAGGGTTTTGCTTTGAGCAAGCCTATATCCATCCCCTTTATAAATTGTTTTTAGTCTGGAAAGCAATTCTTTCTTATCCCTTAGGCTCCATCTAGGTTAACTCATCTACTCTTACTCAGATTTCTGACTAAAAACCATTACCGCAGGAAAAATTTCTCTGAATGTCCCTTTCTCCCATCATTTAGGTTAGACTTTTATAGCTCCTGTATTTTTTTTTTCCACAGCAATTTACAGAATGGCAAATATGTACTTATTGATGCTGCTTACTACATTTTGGTCTTCCTACCAGATTCTATAAGGCGTGGGACAGGCTATTCTGTTTGTGAATGTATCTTTGATGCTTAGCCAGTAACTTATTAGTCAAATTTGTGGAATAAATTTATGAACACCATAGAACACTTACACATCAGACATTTAGGAGTGAAGTTGTTCTCAGCTCTTGTTGAGGTAAATGAAGACTACGTTACCTGAAGCATGTGTCCCTGCGTATTTTATAAAACTATATAAAATCATTCTAATTATAAATTGATAGAATTATCAGAGTTTAATGCTAATAAATGTTTTTTCTTTTGATGGTGTCCCTTTTTGTTTATTTGTTTTTGTTAGCAAAAGTAATACACTTTATTGTGTTCCTTTTTTTCCTGGATGCCAGGAAGCTCAAAATTACATTTATTACTTATTTATAGTAATATTCTCCAAAACCAGATTCCTGGTAAAAATTCTTCCTAACTTTATTTGCATGGCTCGTTAGGCCTTTTATTTATTTATTTATTTTTAAATCTATTACATATTTGCTTCATGTCAAGTTGCCTTAATTTTGTATAGTTATATTTTCATCCTGTTTAAGACTCATAACTTTTCTCATTGGACTAAGTCCAGAAACGATACATAAATAGCACCTCTTGGGCCATCTCTGAACACTACTTAAGAATAGAAGCTACAACCAGATTCAGGAGATTCTAAGTGTCCAGCCTGAAATTATATGATTGCCTTGGGCATGAGGAAAGAGGAGTTGGGAAGGAGCAATGACCTTGAAGTCAATTTTTTTTATTAAGTTTATTGGGGGTAACATTGGTTAATACAATTATATAATTTTCAGGTGTTATAATTTGACATCTACATATTCTCTTGTATGATTACCACCCTAAGTCCAGTTTCCTTCAGCAACTATATATTTGATCCCCTTAATTTACTTCATGCTCCCTCAAGCCCCCAATGAAGTCAAAATTTTTTAAAGGCAGCAGAATAAACTGGAGTAGGTTATCCACTGCTCATGAAATTTGAGCAGTATAATACACTGAGGCAGCAACTAGGCAAAACTGGGCTTCCTGTACTATAAATTCAGGGCACAGCCTTACACATGTATCCTGTTTGAAAACTAAGACCTCCTAGGTCGCTTCTTGCTTTCCTGGTAGGGTTGGTTTTTAAGTTACTCCTCCTGACTCCCTGACTCGCTAAGTATAGCCAGGCAGGAGGAGGAGGTGACTTAAAGACCTCATCCATTTAAGAGGTGGGGGAACTTAATCATAAGTTTGCACTGTCTTTAGATGATTAAACAATGAATGTTTATGAAATCAAGAAAAAAGTTTTTTCCCCTTTGAGTTTTCTTTTCAAAGACTTCTCTGTGCTCTCTGGCTAATTTAAAAAGAGCCCCATAGGGTGCTTATTTTTTTACACACATATTGCCAGAGTAGTTCCTGTTTTGGTTCAAATGTGCTTCTTTTTTAAGTTAGATGAAAGATCTTTCTTTAAAAAGGATTTGTCTGTTGATCTTGTTTGTTAAACTGAGCCTAAATAAAGCTCCAGTTAAGAGTTTAACTGTTTAGCTAAATCCTCTAGGCTAAATTAACTGGCAGATTTCATCTTTAGCTGGGCTGTGTCACTAGAGAGCTCTTAGTACCCTCTTTCCAACCTGAAATTTCTGCCTCCTCTGAGAATTCCTTTGAAGTGAATGTCTTGTGGAAGGAGCTTTTTCTTTTGGTTCAGTTGACTTAGTCCTCATATAGTTTTGTGTTAGGGAATGAGTGTGTGGAATATGCTAGGCATCAAAAGTGGGCAAGTGATTGATTCTATATAGCAGGCAATGGACTTGCAGAGCAGTGTTTAGGTCAAGCGATGGAGAAATGACAAGCTGAAGGTTTTAAAGGTGGTAGAAAAATGTCTCAAAGAAAAGGGCCATCAGAAGAGGCAGTAGATGTAGCCCTAAACGTTGGCCCCTGTTTATAGTAGACATGCAACTATAAAATTAAGCTTCCTTAATATGAAGTTTCCCTTAGGAGGAAATTCTGGGATGACACAATAGAAAATAATAATAATAATAAATAATAATAATAATAATAATAACAATAACAATAATAATAATAATAAATTCTTGATACATGTTGATTGTAGAAGAACCTCAAAAACATTATGCTAAGTGGAAGCAGGCACAAGAGACCACATATTGTATAATGTCATTTATATAAAATGCCCAAATAAGCAAATCCACAAACTTATAGAAACAGAATGTAGATCAGTAGTTTCCTGGGGCTGGGAGGGCTGGAGGTAAGATTGGATTTTATTGGGGGTAATGAAAATATTCTGAAATTGGTTATGGTGGTGGCTATACAACTCCATAAATTAACTCAAAATTATTGAATTGTACACTCGAAATGGTTGAATTTTATGATATATAAAATATATTTCAATAAAGCTCCTTTTAAAAAGGCAAGATGATTATCAGTTAGAAGGCAATAAGGATAGAACTTTGGAGTATTAAGATGGAAGTGCTCTAAATATTGGACAAACAGCTTTGTTTCTTCAAGAAAGAAAACCATGAAAAGAACCACTTCTTGAGCGTTTGGATGCTGTATTCTTACTACCGTTTCACTGGTTGAAATCAACTTGTGCAGTAACCAGTAGGGTCAGATGTTAAAAAGAATGTGGAGACCATTCATTGAATTTGAAGGTCAGCATCAAAGTCAAAATTCAAATTGGTTTTCAGAAGATGAGAATGTTTCCTACATTTTGCTCAATGAAAAGATTTTTAAAAGAATCTTCTAAAATAAACAAACAAAACAAAAACAAACTCATAGATACAGAGAATATTTTGATGGTTGCCAGATAGGAGGGGATTTGTGGGGGTGAGTAAAAAAGGGGAAGGAATTAAGAAGCACAAATTGGTAGTTACAAAATAGTTATGGAGATGAAAGTATAGCATAAGGAATACAGTTGATATTCTAATAACTATGTATGGTGTCAGATGAGTACTAGATTTATTACTATGATCACTTAGCAATTTATATAAATATCTAATCACTATATTATACACCTGAAACTGGAATAATAATATGCCAACTGTAACTGAAAAATTAAAAAATATTAAAAAATGAATCATCTGCTAAAACATGCAAATATGAAAGAACTAATGTTAATAAAGGATTCTGAAGATTGCTTCTGCTTCATTTAGGGAAAATAAGTATTTACTAAACAAATGAATAAATCATGAGAAATCTCTTATTTATGCCCTTCAGAAAATAAGTGCAATTCGACATATTAATCATAACCATTTTTTTTCTTAAGGGGACTTTTTCGCCATTCTAGAGCAAATCATATAAAGAATTTGGATTACTCTGACTTGCTATCCCCCATAAATGAATACATCTTAAATTGCTTTTTCCAATGGTATTTCAATCTTTTGTTAGGTAGCTAGTCTGACATGAGTGGCAGGGGGAACAAAGGAATAGGGGCCCAGCCCAAAGATCGTCCAAAGAACACCCCAATGGTAGTTAAAGAATTCTTCCTGAATCCTCAGAAACAAAGTAAAAGAGGGTCATAATCTATAGCATGCTTAATATGGCTATAAGTGCCTGCAGGAAGGTAATGTCCTACATTTGCCTACAATTTAAGTTTCATTATGATACTATGTTTATGCCTGGAAGTTCATGTATCTATAACAGACTGTATTCTGGTAAATACAGGTATATTAGGCAAAGAGTTATATAGCAACCAGGTGTCAATCAAAATAACCTCACTTGCCAATCACCTAGAAATGCCTTTGGAACCCATCATGATCCAAATATAATGCAGACATTCCCATTTCTGGGCCCTTTTGCCCTTTTGGGCTCCCTTTTTTGTAGCCTTTTTGTTAGTTACAGTGCTAGGACTCTGTGTCTCCTTGGGGTATGCTTTGACTTTCTCCATGTTCCTCCTTAGGGCATTCTCTGCCTTTCTGAAATATACTTTTTTAAATAAAACTATTAAATCTCAATGACCTGTGATTCTTCACTGCAGGTCATTTGAGGAAAAACTGAGGGAAAATGCTAACTACACATCTGCAGTGAAATTATCCCTCTTCCTCTCTGTCCCCTTCCACTTTTGGGGTGACACTGAACTCTGGCCCCAACCTGACACTTTGAATTACTGCTGAAGTACATCCAAATGCATAATAGTTTCCACAGTCATGTAGGACCTTTATACTTATCTGTTTATTGAACTTACTCTTGCAACTTGATGTTCCTTTTTTAGTTGACTATTTAGTTTTAAAAGAATAATGCTAATGAAACATCATTTAAATTCAAGATTTTAAATTCAAGTTCCTGAAAAGGGTAAGTTTCTGCTTTCCTTAGAAGTGGAAAAAAAAAGGCATGAATTATGCTAACATTTGATTAATTATTTTACCAAGCTTCCTGAGTATTATTTTCCCTCTTGAGAGTAACATGTGGCTATCCTTACATGCGCTAACTGGCTTAATGTCTCAGATGCTGGGAAGAATGTATTTTACCCAGATGGCAGAACCTCAGGAAAGCAAATAACTCACTTAAAACTTAGTTGACACTTAAAGGCAGCTTTTCCATACTAAACTAATGTGCTATTTTTTTCTTTTAAGGAACAAGATTTCTAGCTGAGATATTATGCACCTAGATAAAAAGTTTGTTGGTTTTAAATTACAGAATTTTGCCATTACTTTTTAAAAGCAGTTGTTCTGAAACATTAGTGCCTAGATAGCTGAGCCCCAGCTCTAGAGTTTCTGATTTAGTAGGTCTAGACACAAAAGTGTGCATTTCTATCAATACCTTGGGTGATGCTGAGGCTGCTGGTCTGGGGACCACACTTTTAAAAACACTGAGAAATCCTAATCTCCTGTGCTATTAGTTTGAAGGGAAGGGGAAGTCCATGTGCTTCAGATTTAGAAAGTTATAATAAATACTGTAGGCCGGGATCATAACTTGTAAGAACTTTGTATAATGCCGTAAAGTTCAGTTTTCCAAAGTTCATCATCCATCTCTCTCTCCAGACTACTGTTAATCCTTAAAACTGAAGAAAGGTCTTTAGCAGCTGGGGAGATGCAGACAAATATCCCACAAGCCTGAACACTGGAATTGCCCCAGACGGTGGCAATTTTCAAAACAGGTTAGTAAATGGAATTTTAGGGTTCTGCTAAAAAGAAGGAAAGGTCTTGGAAGGAGGCCTAGCTTTGAAAAATGGCCTTGAAACTTAACAGTAGAGAGGTCAATGAGAATACTTGGAGGGCAAGCTATCAGGTTCAACAGTGCCCTGCTGAGAGAAGACACAAAATCAACCCTTCTTGCTCTCCTCCAGCCTCCTCCACCTGAGCTCTCAGTGGTTCCTGGGCTTGCCGCAGTTGCTGGGGAAGAGAAATTTGGGGGCTGCCCCACCCCCTGGTTCCTTCTGCCAATTTAGGCCAAAGGAGAAGTGAGATGCTTGAAGTCTAAAATAAAAGGTATTTTTTCTGCTTTATCTTTTCTGCCCCTAGAGGTAATTTTCATTCCAGAGAAATTATTTTATTTGGCAGATTAATATTTTAATATGTCCTTTGATTCATTTTCTCAGTGAATCTTTGAATAAACATAGCTGTGTCTTGAAGGGTATGCCAGACATGAGAAGTCTTCTCAGCTGTCTTGAGTTTTGTTTTATTTTTCCTTTATTATCTTTACTCATCTCCAAATGGTCTTCAAACTTTATAGGGTTTTATTTCTCACGGTATCTTTTAGAAAAGGTAGTTTCAAGAAGAGCACACCTCCTGGTTTTGCCTTCCATGACTTGAGAGTTCAAATCTAGTTGTGAAGACCTTGGGTCAAGTACTTATTTTCTTAGGACTGAAACCTTACATGTTAAATGCTATCAGTTATAGTTACCTGGTGATATTCTTGGAGAACTAAATGAGAATGCCTCTAAAACACTTAGCACAGTGTCTGAGGCACCCGGAAAGATGTTAATCTATATGATCATTGTCATCCCAGTTGTTAGGCAACTCTTTAATCCTTTTTTTCCCCATTCTCTCCAAACAAATTGCTTTAACAAGAAAAGGTTTAGCCCAAAATCTGTATGTGTCACCCTCTTAATTTCTAGTTCTTTAGTGTTTTGTAAACTCTAGGGCATCTAAACCTAGTACAAATGCCTTAGTTTGTGCCCTTGATTCACACCTAAGCAAAGCTAGAAAGGATGCCCAGATGGGGAGGCTGCTAAAGTGGTCTCCTTCGTGTGAGTAACCAAAAACAGGAATAAATAAAAATCACAGGTCTCTAGTTAAAGAAATAAACCCACACGGAAAGCTAAATTATTTTAAAATTTAAATGAGAATTGGAGGCAAATATAGAAGTCACTTCAACATTATCCCTCTCCAATTCATCCTCAGGACTTTCTAAAATACGAATCTGATCATATCACTTACCCGCTAAAAATACCCCTTCAGCACCCTATGCCCCACTCTACCCACCAGTTTTTTCAACAATATTTATCTTCTTTATATTGATTTAAGCCTTCAAGATATTCCAAGATCAGGTTCCTCCTTTCTTCCTTCCAAAGAGACTGGATTACAGGCTGACTTCACTGGTTTAGCAGAGATCCTTCACTTTGGGACTTCCTTATCTCCTTTTGCCCCAAACACATGCAAAAAATAAATGCCTTGTCTCTATTTGCTATCAGTACTCTATAAAGAACTCTCCTTCTCCACCCTATACTTGTTGGTTAAGCTGTTGAGTTTTCTAAAGCAAGCACCACAGACACTTAGAACTCCATTTGGAAGTAAGTTCACAATAAATATAACTTCAGTGAACATAGCTAGATGACTGGCAAAAATCAGGCTGTCTCTGGCTAAGTCCGGAAGTCAGTGGGTCTAAATGTGCCTTTGGGAGAGGGGAGGATCCAGATGGGACAAGACCTTTGCTATGTGGGATTGTACAAGGAGATTGGAAGAGGCCTTCTGGACAGACTTGTGACCTGTAATACAAACATTAAAAAAAAATTCTGGGACTTTCCTAACAATAATCCAAGAATCCTGGATCACATGGATGAAACAAGAGACCAGAGTATTGGAAGGTCATCTCGTGAACAACTGCTAAATAGAATGGCAATATGAGAAAGCAGCACATGATCAAATGACACCCATAGGGAACCTAGGGGGAAAATACTAGAATGTGTCTATATAGTATAAGTGGAAACAAAGCAAAAAACCGTAAACAGGGTAATGTGGACACCGCCACAATATTCATGAGCAACAACATATCTAAGTCACCTTTGTCTCCATTTCATTTGCTTTAGAAATGCAGTCTATCCTAAAACAATGACAGTCTACAAAAGCAATAGAGTTAAATTATTTTCTCTCCTCAAATATTGACTATCTGATTTTAAACAGCAAAATCTCTATATTATTTTTCACCTGGTAAATTGCAAGTAATGGTTTTATTTGAACTCATTTGTATTTAGATATGTCTATTGAACAACATTACACAGCATTTACTATGTGTTGGGTTGTTGGTTAGTATAATAGTGAATGACATAAGAAGCCTGCGCTCAAAGTATTTACAGATTAGAAAAGAAGTAAACATAGTAAATCTAGGATGTCTGATAAATACCAGAGCCAGGGTGAGGGAAAACCCAACACTGTAGCATTTACTCAAGTCCAGAGGGTCAGGGAAGGCTGTTTGGAGGATGAGCAGAAATCAGCTAGGTAAAAAGGAAAGAGGCCAGGCAGTGGGAATAGCATATGAAATAAATAGAATAATAGCTTAATGGGATGCTATCATATTCATAGATTAATAGTTTAGATAAATTCCCAAATTCAGGACCACGATAAAATGTAAAAATGACATTTAGTGAAATTAAATGTCATTAAATGAAATTAATTTAATTAAGAAGATCATGCTTGATAGGAGGAGTGGGAAGATGGCAGACTAGGTAAGAGCAGGGTTCGTCTCCTCCCAGGACCACATTGAAATTACAGCCAAATTATAAAATAATCAACATGGAGAATCACCTGAAGTCCAGCTAATCATAACATCTACATCTGATAATATAAAGGAGCCATATCGAAGCCAGTAGTAGGGGCAAAGTCCCAAATCGGGTTGTACCCACACCTATGGGTGCTGGAGGATCACCGGGAGGGAGAGCGAGGCTGCAGAGGCTCCCCTGAAGGAGAGAAGGGTCCTGGTCTCATCTGGGGGCTCCCCAGCACAGGGTCCCAGCCTAGGGAAGAGAAGATTGCAATAACTCTGATTGTAGGAACTAAAGGGGATTTCAGCTGTATGGGTGAGAGGGAAGGCGACTGAGTCCCTAGATGTCCCTTTGAAGGATGCGGACAAAGGCTTTCTGACCTACAGACACTCACCTGGGACAACGGTAGTGGGTCGGAGACTCACGTGAGATTCATTCTGAAAAAGACTCCATTACCTGGAATCAGAACGAGGGGTTGGAAAGGCAGCCATCATTGTGCCTTAGTCCATCCCCCCTACAGGGTAACCTATAGACCAGCCAGCCTGATTGCGCAGACCCCTCCCACAGAGCCATTAGGAAGCTCCAGTCTGAAAGGATCAGCCCACCCTACCTAATCTGCAGACCGCCAGGGGCTATTGTTCCTGGATCACTGCCAAGCCCTGATCCCAGTGATTCAGAGTGAAGTATTCACAGCAGGGTGGCCATTTTGAGCAGTGTTTCTAATCCCAGCAACAGCGGCCAGCGCTATGAGCCCCATTTCAGAGATAAGGTCAGGCAGATCGCTGCTGCCAACATGAACTTGGGCAGATGTTGCTAACCTGTGGGCCAGTCCCAGACAACAGCTAGTCTTGCAGTGATCTGGGTCATCTGCAGAAACTCACAACAATTACCAAATTTGCAGCAAGACTGAGATTGTATTAATCTGACTGTCATTGTTTCTCTGAGATCCTGCCCCACCCAACCTGCAGACTGCCCAGGGCAGGTGTTGTTGGAGGGCTGCTAAACTCAGCTCTGTGTGATTCAAGGGCAAGTGTTCACAGTGGGGCGGCCATCATTGTGAGTGGCCTTTCCAATCCCAGCAAAAGTGACCAGCCCTGTAAGTTACATTTCCATTCCAGAGGGTGATCAGTGCTGTGAGCTGCATTTCATCAGAAGGGTTAGGCAGATCACTGCAGCCAACATGAACTTGGGTAGATATCAGGGACCTATGGTTCAGTCTCAGACAGCAGCTAGTCCTGCTGTGATCTGGGTCTTCTGCGAGAACTCACAACAGTTACCAAATTTGCAGCAAGACTGAGGCTGTATTGATTTGATTGCCGTTGCCTCTCTGAGACCCTCCCCCACCCACAAATTGCCCCAGGTGGTGAACTGACACAGCCCTGCCCTTTCCCTCCACTGATTGCCTGATCCACACAGGCAACAAACTTTGGTTGGCACAGGGTGATCATTGCACAGAAATCAACAGCAGGCAGAACTTTGCTGCCTGCAAGAGTTGCAATATTGAGTCAGGGGAGCACAGGGGTCTATGGGAACACTCCTGATAGTAGTTGGTCTCACTGTGATCTGGGTCTATAGCAGGAGTATCCAGGCACAGAAGTTGAAGGAAAACTGGAGCTGGACTAGCTGGATGGACTTTGTCGCCTTAAGATCCCACTTCTCACAAGCCACAAAGTGCCTGCAGCCCATTAACAAGCAGTCTCTTGTGCCCTGCTTGGTTCTGGGGTTGAGCAGTTAGCGTAGGCAACAGACCTTGGCTAGCGTAATGAGTGCATTTAGATGAAAACAGCTGTGGACAGACCACAGCTGCCTGTACGAGCTACAATATCTCTCAGGAGAATTGCAGGGATCTGTATTGACCTGATGGCCCTTAACTCCCTGAGCTCCTGCCGCATCCAATATACGAAGTACCCACTGCATATTAATAGGCAGCTGCCCCTGCCCTGGGGTAGTGCATTTAGGCTCAGGGTAGGCAGCAGTTGACCTTGCTAGTGTGGGCACGTAAACTAATACTGCAATGGCAGGGAGAAATTTACTCACTAGACTCAGGAGACTCCCTGGGACCCTGTGCCACCCAATACACATATCACCCAGAGGCTCATCCAGTTTCAGAGACTTACAGGCATCTGATAGGCAGTATCAGGCCTTGAGGAGCACTGGTCCCTCTGCTAAACTGCCATAGGTCAGGGGTGGGGAATAACCGAGAGTTGCCTACAGCATTGTCTCTTCCACTTGCCTATCGATCCAGCATAGGTAACAATTATCAGTGAATTGCTTTAAGTTCTCACAGGGTAGCCCTGAGCAATCAAAAGCAGTGGCTGACCTTGCCCTGTGGGGTAGCCCCTCTCAAGGGGCCACAAAACCAATGCATATGAAGGCACCAGACCACAATGGAGTAACTCTTGACTATCTCCCGTCTCCATTAGTGATACACACAAAGGGTGGTTGCAACAAGTACACAAGACTGCTAGGGCAAATCCCACTCAGTGGAGTCAGCCCCCACACAACAACTCTTATCCTGAAGGTGCAGCCAATTCACACAATTAGCCTGAATGTTAATCCCACTACCTCATCTACTAACAACAATAAAGGCTTGGCGACAATGAAGATCACACACAACCCACACAAAGGTCATGTCCAGAGCTCCTGACACAAGGGATCAGGAAGAGTGTGTCAATGGGCTGTACAGGATACCTTCCACATTAGGCTATCTGGCCAAAGCTGAGAGACAAAACAAATATTCTTGACACAAAGAAACAAACACAAAGAGGCTAATAAAATGAGAAAAATAAAAAAACATTGCACAAATTAAACAACGAGAGAAAACTCCAGAAAATAAACTAAATGAAATGGAGACAAGCAACCTACCAGAGACAGAGTTCAGAACAATAGTTATAAGGATGCTCAATGAACTTATGGGGAGAATGGATGAGCACAATAAAAAACTCAAAAGAGAGATAGTAAGCATTAAAAAGGACATAGAAACCATAAAAAAAGAACCAAAAGGAATGAGGAGTACAATAAATGAAATGAAGAATATACTAAAAGGATTCAACAGTAGATTGGATGAAGCAGAAAATCAAATCAGCGAATTGGAAGACAAAATAGCTGAATACACCCAATCAGAACAACAAAAAGAAAAAAAGAATTTAAAAAAATGAGGATAGTTTAAGAGACTTCTGGAACAACATGAAGTGTAAAAATATCTGAATCATAGGAATACCTGAAGAGGAAGAGAGAGAGCAAGGGATTGAGACTCTGTATGAAGAAATAATGACAGAAAATTTCCCTAACCTGGCAAAGGAACTAGATATACAAGTTTGGGAGGCACAAAGACTGCCATACAAGAGGAATTGAAATAGACCTACACCAAGACACATCGTAATTAAAATACTAATGGTCAAAGACAAAGAGAGAATCTTAAAAGCAGCAAGAGAAAGGAAGTTGGTTACGTACTAGGGTACTCCCAAAAGAATGTCTACTGACTTTTCAGTGGAAACTTTGCAGGCCAGAAGGGAATGGCAAGAAATATTTAGTTATGAAAAATAAGAATATACAACCATGGCTACTCTACCTAGAAAGGCTTTTGATTAAAATGGAAGGTGAGATAAAGAGCTTCCCAGACAAAAAAAAAAAAAAAGCTTAAAGAATTCATCATCAATAAGCCAGCATTACAAGAAATGCTGAAGGGTCTTCTGTAAAAAGAGAAGGGGTAAAAAAGAGAATAGAAATAACAAATATGAATAATAAAATGACAGTAACAATGTACCTATCAGTAATCACTTTAAATGTAAATGAATTAAATGCTCCAATCAAAAGACGTAGGGTAATCAAATAGATAAAAAAAAAAAATAAGACCCATGAGTATGCTGTCTACAAGAGATCCATTTTAGATCAAATGACACTCACAGATTAAAAATAAAGGAATGGAAAGAAATATATTATGCACACAGGAATGAAAAAAAAACAGGGTAGCAATACTTATATGAGATAAAATAGACCTTTAAACAAAGGCTATAATAAGAGATAAAAAGGGGCATTACATAATAATAAAAGAATCTATAAATCAAGAGGATATAGCCCTAGTAAACATATACACACCCAAAATAGAAACACCTACATGCATAAAGCAATTATTGACCGACAGAAAAGGAGAGATTAATAGTAATACCCTCCTAGTAGGAGACTTTAACATTCCATTGACAACAATGGACAGATTCCAGGCAAAGAATCAATAAGAAAACAATGGGTCTAAATGATACACTAGAACAGATGAATTTAATAAATATTTGCAGAGCATTTTACCCCAAAGCAGCAAAATATACATACTTCACAAGTGCACATGGAACATTTTCAAGAAGAGACCACATGTTAGGACACAAATCAAGTCTCAATAAATTTAAGAAGACTGAAATCATATCAACTGCCTTCTTGATCACAATGGTATGAAACTAGAAATGAACTACAAGAAAAGAACTGGAAAATACACAAACACATGGAGGCTAAATAACATGCTACTAAACAATGAATGGGTAATTAATGAGATCAAGGAAGAAATCAAAAGATACCTAGAGACAAATGAAAAAAAATATACAATGACTCAAAATTTATGAGACACGATAAAAACAGTCCTAAGAGGAAAATTCATAACAATACAGGCCTACCTCAAAAAATAACTAAAAGCTCAAAATAACAATCTAATCTGATAATTAAAAGAACTAAAAACAAAAATAGCAAACAAAGCCCAAAGTGAATAGAAGAAAGGAAATAATAAAGATCAGAGTGGAAATAAATGAAATAGACTATGGAAAAATAATACAAAAGATTAATAAAACCAAGAGCTGATTCTTTGATAGGATAAACTAAATTGACAGACCCTTAGCCAGACTCATCAAGAAAAAAAGAGAGAGGACTCAAATAAAATCAGAAATGAAAGAGAAGAAATAACCATGGACTCCACAGAAATACAATGGATCATAAGAAAATACTATGAGCAATTATATATCAATGGATTAGACAATCTGAAAGAAATGGACACATTCCTAGAAACATACAATCTCCCCAGATTGAGTCAAGAAGAAACCGAAATCTGAACCAACTGATTACCACCAATAAAATAGAATCAGTAATCAAAGGCCTCCCAAAGAACAAAAGTCTTGGACCAAATGGCTTCATAGGTGAAATTTGCTAAACATTCAAAGAAGGATTATCACCTATTCTTCTCAAACTATTCCAAAAAATTCAAGAAGAGGGGACACTCCCTAACTCCTTTTATGAGGCCACCATTACCTTGATTCTAAAACCAAGCAAAGATATTATGAACATTGATGCCAAAATTCTCAACAAAATATTATCAAAACGAATTCAGCAATACATTAAAAATATTATACACTATAATCAAGTTAGATTTATTCCTGGGACGCAAAGTTGGTTTAATATTCGCAAATCAATTAACGTGATACACCACATTAACAAATTGAAAGATAAAAACCATATGACCATATGATCAATAGATGCAGAAAAACTGTTCGACAAAATTCAGCATACATTTATGATAAAACTCTCAGGAAAGTGGGAATAGAGGAAACATGTCTTAATATAATAAAGGCCATATATAACAAACCTACAGCTAACATACTCAATGAAGAAAGGCTAAAAGAGCATTTTCTGTAAGATCAGGAACAAGACAAGGGTGCCGACTTTCACCACACCTCTTCAACATTGTATTGGAAGTCTTAGTCACAGCAATAAGACAAGAAAGAGAAATAAAAGGCATCCAAATTGGAAAGGAAGAAGTAAAACTCTCGTTATTTGCCAATGACATGATACTATATATAGAGAACCCTAAGGATTCCACCAAAAAACTGTTAGAACTAATCAATAAATTCAGTAAAATAGCAGGTTAAAAAATAAATATTCAGAAGTCAGTAGCATTTTTATACACCAATGATGAACTTTCAGAAAGAGAAATTAAGAAAACAATCCCATTTACAATTGCGTCAAAAACTATAAAATATTTGGGAATCAAATTAACAAGAAGGTAGAAGACCTGTTTTCAGAAAATTATAAGTCATTGAAAAAAGAAATTGAAGAAGATACAAATAAATGGAAGAATATATCCTGTTCATGGGTAGGAAGAATCAATATTGTTAAAATGGCCATACTACCTGAAGCAATCTATGGATTCAATGCAATCCCTATCAAAATACCAATGGAAATTTTCAGAGAGCTAAAACAAACAATGCAAAAATTTATATGGAGCCATAAAAAATCCTGGATAGCCATGGAAATCTTGAGAAAAAAGAACAAAGTTAGAGGTATCACACTACCTGATATCAAACTGTACTACTAGACTACAGTAATCGAAACAGCATGGTACTGACATAAAAACAGACATTGATCAATGGAACAGAATAGAGAGCCCAGAAAAAAATTCACGCCTATATGCTCACTTAATATGTGACAAAGGAGGTAAGAAAATACAGTAGGGTAAAGACAGTCTCTTCAATGAATGGTGTTGAGAAAATTGGACAGACACACGCAAAAATAAAAGAAGCTGGACCATCTTTTTACATTATATACAAGAATCGACTCAAAATGGATTAAAGTTTTAAATGTAAGACCTGAAACCATAAAACTTTTAGAAGAAAACATAGGCAGTAAACTCTCTAATATTACTAACAGGAATTTCTTTTCAGATATATCTCTTTGGGCAAGAGAAACAAAAGAAAAAATAAACAAATGGGACTACATCAAACTACAAAGTTTTTGTACAGCAAAGGAAACCATCAACAAAACAAAAAGACAACCAATATATCTGATAAGGGGTTAATATCCAAAATTTATAAAGAACTTATACAACTCAACAACATAAAACAAACAATCCAATTAAAAAATGGTCAGAAGACCTGAACGGATACTTCTCCAAAGAAGAAATACAGATGGCTAACAGACATATGAAAAGATGTTCAAGGTCACTAATCATCAGAGAAATGCAAATTAAAACCACAATGAGGTATCACCTCACACCTATCAGAATGGCTATCACCAATAAATCCAAAAACAGCAAGTGTTGGCGAGGATGTGGAGAAAAGGGAACCCTCATACATTGTTTGTGGGATTGCAAATTGATACAGCCACTATGGAAAACAGTATGGAGGTTCCTCCAAAAATTAAAAAAATGGATATCTTTGACCCAGCAATTGTACTTCTGGGTACTTATCTAAAGAAAATCAAAACAATAATTCGTAAAGATCTATGCACTCCAATATTCATGGCAGCACAATTTATAATAGCCAAGACATGAAAGCAACCTAAATGCCCATCAACAGACAATTGGATAAAGAAATTATGGTTCCTATATACAATGGAATACTACTCAGCCATTAAAAAAATGAAATCCTACCATTTGCAAAGACATGGATGGACCTAGAGGTTATTAAGCTGAGTGAAATAGGTCAGACAGAGAAGATAGATACCATATGATTTCACTTATATGTGGTATCTAAGGAACAAAAAGAACAAACTAATCAAAAACAGACCTACAAATATAATGGACAATTTGATGGACAGAGGGGAGGGGAGTTGGGAGGCTGGGAGAATGGTGTGAAGGATTAAAGAAGTACAAATTAGTAGTTGATAGTTGGGCATGGGGAGCATGGCAGAGGGAATGCAGTTAGCATTAATATGATGTCTAAATGGAGAGCTAAGGGAGGGAAGGAGCAATTGGGGGGATTGTTTTACAAACATTATAAGTGTCTAACCAATGTACTGTATACTTGAAACAGACTTAAATAAAGAATTTTTTTTTAAAAGAATACGACCATGCTTTATTCTGTTATGGATAACTTTTGTACTTTGAGGATGTTAAACTGTCATCTTTTCTCCTAAATAATCATAATAGCAGATGCTAATGGTTTTTTTTTTTAATCTTTGGCAAAATAAAAGTTTTTCAACCTTGTGTTGATCCTTAAATTTTCCTAGTTTATGAAGGAGAGAAAGAAGTTCATTCAGCAACTCTATATAAATGTTTATTTTTCTCTTTTTCTTTTTGATTACAAAACAATAATACTCAAAAGGTCTATAGGAAACTCTGATTTGTCAGTCCAGAGCAAACTGTTCCAGGAACATCGGAGCAGACCTTTGCAGTTCTAGTTAGTTGTTCAATAGTTACCTCTAGAGAAATACTGTCTGAACTCTTCAGCATTGTTTGCAAAGACCTGACATTTGTGCTTTTACTTGCAGACTTATTTTGAAACCCGAGTTCATTTTCTGGATTTGTTTTGACAGAATTACTAAGATTTATTTTTAGTGCTTTGACTGAAAACTTTCTAGGTTTTAGAAATTAATTTGATAATAATATTATCAAATTGCCTGATAATAAGCCAGCTGATATATATTTATATTTGAATGCTTAGTGCTGGAGACAGTGCTAAATAGTTTCTGTAGTAATTCAATTTAGTCTTCACAAGTCTTTGTTTCTTAGATTACCATGAAGAGAGTTTAAGTAACTGGCTTAAAGACACAAAGCTGAGTTGGGTTTGGAAATAGTTGAGACTGTCCTGTAGTTTAGCATAACTATAACATGAGAAAGTATCTTTATAGTCTAAAAATTGTCAAAAGAAATAGCTGGTTTCAAAAGCCTGACTAAAATTTTGGAAAAATGTTACTAAACATATGTATGTCCAGAACTGAAAACTATTAACAGTTAACATTGTGCACTATCTAAAGCTTGCATTTAGGACCAATATTTATTTATTTACTTTTTTTCCTGAGTGCCCCGTAGATGCCCAAGGTAAAAGAGTAATTTCTTAAATCCATTTGTCTCTTAAAGGAATAAATTAAGGTGTGAAAAACACACATACAATAGAAAACAGTGGGGGGAAAGCCTTCAAGAATATGAGTTAAAACTATTTGTTAACCTTATTCAACTGATTTTTAAAAGCTTTCAAGAAGGGTCCAAGTGCTGCCTGGGATAGTGGTTAAAAGTAGAGGCAAGAACATTGGCCTGGAAGACAAGTCTGAGTTCAAATCTCAGTATTTTGTTAGCTACATTTTCTGTTTTGTAGATAAATCAATTTAAATTCAGAATTATTGGGAGTGCATGTTGGAATAAAGCTTTCACCTGATTTCAAATCTAATGCTCAAAAGACTGAGAATGTAACGAAAATGTACAGAGCAGATGATTAAGAGTGGGCAGGATTAGGAGGGATATCAGAAGATTTTGTACTAGGGCAACAGTGATTTTTAAGGATTTATTTCTTTTTCCCTATCTCCTTTCTGAGAAGTAAGAGGTTTCAAGTTCCCAGTTAAGTAATTACCATGACGCTTACCTTTTAAGCACACTTCTATCTGAAAAGTCCTAGAAGGAAACAAATGTACCTTATGTATCATAATTTTTTATGAATTTATCCAAAGGAAATTTCACAAGTCAATGCATTTAAAAATACTATTTTTTAAAGTACTTAAGTTACTACATATGTAACTATCTAATTATTGCGCATGAATGAAAAAAATAATCTTAGTTATTTTTTTAAACCCAGCTTCACATATTTCATGTAAACAACAACTTTTTCTTTCCACTTTATAACAAGATCCACCTTCTGCTTCTTCATTTCTTTGCCCTTTGGCTCATTATTTTTTTTTAAAAAGAAGAAAACTCAAAGTAATGTGTTTTGCAATATTGATGACCAACGAAGCTAAGGATATGTATTTCCATCTGGTAGAGCTCAACTTCTGCCTCTTGTTTGCTTTTTCCATCTGCCCGCCTCACCATCTCCCCCCACCTCCACCACCTTAATGGAGTTCTGGTTAACCCTTTTTTAGGTCTAATTGTTTTAGCAGGCTCATGTCTTCCTACCCGTCTTTTCTCTAGTTTCACAAATAGGGTTTCCAATAAACTTAATGTCTACGCCTAAAACTTTCACGAGCTTTCAATTTTATCTTTATTTTCTTTTGCTTTTATAAAGAGCAGCAGAACTCTAAGGTTCGGATAGTTATTTGGAACAAAATACATTCGTTGGTTTTGTGTATAAACGGTGTAAATCATATTATAGGTTTTTTTTTGCGTCATAGACTAAACTTTACAGGATCCACGTTACCGTATTTAGCTTCCTATCAGCATTAAACTGGATTCAGGGAGGTGGACACCACTTGACTTCTGAAGTTACTGAAAGAGCAACCACAAAAGGCTAGCTAACCTTTTCATTTATTTTGCAGACGTTTACAAAGACATCCTCCCACTCCTCCCCGAGGATGGAACAGAAACGGTTCCGTGTCGTTGGCCGCAGGTCTGCGAGGATATCTGCAGAATGTTCTGTGAGAGCCCGTTCCCTGCTTTTTTTCTCCGCCCTCCAGCTGCGCGCCCCCAGCGACTTCAGCGCCGGTACCCTCTCCCCGCTGCTAGCCCGCTTCTCCAGCTTGGGGAATATAGACCTGGAGCGCGGACGAGTTGTAAACACCGAGTATGAGAGGGGGCTGGCGCTGCAGACGTGCAGCTCGAATCGAGCAAGCCGGGCGCGTACAGAGCAAAGAGGCTTGTACATGCACACTAAGCCTCCTGGTAAACGAGCCTGAGCAGCTTACCGCTGCAGAGGGAGAACTGGCGTATGGTCTGTAGTAGCTAAAGCGAGGAGGAGGAGCTAAAACTAGGGGCGGGGCTTTCACACGCGCACCCTCGGTTTCCTTCACCCCCTCCACAGCTCCCAGGTCTTCGGCCGCCGCTTGGGGTTTATTTGTTTACAAGCGGATTACGTCAGCTCCTCCCTCTCTTCCCGGTCTCTGGGCCCGCCCCCTACCCCTTTTCCCGCCCCCTCCGACTCCGAATCTGCTTGCGTCACAATGGTGCGATCTCCGGATTGGCTGGAGTCGGCTGTTACGCTCCAGCTACGCACTTCCTTTCCGCGGCACTATAAAAAGTGCTGCACGGTGTCTACATCTCTTCGCCCCTCGGAGCTGGAAATGCAACTGTTGGGAGCTTCGGAGGCTGCGGAACTGGAGGCGGAGGCGGCTGGGGAGGTCCGAGCGATGTGACTAGGCCGCCATCGCTCGTCTCTTGTTCTCTCCTGCCGCCTCCTGTCTCTAAAGTAACTTTTTTACTATAAAGAAAGAAAAAAAGTAGCCGCCCACCCCTCACGCCCTCTCTTCCTCTCAGCCTTCTGATCTGCGAGGGAGGCCGGGGTGGCCGCTCCGCCGTCGGGGCCGCGCCGCCGAGCCCCGGCCGCCCCGGGCCGCCCCCATCCGCCGCCCCCATGCATCCCTTCTACACCCGGGCCGCCACCATGATAGGCGAGATCGCCGCCGCCGTGTCC
Source organism: Macroglossus sobrinus (assembly GCA_004027375.1). Classification (NCBI taxonomy): domain Eukaryota; kingdom Metazoa; phylum Chordata; class Mammalia; order Chiroptera; family Pteropodidae; genus Macroglossus; species Macroglossus sobrinus. The sequence continues at coordinate 251,277 of PVKZ01000389.1, read as the reverse complement.
TTCATCTCCAAGTTCCTCCGCACCAAGGGGCTCACGAGCGAGCGACAGCTGCAGACCTTCAGCCAGAGCCTGCAGGAGCTGCTGGCAGGTGAGCGGGCCGCTGAGGGATGACGAGAGGCGCCGGGGGGGTACGGGCCCCACACCCCGGTGCCGGACCGTCGGAGCCGCGGGATCCTCGGCAGCGCCCCGAGCCTGCCGCGCTCGGGTCCCGCGATGGGACCGGGGCTGGCGCGCTAGGCGGCCGCTAACGGCGGGTCCTAGCGAGGGACTGGGGGGCTGGGCGGTGGGCACCCCCTCCCCCCACGATTGGCATACTAAGGGGAGAAAAGAGACGCACAACAAAGAAACTAAAGCCAACCACTGCGGGAGTTGCCGTCCTCGGACCGTCCGGGTATTCGGGGACAAAGGAGTCGCGGGGCTGTAATTGGTTCGACACCCTCCCCCCCCCCCAACCACCCCAACCGCTGTGGGCTCGGCGACCGGGCCCGGGAGTGGGAAACGCGCCGCTGCCCCGGAGCCCGCCCAGACCGACATGCCGTCTCCCCGCGCTGCCTACCCCTGCCCATTAATCATCGGATTTGTCACCGGTACAATTACAGCCCTGCCCAGAGCGTGGTTTAGGGTTGCTTATTTTCTTCCCTTCGGGGTTAACAGTCCGGTGGCTCTTCTCTTCTTCAAAGCCATAAACCCATTGTGTGCGTTTGGGGTGGGGTAGAGAAAGTAAACAGGTTCCCGCCTGGCGGACGGTGCCATCTGGCTGGCCGAGGTTGCGCGCGTGATTCCTGTTTTTGGCGGCTCAACTGGTTGATTCCTAGAGACTGTTTTGTCCCATGCTGTGTTGTTTCAAAAATTTTGCGCGATCTTTCGCTATTCCCACACACGCACAGCAGCAAATGCAATGCTGGGTTTTTAAAAAAGTTGATAGGAGCTAGCGGAAAAGGAAAGTACAGTGGGAGCTAACAGTAACCATCTAAGCATTGTTTTCTCTGTTCTTTTCTTCTGTAGAACATTATAAACATCACTGGTTCCCAGAAAAGCCATGCAAGGGATCAGGTTACCGTTGTATTCGCATCAACCATAAAATGGATCCTCTGATTGGACAGGCAGCACAACGGATTGGACTGAGCAGTCAAGAGCTGTTCAGGCTTCTCCCAAGTGAACTCACCCTTTGGGTTGACCCCTATGAAGTGTCCTACAGAATTGGAGAGGATGGCTCCATCTGTGTGCTGTATGAAGCCTCACCAGCAGGAGGTAGCACTCAAAACAGCACCAACGTGCAAATGGTAGACAGCAGAATCAGCTGTAAGGAGGAACTTCTCTTGGGCAGAACAAGCCCTTCCAAAAACTACAATATGATGACTGTATCAGGTTAAGATATAGTCTATGGATGGATCATCTTATAATGGATGGATAAATTTGATTTTTGCTTTGGGTGGGCTCCTCTTGGGGATGGATTATGGATTTTAAACCATGTCACAGCTGTGAAGATCTGGCACAAGATAGAGTGGTAAATTTTTTTAAGTGACAGTGCCATAGTTTGGACAGTACCTTTCAATGATTTAATTTAATAGCCTGTGAGTCCAAGTAAATGATCACTATTTGCTAGGGAGTGAAGTCCTAGGGTGGTTTCAGTTTCTCCCAGACATTCTACCTAAAATTTTACATCAGTCGCTTTAATGCAGATTTGTATTTCAAAGAACCTTTCTCTGCAGTAGATCTTGCAGAGGAAATTTGTACTCTTACACTTGAAAATTGTTAACTTTGGCAGCTGAATAGGAAAGCTCAACATTTTAAACATGGTAGTACTGGAAATTTTATGACAAGACTTTTACCTAGCACTTAAATATGTATAAATGTACATAGGACAAGCCTAGTAAGCATGACCTGGGGAATGGTCAGACCTTGTATTGTGTTTTTGGCCTTGAAAGTAGCAAGTGACCAGAATCTGCCATGGCAACAGGCTTTAAAAATTAAGACCCTTAAAAAGACACTGTCTCAACTGTGGTGTTTGCACCAGCCAGCTCTCTGTACATTTGCTAGCTTGTAGTTTTCTAAGACTGAGTAAACTTATTTTTAGAAAGTGGAGGTCTGGTTTGTAACTTTCCTTGTACTTAATTGGGTAAAAGTCTTTTCCACAAACCACCATCTATTTTGTGAACTTTGTTAGTCATCTTTTATTTGGTAAATTATGAACTGGTGTAAATTTGTACAGTTCATGTATATTGATTGTGGCAAAGTTGTACAGATTTCTATATTTTGGATGAGAAATTTTTCTTCTCTCTATAATAAATTGTTTCTTATCTTGGCATTTTAATAAATCTCTTGTCCTGATTATAGAGGTTCAGCTAAGGAAATATTTTTTCAGAAGATAGGTTTTATAAGAAGTGAATGTCATTTTCGCACTGGTCATGCTGAAGAACATTTGATAAGGAGTGAAGATGATCTGTGTAAACATATTTAGGTGTTATAGGAAACACAGGGGTAACAAGTTGTTGTTTTTTTTTAAATCAAGTCAAAACATCGACACATTCCCAGGCAAAACGCATGAAATGAGGATAAGATACAAAAGGTCACATCTACCAAAAGTGATATTCAGAGGATTACATTTCATTGCTTCCTGGTTGAAGTGAAGATATGTTCCATTCTGGCCCATCTTTGAAAAACAATTTTGCCCCATAAATTCCTTGTTCAATTAGAAAAATCCTGGGGCAGATGACCCATAGTCTTAAAGAACAGGCTAATCACTGCAGAAAGATTGGTCGCTTTTTGCATTTCATCAACTGCAAGATTTACATAAAAAATCACTTAACCTGGAATTCAACAAAAGGTATGTTTATAAATTTTTATTCTCAAAAGTAGAAATGCTGAGTTTTTGATTCCTCATTTTCAGACATTTCGGTTAAATTCAAAGGCCATAAAACATGAACAATGCTGGAGTCAATTCCACTTCACAGTATAAAGGCTTGATAATTCTTTGTAGAGGATAACATGGTATTTCTCTACACAGGTAATTTATCATATAGTGACTTTTGTGTGGGGGGGGCTAGAAATGTAAACAGTTCACTGGAAATATGCAATTAAGTTACTTGAAATCAGTATTCCCAAATAAATACAGAATTTATAACTAAGATTAAATTCTAATTAAACTACAAAATAATACACAGCTAAATATGCAGGTATTTAGAATACAAATGATATCTGTATGCTTCATTGGTAGGCTATCCTTAGGAGTTCGAAATAAAACATATGGACTATATACCCCTTGCCGATCGATTATGGTTTTATTTTTCAGACTTCTTTGAAAATCTCTCGTTTTTCAAACTTGAATTTACATTAGAACAACTAGTACTATCATTTTTACACAAGTCTCACACAGGTGCTGACTACTATTGTATTTCGACTATTTCATCTGGTAATTGCTTTGAAGCTAGGTGAAAGTTTTGCACATTAAATCTTTAGGGGACCTAAGGCAAAGTAAGGATGACTTCCAGACCAAAATGTTTTTATCCTAAGACCTTTTCTCGGAGAATTGGTTTTGAACATCGTCACATCAGACTTTTTAGTACTTTAAATTTGGTGGAAATAAGAACTTAATAAAAACATTTTTTAGAATTCAGGTGATGTCTGACATGTAAGGAGCTGTCAAGTTCCTCTTTAAAAGGCTTGCAGGCATCACTGAGACCTACCATCCATCCAGCTGTTTCCTGTGACTTTAACCTTATATTCCCCAGACAATTGTCTAGTATAGTAGCTGATACTTCCTGTTCATTGGTTCTGGAGAATGTTTTGCCTATCTATTTTGGTAAAACATTTGAGTGTCTGCTGTATGCACACGGAGATGTGTGCCAGTCCTGGACATGTCATTTAGACCAATTGTGTACTTTTAATAGGGATAAACTTAAAAGGCACTGCCTGACTTAAAAGATCGTTTCTTTGAAACCATGTTTTAAAAAGGTAGCTGCCTTACAAAATCATTAGTTGCTACTGAGCTGGGAATTTGATTATTGGCAATAAGATTAGTAATGTTACTGAATTTTAACAGGTAGTTGTAACAATTATTTCCTTTTCTTCATATGTAAGTAAAGATCTTCCTCAAATGCCGAAGTAAGGCTTAAAGTGGATTGTATCACAAGTGTTGTCCTAATTCATGCAGGATAATGTCGCTGTTTCCCTGGCAATCTGGAAAGGGACTCACATATCATTACCCTTAATTTGCAATATTTCTCTAATAATAGACTGGAAAGGCCACCAAAAAAATGCTTTCTGGTATTATTGCACAAAAAGTCACTACAACTCACAAATTGCAAGTAATTTTGTGTAAGTCGTTAGAGATCATGAAATTGTCCTTCAAGTTAAAAGCGGTATTCCTGATGAGTATTCAAAGGTTTTCAGGCGTCCTCTAAGCTTAGGAACAAAAATGTACAGGCCTGCTATTAGACTTTTCTCTCGGTGATTTTTTAACATTTCTGATGCTCTCCTTCCTCTTTACAGAAGAGAAATATGATAACTGAAATAGTATTTTGTATATTGAAGTTTAAAGATATTCTCTTTCCCTTTTGGACCCCTATTTTTGATGATGTTCTAAGATACTATTGATAAACTGTGGAAAATTTGTTGGTAGTTTTATCCATACACAAGGGACTTCAAAGTGTTTTCTGGATTGTCTGAAACAATAGATTTCTTATTTATCTGAAGGTATATAGACTACAAATAGTTTGATCTCATCTCTCAGTCTATGTAGTTGAATTTTTGTAGGTGACTGCTGCCAAAATATAACAATGGTTTATTCTTCATATTTGGAACATAACTGTGAAAAAGTCTTTTGTAGTAAATAGTCTGTATTACTAACTAAACTAAGCTGTTTAACTGAGTCCTTAAGTCTTTATATTAATATAAATAGGCCAGAGGAATTTATACGAGTTGAAACTTTTGGTTTTTTTTTTCTATAGATCTTTGTATTTTCTAAGAATAGCTAAAATTCTGAGATGCTCCTATAAGCCTTAGATTGTATAATAGGATTGACATCATTTCCTCAAAAATCTGGAGTATAATTGACACCAGTCTTTTTGACTGCAGTTATAATTTGGTTTATCAATTTCTTTTGGCATCAAAGTATCAAATAGGAATAGACAATGATAAGGCTTCCAATCATAGGAGTCTCCATTTTTTTAGAAATGTTTTTGTCATCTCATAGTTGAATAACAAGGAATATTTTGGACTTCAGTTTCTGGCTTTTATATGAGCCTTTTTATATTTACTATTTTAGTGTTGAAGATGCAGTGATCTTTTGGGGAATTAAGTATAATTATAATAAAGAGTAATAAGAGTGAAAAATGAAGTGATTCAAGTTTAGGGTTGGATAAAAAAGGATGAGGGATATGAAAAGTGGGAAACAGCTGAGATGGAAAAATTGAAAGGCTTGGTAATAAAAGTCCATTTGCTGTGGTCATAGATGTTTATCAAGAGGCTTGTGCAGCATAATCGTTTGGCAGAGAGTTTGGGTAATACTACTGTAGGAATTCTGTAATTCTTGAATCTAGAACAAAATCTGCACTCTGTTTGAGAACATGCGGGTCAAAGTGCTAGTAAGGTTTGTGGTCCATGCTGAGTGGAAACTGGGCCTGGAGAAGGGTGAATGGGAGCGTGAATAAAGTATACTCCTAAAGGCATTTTGAAGAAGTTCGAATATAGTACTAATACTTTTTGTCTCAGTATTTTATAAAGAGAGAATATTTTTTTTGAGCTGTTATGAACCATAAGATGATTATAGCCTCCTCTTGTACCTTTAAGTTGTGAAGGCCATTTATGACCCCATTTTCGAGGATAGAAGGATGATTAAGTATAGGTGAGACACTTAACATCACAATATTGACCACCAGGCAGGAAAAAACACGAGAGTTAACTGCGTTTCTGAATTTTGAGAGTATTACATCAAACACTAATATTTCAAATTGTAATATTGGTAAAAGACATTTTCACTCATGGGTATATTTTACTTAAATAATTTTTCAGATTTTTATGTCATTCTTTTAAAATATTTTGCATGCAGTTTCATGTATGTATGCAAAACCACATGGTACATTTTATAACTATGCATAATATTGGGAATATGCTAATTTTATTAATGGGATAAATTATTAGAAATGTTTAGAGACTATTTTTCTAGATTATCACTAAAGTAGGTGAATGTTTGCTCTCCCAAGAAAAATTCATGATCATATTCTTTAAGTGATGTCTTAAAATGAGAAGCTGTTGTCAAATGACAAGAGAGGGTTTTCTTGTCTAATTTTAGCTTATCTGCCTGAGTTCTTATTTGTAAAATTAAGATATCCTTTAAAGCCAACAGATATCAAAAATACGTGTTAAACCAGTTCAAAATCTGCGTGTAACTATATATTAAACTGTGTTGCTACGTGTTGAAATTCACATTTCTTTTAGAAATTTTCTTGTTAGTATTAGGACTTTTGTAACATTTATTTGCATGGTTGTAAAAGAACAGTTAAATTTGTTTGGGATTAAATTTGTTTTAGCATTAATATTTAACCAGTAGTCCACTGTATCTTCCTCTTGTTCAGAGCAATCCCTAAATTTTTAGGAAAGAAAGATGACTAACAAATTGAACTTTGAGAAGGTTCTGTGAACAGGCATAAACCTAAAATGATAAGATTTGATAGTTGCACTGTTAACAGGATTGGATGTATTTTCCAGTCTTGATTTATGGCAGTTTTGTCCCCAGAAGTCAATAGACTAATTAGAGTTGTATTTCTTATAAATTACACTTGTGAGCCTTCAAGTTACCAATATATATTCTTATTTGATCTCTCAAACCGGGTGAGGTTGGCAGGTAGGTCAGTATTTTTTAATCTTTATTTTATGTACAGAAAAATGAGACTTAGGAAGTTTAATTTGCTCTAATGGTAAATAGCTAGTAAATAGCAAACTCATAATTTGAACTCAGATCTTTATGACCCCAGAATCCAAGCTCTTAACTGCTATTATATTCTGTTATATGATTTATTTACCTGTTTCACATTGTTGGAACATGAATGTTTTGACCTTTTATTGCTAGTTGATCATCTTTGGTCATTTTCATCCTTGAAACCCATTCACTCTCCATGTCCATTACACTGGGCACAGAACTGTCTTAAAACTAGACTTTATTTAAGAGGCAGTTGGGATTTAGTATAAAGAATACTATTCTTGGACTCAGAAGAATGAGTTGGTATCCAGGTCTGTACCAGCTACCAGCTTCTGACTGGACAAGTTGCTTAGTCTTTCTGAGCCCATTACTCCATATGTCAACTGGGATAAAAATAAGTTTGTGGTCAAGGTCAAATAAATGAAAACATTTAGCAATGAATGGTTGGATTCTTGGAAGTTACAAATTCAGTATCATGGAGGCAAATTAAATATAGCAGTTTGTTTTTTTGGTTTCTTGAAAATGTGATATTACTGTGATTGTGTTTGGTGTTTTTTGAAGTCTGTTTTAGCCAACAGATGCAAGAAATGTATTGAAATAATATAGGAAGGAAATGAACTGCTTCTCCTCATTCCTCCACACACACTTTTTAAGGGTAGAAATAGATAACCCAGACATTCCTTGCATGTTTATTTTATAGCCTTTCCCGAACTGTGTCCTTAGCATTGTAGTTTTTGGAACTATTTTCTCAGTAAAAAAAAAAAGAAAGAAATTCTTCAGATCTTTTGTCTATATTGAAGGCACCGTAAACTGAGAGGTGGAGTGACTCTACCAAATGTATATAGTAATACAGACCTGTACAGTGCATATTTGCATCTATTATCTTGTTTAAACCTCACAATAACACTGCTATATAAAGTTGACTTTTCACAGGGTTTGCAGCCCTTCAAGCTATTTGTATTTGATTTTGCTTTTACAAGAGATCTTCAAACAGTGGTTTTCAAACAGAACTCAGTGGTTATCTCTTCCTAATCTAGAATGGTGCGAATACTCCTTTCCTGCAAAGAAAAGCAGCCTTTTTATAAATTATCAGTTTGGGTTTGAGTTTCTCCTTGTGATGTAACCTGATAGAACCTTTGCTTGAATCACTAATATAATTAATTTCTCCTAATCAGTCATAAATGAATAAGTAACCATGGGTCCTCTTTTAGTTTATAAACTCAAGTTCCTTTTTCTTTGTGATGATCTTTGAGTAGCTTGCTGCTGTATAGCATTACTGCATATATTCATGTAGTAGGTACTCAGCCAGCAGAGCTGCTTGCTAATCTATTTTGCAACACTATAGGAAACAAAGTTTCTTAGAAGAACCTCAAGAGACTTATAGGCAAAATTCCTTTGACCTTTTCAGAAGCCTTACATCTTAAAGCACTTGGGTGGTTCAGGCCCTGCTTTGAATTGTGTGTAGCCTTATAAATTAGTCAATGTGTTTCTCACGTGTTTAGGATTGTGATGTAAGAATAAGACTGAAACTAATTAAAACGAAGTTTAGGTGGTCAGTGTTGTCAGAATAGTTATTCCTTGAGACAGTAGTTATGGCCATAGAGTTAGAGATGGAGCGCTTATGTGATATTGAAACAGTAGACGCCAACTCTTCACCTAACTCCCGGATTCATGATTTTTTCCCATTGCCCTATCCTTTAAAAGTCTTCTGGTCTACAGCCATCTACCCTGAACAAGCCCGATCCCGTCTGATCTCGGAAGCTAAGCAGGGTCAGGCCTGGTTAGTACTTGGATGGGAAACCACCTAGAAGACCAGGTGCTGTAGGCATAAAAAATAAAAAAATAAGGGATTGTAAGCTGACAAGGTCCTTGCAATCTATGAGGTCAACCAAGGGTTGCCTCACCTAAAAAAACGAAATAAATAAAAAATAAATAAAAGTCTTCTGGGATCTTTTTTAATGGTTAAAATATTATGATTGATGTTTTGTTCTGTTTCTGTCACATTCACTTAAATACTTATTGAGTTCCTCTGCATGCCAAGTATTGTGCTAAGGAAAAATAATCACTCACTTTGTCCTCAAGAAGCTTAAAGCCTAGTGGCAGAGTGAGTTACCAACAAATGTAAAGACTGGACCTGAGACATGCTAAGGAAAGGAAAGTGGCGAAGTGGTTTCCCGAGATCTATAATAGATGTGACGACCTAAAGAGGCTTCCCAGAGGAAGGGACACTAGGTAGAGTGACCATATAATTTGATAAGTTTATGGACCAAAATGACTCGAGTAAAATAGGGTGCTTTTAATAGTTAAACTCAGACTATAAGCATCGGCAAGAAAACAGCCATCTCACTTTCATAGGCTATGTTAAAGAGTATTATTTTTTTGAATAAAGGCATGGCAACCATCAGTGCTTCTACTTCCTGGGGAACATGTGAAGGAGTTAGGACACCATATCCAGTCAAAGAGGAATCCAAACAGAACTCAGAGTGTTTTTTGGCACAGCTAAGTTGTTACGATTTGTTTTGGTACAGACTTTAATTATTTTCATGTTTTAAAGGTTTAGCATGGAAAGTTGGGTTTTAGTGTGAGCTAACAGAAACACTTCTGTGGTGTCTGGATAGCACAATTCAACCAAATCTTGAGTACACACACACACACACACACACACACACACATACACACACACACATATATAATAGCACTTATCATTTTTGCAATGAGTGTTTATTTAAATAGAATTTTTTTAATGGTTTTATTCTAGGTTTACATTTTGAGTGTTACGTACCACTTGGACATAACTTTCAAGGTGTGGACCATGCATTTTTTTCCTTTAAATTGATGTAAAAATTTTATACAGTTGAATATATAGAGTTAAGTGAATTTTGCATATCCATGTAAAATATGCCCCGATCAAAAGGTAGAATATTTCTACCACCCCAGAAAACTCCCTTTGGGTGCACTTAAAATTTAATTAAGTAAGGCTGTGGAGCTAGGCCTCAAATTAAAAATGAATTATTTTCCCTCTCCTTTTCTAACTTTGTTTTTGCTTCCTAAACATGCGGTGATGGTTTCTTTAAACATGAAACAAAATGTCACCAGAAGAAACTATTGCCTTTTGACTAGTACTGATTTAGTGATTACTAATATAGTAAGTACATCTCTGCCCAGTTTGGTATGGTTTTTAGTCTTTTAAAGTGAGTAGTAAGATTTGAGTCATAGTCCTGTTGCTGACTCACAAGCTTACTAAGGATTACCTAATACTTATTATTAGGCTGGAACTTTACAATCTTGAACAATTGGAAAAGTTGTGATAACACCAAATTTACATAATCCCCCCTCCCCCAGTTTTTTCTTTTAGTTTGATTATGTCATGTATAGGAGATTCTGCTGATGAAAAGAGGAGACAAGTGTTAACCTTATATTTAGCTGAGTACTAGCCTTGAGGACTTGTTTCCATCTCAAAATTCTCAACTCCAGTTGAGAAAGGCAGTTAGACAATTGACCCCAGTTACAGCACAATTAGTTGTGAAACTGGCTGAACTTAAAAGCTGTGTGTCACTGTCTTTAAAGATTCTTAAGTGCAGAGATAGGAAGACTTGTCCTAAAGAGATTGTTAATGAATTTGGGATCTGTTGGGGCATAGGGAAAGGGATAGATAATTCACCAGTGATTGAAAAGGGGGCTAACTTCTTTTTTTTCCCTGTAGGTTTAGAATTCTGGTTTGGAACCTGATCTGGAACCAGATCTTGAATTAACTTTTTTTCCCTGAGAAGAACAATTGTATTCGGCTTAGCAAAACATCTGCTGCCAAAGCAGTGATGGATTGTGATGGTGAAGGTCATTGGTTAGTGGCTTAGATGTTTCTTTCTCAGGGCAATAATACCTACTACTTTAGTACCAAGTGGGCTTTTTTTTTCCTTTTCTTTTCTTTTATTTATTTATTTTTTTTTTTTTTGCACTCCATTTTAGAAAGCATGGCAACTTAGTGAAGATGTATGGAAGGTTAAAGCCAGATCTAATTAGTGGAGAGACTTGTCAATAACCCATTTTCAGCTGGAGAAGCCTCTACACTGATTACATATTCATATTACTAGTAGATTTATTCCTCATTTTTAAAAAGTTTAATGCATTCAGCGCAGGAAAATTTAATATGTTGTTTCATTGTATGCTTGTTGAGGACAATTTTTCCCCCATTCTTACCTCAGTCTCTTACTGGCAAGCCTTCCCATGAGTACTGGACAGCTTTAGCCCCTGTGTTCTGCTCTGCTCTTTGCCTCTGTAGAAATCTGACCCGATGCTGCAGGCACTTACTGTAGACTTTCTGACTGTGCAAGGACTGTGCTCAACACCTATGTGCATCCCTTCACTGACTCCGCATCACAAGCCTGTAAGAGGAGATGTTTGTTTATATAGTTATCTCTGATTTGAAAACACATGGTATAGCGATGTTATACTATGACTTCCCCAAGGACAGAAATCAGTGGGATGATTTAAGGCTAGAATCCAGGTTTGTCTGAGGTCAAGCACCAGCTTCCAACCAATATCATCCTGGTGCACGCTTTCAGATCTCTCTGTACCATAATTGTTTTCATTCATGTCTGATTTTCTCCATTAGACTGGAAGACCTTGAAGTCAGGGACTCTTCAACCAGGGCTTTAGAAGATGCTAAAATTAATCTTTTTGCTCATAAATATGTACTGAGTACCTATTATGTGACCAGCATTGTTCTAGGCACTGGAGATAACAGCAATGAACCAAACAAAAATTCTTGCCCTTGGAGAAGGAGGTAAACAAGCCAGTGAAATGTATCAGGCGGTGTTAGTTCTGAGGAGCAGGGCTGATGTGCTGGCGCTGGGAATGCTGCGAGAAGGCCCCACAGAAAGGGTAATGGAGTGGGGCGGAGGGTGGGGTGGGGCGGAGGGTGGGGTGGGGGAATGTAGGGGGAGGGGCATGTTGCTATTTTAAGTAAAATCATCAGGGAAGGCCTCACTCATAAGGTGATATTTGAGCAGAAACTTGAAGGAGACCAGAGAAACAGCCTGAGGTATCTGGGAAAGACCATACCATTCAAATAACTGAGTGAATTCCAAAATCCTGCCAGGCTCATTTCTCCCTAGATACATAATTGTAATTTAGCATTTTTGGACACTATTCTGTCAACACACCTGGTTTATGGCAGTTGTTTCCTGACCACTTTTTACTTAGTTTTCTGGTTATCATATCTCAGGGATCAGCACAACTTTGATTACTGGAATACCCAGTTGGATTTTTTTTTATCCTCTTCATTTTAGAGAGCATTATAGAACAGAATAAATAGACTGATAAGAAAACCTCAATTTGTTACAAAAAATCTGATTTCTTAAATTCTATATCTACAATACTTATGAAATGAGAATTGACGTTCACTGTAATCATACAGGCTCAGCAGAGTACTCAGTATTTTGTCAGGATGTATAGCTAGGCAAGTAACAGACAAGTGTTACAGACACATTTTCTTGCTGACATTTAGATAACTGGAAATTTTAGTTATCTAAAATGCCTGTTTCTTACAGATTTTGAGATTAAGTACCAGAGACTTGTTATCATTTAGAGCCCCTGCCATTCATGTATGAGATGAGATAAAAGCAAAGGTATGTTACCTTCATTATACTGTAAACTCAAAAATCATGGACTACTACTATTCTTTTTCAGGTGCTGGCAAGTATCTGACCTATTCTTGAATTACAGAAAGCCCCCAGTGTTAGAATTTCCCTGATTATACTTGCCTTATCAAAGATGAGTGAAAACATATTTTCTTAAACATATTTCACCATGAATTCTACCCCAGCCATGCTTCTAGCCCAAGAAATAAGAATACTTCCTTCCAAATGTTTGAAATTTGCTGTATCCTCCCAGTCTAGGTTGTCTTCCTTCTGCTATATAAAAATTTGATAAGTACTTTAGGCATTTTGAGGTTAAATCCAAATCAGATGATTATTCTTCCTCATCTGAGAGTCCAAGCAAAGCTTTTTAAAAAGAGCAGAAATCCAGATTTCTGGGTTGAAGAAAGTATACCTTTCAAAGCTGCCCAAAATTAACCAGATAATTCTGGCCATTTGACTGAAAGTAGTGGGGTGGGATGGTGGGGAAAGAGGAAGAGAATGAAATATACACTCAAAAAACAATAATGATGTTTGTAGGATTTTGTGCAGAACTAGAAATTGTATCCAAAGCAAAAATTTACCAAAGTTGCTTGGGACCTTTTTTTGAGTCATGGGAGTAGACCCTTAAACAACCTCTAAACTTGTTCTTATAAATGCTGACCAGTCTACACTGTCAGCATATATATATATATATATATATATATATATATATATATATATATACACATGTTTGCCTAATGAAGATTGGACTACAACCAAAAATTCTTAACCTTAAATTTGGGAACACAAGTAAAATAACCATGTTAATCTGAAACTCAGTATCATGGATATAGAAAGTGATCATAGCCTTGTGACTCTGCTATTACTGTTAATTTCAACAATCTATGTCATCCCTCAAAAGATTTCTCAGAATCATATATGCAGATTAAAGTTCATTCTGTTATCAAAATGCTGGCTATGATTCCCTGGCTATGAAAGGTGTGTTTTTGTGCCTTTCTGTTTTCATTAGAAAACTCCTGTCTTCATTTTTTAATGAGAGTTCTTTTGCTTTTCTTCCTTCTACCTACTCATGCAGAACTTGTCAATCTAGATCAGAAAACACTCTACTTGTGTAGAATAAAATAAAAACATCTAAATGCATGGTTGGACAAACTTGTTTTTAAACTGAGTCATTTGGTGTAACACTTTGTGTTAGGCAATAATTAAAGTTCTGATGATGCTAACTGAAATGGAATTATTTAGTTGACTATTTCACAGTTAAAAGGTTTTAGGGTAGTGTTAGAGTAAAAATATATTTCAGTATCTTGACTATGACTCTCTGGCCTAATATAGTACTTTTTTTGTGTGTGTGTGAAAACTTTCGTTTTACTAAAATTTTATTTCGGGGAACAAAGCACTGTGTGTGCTACATATGTGCTTGCTTGGGGGTTAGGGCACAGAGGGTTAGTTTTGAGAAGAGAGTAAAATTCAAGAAATGGTGCAAAAGGAAAATCTCTACATACATTTGAGTGTTACATGTGTATGCCCATGTCTGCCCTTCTTAAATTAGTGCAGAGAAAGAAATGTACTGATTAGCTTAAAAAAAAAGATATATATATATATGTATATATATATACACATATATATATGTGTGTGTGTGTGTATATATATATATATATATATATATATATATATATATATGTTTACAACGTAAGAAAAAATATTTCTATTATCACACCAGTAAGCCCCTTTGTAGATAATATTTAAAACCTTATTCTGAGTTAAGGCACCACACAAAGAAAATTCATGAGCTAGGAGGGTATATTTTTTATAAATTTTTCAAATTACCAATATTTAGGGAGTGCCTCCTGTGTGCAGGGATTCTTATTGGAACTGAGTTCTCAATTCATGTTGGAAACTGCAATATACAAATCAGTACATTGACAAAGCCCTAGGCATACATTGGTGGTGAAGTATCAAAAGCTACAACATTAAAAAAGGATGAAGCAACTTGAGCTACCTCACGTTATAGAAAGAAGGGGTGATGTTAAAATCCAACCTTTATGCTTGGACCTAAATTAAGTTCCCATCTAGGAACTTAGCACCGAATATATTGATGCAGAAACACTGATTATAGGGCGCAGCTGCCCTGGTTTGAAAGACAGAAAAAGAGATAATGAAGCTGCCATGCTCTGCAAGACTGATTTATGAGGGCTTGATTTTTTTTTTCTGGCATTAGTTTAGTCATCATGCTCAAGTTTAGCCGTTAGGATTCCAAATTGAAAACATAAACAATGTGTGCCAATCCTTTTCTTGCTTTGATAGGCACGGCAAAGGACATTCTCAAACCACTTGCTCCCATAGGCATTTCAGGGTTATGTGTAATTTTAGGACACTCCCTTTTCTCCCAGCAGAAATCATATTAGAATGTAGGAGGGTAAGAGTAACACTGCTGAAGATGCTCTATGTATGCATGGAAAAGTTAACCATCCACAAACTCTCGTACCTAATGTAACCCGATTTCAGCCATGGTCTCCCTATACCTTAGGGGGTTAGATCAGACCCCCATTCTTCTTGCCTGATAAAGTCCAACATCATTCTCAAGTTTTCATACATTCCTAGGTAGCACATCACCTCTGAATTCTGCCCTTGAACCGCGGCCTCTGCTGGATTAGATTGGTTTGGTGACCATTTACCAGTCTGTTCGGGCTGTCCTTTCTGCAGGTTAACCCGATGTGAAGCTTGGTCGCATTCCCATTTGGGGGAACATTCACTCCTAAAGGCATCTCTTTGTGCAGCTGGCTACCAAGGGCGTGAGGAAATAGAGAGACTGACACTGCAAGAACAAAGACATCTTGAATTACTAAGAATTTTTAAATGCTTCCGTCATTTCTGGATCCCAGGCTTCAGGTCCTTTCTCCTTTCCCCTTTCCTCTTCTTGCCCCCCACCATCCCTCTTCTCTTCCCCTTACCATTCTCCTTCTTTCCTCCTCCGCCTAAACTCTCCCCTCCCCTCTCCTCCTTTCCCCTCCCCTCCTCTCCCCTCCCCTCCCCTCTCCTCCTCTTTCTCCTTCTTTCCATTCTCAAATTCCTAAGAAAATAAAGATCCAAGGCTGATGCTCTCTTTTTCTGCTATCACCGAAGGAAAAATAGTATTTTCCCATTTCCTTTTTTCTACATTCATTTTCTAATTGAGGTTGCAGAGAAAGACAAGTAATGAACAGAAAGGCCAGTTTAAGTCTTCACGATGGACAAAAAGACTTCAGGCACATCTGCATTTGCTTAGACACCTAAAGGAAGACTGAAGGGCAGGATAATGGGATTTCAGGCACAGGCTCTAGAATCTATTTCCTGGTTGAATCTAGCCCAAACCCTGCTGTCTGTGCCAAGAGGCAAGACACTTTATCCTCTCTGAGTCCTTGTTTCTTTCTTTGTAAAATGGAGTTGATAATACATTCAGTCTTCAATTCTGAAATTCAACCTCTGAAAAGAGGTGTTTTTTTTGTTTTGTTTTTTGTTTTTGTTTTTAAGTCTAAATTTAGGGAAAATGCTTTTGGTTGTAAAACCTGACCTAATCTAGTGAGAAATAGTCTTTCTACTTCTGCATCTGTCTACACAGTTTGCTGTAGGAATGTTAACATAGTTGAGTTCCAGCTTCCGTGGAAGGGATTCCTACTCTATGGCACATGCTCCTTATTGACTTTCTAAAATCTGAAAAATGATGAATTGCAAAATTACAAATGGCACTATGGGTGTGAGATAGAGTTATCCACTTAAGAGAGTATTTGGGATCCTAAATGGGATAGCAAGGAGGGGTTTAATAGGACCCGGCACAGAAATAACCACCCAGTAAGTGTTGGCTGTTTTTGCCATAGTACTGTGCTCTTAAATGAATGTATTTGTGTACGGTAGTCCCCCTTATTCACAGTTTGCCTTTTTGTGGTTTCAGTTACCCGTAGTCAACCAGGGTCTGGAAATAAGCAATTTATAAATTTTAAATTGCTCGCTGTTCTCAGGAGTGATGAAATCTCACGAGTTCCACTTAATACCCCCACCCCCCGCCACATGTGAATTATCCTTTTGTCCAGTGTCTCCACTCTGTGTAAACTACCACCCTTGATCACTTCTCAAGGGTTATCAGGTCTACTGTCATGGTATCACAGTGCTGTTTTTAAGTAACCCTTATTTTATTTAACAATGGCCCCAAAGTGCAAGAGTAGTGATGCTGGCAATTTGGATGTGCCTCAGAGAAACCATAAAATGCTAACTTTAAGTGAGAAGATGAGTGCAGAACACTAAGATATTCTGAGGGAGAGAGAGAGAGAGAGACCGCATTTACATAACATTTACTACAGTATATTGTTATAATTGCTCTATTTAATATTAGTTATTGTTAACCTCTTACTGTGCCTAATTTATAAAGTAAACTTTTCATAGGTATGTATATAGGAGAAACAATATATGTAGGGTTCAATATTAACCATGGTCTCAGGCTTCCACTGGGGATGGATAAGCAGGGATTATTGCATGTCTACTCCAGGAATAGCTACAAAATTTTGTTAGGAAGTACATAAAACCCTGCAGTTTTACAAATTGGCTTGAGTGTTGATTTGCCTCTGCTTATTTTTTTTTAGATGTCTTCTCAATGCCCTTTAACTCCATTTTTTTAATCTGAGGATAAATAGCATTTTCTTTCCCTTTCTCCCCCATGTCCCTTCCTCCTTCTCTCCTGTTCCCTACTCCCAAGCACTTAATTGTCTTTTCTCCCTGACCACAGGGAAGCAGAGAGCTGATTGCTGGTGAAGCAGCACCTTCTTCTGAGTGGTAATTAATGGATGAAAGAGGTTAAATGTGAAACCGTAATTCAGTAAAGCTCTCAAGATATTCTCTCAGGAGCCTGGTGCAAAGAACTTCTCAACAGGGACAGCTTAGTGGGGGAAATGGAAAATGAACACACACATGTAAGACTTAGGCTATAAATATAAGGTGATTTGGAGAAAGTGATTTTTTTTTGGGGGGGGTGGTGTTTTCTCCATTTTAAGGTCTTTTTACCTGAGTTAAGTATAATTATTTTTCTTGCACATAAACTTAGGAGGTTGAGTATGAGGAAGAATACATGGTTCTAGGCTGGAAGAACTTGACTGAATGAAATTTTAAAAAATTAAAAATCTTTGACTTTTGGTGATAAGATAATGAAAACATCTTTTTATTGTAAGAAATATTGATGTTCAATAAAAAAGAAAAAATAAAAAAAAGAAAAGAAAAGAAAAGAAAGGGGGAAAAAAAAAACCCAAACAGGCAACAAGTTGTAGATTTGTTTTGCTTGTACATGCCAGTTTCCAAACTCTGGCTGAATGGAGACTATTTTCTAAGTATGCAGTCTATAAAATATTTTAAGTTGTTAGAAATATTCTTTGTTCTGTTTTTGTTGTATTTGTTCTGCTATTAAGATATTAGATTCTCAGAACCTAGTCTAAGATATAAATTTCTGTGTTGTCTTGATTAAAAAAAATAAACAAAATAAATAATTCTAAGTGAAAAAGAGATGCAAACAGAGCACTGAGAATCCAAAGTTTTCATAAACATTTTATGTTTACTTTGTAAACTCAGCTACAAGTCATTATTGCTGACAGTTATTTTAGAGGCCAAAGAAATTAATTTATTTTGAGCACAATTGCTAGGAATTTTTAAAAAATAAAATCCTCTTTTAACTCTGTAATTGTAATGGCTTTCTTAGTTCTGTGTAATGCACAGCTCCCTCCTCCACTCACCTTCCTCCACAGTATTATCTCAAGACAGAAATAGAGAATTTGTAGAAAATTAAAACACAATTGGTGTTAGGAGAAAAAAGGAAATCACCAAAGCTCTCTTTTTATCTTTTAATGAAAGAGTGCAAGTAACCACACTTTTTTTTTTTTTTTTTTTGGCCTTCTCTAAAGGCTCCCATGGCCCATGGAATCCACTTGAGAATAAATCAGTAATCCCTGGTCAGGAACTCTCCATTTATTCAGTCTCCGGGAATGGTACCACAGTAGGCAAAGTCTGATCTTCTCTTCAAACAAAATAGAATTTAATTTATTTTTGTTTCTTAAATCTCATTTTGAATTTCTGAATCCTTTGTTTCTTATTTTTTTTTTTAATTCATTGATTTTATTTTGATCTTAGTTCAGAGGTAAATTCAGCTCCTGGTATCCTCTCTCTTTTATACTAAAAACATGTTTGTGTTAACTTTCCAAAAAACAAGGTTTATTCTTGAGTGATATGTACAGTAGAGAAAGAGGTTAGGGTCTAAAAAGATCATATATTTGAAAAGATCTGGGAGATCATTTGAAACAGGCCTTTGAGGTGTTTAAACTTTGTTTTAAGATGTTGTTGGATCCATTTTAGCCAATCCAGGTACATTGTGCCTAAACCTTTTTTTTCCTTTTCTTTGTTTTAAAATATGTATTTAATGTCTGATTTTATAATCATCAATTAATATGTGGGATCCTGCTCAGCTCTGAGAATTCAAAGGTCATGAAGATATAGTCATAACCATGAGGAGTCTATAGATTAACGAAGAGCTTTATAAAATCTACCAATAGGTGGGATATTTTGTGTCATGGTAAAGGGACAGAGTGAAATGCTTAATTTGGAGAAGGTTTCACCAAAGTAAGAGTGACATCTGTATGAACAGTGATGGGTTGAAGGGTGCCAATAGTGAAAAGGAATCATGTCAAGATTGTAAAGATGAAGTTCAGTGAATAGAGTATTCTAGTGTATGCAGAGCTCAAGTTATGTCTATAAACCAAGACTGTTTAATAAAAAATATCATAATCTAGTGAGGAAGACATGTAAATAAACAAATCAATGAGAGTATATTTTGCACTCTGAATTATGCACAAAGGCCTTTGGAACATAGAAGAAGAAACCCGAACTGTAGTAGGGGTTGGTTGAGTTTCACAGGGTCTGAAACTTGAAGTAGTAGTATTTTGCCCATGAAAATATGAGGAAAGCATATATGTATTTCCCTTATGCTTTTGACTGGTAACAAACACATAACTTTTCTGGGGCTTTCTAAGGAAATTTCATTTTTAGATTCTGCTAGATAGTAGTTCTTTCTTCTCTAAATTGAAGTGTAAGGATTCAAGTTCTGCTCTTTGTTTCTTCACTAATTTTCCTTAATTTTTTTCTCTCACTATTCTTATGGGTATTTATCACTTTCCTTTCCTCAGTAAAGCTACATTCACTTCTCTCTAAGTTTGAACTTGGAGGAAACACCAGTACTGTTTTACATTTCAGAGGAAACTGCCAGGCCAGCTTTCCTAGTATCCCATGAATTTCATTGAGCAAAACCCTACTTGTTATAAAAGCATGACTAGACCCTTGCTTTCCATAGTAAAGCAGAGTAACAGATGGCCCCAGGTTTACACCAGGGGATGGTGTTTCAAGTCGAGGCTGTAGAGTTTTATTGCTCAGTTCTGTCACTTGCTAGATGTTTAATCTCAAATTATCCAATCCCTCTATGCCTCAATGTCTTCCTCTATAAAGTGGAAATAATATAGTACTTACCTCACAAGGTCATTGTGAGAATTAAACGAGATAATCAATGCAGAGTATTTAGTGCTGTGGTTAGGATGCAGTTGCGTTTTAATAAATTAGCTATTATTTTTAATTCTTCAGCCAGCCATTTATTTAATGCCTTCTTGCTTTGTATGTTGCAAAGCATATGTGATTACAGCCTGTGATGGTTAATTTTTTTATAATTATTCTTTTCTTACCTTTTATTTGATTTCACTTTTTACTATGGAAAATTTCAACAATTGCACAAAGTAAATAATGTACTATAAGGTAAATCCCTATGTACTCATCATTCTACTTCAGGAATTATCACACTGTGCCATTCTTATTTCACTATATTTTCACTCATTCAATTTTTATTATTTTTTGACATTGTTATTTCTTAGAAAAAATTATATACATTAAAATTCACAAATATTAGCTATATAATGTTGGTAAATGTTTTCTCTTTTTCATTCTCAAAGTGCTTTCTATTATTTATTTATTTATCTATCTATCTATTTATTTATTTATATTATGGTGACATTGGTTAATGAAATCCAGTGTTTCAGGTGTATAATTCAATAGTAAGTCATATTATATATTGCATTGTGTGTTCACTGCCTATGGTTAGATTTCTTTCTGTTACCAGGTATTTGATCTCTTTAACCTCATCTACCACCTTATTTTCCCCTCCCCCCTACCCTCTGGTCTATAGTTTATTGTTCATGTTCATGAGTCTCTATTTTTTTGTCCTGTTTGTTTGTTGCTTTTAGGTTTATATTCCACATATAAGTGATATCATGTGGTTTTCAGTTTTTTCTGTCTGGTTTATTTCGCTTAGCATGATTATCTTCAGGTCCACATGATGCTTAATTTTATGTGTCAATTTGACTGGACCATGATAGCTGGTTAAACATTATTTCTGGGTGTGTCTATGATGAAGGTGGCTCTGGAAGAGATTAGCATTTGAATAGATGGACTGAATAAAGCAGACAACCCTCTCCAGTATGGTAGGCCTCATCTAATCTGTTAAAGATGTGAATTAGAACAAAAAGGCTGAGAAAGGTTGAATTCATGTTCTGCTAATTATTTGAGCTAAGACATCAATCTTCTGCTCTCTGAGCTCCTAGTTCTCTGGACTTTAGATGGGGACTAGAATCTACACCATCAGCTCTCTATCTCAGGCCTTTGTTTACAAAAATAGGCTTTCTTGGATCTTTGGTGTGCAGACAACAGATCATGGGACTTCTTAGCTTCAATAATCACATGAGCCTCATAATAAATCTCTTGGTAGATATATATCCTACTTGTTCTTTTTCTTCTGGAGAACCCTGACTTATACACAGACTTCCTAATCAAAGTATGGTTTGTAGCCAGCACCATAGGCATCATCTGGGAGCTTTTAGGAATACAGAGTCTCAGGCTCCATCCTTGCAATTTTAACAAAATCCTTGAGAGATTCAAATACACAAGTCCCTTATTCCTCATGAAAACTCCATGTTTATATTGATGCTCCATCAAATAGGGAACAGCCACCACCTCCTACCACAGACTTTGAAGAAAATCTGCCAGCTAAACAAAGATAATTTCAGCAAAAACACAGTATTAACACAGACCTAGCCCCATTTCAAATGGTGCAGTTACTGGGAAATAAATTCTAGGATTTTTAAAGCCTATCAGACAATTCTCACAGAGCTGAGGAATGGAGAGATGGATTCCTACTCTGAGCATATTACTACACTACGAAGAAATAAGGGAGCTGGAGGAGAAGAGAGACCTTTTAATTAGGGACAGTAGTCTTTACCTTGCTCTTAAAAAGGGGCAAGCTAGAAAAAGATCAAGAGAAACTGGGAGAGATTACCTGAGAGTCAAACATTTACAGAGAAAAGGTGACTAAGCAGAGGTAAGTAAGAGCTAACCACTAACAAAAGGCTTTTGAGCCAAGAGCTCTCACTCTGACCTGATTTCTAATAGAGTTAATTTTTCACCATGAAAGGGGGGGAAAATAACAAAAATTTAAGATGCATTTTTCTTAATGAGATTATTTGGGTGAAGATCAAGACACTTGTTAGAAAAGTGCTTATAGACAACATAACCATACCTTTAGCTACTCAGCGCCTATGTTTACTTTCTCTACTTTTCCCTCCTCAGTTTTCTGACTGAAAACATAGTACAGTCTTTCAAATGTCCAGATTTCACCAGCCTGAGTCCTAAGGGACCATTCAAGGGGACAGAAGGGATATGAAGGTCATCCACCAATACTACTGGGAAGAAATCAGGACCAGAAGAAATTGTGCCCAATCGAAGTTAAATATAAAGCAGGATCAATGGATTTCCTTACAAATCATTAAAAAATAATAAAATAGTAATGTGACATGTTAAGAAAGAAAGGTGGCAAATACAATATATTAAAATAATTACTTTAGAAAATGAAAACAATATACTAGATTTCTTCTGTCCTTTCAAAGGAATTAACATCATGGTGAATGGAAAGGAGATCTGACATGCTTAAGAAAGAAAGTAAAGGGAAAATATGGTTAGTTTTAAAATGAAAACTACTTGAGAAGCTGAGAGGAGCAGAAAAAACATTGAAAAAAAATAGAGATACGGAGGATAAGTATGAAAAGAAACCACACAAAAGGAAGTGAAGAAATACAAAGCAATGAAATAAATTAACTTGGAGCTCATAGATAGGGATGATGAATTGTGTGCTGGAAGATGAAAACCTAGAATGACCTGGAGCTAAATAACGCATTAACATCTCATAAACTTACTGTTTTCCAAAACATAAAGCAATAGCAGAGAAATGCGTGCATATTTTTATCATTTATATAAAGCTTAAAACCATACATTTCAATATGTATAACACATGAAAATGTAAAGCAATGGATGAGAATGATAAACTAATTCAGGATAGTGGCTACCTCAAGGGATTGGGGAATGGATCTAAAATGTATACACAGTGAGTTTCAGCTGTGTTGGTTATGTTCTATTTTACTATTTTTTGGTAGGATAGTAGGAGGATGGGTGTTCATTGTATTATTTATAACCCTTTGTTTTGTGCTGGTGGGACTGTGGGAGAACAGGCCTTCTTATAACTAATAGATAGGTGTATGAGTTCTATTAACTTATTTATGAAGCTTAGTGGGCAAGTACATTTTTATTTTTCAATTACAGTTTATGTACATGTTATATTAGTTTCATGTATACAACATCATAATTAGACATTTTAGTAGGCATTTTAAAAATTCATATTCAGGAATCACTTTATTCAGGAAATTTTTCTTCTGTTATAGTCTAAAACTTTCTATTATAAACTATTTAATGTATACAACAAGGTTTAAGAAAAACCTTTGGAAATTCTAATTATAGTTGTATTAAATTCATGGTCATATTTGGAAAAATTAACATTTTAATAATATTAAAACTTTTCATCTAGAAAAATTTTATCTTTATATTTATTCACATCTTACTAATTCACATATTTTCCTGCATGTTTTGTAATTAAATATATGTCTAGATATTTTATACTCTGTGTCTGTATTGTATATGGGATAATTATATATGTCCATTTCTAACTTCATAATATTAATATAAAGAAAATTATTGGTTCGTCTATAGTTTTCTTGTATTTTGATGCATTGCCAAGTTTACCTATCAATAGAGTTTTAGTTTTAATTTTTGCCTTTATTTTCAAACTATTTTGTCATTCTGTTTTAAGTGTGTTTCTTGAATATAGCATTAGGCTGGTATATCCGTTAGAATAATTTGGGTTGCAAATATTGTGCACTGATTTCAAAAAATAAAGGGGGATATATTTACTCTCATAAAGTTTCAAGTTAAGTTTTTTTTTAAGCATGACTTGCATAGTGTTGTTGCTAGATTTCTCTCAGTTCTTTCAGTTCTGCGTTCCTTTTTGAGTTGGGCTGCTTCTCTCATGGGAGCAAAATGTCCCAAGCCATCCATCTGTTTATACTTTACAGTCCAGAAAAAGAGAGAGCTCTTCTCCTGAAAAACCTTGAAAACACTTTAGTCACATGCCAAATGCTAAAAAAAAAAAAAAAAAATCACTCTGACCAGGTGGTATGCCCTGCTCCATTGATTATGGACCTGTGTTACTCATCCTTGAACCAATTGCTCTGGTGATGAGACTGGTATTATGATAAATGGTTAATCGGAATCAGTTAGGGCTCAGGTCTAAAACTGAAATTTGAGATTCATTCCCACCCAAGCTCATTTGCCATTATTCAAGACAATAGAGTAAGGAGTATAAGTATTTTAAAGAAGTGAGCACAATTCTTGCTACTGGATAACAATATAATTCTATACCTTCAAAAGCTAAGAGAATCAACTGATAAAGCAATAGTTTTCCTATCACAAAGAATAACCAATTAGAAAATATAATTTAAAATATTTTATTTATACAAGTATAAAATATGTTGGAATAAATTTATTAAGAAACATGCAGTATTTATATAAAATATATAAACTTTAACTTAGAGATTTAAGATCATTTTAACTAGAGAAACAATATTGTAGAGATGTCTATTTTTCTTAAAGTACATTCTAAAATATTGGCAAACCTAATCAAAATTCCAATGACATTTTTTCTTTGGGATATTTGTTTGGGAAGAGAGGTTTCCCATTTGAGACAAAAGATTTTAAAATGTATCTGATAAAATTAATTATGCTAAACTAGCCAGGAAATTAAAAAAACAAAAACAAAAATAAACAACAACAACAACAAAAATGCATGAAAGGCCAGTGTGGAAAAAGGAAGCCTTTTCTCATCAGATATAAAAATATAATATAAAGTTACAGTAATTGAAAATAATGAGGTATGGGTGCAAAAAATTAGAGAAAATAGTAAAACAGATAGAAAATCCAGGAAAATACCAAAGTGATATAAAGGTGGCTTAATACATTAATAAAAGGTGTGTGTGTGTGTGTGTATGTGTCTGAAATTCAAGAGAGTATAAGAATTATTCAATATATAATTAGATAATAATTAGTTGTTTGGGAAAAAATATAGAACCAAATTATTATCTCACGGTTCATACTAAAATTAATACCAGATGGAATTTAGTTATAAGTTGGAGTAAGCCTTTCTATGAATGATGGGAAAAACAACCAAAAAATATGACTATAAATATTTTAAATTTATGTATGTGAAAACAAACACATTAGTAAAAAATTTCTTTTTTTTTCCAGCTAAGAAAACTACAAAATCTAGAAAAATTTTTAAGAGAAAAGAACCATTGAAATCACCAGAGAGCCAACAAGTCAAAGAAAGAAGGAAGCCCAGAGGATGGAGCTTTGCATTTGAAAGTGCTTTTACTAGAGAGGCATCTGCCAATTTTGAAGGTTAAATAGGAGGCTGAGAAAATGAACTGAGCTTTTGAGACTCTTGGATCTAAAGAGAGAAAATAGTTCAATCCTGCCATAGATGAAATCATTGGTAAATGCACAGGTTTTAGGTTGGGACTCCAAACTAAAGGGCTACACTCCATAAATAAGGGTGGTCCAGAAATAGATCTCTTCCTGAAAGTATTAATGCCCAGCTTCTAATCACATTATTTTATGAATGAATTGGGATAATCCAGGATTGCTAGTGTCTCTAGCCACCTGTCAAAATCCTCCTTGAAGGGAGGTAACATCTTAGTCTCAAATTATCTCTTTCCATTTTTTATGTACAATATATGACAGTCAAAAATAACCAGACATATAAGAAATCAAGACACTGTAGTGCAAAATCAAAGAAGCATCAAGAATCTTAAAAACAGAGTTTTCATATATGAATTTTAAAGTAAATATGATTATTATAGCTGAGTTAATAAAATGTGAGAATGATCACTTCAACAGATAACAGTAAACTATAAAATAGATACAAATTGGACATTCTAAAACAAATAAATATATAACTGAAATCAGGAACCCAATGGGCAGGTTTAATATGAGGCTAGACACATTGAAGAGGGAATTAGTGAACTAGAAGATAAATGTGACAAAAATATGCAGGATAAAGCATGAAAAGATAAAAATATAAACACACACACACACACACACACACACAGAGAGAGAGAAGAAACAATGTACAAGACACAGGGAAACTAGTAAAAAGTTCTAACCTGTATGTTAACAGAGTTCCAAAAGAAGAAGGGAAAAATAATAAAGGAGACACAATATTTGAAGAGACAATGGATGACATTTTTCTGAAAAAAATCTGTGAATCCATGCTGGATAAAAAGAAAGAAAACTAACCAAGGAATGCTCTCAGAGAAAGCATCATGTAGCTAGAGAAAAAAAAAAGAAAAAGAAAAAGAAAAAGAAAAAGAAAAAGAAATAGTTTATTCAATTATTTTTCTCTATGTAAAAAAAGGGAGCCCGATGACAATGGAATGATATATTAAAAATATTGGGAAAACACCTGCAAATGGTTTCTATAAGCTAACGAAGCATTTTTCAAAAATGAGCATGAAATAAAGGTATTCTCCAGTAGCACAGGGAAATTTTGCACCCATAGTATACCATACAAAAGGAAATACTAATGTGTTCTATTCTGAGAAAAGAAAGTTATTCTAGATGGAAACTCAAAAACACAGGACAGACTTAAAGCCTTGAAAAGGATAAAGATTTAATGTTAATATGAAATTATAATAATATTATCTTGTAGGGATAAATGTATTACAAATAACATGTGTTAAGAGAGGATGAAAGCAGTTAAAAGGTTCTAAAATTCTTGCATTGTCCGATAAGAGGTATATACATACTCATTTATCTTAGGCTACAATAAGTTATCTATGTATGTTGCAATCTCTAGGCTAACAAATAATAGTACGAAATGTATAGCTACCAAGTTAATAGAGGGAAGACATGGAATTATAAAAAAAAATCAAAAGAAAGGAAAAGAATACAGAACAGGTAGTACAGATAAAAATCAAATAGCAAAATGGTAGACCTAAACCCAATCATATCGATACATACACTAAATGTAAATAGACTGAATATTCCAATTAAAAGACCAATATTGTCAGACTGGATTGAAATATATATATGTTTTATATATAAGAGGAACACCTGAAATATACAAAAGAGATTGAAAGTAAAAAGATGAAAAAGTTATGTAATGTAAAAATTAACTTAAAAAGCTATTATCACTGTATTATTAAAAGAAGGTTTATGGAAAGTGATGAAGAAAAGCTGTCAAGGGTAAGAGGACAGGGGGACAAGGAAAGCAGGGGAAGCAATGTCTGAAGTAGCCTGCTTCTCTACTGAGGGCAGCTGGCAGAAGTGAGTGAATGGGGTGGTAAATGTCCAGCACTGGAGATAGGTGAAACTAGTAGGGGAAAATATAGAATTGAAATGATGAGGCTAGAATAGGGAAAACCTGAAAAGTACTTTCAGTGGACCTTATACATCATAAACTTGGTCATAACTTCAATCAATGAAAGATGGTATGCCTATAGTTTTAGTGAAAAATAAGAATTTAAAACTTGTCATTGTCAACCTCATTAACAGCTTTTAAATATAATGGAAAGAGCCTATTTGTTATCTATGATAAGTGTTAAAGTCTCTTTAACCTCAAAAAGTATGGTGGTAGTGATTAGAGAATCTGACACTGCAGAAATTGCCTGGGTTCAAATTTTGCTGTCATTTTCTGCATTCAGTTCTTCTTAGCTGTATAATCATGGGCCGAGACTCAACCTCTCTGTTCTGCACCCTCCTTTTCTTTAATCTATAAAATGGAAGTAATAGAACATAACAAATAAGCTTCTTTTGAGAATTAAATGAGTTAATGAGTTAATATTCATGAATCTGAGAATAGTGGCTAGAGCATAGTTATTATAATTATGGATTTTACATGAGAAACTTTTTGGTATCTATTAAACACTAATTCAATAAGTCTAAGGACACAAGGTGAATAGCCTTTTCCTGTCCTCAACTCTGAACCAGGAGCTTAGTAATATTTCATGGGTCTAGTCTTTCCTGCTTGAAATATATTTGCTAAAATCTGGCAAACAATGAAGGAGGTTTTCTTATGTGAGGGCCTTCTGCTTGGCACTGAAAATATTTTCCAGTAGGACACAGTCTGTAACCCTGAAGGAGATCACAGGCCTGTGAATAAAGAATTTCCTTGTATAAAGGATTTCCATGCAGTGGGATATGGTTAATAGGAGGAAGGTTGTATTCCATCATGTGGAATGAAGAATGCACTTTGCACGCAGAGAAAAGGGTTATAGTAGTCCTTATGCTAAAGGAATACATTCTAAGACCCTCAGTGGATACCTGAAACCAAGGATAGTACCAAATCCTATATGTATTATGTTTTTTTTTCTATACATACTTACCTTTCACTTAAAGAAAGCACTTTATGGCTTCTCTTTGGCATATTCAAATTGCCAGCATCACTACTCTTGCACTTTGGGGATGTTATTAAGTAAAATAAGGGTTACTTGAATCCAAGACTGCAATATTGTGACAGTTAGTTTGATAACCCAGATGGCTACCAAGTGACTCATGGGAGAGGGTACACACACATCATGGAGGCTCCAGACAAAGGGATGATTCACATCCTGGATGAGATGGAGTGAAATGTCATGAGATTTCATCAAACTAACACAGAACAGGGCACAACTTAAAACTTATGAATTGTTTACTTCTGGAATTTTTCATTTAATGTTTTGAACTGCAATTGGCCATGGGTAACTAAAACTGGAAAGTGAAACTGCAAAAAAGAGGGATTGCTGTATATTCTGGCTGGGTAAGAAGTGGAAGGCTTTACAAATGGATTTGGAAGGAAAGGGAGGGGAGGATATTCTAGGCATAAAAAATAGCATGCATACAGAGGCAGCATGAAACTAAAAGGCATGCTTGGAGAATGGCTAATTGGACATTATGTTGGATACATCCGATAGACAGAATGGGAGATGGCATCTGTGAAGAAGGTTGGAGAAGTAGGCCAGAGTTAGGGTGTGACTGCTTTTCCATGGAATTTTGAATTATTCAAAGTTATTTTAAAAGCAAATCTTTTATAGTAAACCTTCAACAAATGTCATATAAAGTATAGTTAGCTGTACTTTTAAAGTGATAAAATTACTAGCATGTGTAATGATAATACCAAAAAGTATTTACTGATAGTATGTTATGTGCAAGGGAATTATTACAGACTCTTTTAGTTCTATTAACATATTTATCTGACAACACCTCTTAGAGGCAGATTCTATTATTACATATATCAGAAAAGAATTTTATAAACTAGTAAAGACACTATACCAGTGGTAATGGTAGGTTATGTTATTTTCTTTATGCTGTGGACTCTAAGAAGAAAGATTCATTTAATGTGAACCCCAAGAAGGAATTTATGTGCTGCAATGGACTCCTCGTGGTCAAACAAGACTGAACTTTCGGCTTTCTACACTATGCTCAGCTCGCATACACAGTCACTTGAATTAACTATTATAAGGGAGTTCCTGGTTTCATCCTTTGACCAATGGACTAAGACCCACTCCATTCAATGCTTTATAATTACCAATTAGGATGCATGATGCTGACCAATCAGGACTTCACAATTCAGACCAATCAGAAGTGTACAAATTTTGATACTTCTTTTACATAAATTGAACCTAATTAGGAACCTAAGTGGGGACTTTAACTAAAAGATGACCTCCCCTTTGTCTCTGGAGAACACAGTTTAGATTGCTACCTGAATCTGTGTCTCCTGGACTGCGGCTCCTTTTGTTCAAATCCATGCTTATTTTTTTTATTACAGTCTAAAATTAATTTTAGTTTACAATGTGTACATTAGGCCTTATCTGCCCTTTATTTTCTTTAAATGACTATCTTTTCTCTAGTTTTATGATATAGGATAGAGAGAGACAGAGATAAACAAAGGGAAGGGAAAGGGAAAGAGAATACAGAAGAGAGAGAACCAGGGAAGGGGAAAATATTTAGGATATTATTATTCCCAACTGATTACAGTCAGGGTTGTTTTTTTTTTTTAACTTATTAAAAAAATGAAGACAATCCATCATATAAGAATATTATTCTAACTTGCTGATTTTGCTAGCTTGAGATTGGTAGATTGGTGGAGTAGAGATTCTGGAAGGTACACTGGGTTTCAAGGAGACTGAGAGTTTGTCTTCTCTGTCTGCTCATCAAGCTAGATTCAAAGTAAGCACTATAACATAATATCATTCCTCCTTCTACCTATCACCTTTGCACAAAACCAGACATCAACTTAAGATAGTCACTAACTTTCCACTTAGGAACATTAACCTGTTGGTAGGAAAAATAGAATGAACATTTGAGGTTGTCAAAGTACTATAGGAAGATGTCAATGAACAGGCCCTTAAGACTGGAATTAATTCTACAGGGAAATTGTTATGGAATAGTCAATTTAGAAATTTAAATCTTGGACTTAGATTCACAATTCAAAAAAAAAAGTCGCAGATGTTGTAGAAATTTGCTTTAAATTCTTTTTAATCCCTAGCAACTGTGGGTCTAAGATTTTCAAAAAATGAGAGGAAAGAAATTATGTGTAATTTTCTCATCTGAACTAGTTTCCTTTTGCTCACTGCTTTCCAAATTTCAGCTACTTAGCATGTCGGCCAAATCTCGCAGTGAATGTCACTTTAGAACAATCTAAATGGGAAACCATAGAGCCCCACTTCTTTATAATTATACATCAACAAATCCAGAATAATTAGAGGAAGCACAAGACATATTAAATTTTACTAAAGTGAAATTTAAGACATGCCACAAGTAATTGATTCTCTATCTAGGATAATTTAAAGACAAAGGCTTATTTGACTTTTAAACATAATAGCGGGTCACTATTTTAACATTAGGAGTAAGTCAGAATAGCAAAGACCTTTCCTGGTATAACTCATCTATGTTTTCTTTTTTCCACTATTGTACTGTCCCCTCTACTTTGGCATCTGTCTCTCTCTGTTGAAATTCTTAGTTTATATTGCCTTTCTCTACTATCTGATTATGAGTTCCTGGAAAGTAGGATCTCTTCTTATTTATACCTGTAGGAAGTATTCTCAGTATTGCCACAGTACCTGGTATATGATAAGCAGTTAACCAATGCTTGCTAAATGTGTGAATGAATGAGTGCATACATGCATACATGCCATGGCAAAAGCAATACAAGTCCTGAATTTTATTTAAGCTCTACTATTAATTGTTACTTTAAACTGTTGATTTAATGTTTTTTGCCTACAAAAGATGATTTAAAAAATTTCTTCCAGCAAAACTTTATTTCTATAGCAAGTGATTTACACATTTTTAAAAATGTGACACATATATTGTTAATAAAAAATTCAAATTTTGATATTTGAACCCCATGTTTTGGAAACTTGGCTATCATGTACCTTTTTTTTTCACTTTGTCAAAGGTTTAATTGCTTTCTTTTCTGGCCCATTAAAAAAATTTTCCATTGATTCTTAGAGAAAGAAAAGAAGTGAGGAAAATAGTCATTCTTTGAAGATATTGCAAGTCAGAACTTTGTTCTTAATATTGACTGTTAGGGGCTTCATTTCTCTGAGCTCAGTTTTTTAAAATTTACTTATTATTTTTTATTAGTTTCAAGTATTGAGCTCAGTTTTTATGCCAGCCTAAAATAGCAATCTAGTCCCTTATGTGTATTATAATTCTACTACAATATGTGACAGTGAGGAGAAAAACAGTGGAAGAAGATAGATCAAGTTGGATTTTCTGAGGAAATTTCAAATGAGCAGCTGGTTATTAGGTGATGTCTGCTTTTGTTTAAAATCATCTAGATTCTTACAACTGGGTATAGGCGGCAATTGCCCCAGAAATTTTTCATGCTTTTGAAAACCTTACATAATTGCTTATGTGGCAATTGCAAAATCCTTCCTTCATGTAAACTTAACCCAAAGAAGTAAATGTCCTACTCAAAATTTTAGGCTTTCCTTCCTGCAGTGATGGAAGGAGGGCATTAGTAGAAGATAAAAAAAGGGAGGAGTTTGTGTAATGAGTGGAAAAATCATTGAAGAGTTTATAAACAGTTGCAGTGCATTGAAGCAACCACATTTGAGAATGTGGAAAAAAAAATACCATAAACCCCATTATTGTCCTCATTTCAGCAAAGAAGAAGATTGTTCATTTTGTGTCTGGTCTTCTGTGTTTTGAAGATTGATGTCAAATAAAAACAATAAGATACTCATGGTATTGTCTTTCCTAATTTGCCAATTGAAAATCAGCTACCCATAAAGCAGGATTTTGAGTGTACTACAGATGAGTTTATTCAGTACCTTTCTATAAGCTGCCATTACAGAAAAGCTTTTTCTTTCTTCTTAATTGTAAGAGAACAATAAAAGACTCAACAAAAAATTCGTTACCAGAAATCAGCTTTAAAGTCTCTGATTTGGAGGAGGGTTGGTGGTCTCTGACTGAGAATCGAAGGCTGGAGAGATTTCTCAAAATGATCAAAAGTAAGTCGATATGGGAGAAGATACTAAGCTTTAATTAGAGAGCCTAGTGCAGGGATTTCAAAGCCAGTTACTTGATGTTTCCCCGGAAAGTCTTGAAGTTTGGGAAGGAGAAGTCTTTAAATCCTTGTCCCCTCCCTTTGCGTGTGTGTGTGTGTGTGTGTGTGTGTGTGTGTGTGTGTGTGTGTATAAATAATTTAAACAAACAAAAAGACTCTCTTGGCTATTTTTCCCCTCAGGCAACCTCATGTGCAACCTTCCTTTTCACAGGTTCAGGGCAGCTAGGCTTGTGTAAGACAATAGATACATACAATAATAACCGGGCAGTTACTTTGGGGCCTTGGCCTTTATCAGGATTAACTGTTACAAGACAGGGCGGCAGGGTTTTTCCATCTCTCGCCTTCGCTGTTCCTGGGTGCCAGATGGCATTATATCCATGAAAAAAAAAATGCTGCTAGTTATAATGTTGACCAGGCGCTGTTACTTCCACTTGATCACACTGTTTGAGGCTCTCTTTGATGTACAAAACACTCCTAAGATAATGAAATGCTTTGGCAGCTGGCTAATGGCTGGGAAAGTGCAAACCCTGCACTGAACTCTTGCACTGGACTATTCAATGGCAAGGTAATGTCAGGCCCACGCTGGAGAGGGAGCAAAGAGGCTAGTTGCCAGGCAGGCCCAGGACTCCTGGGCAAGCGGCTCTGGAGGACCTGGTATTTTTCTCTCTTCAATAAAGTGGTCAGTGCCTGTAGTAAATGAGAAATAAATCCGTCAATGCTAAGCTCAGAATTATTTTGAACTGGCTGCCAGAATTTGCATAAGAGCCTTTGTCCACACAGGTAAACAAAGATGGACTACCAATGTAGAGGTGATCTGAGAAATGTTTTTGTTTGTGTCCTATGTAGGGCCTCATCTTTATGCAAAAAAAGGTCTTATGAATTAAATTTGACTTTGCTGCTGCTAATCTTATCACTGGCCTGATTCACCGAGAAAGTAGAGCATGCATAATGGGATAGGGAGGCATTTTCTAACCCCTCTCTCTTTTGATGCTATAGGCCAACTCTATGGAGTTGGGTATCAGCCCTTAGGGAAGTCTTTCTGTGCTCCTGAACCTTCTGTCCCACAGTCCTACCCCAATCCCAGCTGAATTACTGGCCACCAAAAGTCCAAAGATTCTTCCTCTACAAAGACCACTTCCACCCACCTAAGCAGAAATCATCTCCATGTAAAATGCTTGAAAAGAAAAAATAAAATAAAACAAAACAAAATAAAATAAATGCCTCCTGATTCTCCAGTTTGCTCTTATCTATGTTGTTAGAATGCAAACTTGAAGCAGAAACTCTGCTTTTAGACCAAAGATCAGGAAACTACTGGCTAGCACAAGGACTGGAGCCAGCCTGCACCTCTTTTCGTACCATCAACAAAGAAGAGTTTTTATATCTTTAAACGACTGAGGAAAAAAATCAAAATAAGAATATTTTGTGACACATGAACATTCTCTCAAATTCAGATGTTAATGTCTGAAAAGTAAAGTTTTTGGCACATTGCTACCTCTACCCTTTATGCATTGTCTATGCCTATAGTGTAAAACTGCAGCTGTGGAGTTGAGTAGTTGCTTCAGAGGCTTTAGGATAGCCCGTTTATTTATTATCTGGCCCTTAGCAGAGAAAGTTTGATCCTTACCTTAAGCTTTTTGCAGAACCACAGAGTGGGTGTTTTATGCACCCTTCTAACTAACTACTTCTAAAATCTGAGAGTGTTTAGCTGAGTGGGAAGTTCTCCACAATTCCAGTATTTCCATCACCTTTATCTAAAGAAGTTAGTGCTACCATCTGAGACACTTTCCTTCCTTTCCAGTTTAAAATAAAACCAGTTTTTGAAGTTCTTGCTAAATCTTCCTTTTTGTATTGTCTTTCCAACAGTCAACTCCTGTGCTGGCCTTTAAACTAATACTTCAGGTTTGAAATGTCCCGAGGTGTCTGTTCAATTTGAATGGAAATCGAAGGGGAAGAGTCAGTGTGGGAGGAATCTGATGATAAAGACTCTTAGTGTGGCATTTTCACTTTCCAGACTTTCTCTGCCAATCCACAGTGTTGTACAGAAGTTTTAATTGATAAGATTTGATAAGGATAAAACAATTTGCTGTGAGCAATTATGAGGTTGGAGGATTCAAAATGGTATAGAAGATGGTGGATGTTCATGCCTCCTTTAGTGACCACACCAAAATTATAAGAAAACTACAGAGCAACCAATACATGGAGTCACCAGAGGTCTGGCTGAACAGAAGCCCTACAACTAGGTCACCTCAAATAACAAGTTACCTCAAAACAGTAGGAGGGGCGGAGATGTGAAATGGCTCACTCCCACAACTGTGTGTGGCGATCAAGAATTGGGAGATGGCTGCAGAGCCGTCTCCCCACCTGAGGAGCAAGGGGGTCCTGGCAACACTGGGCTACAAGCTCAGGATTCCAGCGCTGGGAAGAAAAGTCTCCACAATCTCTGGCTGTGAAAACCAGTGGAGGTTGTGGCTGACTGAAACAAAGGCTGAGGAAGTCACAGACATTCCTCTTAAAGGGCCCACCCCTGGCCTTACTCACAGACTCACTGGCTGGGAGCTCCAGCACTGGGGCAGCTGCACGAGGAGCACTGGGTACATACAGGAAGGCACTGAACTGTCGGGCTTCAGGGCAAGGGCCGGAGGGACAGCTTGCTCCTGGACAGAGATGCAGGCAGAAGCCATTGTCCCTTTATTGAGCCCTCCCACCTCCCAGCTTGCAGATGCAGGCGCCATTAACCTGGATAACACAGGTAGTCTGCCCAGAGGATTCCCTGAGACTCTGCCTTTCCCAATTTGTGGGCCCACCCAAGCCACTTTCAGTGATTTGTTCCATACAAAAGAGCTGTCTTGGTTCCTGCTGCGAACTTTTATAAAATCCTTCAAAGGCTCACAAAACCCATAAAAGCAGCAACTGGCCTTGGTGAGTCCTGTACCTCTTGCTGAGCAGCCCGAGGCCCTGCACTAGTGGCAGCCAGCCTCTGTTTCTGACTTGGCCTCTCAAGGCACCTAAAAGCCCAGCATGGGTGGCAGCCATATATGGATTGCTTGGTGACTCTTACCACATGTCCCTGGTAAGAGTGTGCATGGGCTGCGGCTGAACTTAGCCTGCAGCTGGATCCCTCCCAGGTCTATGCCAGGACACCTACTATATAAAGCCACTCTATTAAGATCAGGAGACTTAGGAGCCCTATCTAATATATGGCAACAGTCACTAGAGGCAGCCAAAATGGGGAGACAAGGAAGTATGTCCCACGTGAAAGTACAGAACAAAGCTCCAGAAAAAGAATTCACCAAAATGGAGAGGAACAATATACCAGATACAGAGGTCACTGGTTATTAGGATGCTCAAGGAATTTGGTGGAAAAGTAGATGAACTCAATGAGAACTTTAACAAAGAGATAAAATGCATAAAAATGGAGACAGAAAACATAATAGGGAGCCAGTTAGAAATAATAAATACAATCTGAGATGAAGAGTACATTAGAGGGAATCAATGGAGTGAATGAAATGGAATTTTGAATTAGTGACACAGAAGATGGGATAGAAAAGGACACCCAATTGGAACAGCAACAAGAAATAAGAATTTAAAAAATAAAGATAGTTTAAGAAGTCTCTGGGACAGTGTCAAATATAACATTTACTTCACAGGGGTACCAGAAGGAGAAGACAGAGAGCAAGTAATTGAAACTATTTGAAGAAATAATGATGGAGAACTTCCCTAACCTGGTGAAGGTAATAGACATACAACTCCAGGAAGTTCAGAGAGTCCCAAACAAGATGAACCCAAGGAGTCCTACACCAAGACACATCATGATTAAAATGCCAAGGGTTAAATTCAAAGAGAGAATCTTAAAAACAGCAAGAGAAAAGCAATTAGTTACATACAAGGGAATGCCTATAAGACTGTTAGCTGATTTCTCAACAGAAACTTTACAGGCCTGAAAGGCTTGACATAAAATATTTAAAGTGATGAAAACCCAGGACCTATGAGCAAAATGTCTTTATTCAGTGAAGTTATCATTTGAAATCAAAGGCCAGATAAAGAGCTTACCAGACAACAAATAGCTATAGGAGTTCATCAGCACTAAGCAGTATTACAGGAAATGTTGGAGGGACTTCTTTAAGAAGAAGAAAAAAATATGTATCAAAAGTCTAAATAAAAAATGGCAATAACTGAAACAAAAAGATTTACATGAGAAAAAAATCTTGGTCTCAAAATAATTTTCGATAAGATAAAAATGAGAATGATGATAATTAGATAAATGCTTTAATTTGCTATATAGAAAATTGAAGAAAAATAAAAAATAGTTTAATTGCAGAAAATTTATTCAGAAAAATTAATCAGTATTGGCAAAATTATGATTTTTTACAACTGTTTTCACTAATAACGTCAAAGAAAAGAGTTCTTAAAATAAAATCAATGGAATTAAGATAATCCTTTTCTGTAGTGATCATACTTAGTTTTTCTAAATGAGTTCTTATTATTCTAATGCCATTTATGTAGACATTGATCAATCCTTACAACTGGTTTGAAATAAATCTTTTTCAATTATTGAATTTCTATATTTGGGTCTATGTCTGAACTCTGTTTAATTTCACTGATATTCTTGCCTAATCTGCACTGTTTTTAATGATGGAAGATTTCAGTAGTTACTAGTTATGTAAGCCTTTTTTGCCCCCTTATTAGGATTATTTTTCAACATTTTCTTATATTTACTCTTCCAAGGAACTTTAGCATTAGCTAGTTAAATAGACCATATATTTAATAACTCATTGACAAGGTACATGATATAGACATTTTAATTCTAATTTCCTCCTTATTTTTTAAAATAATATTTTGGCTTAATTTTATTTCTTTATCATTATCTATCATCTATCATCTTTCTATCATCTGTCATCTATTTATCTATCTATGTAATATTTATATATCTACATATCTGTATATGTAGATATGTATACATATCTATGTTTACTTTTTAGCTTTTAAATTAATCAAATAGGTTTCATGTTTTTTTTTTAATCTTTAGCCCTTTGTTGTTCCTTTCTTATGAAGGTAATTTTAGTTGGTATATTATATTTTGTCGATTATCAATTTATTTTTAAAAATGATAGGGTCTGAGAATCTGAGCACTCTTGCTACTCTAATATGACATAATTTTGGCACCTACTTAAAAGTAAAAATGGCAAAGATTTCTTTTTCTGAAATTCAATGTATACTTTCAGTGTTTATAAAGGGTCAAGATATTTAAGTGTCCTGGCTAGCAGAATTTCTCTATGTCTTCTTTTTATCTCTTTTCCAAAGAATAACAATCTATTATTTATCCCGTCCTTTGCTGTGTTCTTTATATTCTTAGATGAAATTCACAAGAAGCTTTAAATTCTACCCCTCCTTTTGATGGTAGTTGGTGACTTGAATTTGCATTGTAATGTCTTTTCTAACAGGAGATCCTTAACCTTCACAATGCTAACCTCTGAGATTTTGATAACAGATAATGGAAAATTCTTTGAACTATCATCTCATTTATATATCATTTGTTTATGTTTTTTGGGGGGGTTAATCATGTTACTTTTGAGTTCCTGTGGGTTTTTTTTTTTTTTTTTTTTTTTACAAACTGTCTCTCATATACAAGTCATATTCCATTAAGACAGAATTAGGTCTAATTTCTAATTTTATATTCAGGGTATAAAATAATACATGGAAGGCACCCAGTAAACATTGTTGGTTGACTGACCTGTGCACCTTTATTTCCAAACACATCTTTTGAAGAATGCCAGGTTATCAGAATTAGCTACTTATCTGCCCTAGATGTCATTATAGCATAGCTGAAAAAATTTGACATTCCTTAAAGCCTCTGACTCTTCTTATTTCTGAACTCTGATGTTGGTGTCCTCATAGTGTTTAGGCTTAACGCTTTTCAATCATTTGGAGCTCACTCTCTTCTCTGTCTCCCCAATCCCCTTTACATCCACATGCTATTAGCCACCAAATTTGTTGATTCTACTTTATAGTATCTTGACAGTTACTCAATTCTTTCCATTCCCACTGCCTTAGTTCAAGATATTGCCCCCTCTCATTTGACTGTTTCTTTTATTTATTATTATTTCTTTCTTCAGGGGTTCTCTCTACTCTCTCTCTTCACCAAAATCCATTTGAATATTGCTATTAGAACAGTCATCTTTAAACAAGTCTGATCCTTATCATTCTGTGCCTAAATGATTTCTTGTTGCCTATAGAATATAATTCAAACTCTCTAACTTGCTTTGCATAATCTTCCAGAATATGAAAGATCTTAATCATTATTTCCAGTTTAATCTGTATCCTGCCATATAGGGTTTTTCTCTAGCCAGGATAGTATACTGTCATCCCTTGGATAATCTCCACAACCTCTTTGCTGCTGATCTTTGTTCCATCTCTCTGTGCTCTAGCCACACAGGCTTTTTTGCAGTTGATTGCCCTTGCCAACCACAGTCTTTGCCAATAGCATCCTCTTCAGTTTGTCTGCCAGCTGTAATTAGTTGTACAACTGTTACTCATTCTCTAGATCTCACTCCAAAATTACTTTGCAGAGAAACCTTCCATGATCTTTTCTCAGAGAGCCTTCCCTGTTTCCCACTCTTATACGAGATGCACAGTTTATAATTTCACACAGATTTTTGAGATCATTTGATTGGGGACTATCTCTTCCACTTTAAAATCTGTGAATGAAGAGATCTGGACCACTTCGCCCACAGTTGTATCCCCTGTACCCAACACAGGAGCATATACTAAATACTTAATGAATTAATGCACCAATATCTATAAAAGTCTTGGTCATGATTCTTACCCTGTCTCTTCTCAGAAACTATCCAATATTCAAGACCCTCCCTACCTCTTGTTGAATTTTTCTCTCTTTCCTCTAACCCCAACACCCTTATCTCTTTCTCCAGCAGGTTGTAGCCCCTACAGACTCTTATCTACACTGTAGAAAGTCATGAGAATGGTCAGGTTTTTGTTTAAAAA
Source organism: Macroglossus sobrinus (assembly GCA_004027375.1). Taxonomy (NCBI): domain Eukaryota; kingdom Metazoa; phylum Chordata; class Mammalia; order Chiroptera; family Pteropodidae; genus Macroglossus; species Macroglossus sobrinus. The sequence continues at coordinate 211,685 of PVKZ01000389.1, read as the reverse complement.
TGAGCAGTAATTTAAGGCTTGTATATAAAAGTGAGTAATAAAGCTTTACAAAAGTCAAAATGTTGATTAAGTTTAAAATGTTCAGAGTATTATATTATGTTTATAGTGACATCAAAGTTTTGAGTCAGAAGCCCATCTGAACCAGCATCTTCTGATTATATCTTAATCTTAGCCAGTCAATTCACAAATGTGTGAGGATGTTAATTAGAAACACTGGGTGAAACATGTGATGAGTTTGGTGGGAATCCATACCCGCTAGTAGAAATCCATGCCCTATTGCTGGCGGGTTAGTGATATCTTCTTACATTTTTATTTGGTTTTCTTTTGCACACCTAACTTAATAATCTTGTTAATAAATTCTAATGGAAAATGACAATGAGGAAATAATAATTAACTAGTCTGTGTTTATCTTGTCAACTGCACCTTAGCTGAGGACGTAAACTCTCATAGAAAAATTTGGCTTTTGTCTATTTAAATCTACTCACACAAAGAAAAGGTAGTGCTTGAGTTTTACTGAGGCTGCAGGTTTATTGCTCTTAATTCTACTCACAACAAAATGAATTATTTTTTAGCCTGGTTTTGTTGAGTATTTTATTTGAACAAAGAGATGGCATATTTCAAAAAAATTATCAAAAAGTGTTTAAAAGTGATGTAGCACAATTAGCTTTGGACTACAACAGAGGGTTTAGAGAATTTCCTGGGGCCTACATGTTAATTTGAAGTCACAGGAAAGAACATGGGAAAGGACAAAAAAAGCTATGATTATATTCAGTCCTGGTGCTGTGGAGGAGGAAGATATAATGGCATCTTGCAAGGCTACATTCTAAATATTTTCTCTGCTTAGCCATTAGAAAGTTGGGAAGTGAGGTATAGGTTTTTATAATAGAAAACACTCATTCCTCTTTTTTGTTCTTGAAGATTGTGAAAAAATTGCTAAGACATAGTTTTTTAAGAATCAGAAAAGTTATTATTCTAATCTTTGTGGGTGCTCAGAAGCACAAATAACTCAGTTTTTTTTAACACAGCACCTAGTGTGTTTCTTAATTTTTTTCTTTGATAAAGAGAGGAATTTCCTGAAAGATAAGGGCCAGAAGAAGGACAAGTCAAACTTCAGTGCTCTAGAAGAAAGAGCTGAGGTCTGAGATTTTAGGTAACCTGCTCAGTTGGGACTCAGAATCTACATCAGAAAGAAAGACAATGAGATCATTATCAAGCTCTGACCCTTTTGTAACTTCCCATGTTTGCCATTGTGGTCATTTACTGTCCTTATGATGACCACTAGCAAAATGCTTAAAATAAAAACAATTTATGGGCAATGTGTTAGATATAGGGAATTAATGAATTAAATAAACTAATTTTTACTGAGTGCCTACTCTATGTCAGGAGTTCTTCCAGAACCTGGGAACATGACAGTGAACATAGCAAAAATCTGCACCTTCATTGAACTGACATTCTAGTGGAAATACAGACAATGAAAGAAGCAAACTTCTATAAAGTGTGAGATGCTGATAAGTGCTACTGAGGAAACACAGGGAGAGGAGGATAGAAGATGTCGAAGGTGGGGTTTGCAATTTTAAACATCAAATTCAAGAAATGTTTCCTTGAGAAGGTGACATTTAAGTAAAGATTCGAAGGAAGAGATAGAGCTAATTGTGTGGTTGTCTGGGAGAAGGATGTTCTGAGCATAGGAATACAAAGTTCAACAATGACTTCTGAAACTAGGTTAAAAAGGAATTTACTGGCTCAGTGTATCCAAAAACTCAAGGTCTCAGTCTGACTTCATGCATGGTTTGATAAATGAATTAGGAAAAGATATTTTCTTTTCTTTTCTCCTTTATGTGATGGTTTCATTCTCACATAGATTGGCCTTTTGTGGCAGTAGGAAAGCTATAGTGTCTCTGCTTCTTATGTTCTTGTTCTTCAACTCAATGGGAAAAGTAAAGACTTTTGTCTCAACATTACCAGCAAAATATTATTTTGTCTCTTTTGCTCTAATTGGGTTATTCCTATTTCTAAACCAATTATTGTGATCATAGAAAATGCTGTGTGCTGACTATTTTACACTTGTGTTATTTGCTCTACTGGAATGGTATAGACTGAGGAAGTATATACATGTCTTTTTTGGGGGGCGGCTTCCCCTAAGGAAAATTGGGGAACCAAAAGAAGAGTAAATGGATTTGAAACAGCAAAAGCAGCAAGAATCTATTATACCATGTATTTTAGCTTAAATAAGATCTTGGATAGAACTTTACCTATCAAAACCTTGCTGAGGAAAATCATCTCTATTTAATTCAATTTCTTTTTCTCTAAAAAGAAGTTGAACTCATGAACTTCAAGGTCACATTTTAATATATACTCCATGACTAAGTGTACTTTTTAAAGACTTAAAAATAAAATTATATTATGATACTACAAATATAATCTATTGAAAGAATATATTTAGCCTTTCTTTTGGTTGTTAATATGGGGCAAAAGGGTCAGCATAAATTCTTGAGTATAGGCCTAAAATGCAAGTTTCTTAAAAATCTGATGTAATCAGTTCCAGATGCCTTTGTGCTCTAATTCACTGTTTCCTCCACTTGATGAGCTATAGGGAGAAAGGAACAAAGAAAGTGTGTGTATCAGGATTCTCTGTTGGGCCGATTTCCAGCCTGGAGTTCGGAGACTCAGTTGAAAGGCCAGCTCATCAAGCGTATTTTACACAGGTTTCTACATTTGAGTCTGAGAGACTATGCACCCTTTTGTGTTGGCCTCTGTGACATTGTGATAATGTGAGTATAGGATCTGCTAAAGATATAAGACCCTTGGTATTCATTTTCTAGACTTTCAGGATTAAACAGCTCTTCCTTCATGCTGGATTAGAGAGAGAATGGCCAAAGGAAATGGCCTCTCCCAAATGCAGCATCTTGAGCCTTAGATTTTTCTAATAGCTGAGATTTCCAAAATCAACAAGGGACCTCCATAAGTGTTTTGCCTGTATTTAGTATCAGAGCTCAGTATTTTATATTAAACTATATTAAATTTGTGAATGTGTGTGTCTGACGCTTGGCACAGCATAAGAGAGGCAGTTATCTCCTTCAAGGTTCCTGCATGATTTGGACAATACCTAAAATACTTTTATGAACAATTTCTCCATGTAAGGAACAGTGTGTTGAGGCAACCCAAAATATGCCTTTGTGAATATTCTGTTGGATATTTCCAAGCTTTTCAGAACAGTGCACAGGAACCACTTCAGACCCAGAATATCCTTCTTCTATGACAGATTCAGGGATTTATGCTCTCTTGGATTCCTTAACCAAATCAAGATAAATCCCTCTCTAGTCTCAGGTGGCCTTCAGGACCCCCTAAATACCATTTGATTTTCTCAAGTCATCCTTTGTTTCAAGTTGGAAGGACAACACTTCAGGAGTAATGCAGTTCCTGAAACTCCCTCCCCATCCACTCAGAATATTTTCCTTATTGTAGATTTTACATGGTTGACTCATCAAAATAATATTTGTTTCTGAGATATATTCCTAAAATAAAACATATGTAATAATCTATTACAGGACACTGTGATCACATATTGTTCCCATACTCTGAGTTAGTTGTCATATGCTCTCATCCAGTAAGAACTGAACCAGCAAACTGTACTATACATGTTTGATCAGTGACAACTGTTCTGTACTTTTTGAGTTGAGTGTGTCTGCAATGTATTTTTTTCTTTTTTTGTGGTCTTTCTTTCTTTTTTTTAATGTTCTTTACATGGCCAACAAAAAGTAATAGCAATAGATTTTCTGCAAGGGAAGAAAGATATTTATAATAGATATTAAAATAAAAATTTTAATAAAGAATGAGAAGACAAGCCATAAACTAAAAGAAAAATATTTACAAAACACATATCTGATAAAAGACTTATTTAAAATATACAAAGAACTCTTAAAACACAACAATAAGAAAATAAATAACAGATTAAAAAAATGTACAAAAAAGCCAAAAGAGACTATACCAAAGATGATATATTGATGATAAATAAGCATATCAAAGGATATTCAACATTATATGTCTTTAGGGAATTTTAAATCAAAACAACAATGAGAAATCGCTACATAACTATTAGAACAGCCAAAATCTGGAACACCAACAACATCAAATGCTGATGAGGATGTGGAGCAATAGGAACTCTCATTGTTGGTGGGAATGCAAAGTGGTTCAGCCACTTTGGAAGACAGTTTGGCAGTGTCTTGCAAAACTAAACATATTCGTACTATATGATCTAGCAATTGCTCTCCTTGGTATTTACCCAAATGAGCTAAAAAGTTATGTTCACACAAAAACCTGCACATAGGTGCATATAGAAGATTTATTCATAATTACCAAAACTTGGAAACGACCAAGATGTTCTTTAGTAGGTGAATGGATAAATAAACTGTAGTACATCCAGACAATGAAATATTATTTAGTGCTAAAAAAGAAAGAGCTTTCAAGTTATAAAAATACATGGAGAAAACTTAAATGCATTTTACTGAGTGTAAGAAGCCAAATTAAAAAGGCTACACACTGTGCGATTCCAAGTATATGGCATTCTGGAAAAAACAAAACCATGGACAAAGTGAAAAGATCAGGAGTTGTAAGGAAGGAGAAAAGAATCAGCAGGACACCAAACTCAGGGCTCAGGCTGTCTGAATGGTAGATACATGTCGTTATACACTTGTTCAAACCCACAGAATGTACACGGTCAAAAGTGAACCCTAATGTAAACTATGGGCTTTGAATGATAACAATGTATCAATATAGATTCATGGATTATACAAATGTAGCACTCTCTGAGAGATATTGATAGTGGCAGCAGGGGGTATATGGAAAATCTCTGTACTTTGCATTCAATTGTGCTGTGAGGCTAAAACTGCTCTTAAAATGGACTCTATTTAAAAATGCAAGTTATATGGGGTTCCTCCCCTGTTTTTGGTTCATTCTACAAATATTTATTTAGCTTATAATATATGCAAGGCTTTTTCTACAAGTTCTATGGATATTTGAGGTGCCTTGATGCAGAAGTTCTTGGACATGATAGAGGGCATCATCACCTACCACAAAAAGACAAAAATTTAGCTCTATAGAGGAGAGAGGAAAGAAACCGTGCTGGCAAGGTCTGATTTCCATGATCATGAGGAGCCCTGGCTATTGCTTTTCTGTAAGATCTGTGTAGTATCAGCCTGTTTAGAGACATTCAGCTACCAGGTAAGCTTTCTTGGGCCTGTCCTAAGCTGCATCTGTTCCTCTGGCAAGACTAAGGAAGGAAAGTGGAGATGGATGCTTTTCACTCTGAGTTTCTAAAAGGCCTTCATAGGAGATAGTTCCCCTTCCTTATTAGAGATGGGCAGTATCAAGGCCTGTCTTATCTGGGAGGACGACTCAATAACAGCTGACGCTGTGTTTAGCAGTGCAGCTGCTATAGCAGCGAGAGTCTATTTCCCTGCTGCTACCATCACTACCCCTTGCTGGCTAGATAAGGAGAAGGGTACATTGAGTGACTTTGGCTAATAATTATGGCAATGACCAACATATAATGACTGTTCATATTGTACCAGGCAGAACACTATTTTGAAAGGATTGTCTCAATCCTCAAAAGAATAATAGCTAGTAACATTTAGTATATGCCAGGCACTATTCTCAGAGATTTGTGTATATTATACTAATTTAATCCTGGTAAGAACCTAATGAGATAGTACCATTGCCTTTTCTGTTTTACAGATGAGGAAACTAAGGCTTAGAGAAACAAAATCACTTGCCTAATATCACACAGCTGCTAAGTGGTAAAGCTAGTAATCACACTCAGGACAGCAGGGCTCCAGAATAATCTTTTAATCATAGTTGTGCAGAGTTGATTCATTATAATTTTATCTCTAAATACATTCTAAAAATAAAATGCATATAAAAATCCAATACAGGACAATGTAAATACATGTTTTTTACCCCATGTTCTTAGAGTATCATATGTACTTGGCTAGCATAACAGATTATACCACACACTCTTAATTAGTTTAGGTGTTCATGTCCCACTGTGACTGTGATTGTTAAATTTAGAAAAGGAAGCATGGGAAAAGTTTAGAGAGGTCGCAGAAGAGGTGGCATGACTATCCAAAGGCATTTAAAAGGCTGTCATAATCTTGGTGAGTTCATACCATCTAGGAACTAGTCTATGAATTTGCAGAAACTTGATTTGGTCAGTCCAATGGGAGGCTTATCCTCTCTGGGATGGGATCCTGGAGAGCATAGTAAAAACCAGAACACTAATTTACCAAATATGTAATGAGAATTATAACTGTCAGGCGCACCAGTGCCTCTTATCTTGGGATAAAAACATCTCCTCCTTATAGACATATTTTACAAAAGTTAAATTATAATTAAGTTGTTAGATGAGAATGGGATCAGACTAAGAAAATTTTTTCTATGATTCAAGTATTTCAAGGTATGAGAACTGGATGCATTCAACTCTACTGCAAGGAGAAACCACACACCAAGTGGAAGCTATCTTGACTCTTTGGGCTCAAGTTAAAAATTGGCCAGTGTATGTTCTGCCCTGCACATAACTTGCTCATATGATTTGGATGTAAATGACAAAAAAAATTCCAAACAAGATATATCTTTATTTCTAATTTATGTGAAAGTCTGGATTGATGGTGGGACCAAAAGTGGCATAATATTCCATTATGTCAGCAACCCATGATCCCTTTTTATCTTGATACTTCACCCCACATAGCCTCAATCTTATTGACCAAGATAATCATTTCAGTGTTTCAGAAAGAGGCTGGAGAATGAGTTAGAGAAACAACAAAGAACACGCACACATTCTACTCTCAGGGCAGGCTCTTGGAAAGGGGTTCTCATATGGTACTTTGCTTATATCACATAATCCAGAATTTAATCTCATGGTTACATCTACTTGCAAGAAGCTGAAAAAGTGTAGTCTCTATCTTACATATCCAAACACTCTGCCAAAAGTTAGAGTCCCCACCAGCATGGACAAATTGGTGAAGGAATATTGGAGTGAAAGGTAAGGGATCATCATCCAAGACTGACTTCCAGAGGCTTAGACCCCAGCCCTCACCATGTCAGGAAGAGCCAAGTGCTTTCTATACACGAATACAAACGTAGCTAGTGCTAACATGCTCCATCATACAGCTGCAATAGCAAGGCTTGCGCCCCAACTCCCTATCACTTTAGAGAAGGCATTGGGGACTTCCTTTCCCTAAGCCTCTAAAGCTGGTCTGAGAGAACGGTCCTGGGGGCCAGATTCTGCCATTTCTGGAATTTTATATCTTTATAGAACAATTTCTAATAAGATTTATGATTTTGGGGCTTTATTCTTCTTTGAAAAACAAAACCTAAATGAAATATACAACCAGACTGAAAAACAAAACCTAAGTTAAATACACAACCAGATTCCCTTAGTCAACTAAACATCACTTAAATCTATTTCTGCCTGTTTTTAAATATTTCTTCCTCCTAGGTGTCATGGGTGCCTTTTTTTCTTTTAGCTCAATTCTCTTTTCATTTACTGTCTGGGCTAGTTTAAACTTGTGGCCTCTAATTTTAGGCCTCTCATCCCTCCCTCTCATATTATTTCATACGCACTTACCAGAATGTTCCTTCTGAAGTACTAGAACATTCTGGATAATAGTCTTCATGGTCTGACCTAGACTTTCCCTCCCAGCTGGGCCTCTTACCACTCCCCAACTTGTTCCCTAAGATCAGCCACACCAAATTACTTGCTATCCTTGAAACTCACCACCTCTACCTTTGTACCATTGCACATATTATTTTTCTGTCCAGAGCACTCATGATCCCATATGGAACTCCTTTTCATCCTCAGTCCTAAAGTCAAGCAACCTTATTCTGATTCCTCCAACCTCTTTTCTTTGGAAACATGAGACCCTGGACATAACTTGGCCTTAGTGCAATAAGTACATACTTCAGCTCACATGATCTTTTTCTATTGATCAATTTAATTTACATTTGAACCTCATTGTGCCCCTTGTTGCATAGATAAGCTCAGAGAAAGCAGGATACTTTTCCTATCTCTTCTCTGGGGTTATGTCTAAAACCATGTGACTTACCTGGCTCATATAGACCTAAAGCATTCGCATTAGGGAATGTGTCATTGATCATTATCATTCTTGTTTGCCTTTACTTGATACTCATTATCTTCTCTTTTCCTTTGTTTGTCAGTCCAGACAGGAGGCTATAAACCTTTGAAAGCCCCTCAGACTTAGCAATATTCCTTGCTTCAGTGCCTTCCAGAAATATATGTCCCCAGGCTGGGCAATAAGTAAATTTAGAGTGCCAAGGCCTGCTTCTTTCTCAGTCACTCTCAGAAACATGACACTATTCTGTTAACTAAATAAGGCTGTCTGAGATTTGGTCCTTCTTGATAGTGTGCTGACATTCTTCTCTGGTATCTGAATGATTCTCCATGGCTCTATGAGAGAGTGAATCACAAATTCCTCCATTATTAGACCTCTCCATTTCCTTTGGAGGTCCTGTCATTTTCTCTTCCGCTGCACATGGGCCCTTCTTGCAGGCCTGGCTGCACGTAAGTCATCCTCTGTTTTGACTCTTCTTCCTCCCCAGACTGAGTAAATGTCATTCAGTAGTTGGTAAGATGGGTGCAGGGTGGGAGGAAGTGTGTGGGGTATCTAGTTCTAACCTCATCCTGTCCTCTTTATGCCCTGACTTCCTTAGAGCCTCAGCTTTCGAAACTCAAAAGTTTACTCTACTGTTTGCTATAATAGCCCTTTGGCAATAAATCACATAGCTTAAATGGGACAAAAACAAGGGGTTCTAAAGAAGAGATGTTTTTCATATTTTAAAGTATAATCATCCCACTATAATAGTTTTTGTCGTTATTTTAAAAGAAGTCATTTGTTTTCATTCTTCACTAAATTGTGAACTTATACCTTTTCTTTATATTACCTTCTAAGTAATGACATAATCCCAGAGAAAAGATGGAGGAAGGACCCAGATTTGCAGGATGAGGGTTCTGAATGTAAATCAAATTGAGTGATAGAAGAAAATATCTTGTGAGTTGAAATGTGTACTTAGTGCACTAAGTTCAAGTATATCTAGGGTCTCATGATTGCTGACTGCAGTGAAGAGACTCAGTGTCTTGTGAATGAATTAAGTAATTACATGATTAATTCTAATAGCTTTCATTCCTCTAGTGCCTATCATATGCCAAGTACAAGCCAATCTTCTTAATAGTCTTATAAGAATGGCATTTCTCTCCTTTATATTAGAGGAAAAGCAAAAGAGAATCAGAGAGTTAACATCTTTTATCCCAAATTGAACAGCTAATGAATAACAAGTACAGAATTCTAACACATGTCTGTTTGATTCTAAATCCTGAATTTGTTTCTCTGGCCACACTATGTAATAATTTTATTTAACTATAAAGTGCTTTGAGGTGAAGGTCCCATGTGAAATATATATGTACCTTTGCATATGCAGACACATATGTCTATACAATGAAGTCTCCTGTTTGCTAGGGAATTAAATGCATTTTCTCACCATCAGAAATAATTATTTAAATATATTCTCTTCCTCTAATATTCTTAGAATTTTGGTGTCATTATGTTCAGTGAAGCTTATTGATCAATCTAATGTTTACTGCTTCATGTATCAATAAAAGCAGGATGCAATGTTACCATTTTACACTTGGAAGCTTAACACTTGCAATCATGGTATGTTTCAGTCAAATAATGTATTCATCATTTAAACCATTTAGGTGTTGGGGTGGGGATGAAGAAAAAAAAAGTTTGTGTGAGTTACATGGGGATAAATGTTTTCTTTTTACTCTGCCTGGCAAGGTGGTGGCAGTATTTTTTTTTTTCAAATAGGATATGTAATTGTGTGTATATTCCAAGCAGCTTGTTTATATTTTCCCCTAGGGTTTGACTTTCTTAGATGTCTAAAACACTCTGAGGAGAGGGAGGAATGCATAGGTTTTTAAAAACAGATATTGTCCTTGTTTCCCAGGCAAATTCAATGCACCTTCTGTTGAGTAATTGAAATCCAAGAAGTAGCATGAAGTGTTTTAACAAAATATGCGTGAATGAGCCGTATTTATGATGGAATGGCAGAGATTTGGAAACCTTAACTATTTATGTGAGAGTAAGTGATTAAAAAGACACAATGAGAGATCAGAGTGTGTTGACTCAGTTGTAGAATTTATCATTTAACACAGTAAACATAGATAAATGTGAGTAAATATTTCCAAAAGACTGGTCTCACACCCCTTCTATTTCTGGGGTAGAGTCTGACTGCATTTTACTGGTAATATATTTTTTTCTTTTGGGGGATGGGGCGGTAAACTGCTCCATTAACAATGAGCTGTAAAAAAGTACATCTTAGAGTGGTATCATCTTTATTTCTTTTTATTTTGTGTTACCTTAATAGGAAAGAGACAGGAAGCTGTGAATGAGGCTCACATTACTTTTTTTACATAGTAATACCCTTTTTACAAAAGGCTGTGTGTGTGTGTGTGTGTGTGTGTGTGTGAGTGTGTGTGTGTGTGTGTGTGAGTGTGTGTGTGTGTGTGAGTGTGTGTGTGTGTGTGTGTGTGTGTGTGTGTGTAAATATGTCTTTAGAATATCTGAGTTCCTAAGGCTTTATAAATGTGGTACCTTTACATTTGAAGCTGCTGTTTTGAACAATGTCAAGAACTGAAGGCAAAGGCCAAATGCCACATTGCTAGGAAGACCTGGTAACTGGGTTGGACTGTGCAGCATGGTAGAAAAAAGAGAAAAATGCAGCTGGTGATTTAAAAAGCTCTGTGAGCTTTCCATTTTCTCTAATATTCATTTTTCAAACAATCTTTTAATAAACGTTTACTCATATAAACATATAAATACCTCCTGCCCTCTCCTCTTCCTGTTCATTTATTCTGGTTTTCCATTTGATTGGCTGATTGTCTTATCTCTCAAAATTCTCAGGTTGCTTCTCCTCTACTCCCAGATGGGAGAATAGTGGTTTTCAGTCTTTTTGGAGTCACGTATCTTTAAATTTCTATGGATAGTTTACTAAGAAAAATTTACAAATACTCAGAGAATATTAGAGTTCAGAGGTCCCCAGAAGATCAATGGATCCCTGATGAAAAACCACCATTCTCTATGATCCCCTTTTCCCATTTTTTTCTAATGCCATCCCAGTGCTTCTTTTCTCTTAAAATATCTTTCACCTGCAACTTGCCTAACTGCTCTGTTTCTACTGTTGATTGATCAAAGATGTGTTGTTTCTTTTGCATCATAAAGTGTTGGAGGGACAAGAGTAGGCAGTGTGTGAGTTCCTCTAGTTCCAAAATCCCTTTGTAAGAGTCTTTCTCCTATGTTATTCTGGAAGAGGTATCTAATGGACTCTTCTTTCTACCTGGTGATGATGATACTGATACACAATAGTAAAAAATATTGAGTTGTTTTTTCAGGAATGGCAATAGATTTTGTATAATGCTGTCTGTATTCCTTAACATGGAATCTCTTGAACTTAAAGTACATATTTGCAAGCTAGCTTCCTTATCATATAAAGTCTTTGGTGGTAGCGCTGAACAAGGTTAAGTGGTTCCCACAGGAATCCTCTCTCTGATTAGACAACGGCTCTGGAACTGATGGAAAAAGGTAAATGTCTGGGTTTTTCAAACTAAGAAATAGCTTTAAAATATTGTAGACATTCAGAATTGTGTACTTATACCAATTTGAAAAATGCTAATTGATGAAGATAAAATCACATTAAAAACTTTTCAGTTGCCAATTATAAATGAAAAAATGTCTGGTATTAAAAAAAAAATTAGCTTCCCAAAGTCATCTACATTCTAATCTCTTGAACCTGTAAATATGTTACCTTGCATCACCAAAGGAACTTTGCCAATGTGATGAAGTTTAAGAACTTTGAAACAAGAGATTATCTAGCTGAAACCAATAATTATTTGAATTGTTATTCTTGGAGAAGTTTTCCAGGCTATGGTCAGAGAGAAAGATGTGATAACAGAAGCAGGGTCAAATAGATGCTATATCTCTGTCTCTGAAGACTAAATAAGGAGGCCACAGCTAAAACATATGGGTGAGCTCTTGAAACTGACAAGGTAAGCAACTGGATTTCTCCTGTTAAACTTTCATAAAGAAGCTAAGCCTGACAGACACCTTGATTTTAGCCCAGTGATTTCCATGTCAGAGTTTTGACTATAAGATTATAAATTTGTGTTGTTTTAACTCAGTAAATTTATGGTAATTTGTAGCAGCAGTAATAGAAAATTAATATATTTCTGTTGTAAAACTGTAAAAGAATCTAGAAATATATGGAACATTAATATGAAAAAATTAAAAACTTTATATAATTTATAAAATTGAAAAGATGCTTGTGAATCCTCTAAGAGTCTTTGGTTGCAGACAGAAAGACTTGCTGTATTTAAATATTTAAGAAGAAGTAGATGAGGGGTCCACAGATTTATTTTTCATTTGGACTTTTGTTGGGTAAATTTGTAAATTCCTTAATTCATTGATTCAAATTTGATGGGGCCATTTTGTGAAACAAATATCTTTCCCCTGTGCTGAGCCACTTTCCCTTATATTATTTAAATTTCTCATCTCTTAGCACTCAGGTTACCAATAGTAGCCCATAAATGATGTATTAGAGCATCTAGCAATTCTTTAGCAATAACAAATAAATTTTTTAGTAATAAGTAATAAGATTTTAGTAATGCATTTTATAGTCACCAGATACTATGCATTACTTTTTGCATAATTCAAAGTTGTTCTATCTAGGCTTAAAATAGCAGATTGGTTTATCTGCAGTGAGTTTTTTAAAAACTCACTAGTTTTATCTTAGTAATAGCTAGTTTTATCTTAGTAATACCTTAAATTGTAATTGTGTTATCTCTTGGGAAGTTTCATTTGTACCATGTAGGAAAATATTCATCTCACTCCCACAATATTGTTGTCCTCTTTCTGTCTAAATTATTGATAAACTGATTAAAATGCAAGAGAGAGAGAGGAGAGAGAAAGAGAGAAAGGGAGAGAAGGAGGAGAGAGAAAGAATAGGATAAGAAAGGATCTGGAGAGAAGATATCTTTTTCTTCAGGCAGGACTGTATCTAAGGGATTCTGAAGAGATAAATGTCTGTCCTAGGGATGGAAATAAAACTTTTTTTCCCCTAAGAGAGCCTTAAATGTCTTTCAATCAGTTCATTTGCATGAACATTTACATTGATTTCCATGAACCATTCTTAGGTCTCTATTCTTCATTTAACCTTTGACTTAATGAGATCTCTCTCTCTTTTTCTCTCTCTTCCCCCATTTATTACTTATTCAATTTCTACTGAATGTCTTCTGAGGACGGTCCTGTGCAAAGCATCATGAGAATTTCTGGGAAATAATGTGCAGAGTCTTATCTTAAAGAATTTATAATCTACTGGGAATGACAGAGTTTGGGCCTGAAGAGAAGGTTAAATGACTACACAAGAGATGTTTATCAAACATCATACAATGTATTGCAAATAAAGAATAATAATAGAAAATTTTGAGTAATGGTGATGGCAAAATAAGCTTCTGTTGAGTGCCTGCTATATGTCAGGCCCCTTGTGTATGTTATCTCTTTTAATCCATAACAAATCTCTAGAAAACAGATTTTTTTATTCCCATTTATGTAATTACAGAATATTGAACTCAATATTTCAACTGACGCAGATTTATTTGAATCTAAAATTTATGCTTATTTCATTGGGACACACTGTCTTTGATTTGCAATCACGGAAGGATATTCTCCCTGGAGACTTAAAATGTTCCTGAAGGATGTAGTAATCTCTAGATTAATTTATCAAACATCTACTATGTGCCAGGCACTTACTAGATCTCTTTTCTCATTTTAAAAATAAGGAAACTGAGGCATGGACAGGCTAAGCAACTTGACCAAAGGCACATCTCAAGTAAGTGGTGGAGCCAGGATATGAATCCAAGTGGTCTGATTACCGACCCAAAACTTTCTCCTTGGCACTTTGCTGGATATTAGGGATATAATGTTGAGTGGGACAGAAGGCTTTTTCACCCCTTTCAGAATAACATGGAAAAAAAAACACAATTCAACATGTTATACTGTGAAATGCGATAACTGTTTTGATTGAGAAAGTAGAAAGTTGTGGGGACACAGGAAGGAGTTTCTAACGTGGGCAAGAGGAAAATCAGAAATTTTCTCCAAGAAAATCAATGTGAAGCTGAAACACTGGGGAATGAAGAGAAGATAGCCAGGTGAAGAGAACAAGAATGCATGCAATTAGTCAACCAAATCAGGGCCCCTGCCTTAAATCAATGATTAGTTCAGGACTAAACCAATAGCATTTATTTACCTCTTCCTCCAGATAATCACTTGGTATGCTCCTTAAATTCATTCAGGCCTTGATTCAGATGTCATCTTCTCACTGAGGTCTTTCCTAAACACTTTATTTAAAATTATACTATACCTCCAACCTTCCCAATATTCTTCCATGAAATCTATTTTTCTCCATGGCATCGACCTTACTTATCATGTTTTACTTTATTTATAACTTTTTATCATTTATTTTCTCGCACTAGAATATATGCTCCATTAGAGCAGGTTGTTTCTTTTCCTTGTGTGTTTTTTTTTGTTGTTGTTGTTCACTGCTATGTGTCAAGAACTTAGAACAGTGCTTATAACATAGAGTTCTCAGTAAATACTTGCTGAATGAATGCTAAGATATTCATATGTTTTGGATTTCATGACTACTATCTTACGTATCAGAGATACTTTCACTCAATACCCTCACTAGAGACACCCTGATACCTTTAATATATTATACTTTACTCCAAATACTCTGGGAGCCACCAGGCCACATGGTTGGTAGGTACTTTTTATCAGGGTGCTCTTTATCTCTCTAAGGTCTACATATTACACATATAATTTTCTTCAACTTTGTATGGAACAGAAGATCTTAGTATTTGTTTCAATCCATCACCTGCACATTCTCCTTTCTATTTTCTCCCCTGAACAAATTGTTTCTAGATCTCTGTGCCTAGTCAGGCTTCAGAAGCTCATTCCTGGAATACATTCCTGTGCATGATGTTTGTTATGCCAAAATTTAACAATACCTTTTAAAAATTTTACTTAACTTAGTAAGGCCTTTGGCTTTTGATTGACTAAAAATGTTTATACCTAAAAGTGTACTATAAAAAAAAAAATATTTGGCCTAGCAGAACTACTAGCAGAACTATAAACTTAGACAAAATAGTTGTTTTGTCTAAGTTTATAGTTCCTATTATTTCTCTTAGATAGTCTAGTTTACTTTACAAACATGAACTGACAGTACTTTGCTTATTCTTTTACATCTGGTGAAATAACGGAAGCATAGAACCCAAGGCCTGTGTGCAAAAAGCTCATAATTGTAAAAAATTACTCTTGCCTACTTGGTGGCAAGAGTTAAGTTATCTGATGAGAGGGGGCAGGGAGGGGGAGAGAGAGAGAGAGAGAGAGAGAGAGAGAGAGAGAGAGAGAGAGAGAGAGAGAGAGAGAACATTAAATATAATGAGTTTTTAAATGCCTGGCAAAGACAGTGGAGAACATGAGTACTTTTTTATCTTTTCTGCATGAAGGTTTTGAAGAAACTTGAAATTTGTTGCTCTGTTGGTATACTATAATGTGAAAATATTTTGGTTATGATTACTGTGTGACCTTTGGAGATAGTTTGTAGAATCATTGGTTAACCAGGTCAACTCTATCCATATTATATCATTATAGTCATTATGCCAGAAGAGAAATACATATTAGAGATCAAAACTGGTAAGAAAATTACAAGGTAACATTTAGTTTCTGAACGCCTGATGTGACCTGAGTTTCAGTATGGTGGTAGTTATACCTAGAATAGGCTAAGAAGGCCAAAGTCAGAACAGCCAACTGTTCCTTGCTACTACTTCCCTATTAACCTCATTCAAGCCCTTGGATAAAAAGACAAGCTTAATGTGGAATTTTCCCAGCTGCAGAGGCATTAACTCAAGACTCCTTTTAGGTGGTCTGTTTCTCATTTCTCCAATGCTAATTCAGAAAAAAAAAATAGTGGATTTATTTATGAGTCTTTTAACTAACCAATTAGATGTTTTCCTTGGTATTTGAGAAGACAATTAACACAAATTCTTGAAAGCCAAATATGTAACTCTGAAAAAAAATATAGAAGAGGGTTTCAGATTTCATAACTGTTAAATTTGTAGATAATAGTTTCCATGTGTTTCCTTGGGTGAATCAACCTATAGTCATTTCAGTTTCATTAAAAACATTTTTTTTTCACGGTTTTGTTTTTCTATTACATATATGCTTCTCTTTATTCCACATATAATCTTCTGTTCCCCAAGAGAATTCATGAATGAGAAAGAAGATGGGACAAAGCAATAAAGTGTCGAGCACAGAATCATGTGGGCCAAGTCCCAAGACTCTTCACACATAAAGGAATAACAAGGGTGGGGCACATGCACAGCAGAAGTGAATAGTGGTTGAGTCACATAGAAACTAGTGTTCCATGCTAGGATCAGAAGATCATGTCAGACTGGCAAGCAATTCTCTGCAAGTCTTTTCTGAGGTCACTGGGATATTTAAACCACTCCGTTCAGTCATAAAATAATATGACATCCAGCAGCTCAACTTTTAAACTCTTCCTTTTAACTCATGTGTCTCATAGTGCCATTAAAATAATTTCATGAACTATCTGTGGTTTGGGAAGAGACATGTAAAAGATCCAAATAGTGCAAAGTAGTTTCTACAGTTAGTTAATTAATTCAACATTTATGTGTGGCACACCGGTTATGCATCAGTCATTAATTCTAGGAATTAATAGAGATGTGAGTCCCTGCCCACGAAGTTTACATTGTAGTGGTGGGTAAGGAATGGTGAAGACAGATATTTAGCTAGTAGGCCAATAAAACAAAATATGATGATTTCCAATAGTAATATTTACGAGGAAATAGACCTAGGAGTTACGATTAAAAGTGATGAAGGTGAGATGAAGTGGAGCATTCTAGGCATAGGGAAGAAAAAATGCATTAAACATAGTGACAGACAATGGTGGCTTCCATTTTTTTTTTTTTTCATCAGCCTCAAAGGATTTCTGGGAATCAGGTCAGAAATTCTAACATCACAAGGGGGCAGGTACCTCTGGTCAACTGATGTTTCAAAGCTAAGGATATTCAAGGCCTCTAGGCAGCATGACTTGAACCTAAGGACAAAGAAGGTCATTAAGCAGAATGGTAGGTAATTTACCTTGTTTTCTTGTTTTCTCTTTTGCCATTTGCTATTTCATCTCTCTTCTTAGCCTCTATTCACTTTCAGAAAAATCACATCTTTAGGTGCAACTGAATACACAGTCCCTAGGAAAAATGCTGAATAAAATATTGAGGAACTTCTGTAAATAACTATTATAAATGATACTGGGGTTAGGTAAAAATGCTATACTATGGGATGATAAATTTTAGTATATTGAAGCCAGTGGTTCTCAACTGGAGAAAACTCCTTTGCCTCAAAGGGGGCATTTGGCAATATCTGAAAGCAATTGTGATTGCCACAGTTTGGGCAATGAGGCAAATATGTAGTAAATGAATAGAGGCCAGAGATTCCACTAGACATTTGACAGTGCACATGACAGTTCCCCCACATGAAGGGTGATTTGATCCTGCATTGAATGCTGATTGAAAGCTCCTGTAGTTCTACTTACTAGCATGAATCTAATCCTTCACAGCAGTCTCTAGTGATGTCAAGGTACAGAGTAGGTTAGGAGTTTCTGGAGATTGCTGATCTTTTAGATTTGCTACTGATGTTCAAAGCCCAGCTCTGTATCTTACTAGATGTATGACTAAATATGTGTGTAAGAGCATTGGCAAATTAGTTAATATTCTATATCTCTGTTTCCTTATCTGTAAAATGGAGATAATACAAGTTCCTACCTCATAAAGTTACTTTGAGGAAAAACTGGAGTGGTGCATTTGATTATTAACAGAGTCTGGCATACAATAATTGTTCAATAAATACTAAATATTCTTTTTTTTTTTTTTCTGCTGCAGTAGTCTGTTTTCTGGGAATGTGATTGGCGGAAGAGTAGGATGGAAATCACTTACATCAATGTACCTTACCCCACAAATTCAATTATGTCCCTTCATTGATTAACTGTTACACTCCAGGCATCCTTCTGGGAGTATGGAGATAGATGACAAATATAGAGTGGACAGATATTGTGGAAGTTTTCTCCTTGGGTGCTGCAACATGATGACCTCAAAGAAAATTGGTAGACATATTTATCATTCACTTGTAAATAGAGCTAATGTTTTAAAGCCTCAATAAAGTATCTTGGCTATTTGAAATGTGCACTACTTTCCATGCCAGTTGATCCTTAAACATTATTTAAACTGAATTTGAATTATCTTTGGTATCTCCTAGGAGGTTTATTAGACAGCTTCTGGAGATAAATCTCTAAGTGAATGTGTTAGTTAGGCTTCCCCAGGAAAACAGAACCAACAGGATGTGTGTGTGTGTGTGTGTGTGTGTGTGTGTGTGTGTGTGTGTGTGTACAGAAAGAGATTTATTTTAAGGAATTGGCTCATAAGTTTATGGAGGTAAGAAAGTCTAAAATCTGCAGAGTGTGCTGGCAGGCTGCAGACCCACAAAGAGCCGATATCCCAGATGAAGTCTAAAGGCCTTTCATTGGCAGAATTCCCTTGTGCTTGGAGGAGGCCTGCCTTTTGTTTTTTTCAGGCCTCCAATTGATTGAATTAGGCCCACCAATATTATGAAGGGCAATCTGTTTTATTTAAATCCATCAATTTAAATATTGATCTAATCTAAACACACCCTCAGAGAAATGTCCAGAATAATGTTTGACCACATATCTGGCCATTCTGGCCCGACTAAGTTGACACATAACATTAACCATCATAGTAAGTAAGGAAGTATGGCCCATTACTGATTAAAAAATAGTGTTTGAAATTCACTTAGTTCAGAAGTAGTGGCTACTTCTAAAGTGTCCTTGTCAGAGGTACGCTTAGAGTGACCAGCCAAGTGCTAAAATTTGCCTTTCAATTGCCATGTTATTAGGTAGAAGAAACTTTCATCACAAAGAGCAACAGCTTCCTCTTTCTAGAGCAGTTGATAAATTCTGGTTTTCTTACTGACAGACCAACATTCTAACCTTTTATTAAAATCATCCATGGCATTTTTTTTCTGTGATTTTTGTCATGGCTAGAAAGGAATGAATCTTCTTCATCTTTGAACATTTTCTTAAATTTCTGCCATCTTTTCAAAGCTCACTGATATGGATAATTTGAAACCTCATTATCCTATATGAACCTCTATTCACTTAGAATAATGACTTAAGAGGCTCAATTATTACAGGGAAATTCTCTGAGAAAGTTGAACAGGTTGAAAAATTGTCATTTGTTTATAATCAAATTCATGTCTCTTTAATACATCTTGTATTAAAAGCTGTCAAATATAATTGCAGTTTTTTGTCCTCCTGCAATCTGGACACAAAAGCATTTCATTCAACCATTCCTCCTAGTGACTGACTCCTTGCCAGCAACTCCCATCATGCACTTCCATCTGTTCACCTCTTGGCTGCTTGAACCCACCCTCCTTTCTAAATTAATGCTGAAGTGTATCTTTCAAATGCCAGTCCTCTAGCTGGTCCTTTAGGAAACAGCTAACTCCAAAGTTATTCCTAGTATCAGGGTCTACCTACTATTCTCTAAGATTTTTCCAGCAACAAAACTATGAAACTAAACCTTTCTAAATGTATGCCTCAAGTCAGATGCTTTAAAACAGTGCTGAGAGTGTGTATCTCTAAACAGAATATCTGAATTGAATTAGATTATTCAATACCATATTTGAACTGAAAGACTCTTTTAGAGGAAAATCTGTATTCTGTTCTCACCTTCTTCAACTACTGTTAGATTATACAGACACAAGAGTCTTCAGCTCAAGCCTTTTGAGTAGGAAAGTTTCCAGATTGATAGTTATTCTTTGTTTTTCTTTCTACTTGACCCTTGGATAGAATGAGGCACTTATTGTTAAGTTTAAGTTTTTTTATAAATTCTTTTGGGAAATTAGAAAAGACAGAATTCAAGAAGGAGAGAAAAAGGAGGGAAAATTCAACTTTCCTCAAATATTTCTTCTCTATTTTGGAGACACTGTGCAAATAAAAAGGTAAGAGTTAAGATATGTAGTTGTAGGAGGTGACCTTGAGAAAACCTAAGCATATTAATTTGCTAAGGGTTGCATCACAAAGTATAAGGGAGTGGATAGCTTAAACAACAGAAATTTATTGTGTCAGAGATCTGGAGGTAGAAGTCCAAGATGAAGTTGTCAGCTGGCTTTGTTTCTTCTAAAGTTTGTGAGGAAAAATATATTTTATTCTGGTCTCCTAGATTCTGAGGATTTGCTGGCATTTTTGGCATTCCTTGGCCTGCAGAAGCATCATCTTGATTTCTGCCTTCATGCTCACACGGTCTTCTTCTTGTGTGCATATCTAACTCTGTGTCCAAACTTTCTCCTGTTTATAAGAACAAAGTCATATTGGATCAGGACCCACCCTAATGATCACTTTAACTCGATCATTAGCAAAAACCCTATTCTAAATAATGTCACACTCACAGATACTAAGGATTAGGACTTCAACATATTTTGAAGGTAAACAATTCTGATCATAGTCCTAGGATTAGCTGGAGCTGTCTTCTTCCATGCCAAACTTGAATATAGAGGTTTCAGGATGGTTAGTTGTATAGATTGCAGCATCAATGTTTTTTGTTGCTAAGCATTACTATCAAACTGCCAATGCATATAGGTTCCTCTCTTCTGCATGTCTCACATTGTATTTTTTACTTATATAAAGGTTTTTAATTACTCTCAGTATAATTTTCTTCAAGAGTCTGACTACATATAGTTTTTGAAAAAAAATTAACAAAATGAAACTTTCCATTTCAATCATGAGAAATTTATCCAAAGCTTATCGTACTTAAGGGTATAGAAAATGGGAATTGCTTTTTGGGCCCTCACTAGTTATTTTTTTGGTATCTTTTCACTCACAGTTTCTCAACCCCTTTTATGAACACACCTACACAATCCTAAAGTACACATATGCATGCACATGTGCACACACACACACACACACACACAAAGTATAGTTTCCCCAAAGAAGTTCTTACCTTGGTTCTAAATAAGTCTATTTAAACAAAGTATTGATTTTAATTTTTCTTGTATGGTAGTACTCTCTTCATGTTCCTCTTGTTTTGTTTTTTTTTTAATTACCTTCCAGTGGCAGATGATTGTCTATTAGATATCCAACCAACTGTTTGTCAGTAGCAGAGCAAAAAGATAAACTGTTACTGGTTTCCCTTAAAGAAAACCTACTTTATCTCAAGGAGCTGAACTGCCAGGTTGAGTTGAGTAAACTTTGGAGTTGCAATACAGTTGAGGCACAAAGTTCACCACCAACGTCAAACAACCAACCCAGTTCTGCTTTTTAATGTGCTCTAAAATGACAGCACTGAGTAACGTAAATAATGGTGAAGCAATAGCTTCAGCAGAAAAAGGGCCATCTGATATTAACAACTAACAATGCTATTTTAGCATCTTTATAAGTGAAATACAATTTTGTTTATTTTGTCCTAAAGTTTCCTGAGAAATCAAGCCTGAGAAGGAAACAGTTTTGTGAAAATTATAAAAAAGAAATTGTGTATTGCCTGCTAGGTCAACTGATTCATGGGCTTAGAGTTAGAAAGATCTTTTACCAATGCATCCTTCTTGTTTTTGTGGGTAAGGAGCCTGAAACTTGGATATATTAAATGGCATTAGTCTGTATGGTTTAATGCAAAATTAAGGAAGTTGAGTTCAAGTCTCTAACTTTGTAAAATGGAGATATTAATATGTATAGGTTATAGGTTGTTATAGGGATTAAGTGAGAGAGCACTGTTTGAGTTTCTAATGTCTGAATTTGTGAGTTACCTTCCCTACTTTGACCAAGATCATTCTGCTAATTAGTCCGAGAGCAGGAACTAGACATCATTTTCTTGTTTGATGTTTCACCTTTGTCCTTGCGATCTCAGTGTTTGGAGGACAGTATTCCCAAAAACTCCCAAACAAAGGAACACTGTAGTTAAACTAAAAACCGCTTTTCAGATAGTTGTTTCCAAAGGCCCCACCAACAACTTTTACCAGAACTGCTAATAATTAACACAAGGGAGTCACTGGATGGAAACTTTTCTAGACTCTTTAGAGTGTACCTTGCCAAAAATGGTGTGAGAGGCAGCCAAAGAAAGGATGAGAAAGAAAAGCCAGGGACCTGCAAAAACACACTTGTGCAATTGGACATCTTGGCTCTTTGACAGAGAGACACCAGAGTGCTTTCTGTATTTGTGTACTTACATATTCAAGATCTCATTTAGTATCTAAATTCAGAGAAGTGTATAATGCTCTGGGTTTTCTCTGTGTATTTACTTCCTCAATAAATTTATCAGCAACTTTCCGTAGCCTTATCTGAATCACAATCTCTGATTTTACACCTTGACCTTACTAAGGAGTGACATGGTGGGTTTTTGAAGAGAGTGTTGACAAATAGAATGAGAAATAGTTGTGTTTGAACACAAAGCACATTATTGTTGATGTTCTGGTGCTTGGCATCTTTTCATCAAGATTAGAGATTAAAGGATGTTTATATTAAATATAAAAAGAAGAAGAAACTAGTAATTTCTAACTTCTGTCTAAAATATTAGTGAAGAAATGATTTGCTAAGTGCCAGTGATGGGCTGCTAAATGAAGGCTGCTTTTGTGGCCCAATTTCTTCTTATAAAGCTGCCCTTTTCTCAGGAAGGATGAGACTCCTGCCCATGATGTTGTCAAAGTAAGGCAAGGTAATTTTTCCTATCCAGTTTCAGAATAAGAGGTCAAAATGCACAGGGTAGTGTGAGTTATTATCCACCCCAAGCTATCAAACACTCAGAGTCTTTCATGGCCACTAGCAAATTCTGAGGGTATTGAATAGCATAGAATTTGTTCAGTGGGTCCTTTCTGAACAAATAAATGACAGAAGGAACCAATTATGAAGACAATTGCTCTTGATTTAGATGACTCACACCAACCTTAGCTCATTGGGCAGATATGAGTTTATTTATGGAATCCTGTTAAATTTCATCTTCCAGATCCAGGCACTAAACAAAATGAAACCAGATCACTAAAGAAGCAAATGAGATGATTGGTTTCATTTAAATTTTTCAAATGTTCTGCTCTAAAGTTACAGAGGAGAAAGTTGGAATCTTATTGAAAATAAGGATATTAATATCTGCATGTAGAATTGTTGTGAAGATTAATTAGTCAATACATGATTACTAAGACAGCACCTGTCAATAGTGAGGGCTCAATAAATAATTTGATTTATTTATTATCATTATTAATATTATCATGCTTTGAGCTTGTTTTAAAATAGATTTTCATTTTTTGTAATTTTTCTTATACACAAGCATATATATATGCAATTTTACATAAATGCATACATGTTCTCATACACATATTTATCTGTTATTTAGAGAAGTCTTATTTTTCTTTATATTTAGATTTTGACTTCCCTTTCTTATCTTCTTTGCTTCCCCTCTGCACCTTTCCCTGCCATCGATTATTGGTAGTGACTTAATATGTACCAGCACATTTCCTCTCTGGCTCATATAATCATACACACATTTTACACTTATACATATGTATGGGGGAGGTTTGGTAATTGTTCATTTAATGAGTATTGAAATGCACATTTCCTGTGTCTTGTTATTTTTTTTTTTCATGTGAAGTGTAACTGTATAGAAATCCTTGAAAAGCAGCTAGTTAGCTGTAACTCATTCTTTGGAATGGCTGGTGTGGATGAGCGGTAATCTATTTAGACATTCTCACTGATTAGCATTTACTTTGATCCCTGTGTCCTTCCCCATTTTTTGCCACTATAAACACTATGACATTAAGTGTCCTTTCACAAAGGCTCTGGTGATGGAAGAGGTGTCAAAAAGAGGAATTATAGCATTGAATGGCACACATATGTTTAATTTTTTTATATATGCTGCTCAGTGGCTTGCCAAAAAAGTTGTTAACAGTTAAATTTTTCTCAGCAATATGAGCACCCATTTCTCTGCATACCTATCACCAATGAAAGTTATGAATTATTTCAATTTTTGCTAGTCTCATGGGTATAAAAAGATACATTATTGTTACTTTAATTTGCATTTTCCTGACAGATTTAACGTGAGCTTATTTTTATTTGCTTGTTGACCATTTGGGTTTGCTCTTCTATACATTTCTAATTCTAATTCTTTATTTTTCCACAAGTTTGATGTTTTTGTTTATTTATGAAAACAAAACAAAGAAAATGTTGTCATCTATGGTACAAATATTTCCAAACCTATCATTTGTTATTGATCTTGTTATATAATCTTTCTTTTGCCAAAAAAATTTAAATTTTTGTATGATCAAATATGTCTTTTTTTCTTTTTCATAGCTTCTGCAGTTGGTCAAGAATGTCTCCTTCTACTTGGAAACTGTATATACATATACATATAATATGCTTTTGTAGAGTTGTCTTTAATCCAAAAGGCATTTATTTTTATGGATGGCATAATATTGGGGTTCAGTTTTTAAAAAATAGAGTTGAATAACTGTCATAAACAGTTAAATACATATATAAGTGTGTACACATCTATATTTATGTATATATGTGTATATATGTTCATATATGATGAGTAAAGTATGGTTTGTGTGTATATGTGTGTATAAAATGAATTTATTTATCTTCACATATGTATATATAAATATATATCCACATATAGATCTATATATATTTATATATGCCCCAACATACATGTAATGTGTATATATATATTTTATATATGTATATATAATTATTGATTTTCTATATAGTTTTACTGGCTTATACTACTAGATATAGTCCCCATTAACAATTTGATTGAAGAAGCAAAGAAATTTGAATTAGTTATGGAAGAGAAGAAAGCTATATTCAAGTTCTCATTGATCCAAAACCCTCCTTTTTAAACATTTTGATCCCGTGACAATATAACTCACACTCTCTTCTCAAAATGAACCACAGTTTTTTCTCATAAAATTTTCTCTTGTACTATTTACCTGTATTTGCCATTAGAGAAGTTTCTTCATGTCCAGTTAAACTCTAAAGATTTCATACACCTCCTGCCTACTTACTCTTTCTATAGAAAGTAGCTAGAGAAATAGCAGGCTAACCAGTTGGTTGTCAGAAAAGGTAAAAAAGAGCTAATATAGCCATCATTTTTTTCTTCATTTTTCTTTTTTTACTCAGATATCCTGTTTTGACCCAACTTCACTTATAGCTTCATTAAAATTTGAATATCAGTTTTGAAGACTTGCTAGCAATAATTATAATAGTAAAATTATAGAGCACTTTAGAAAAGCACAATTAGTTATACTTAGGAACGTTTCCTAATAGTCCAGGTTCATTTTAACTTGAATTCTATTTAAAGTCATGGTGGTGGTGCAGGCAGGGGGAACAAGACGTAACAGTTTAATTAGTTAATCTAAAATGCGACACTGACTAATGGTTCTCCTTTACCCTAGGACAAAATGTTTCATATTTGTGACTAAAGGGCAATAATTTTTTTTATGGGTTTTCTCTTTGATGACCTTTACAAAAAGTTCAAAGTAAAGCTCTAATTCAATATATTCCTCCTCCCCCTCATTGCTCTAAAATAAGTATTTGGAGAAGTGTTATTTCTACAAATCAAGTCCTAACTCAATGCCAAAAAATTTTAAGGAATAGAATTCTGTGTGCAGATTGCTTAAGACAATATTGTAGTTCCAAGTTCCTAGGAGTTTTTTGTTTTGTTTTGTTTTTGGTGTTATTACTTTCAAAATTTTATTATGTGAAGCATAGCCTTTTTTTTTTGTACTTAAATAAGAAAACAGATTTGCTCCTTCTCATCACAGACATTTATAGACTCATAAAATCTTAGAATTGTGAAGGACTTTGTAAGTCAGTCAACATTAAAAATCAGCTACTTTAAATTGCTAAACACTCCTTTTTTTTTTTTTTTAAAGCTACCAGCTGATTTAAGGGAAAACAAAATTCTGTGAATGGCTCAACTCTGTTTCATGTCCTACTTCTGTCTTCCTCTGAATTTTGTTTAAATGGCTTTGCCAGGAGGACTTTCCAGGGGTGGGGCTTTTGTACTTGAACATGTGTGAGAATACACTTGTGCCCTACATTTGAGTAGGTGATTTCGGCAGGGGATTTTTGCTTCAGGGAGGGAGAGTGTAAGAATGCATTTTTTTTTTTCTACTCAGCTCAGCTGGTAGTTCCCTACTGACTGGTGTATGTTTTGAAGTCATGTGGCAAAGCGAATTTCTGCCAATGTTTACTCATTTCACATTCAAATATGACACCCTGATGCCCATTCACAGGATAACTTCAGAGCTGTTATCCAGTTCTCCTGCCAGAAATGGAAAGTTTATTCTCAGAGTGAAAGTTGCTTTCTTTGCAAATACAGGAGGTTTCATGCCTGACAGGCATGTTTTAGAATTGTTGCTTTTTAAAATATTAAGTTTGTTTAATTATTTAATTTTTACATTAAGTTGACTGCTTGAGTGATTGTATCGGAAATATTTCTTAATCAGTACCACATTTATGAGTAAATAACTTCATGGTGCAAAGAAAGGCAGCTCATGACTACTTTACATTACTACTCTAATATAAATGGAAACATTTTTACTCCTATTTGGGGTCCTTTCCTGTGGAATGATGATAATACATCTCTGGTATATTATATGTAGACAAGACCATGTGACTCAGTTTGGCCAATGAACTGAGAATAATAGTCATTTTCTATCAGAGGTTTTAAGAGACAGTGTGGAGCCCACCATTTTCACTTTCACTCTGCCGCATGACTGGCTATTCCAGATAGAGGCTGTTCGGTCAGCTGGGTCCGGCTGTAAACACAAAGTCAATCAAAGCCCCAGTTGACATGGAACATGCATATGAAATCAAGCTTTATTATTGTGAGTTCCTAAGATCTGAAGGCCTTTTGTTATTGCAGTATAACCCAACTCATCTTGACCAATGCATATGGCATATTAGAGCAGAAAGAACCGAAGTTCAAATCTTGGTTCTGCCCTTAAATAGTGATGTGAACTTGGACATTTTGATTCTAAAGCTAATATTCTTTCTACTATATAACACTTAGTATAATAAATGATAAAGTAGTATTCACTATCATTTATAATGCTCTCTCAAAAAGGGAAAGCTGTTTGGCTAGAACTTGAATCTCAGTTTCCTCAGGAATGAGTACAAGAACCATCATCTTCCAGATCTCATGGGATTGATGTGAGCTTAAAATGGTATCATTTATGTTACAGTACACTGAAAAGAATCATGACCTATATAAATGTAAGGCACTATTGCAATTGGAGTTTCCTGCTTTAGTGAGTTGTATGCACTAACCTTTGCCTCTTTACAACCTTCTAATAAATAAATGTTCTGAAGTGTATCATCCTCATACAGTTTTATAAGCAGTCAAGCACAGATACTTACATATACTTGTCTAGGAATGGTACTTCTGGTTGTAGAGGACCATTCTTTTTAAGCATTTGGCTTTGAGAAGGACACACATGGAGTTGTGCTGAGGCATGTGGACACCTGCCTGGCCAGGCCAATCAACTTGATTATCTCATGTTCTGGCCAAACTGCTTTCCCTTTTTGAGAGAACATTATAAATGATAGTGAATGCTACTTTATCATTTATTATACTAGGAAGAGTTAGACAGAGGAAAGAATATTAGCTTTAGAATCCTATATACCTGGCACATAGAAGTCAGTCACTCAATAAATATTTATTTAATAAATAAATAAGCTCAAATCTCACCAATAATTTCTAGCTGTGTGATCTTGTGCAAGATATTTAACCTCTCTGAGCTCAGAGTGCCCACTTGTTACATATGAAATAATAATAAACATTATCACATAGAGATTTTTTTAAAGAATTAATAACGTGGTAGATGTATGAGATATCTCAGAGTATTTAATAAAAATTTAATAAGTGTGAAAATTCAGTTTATAGCTATGTTATGTGCTAGAGTGGGTGGCCAGCTTATAGGAAAAAGAGTGCGCTTTTGAGCTTGTTTGCAAAGTTTCATTTATGAGGTCTCTGGATTTCTTCTGAAAAAAATCAATAGCGTTTTGATAAGACCACACTTCCTTTGCCACAGAAGCAATACCTTGAGTGCATCTGAGAAAAGCAGTTAAAATGCTTTTAATACATAAAGGCTTCAAGGGCCCTGACTTAGAAAAGCTTTCCTAATAAAAGGAACCATACCACCTCCCATTGCCTGGTTTCTAGATTGGTTTTCATCTCTCAACTGTACTGCCTTTATCTCTGGTCGTTAACTAGCTGCCTCTTCACTATACTTGCATGTCCTTGAAAGGCCCTTCTGCCAGTGTTCCTTAGTATCAAACTTAGAAACTTATATTTGCTACAATAAGCTAGATGGCAAACTTTTAAATGATCTTCATCAACAAAGAGTGAAGAGAAGGAGCATTGACTAAACAACATTTATTGTAGACTTGCTGCTTTTTCAGGTATTTATCATTTATTGAATTCTCGAAGCAACCCAGTGAGATAATTGTATTTGTTTATTAACTTTTTACAGTGGTGATTTTTAAACAGGAATATTAAGGTACAGAGAAGTGTGTGAATTTGCCCAAACTCACATAATCAGTAAGTGGTATAGGTGAAAATTGAATGCAAGTCTATTTAACTCCAAAATCATGTTTTGTTTTGTTTTTTCCCCTCATGTTATCTCATTGTACTGACTATCACCTCAGTGCATGATGCAACAAAGACGTTTGGCAGCTTGGTGTGTTGTAAAGAGAGCCTTTGGAGCCAGGGGACCTGGGCTTTCAAGCTAATAGTGTCATTTACTAATTTTGTGGCCTTGGGCATATTACTTATCCCTAAGCCTCACTTCATTAGTGAAAAGGAAAAAAAAAAATCTTGCTTTTCAGGCAATGTCAGTGTGAGAACTAGAGACAATGTAAGTAGAATGACTGCCTGTCATAGAGATGTTCAGTCAGTGAAAGCTACTGATGAATTATTATCATTGTCATCCTCAATAAACAAATTCCTGGCAAGAGTGTTTAACTCTGCAGAGCTGTATTTGATACTTGTCAAATGAGTGATACAAATAGCATGCATATTTGAAAAGAGGTGCAAGAAAGAGGGGTTTTGCTTGACTAATTGGGGCCAAGTTTGAGGCATTGACCGTTATTAAATTGCAAATTTCATGATGGTAGGGATTGGACCTGCTTTTCTTTTCCTTGTCATTGTCTTTCTAAAATAGAGGACAATGGGTTTGAGCACAAAGTCATGCTTAATAAAAACGTGTTGAAAGAGTGAATGAAAGTTGGTCCTTAAAGGATGGATTCTGAAAGGACATGAAGGAAACTGGTGGGGATGAAAAAGGTGATCAAAAGAGGTACAATGGACAGAAAACTTACAGCATTTATGGAAGAAAGAAAGTAAAATGATATAGCTAGAGAAGAGATGTGTTTGGGTAAATACATTGAGAGGTCACAGAAAATGGGAGTTTTAAATATAGCATGACAGTCAAAAGTATCTGATGCTGCAGAGTTAAAAGAAAGGCTCATTTAATAATCAGGCAATAAAGAGACCACTGATTGTCCTTATTATAAGATAATTATAGTACTAACTCATCTGGCTGCTATGAGAATTAAATAACATATTACATACAATGAGCCTGGCACAGTTCCTGGCACATAGCAGACACTCAGTATATTAGCTATTATTAATGTTAAATTATTACTTATCACTGTGACACTTCAGGGAATAACTATAGCGGCAGTCACACTGTGGAGGTAGAATAACGATAGTGGCAGTCACACTGTGGAGGTAGAAGCATCAGACCAGAGAGACTTGGATGTCAATGTTTGTGGAAAACCTATAAGTATAAAGCACCACACAGCCCTTCCAGAAGACACAGAAATAAAACTTCATGATACTGTTTCTCGTAATACTGAAACATTCTTCAAGGACCTGACTACCAGGTGTAGAATAAACATCTGCATAACGTGAATAATATTATTAGCCTGTTTTGTCATTTGATCCTGGATACTCTTTTTCATGTTGTCTCCTGAATCCAGTCAGTTCCTCTCCTGCACCCAAATGCATCCTGGGGAAAAGGGGGAAGTAGGGAAATGTAGGAGCTGGGCTTTATCCAAACATGACTGAATTACTTAAACCAACTGTTTAAATCCTGTGATTAATTTGCAAAAACGAGATTGGACTAAAATTTATTTTGATTTTTTTTTTAGCTTTCAGCAGCATGGAGTCTTACGAGGAAGAACAAAGAAGTTGTAGACTAAATAAAGAGCAATTTTAGAACAAATGTTCTCTGCATAGCTGAGTGTTGCATTAGCAATTTTATGACCCACTATGCAAGTACTTAACTATAATACGAGGTAGAAATGATAAACACAGAGTACATAAGTGCTTTGGGAATTTGGAAGGATTATTGCAACTAATTCAGGAAAGGCTTTGTGGGGGAGCTAGAACAGAAACTGTTTTTTTCCTCTAACATTTGATTCAGAAATTTTAAAATAGAAAAGCAGAAAGAATCATAAAATGAACACTGGTATGCTCTTTAGTGACATTCAACATTTACTAATATCTTGGTATTTGCTTTCCCTCTACATATACAAAATATGTGCATACTACATGTGTACATATAATATACATATGATATATTTTTCATAACTATTTGAAAGTTAGTTGCAGATATCGTAACACTTCATAAATACTTGGGTGGTCATCTCTTAGGAACAAAGACTTTCTTCCACATACCCACATCATTATTGCCAAACAAATAAACGAACAAACAGACAAAAAAGTCATGACTGAGCTGGATTTTGGAGCAAAGGTGGGGT
Source organism: Macroglossus sobrinus (assembly GCA_004027375.1). Classification (NCBI taxonomy): domain Eukaryota; kingdom Metazoa; phylum Chordata; class Mammalia; order Chiroptera; family Pteropodidae; genus Macroglossus; species Macroglossus sobrinus. The sequence goes on along the minus strand of PVKZ01000389.1, from coordinate 180,659 downwards.
TTGAATTTTTGATGACCAGCGAGCGACAGGACAGAGGCAGAGAATGAGTCCAAGCCCAGATGTCCAAGCTTATTTGTCCATCAGTTGACCGGAAACTGCTTCTAGACCAGAGAGCTGGAATGATTTGCTAAGGCCACAAGGTAGTTTAAAAGAGCTGGGACTGAAAGCCACATTTCCTGATTCCTTTTGCATTGCTCTCCACCACATTCCTCTTCCTGGCACAGCACTAATTTTAGAACACAACACTCCTGGCTTCTACATAGGGGCAGGCACCTTTAAATCAGTCTCAGTTAAGAAAACATTTCGGACGGCACCTTTCTGTGTGGGTTTCCAAGATGTTGCAACCTGAATCCTGCCAGTTCTCTTGGAAGATCATAATTTAAACAGGTGGAGAAATAGAAATAGGGATGACTAACTGCATAGTAAGTCATGGAAAAAGCCAGGAGTAATGTCCCAGGTTCCTGGGAGAAAGCAGTGTGCTGTAACCTGTGCTTTCTTACCCCACGGCCTTTATGGCCTGGATACCCCTTCCCCAACCTCTATTTCCTACATGGCCTTTATGGCCTGGATACCCCTCCCCTAACCTCTACTTTCTACTGTGAAAGAAGCAGAACGCAAAGATATAGGGAGTTTGCTGAACTGTGAATCAGGACACCTGAGTGCCGTCATGGCTCCCCTTCTGATTATTGGTGTGACCTTAGACAGTGGTTCTCAATCAGGGGTAATTTTGCACCTCAGGAGATGTTTGACTGTGTCCGGAGACATTTTTGGTTGTCACACCTGTGGGGCTGCTAGTAGCATCTAGTTGGTAGAGGCCAGGGCTTCTCTTAAACATTCTACAATGCTCAGGACAGCCCCCAACAATAAAACATTAGTCCCAAAATGTCAATAGTACTGAGGGTAAGACACTGTTTTAGACAAAGCATTAGTTTTCTTTAGGCCTTAATACCTTCATTTTGAAATGGGAGCACTTGTGATAGCTCAGTGGTTTTCTATCTTGAGGGTGCCTTGGGATGCTTGTTAAGAAAGGCAGCTTTCTGTTCCCATCATTAGGGATCTTGTAGTCAGTTCACAGAGCACACCTTGAAAAATACTCTACTGGATTGTTTCTAAGATCCTTATCAGCCATCTTGTTTTCTAATTCTAAAAATGCAAATGAGTAACAAATTTACTTAGAGTTCCTGCCTGGGCACAGGATGAATATGGACATAGAAAATGATGATTCTCCTTAGGATCTCCTCACACATTCATATACCTTTATGCCTATGAGCCACAAAGTGGTCGGGTGTGCATGTGATAAAACTTGAGGTCACCTTCTTTTACCCTTTCTATAATTCTGTAGATATGGGGTAATCCCAGTTGTTTTTGAACGGCTGATGTGATAGAAAGCAGGAGACCACAAACACTTCTTTAAATTCAAGCATTGACTTCCCAAACATCTTTCCAGCAAACTCTTTGTAGCACAAATGCCATCACCTAGCATTTTCAGGTTTGTGTGAATTAAATGACAGAGTACCTGCAAAGAAGATGTAGATATGTTTGTTTATTTATCAAGGAGGTTAGACCGTAAGTTATTTTAGGGGAAGGGAAAGGTTGAGTGTGTTGCTACTGTTTGCAGAAGCATGACTCCAATGTACTCATAGCCTCCAGTTATTGAACATCTTCTCTGTGTCAGATGCTTATGTGACATCATTTAGTTACCTGATAGCACTAGGAAGAAATTCCTATTTTCACTATATAAGGTTTAGAGATAGTAACTTGCTTAAGATCATACTGTTAGTAAGTGATAGTGTCTACTTATCAATTAGGACTCTGATTCCAAAGCTTATCCTCTGTCATTATTGCTTCTTCCCTCTGGTGAGGACTAGAAGTGACTCTAGAAGGACAGACACAGACAGACACAGGGTAAATAAGAGGCCATCAGACACAAATACCTCACATGATTCTTGTCCCCAAACTCCTACGATTTCATGTCCCTGGGCTTGATTTTTGCTTGGAACATATGTAGTTGTATTGAACTAAAATGCAGTACCTATTTATTTCCTCATTCCTTCAGTATCCCAAAAATTAGTGTCTTCTGAAGCGGGGGCAGGGAGTTAGTTTTTTTTTTTTTTTCCTGTAGATGCATTTATTTTTCTAAGGCCTCATATTAGAACTACTGAATTAGAATATCTGGGAGTGGGGTAGTATAGGATTGTTTTATTTTGGGGGGGGTCTGTAAGTATCAACATTTTCACTAGTAGGGTCACTATTCTTTCTTTTGGTTAAGATATTTTCTCCAGAAGGCTTCAATTCAAATGCAAACATGTCACCTGGGAACAGTGACACAGTGAGTCATTATCTCTGCCAACATGCTGACGTGAGTAGGTATCAGATTATATCTTGAGAGCAAGAAACTTATAATAGGTAAGAATTGATGTGAAGATATATTTGGGAGAAATCTATTCATCCTACCCAAAACATAATATGGAGACAGAATCTGGGTGGGTTCTTTAGTTGGAAGTTCTAGGTAATCTTTTAGTTCCATTGGTACTAAGCAAACAGGGGATGAATTTTGGAAAAGTCAAGGTAAATACCTTTATAATGAGATTTGATTAACAGGAGGTACCAATTGTAAATTTGATAAAACAATGTAAGAATAGTACAATGTGTTCTAAAGGGATTTAACACTAAAATGATTTTATTTATAGTTCATTAGATGCCTTTTAAAAAGAAATGGAAATCACAGCTTTTTAGTGTTGCCACTAAAAGAGTAATAGTATGTTTTACATATCAACAATTGAAGTGATCTTTCTCTTTGCAACTATGTTTACAGTTGGCTATAGCATACTTTTTAACTAAAACTGCAAATGATGGACCTTTGTTATTTTCTTTCTAGAATTTAGTACCTTTTAACTGGCATTCAAATGTTTGCTTTTTTAGGTTCCCCAGCATTTTGTTCATATCTCTATAGTAGCGCTTACCATATTTTATTGCACTTTATCTACTATGCATTTGCCTCAATATTAATTTTGTATACCCACTGATGACACAAAGGAAACATTCAATAAATGTGTCAAATAAAAAAAAGAAACAAATCTATTGTTTTTCCAATATAAGCCAAGGCTTGCTTTGGTAAGTTCTTATTGACCACAAACTTATTAAAAATGTAAATTAAAATATTTTCTGTTTGTACAGGAAAGTAATACTATTTATTGATCTACTATCACTATAAATGGCAACATGGATGATTTACTAGATATAGTGATGAAGTAGTAGAGGTCAAATCCAAAATGAACCCAAGTTTCTTGTAGTCAAACATATTTCAGACTGATATCTTTTATTGTTTTTACTATTATTAGATCTTTAGTTTTTATTTATCTCTTTAATTTTGAATATAAAGACAAAATGTGTTTATTGTAGAAAACAGAAAATACAGACATTCATCAGTTAGGAGTTTTTGCTTATAAGTAGCAGAAACCAACAAGATCTAATTTATCCAAGAAAATAAAATTTATTAAAAAGATGTGAGAAAGCTTTCAGAATGGACAGGAGGCCAGAGAACTGGTTTAGAAATAGGACAATAAGAAGGGCAGCTCTTGGCGTTAATGTAGGAAGAACTCTATTGCTTAGTTCAAGTGCCACTATGAGATTGAATGGAATCTGACATTTTTCTGTTCTGATGTAACTCAGCTAAAATATCTCATTAGCCCATTTTAGAATGCATGCAAGTTTCTTGGCTTATACTGGGCTGGTGAGTGAAAGATCTGGCCAAGGAACCATTAAAAATCCCTCTTCAGCTTCCTTAACGAGTAGTAAGGAAACTTAATTATTATTCCACCAAGATATACACATGAGGAAGAGGTTATTTTCCCAAAGGAAATTGAGGGTACTAGTGGAGAACAGGAATGCATACTGTCAGAGAAAAAAAAAAGAGAGAGAGAGAGAGAGAGAGAGAGAGAGAGAGAGCACAAGAAAGAGAGAGAATTATTTAAACCATAATTATGCCACTGCATGAAGATAGCAATTGATTTTTTTCCCAGTCTTTATTTTGGTCATAATGTTAAAAACAAGATTAGGAATTTACTATATGTAGTTTTATGTCTCACTTTTAAAAAACATACATGTCATAAATATTTTCTCATTAGGCATTTTTTTCTATCGCAACATAAAATTTATTTATTTTTTTTGGCTATTCTAACTACTCTCTAGAAATACATTTAGGCTGTTTTTAGCTTTTTATTGTTATAACACAATGACAAAGGAATGTGGAACAGTATGGACTTTGCTGTTCTGGAGAACTATATTTAAACTCTAGCTCTATCATTCCTTACCTAAGAGCTCTTAGGTAAGCTGTCTAACCTCTAAGTCTCAGTTTCCTTATTATAAAGTAGGAGAACCAATAAGTACCTTACAGATTTGGACATGCTGAGTTGGAAGTGATTGTGAGATATACAAGTACATACATTGGTGTGGGGAGTTCTAGACTGAAGGTGTAGATTGTTTAAAACATTTATTTTTAGGGGACTTTTGAAGTACCAGGAGGAGATAAAATCCGCTAGGTGGAGAGAGAAGCAGAGAGCCAAAACTTCAAAGTGATCTGGGCATACCAATATTGAGTGGGAGTGGGAGAGAAGTACAAAAGCCATTTGATAAGGAACAGATGGTAGAGGACTGAAAGAAGAAATATGAAGACAGTGTGGAGAAATGAAGGGAATTGTTCTGAGAACAGGGAAAATCAGAGAGGTACAGTATAAAGAAGAGACAGGTAGGGGTCAAGAATGGAGGAAGGAGAGGCACTGTCAGATATAACAGTGAAGGGCACTCAGGCAAGGTCTGAAAATGACCATTTGATTTGGCAACTAGAAGGTCTTTGTCTCCTAGGTTGGAACAGTTTTCATGGCGTGGAGGGTCAGAAGCTAGAGAAGGGTATGCAATAATCGTAGAATATACTTTTAAAAAGTTATTATAAATAAGGAAGGAGAAAGGCTGGAGAAAAGCTAGAGAAGTTCAAGGGAGAATTTTTCTTTTAAAATATGTAAGAGGCTTCAACAAGGTTTTAGGCTGATGGGAAAAAGACAGACAAGAAGGAGAGCTTATAGACACAGTGAAGAAAGGTAATTCACTCATTTGTACATTTATTTATTCACCAAATGAGAATAAAGTGCCTACTGTGCACTAAAATCCATTCTATGCACTGTGAATACAGCAATATTCAAGGCAATTTAAGTCACTTCTTTCATGGAGGAGTAATCTACTAGGAGAATTACAACCATAAACTATGATGACAATGCAATAACACCAACACAAAAGTAAATCATGGAGAAAAGAATTGAGAGGAAAAATATAATCAGAACATCAAAATAGATTCACTCTTTGGTGTTGAGTGGCTGTTTTAGATCAGATATTCAGCAGTGGGCTAAGGGAGTGATATTTAATCTGAGGCTTATATGACAAGAAGCAGACAATTGTGTAAAGATTGATAAGAGATTCCAAGAAGAGGAAAGGGATAGTGTGATAGATCCCACAGAAGTTTGACATGTCTGGGGAACAAGAAGAAGGTCAGAGTAATGAATAAGAAGAGTTGAGATGTGATCAGTAAGGAAGGCACAGTCCAAATATTGACATTATATGCCATGGTTTTATTATAAATGGCACTAGAAGTCACTGGAAGAGAGGAATATGATTATATTTATTTTTCACAAGGATCATTCTGACTGTTGTGAGAATATAATTTAGGGAGCAGAGCAAAAGATGGGAACCAGTTAAGAAGTTATTGCTGTAGTCTAAATAAGAGATGGTATAGCTTGGACTGCATTGGAGATAAAAAGAAATAGATGGATAAGGCCATATTTCAGAACAGAGTCAAAGGACATGGGGATGGATAAGACATGGAGAGGTGCTATATGAAGAAAAGAGGTATCAAGAAGGGTTCATTGCTGGAGGACTTCAGTGGATGGTGGGTTATTTTATTGACATGGAGTAGAGTGGAAATTATGTGTAAATAAAGTCAGTTATACCTCAACCAAGCTGAATTAAAAAAAAAAAAGTGTTGCCTTGGACATGATAAGGGGATTTCTGATGGAGCAGTGACTTAGAGGCACTTTTATTGTTCCTCCTACCTCTAGCTCTACAGTTGCAGTTATGCCTCCAAGGTTCCAGATTACCGAAAGCATGAAAAAACATTTTGAAGTTTCTACTTTTTAGTTTTACACACTATTTTCTGTGGCCATTTGCTCTGGCCATCCTTCTGCTCTCTGGTTTCATGCTCTGGCTTCTAACCCACCTGCCTGTTTCTAAAAAATTATGTATCCTTTTTCTGATTTCTTACTCAGCTTCCCATCTGAATCTCTCCTCTGCATCTTTCCTTGATCTCAGAATTAGCCTCAGCTTTAAGGTACTTGGTCAGGTATTATCAAATATTCCCATTCTGTTTTACCATTACACAGAATCAGACCAAAGAAACTCATCCTTCAGGTCACAAGCATCTTCTGCCCCTACCCATCCTCAACTATGGAAGGAAAACACAACCATTTTTTAAAAAATAATCTGTTAAAATATCAGGTAAATTCAGTAAATATCTTACACATTCTGTTATTGTTATTCTTAAGAAAATTTTTATTCGTTACAAGTACCAGTTTAAACCAATAGCCTGTTGAGATTCTTATAAATTTAATGGATTCAGGTATTTATTAAATTGTACACTGATATCACCATATTCTAAGTCACCATATTCTCTTGAACTTATGAAAAATCTCCGAACTGATATTTTTGTCTAGTTTCATTCTCTACAATATAGCTAGGGTAATTTCTGCAAAGTAAACTTGATCCTAGCAGTCCTTTGCTTATAAACTTTTAGTGGATAAAGCCTGCTAATCCTTGGTAGAGATAATGGGAATCACCAAATGGTCCATGTGCTTCCTAAGTTGTCTAGACTCTTTCATGACTTTATGACTAGTTCTGGATAGCAGCAGATGAGTATGTCTCTTTTGGGCCAAAGCATTTAAGGGCTAGTGTGCAACTGCCACATACTCTCTAATCTGTTGTAGTGACTCTGAAAGCCACATGTTGAGATGGTAGCATCAAAAAATGGTGGGATCCTGGGTGTCTGAGTTATCCCAAGGAGAAGACCTACCTTGAAATGTCATTTGAACTGCATTAGAGTTAACCTGACAGAGAACAAAAAATCTTTATCAGTTAAGTCACTGAGCTTTAGGGTTTTATTTCTGCAGCACAGCTTAGCCTCTGGAGCAATGCCTATGGTTAGGACAGCCATGCAGGTTCTAACCCCAGCCTGTCTCCAGCTTGTTAACTCTCTAGGCATGTGGGATGCCTTTCACTTCCTCTAAGGCATCATGCTTTCTCTTGCCTTTGGTTATTTCCCATTTGCTGGGCAGTGTCTGCCTTTCCCCCCTCCTACTTTCAGCTCATGTATTTTGGCTAAATCTTACTCATTCTTCAGGTCACAAGCTAACCATCACTTCCTCAGGGAAACCCCCATAGTTCCCTATCAGCTTGCCCCTTACACATCATTGCAACTGCTTGTATTTAGACAAATCTCTCTGCTGTGCTAGACTATAAGCTTTGCCAGCATTCAGACACTGTCCTTACATGCTGCTAATCTCTGGCTCCTTCACAGTGACAGCCATTTTAGTAAGGGCTCAATACTTGTTGAATGATGGAATGATTGTTTGAATAAATAATTAGCAGCAGATAAATAAAGGTGAATGAGATAGAGATTACAAAAAAAAAAAAAAGAGATGTGATATATGAGATCCAACTTGTGCAGAAATAAGGATTGACCTTGATTGGGGCAGCCTGTGTAGCCATGTAAAATACTGATTCTAACTTGGCCTTCTCGTCTGTTATCTGTGATACCACGTAAATTATTTGAATAAAAATGAAATATTTTCTCATTCAGAATCTCTGATGGATTTTTATTGCATGTAGGATAAGGTTCAAATACCTCATCATGACATACGACTCAATTAAAGTCTGGTCCCTACTTTTCTTACCTCCTACCACCTCTTTCATTCATCCCATGTATACTTTGCTTCGATCAAAGCAAATTCCTCATCTTCTCTAAAATATGTGCGAAGTTCCCACCCAACTACCTAGCTAACTCATATTTTAAGACTCAGCTTAAATGTCATCACCTCTGTAAAGACCGTTTCAAGTCCCTCAGCGTTAGCTACTCAGCATTTGTGCTGCATCTTTACATAACATTAGAGCATGATTATTTGTCTGTGTATGTGTCCCTCTCATTAAGAAGTGAACTTCCCTGGGTAGGGGCTATAAATAACTTACTCATCTTTTCCTTCCTATTACAATGCCTAGCTAAAAAAGAAGCTCTGGGAATGCTTGTGGAGTGAGTGAATGAATGAACAAATGAATGAACAGAAACAAAGCTCAAATATTAAAATAGATAAATTTTCTAGTTTTATGTTAAAAAATATATACATATATATATTCTAGAGTGAGTACATAGGAATGGGAACGAAGGTTGCATAAGGGAAAAAACAGCTTCCTTTAAAAATCTATTTTCCACTTTTATGTTTTCTCTTAGGATCAACTAGGTTTCAAAGTGCTACATAATATGAACAGAATATTTCACACTCTATGGCTATTTATGGCGTAATAGCAAAATCTTTACCCGGAGTATACATACCTTTGATTTCTAACAAATAGGAAATAGCTTCTCCTAATTACCTTTTCAAATGAATGCTCTGGATGTATTTTAAAATCTGAACTTTATTTTTAAAAATTTCTTTTTCTTCTAGGACACATAGACACAGTTTTTTTTTTTTTAATGTTAAAAGTGAGAGGAGGTTTACATTTATCTTTTCTTCTATTTTTAAGTGTTTTTTAATTGTTATTATTATTTTTTGTTATTTACAATCATTCAGCTCTGAGCCCTGAGAAAATCCTATTTCCTCTTCTTTGTTGAGGGTATTATTGTGAAAGATTATTAGTCTTGACAATTCTCCAAGATTGTGTCACAGGCCCAGAATACTAGATTGATAAAAAATATACGTATTTTAGTGAATTGACTTTAAAACCGTTATTTTTTAAAATTACACTTGACATTTAATATCATATTAGTTTCAGGTGTTAGACATTTATATAACTTACAAACTGATTCTCCCGACATGTCTAGTACCCCCTGACACCCTATATAGTTATTACAATATTATTGACAATATTTCCTATGCTGTACTTTACATCCTCATGACTATTTTGTAACTGCCTCTTTGTACTTCTTAATCTCTTAACTTTTTTTACCCAGCCCCCAAACACCCTCCCACCTGGCAACCATCAGTTTGTTCTTATGTATTCATGAGTTTGCTAGTGAGTTGACTTCTTAAGAGCCTAGTGAAATGCATACCTAAACACCTGGTGTAGGTCTGGTTTGCTCCTATGGCATGTTCACTTCATATCCCTATTGGCTGACTTCACTCGCCCTTTCCTCTCCCATAGGAGCTGGGAAGATTTTCAAAAGTAGATGCTGAAACATTGAGGAAGACAGTCTAGTAATAAATAATGCTTTGAGGCACACCAAGTAGAGCTCAGGATCTCCAACTGGGGCAAAGGGACTGAGAATTTTTAAAGGATAGAGATTCTTACTCTTTTCAGGACAGTCTAGGGATTCAGCAAGATCATAAGAAAACAGACATAAAAATGTCAGTAGGCATGGAAGATGGCTGGTTTCAGTTATGCGTGGTTTGGAACAGTCAAACCTGACATATTCCACTTTAACTTGGCTAAAAGATTCCTAACATAATCTCTAGGACTGTAAAGAATAATGTGTGTGTGTGCGTATATGTGGTTCTGTATGTGTACGTTTCCATCCTGCCAGAACAATTGTGTTTTGGCTTACAAGTATAAAGTTCTTACAAGTATAAAGTTTCTCTATCAGGTGACCATGGGTTTTGTCATATTCAGCAGGCCTTTTGTTTAATGCATTGACACCTTAATGAAAACCAGAAGGTAGAACATTACAGAAGCTTGCAACAATATCAATAATAATACATTGTAGTTTCTGTTGTTCACAGAAGCTTGCTTTTCTAAGGTACTTTTGATAATTTCCTGTCAATGTTTTAGTATCAACACCTGCTCCTTGAATTGATGGAGTCTATTTATAGTGCATGAAATTCTTGTGTTTGCTTCTTGAAGTGCATTTCATTCCCAGACATGACTAGGGCAAGGGTTACTTTAATTTTCTAGGAAGAGAAAGTGGCATGTATGAAACATTGTAAGCATTGCTTTCTGGTCAAAAGAAAGAATAAAAGGCATCAAAGAAATATCAGCCTTAATAGGGAAGCAAAAGGAGAGAATTGTAGCTTGGATGGTTTGGGGGCTACACACCTTGGATGGTGTGTTTGTCTCTAGCAGAATGGAGCTTGTTCCTCTCTTTGAAGTTAATTTGTGATATCTGTCAGATGATACGTTGAAGCTTCAATGACATATCTCAGCAAAGAACAACAAGAAATATGGAAAAAATGGAATCAATAAAAATATGTTAGAAATGTAGAAATTGCAAAGATTATGCTTTGTTTTTATTTAAAGAATGTTCTAATATAAATGACTGAGTTTAATAAAACTACAAGTCATTTAAAAAGAGAATGTTCCATTGGTTCCATTCTTCTTTATGATTTAATTCATAGAGATAGAAGAAGGGGGATTGGTTGCACAGGACAATGTGGCAGGGATCCCAATACTTCTTCTATGAGAAGAATAAAAACCCCAAATCAGGAGATAGTGTCCTGGCATCAGTAATGCTACTGTATGACTTATGACTTGGGACAAATAGTCTGCTCTGGGTCTCAAATTCCTTATTTGTTAAATGAGAAAGTTGGGTCAGATCCTATCCAGCTTTAAAATTAATTTCTTTTAAAAATATTACTATCCCTAATTCTTCACACAGTGTCTGATTTAAAACTGGTGATCAGCCAGTGTTTATTAAATGAATAAACAAATGAATGATTGTTTCTTTTAGACATAATTTACCTGTACAGGTCTCTTGTTCAGTCCATTAGATAGATGGATTTCAGAATTACCCGGGTTATCAATGAGGAGAACACATTTAATAAATACACCTTTTCTGATTTCTTAAGACATGTGGAAGGCAACCTCTAATATGGGTTCCAGTGACTGCCACCTCCTAATCCTCATGCCTTTGTGTAGCCCCTTTCTTTTGAGTGTAGGCCAGACATATTAACTCACTTTTAACCAGTAGAATATAGCAGAAGTGATAGGTTATTACTTCTGAGATTAGATTACCAAAAAACTGTGACTTCTGTTTTCTCTGAAGATATTCTTTGCTCTGAGGAAGCTGACTGCCATGTTGTGAGCTGCCTGATGGAGAGGCCCATGTGACAGGAAATTGATGTCTCCATACAACTTCCCGCAGACCTGAGGTTGCCAATAGTCACATGGGTGAGCTTGGACTTGGATCCTTCCCTATCAAGCCTTAAGGTGACTTCAGCCCTGTCTGACATCTCATGCAGCCTCTCGAGAGATTCTGAACCATGTTGAGATTTCTAACCCACAAAAACTGGGGTAATAAATGCTTGTTTTTATTTTATTTTATTTTATTTTATTTTATTTTATTTATTTATTTATTTATTTATTTATTTATTTATTTATTTTATTATTTTATTTATTTTATTTTATTATTTTTTAGATGAGGCAACCCTTGGTTGACCTCACAGATTACAAGAGCCTTGTCAGTTTACAATGCCTCATTTTTTAATTTTTTACACCTACAACACCTGTCTTCTAGGTGGTCTCCCATCCAAGTACTAACTAACCGGCCCAACCCTGCTTAGCTTCCAAGATCAGACAGGATTGGGCTTGTTCAGGGTAGCATGGCTGTAGACAGTGCTTGTTATTTTAAAATGATAAGTTTTGAGGTAGTTCATAGTCATCTATTAGTCAATAATAGATGACAAATATACTATGTTGCAAAAAAGAACCTAAGTCAGATAAATCATTTGAAGTATGTATAATATAAACAAGATATATGACAAATATACCAATTACTATTTTACACATTGCAATAGTAATAATAAAAAATTCCTATACAGAGCTGAGATTGTGCCTCAAAGTGATATATGCACATATTATAAATATATATACACACATACATATATACATATAAATTTATAGACAATATAAAATATATACACACAGGAATATATATAAATATAAATATAAATATAAATATATATAACCCATTTATGACTCTCAACACTATGACTTATATGACATGACTCTCTTCATTTTGCAGATGAAGAAATGATTCACAGGAAGGTTAAGTGAATTGCTCAAGGTGACACACCTAGTAAAGGTAGGATCAAAATCTTAAACCCAATTTTTAGATGGCTTGCTTGTTAGCACTAAGCTGTAGTGTACCCATAAATGAGATAAGAGAAGTATCATGAAATGATAAATTGTTTACAAGTCATGATTGCATCAGTTTGAGAGATAAGAACAGAATTTTATGGAGGGGGTGAATTGTGAAACGGGGAGGATTAAACACAGTGACATAGAAGCATGATATGTAAACAGAGTTCCCTGTTGCAATGGACTGAATGTATTCTCCCAAAATTCATTTTATATTTTGCTAAGTGTATATAATTATTACTAAAATTGCCATTAACATTCATTCATTCTTTTGGTAATTATTTCTTTATTTACTTTTACCAGCAGTGTGAACACACTGCGTATCATTGAGTTCAACTTTATTCAATGTGGACTTGGAGTCAGCCTGCAGAGTGAGCGTAGACTGCAGCTTCCCATTTCCTCGCTGCGGGTGGACTCCCTGCTAGCGAGGTTTCAAGGCTTCCGTTTACAATCTGGGATCTTGAGAGTTCAACTCAGATTCAGAGCCTCATTTTCTGAGGTGTTATATATGCATACATTTACAGCTGGGATATCAGTATCTCGGGTAAATAAGTTTGCACCTCTACACAAATAAAAACTTGTTTTCTTTCCCCAGACCCCTGTCATACTCTTTTAACCATCCTTCTGGGTCTGGCTTTTTTCTCAGATCTCCTCCCCCTATTTCATCTCATGCTCAGAAATAATTTTGTTTCTACAACCATTTCACTGTATGCCAGCTCTCTGTGCTTTTGAGAGAAATACAAAGCTGAGCTGCAGTGTGGAAAAGGCCAGGAGCCTCAGTTTTAGGTGACCGGGCTCAAATCCTGTTTCTTTACCTTCAGAAGCCAAGTGACTGACATCTCCCGCCTGGCCAGTTGCAGAAGCCTCCTAACTTGTCTCCTTGTACTCTTTCTCATCTTTAATTTTTCTCTACATACATTAGATGGAATATTAACTTAAAACAATTAATTTACTATTTTTTAAGTTTAAAAGCAATGTAAGAACATAAGTTAAAAAAAGAAGTCCACAGTGCATTCAATAAAAAGTCTCTATTTAGTAAGACCTCTAGTTCCCAAGGATCTCTTCCTATGAGCAGTAACATTTACTAGTTTACTGTATATTTTTCAGAGATAGTCTGTATATATAAAATATATACATATATATTTGCTGAATTTTTTTCTTCTATACATGAATGTTTTCAATATATAAATTTGATATGACGTACAACAGAAGCTCTTAAATAATCTTAGAAAAATGTCCAAAATTTTTAACGTGGTCTTTAGGCCCCTGTGTGATCTAGCCTATCCCTGACTGTGGAAACTTGTCTTATGCATCTGCTCTCTGTTTTTCACACTTGACTTATATCAGATTCTCAAATATTTAGTCTAATCACCTAAGGTTCTTTACACATGTTTCTATCTCTGATCAGAATAGCTTTCTGCCTAGAATAGAAATTGTGGTTGCTTTCTCCACGTATATCTCATTTATGCTTAGCAGCCATATAATTTAATAGAACAAATCCACTCTAAGGTCCAAGGGAACACAAATCTTATTCTCCTTACCAAAAGATAGGTTCAGGTAACCAAGACCTAAATCAACCAAGAGGCATCAACTGGTGAGAAGAATTCATTTGTGGCAGCCTAATTAGCATAAAGAGGGAACTCTCTGTGAATGTGAATAAAAACTCTGATTGTTGTTAGTATACTTTGTCATGATAGAAAATAAGAGACTGAAACCAAGACACAAAATTTGGCAGGACAGTTAGAATCTTAGAGAAACAAAGCCAGAGTGCCTTGATCAAACTATGCTTGAGGCTGGTCCAATAAATACTTTTGAGCAAACTTGCTTTGGGTTTAATTTGACTTGCAGAAAGCTTAAAGTATCTGAATAAACCCTTCCTTCTCCACACTGATCTTAAATGTGGCTAACTTTTACCCAGTTCCCAAATCTCTTAAATACAACCTTCTCAGAGAAGTTTTTTCTGATTTACTCAGACAAGGATGGGTCTTCCTTTAAGATGTTTTCTTAGCATTTAATCTGTTTTCCTCCTGCATACTTGTGATAATTGATATGAAAGATAATTTTTTTTAAATGTTTCTTTCTCTCAGAGGCTGTAAGTTAAATAAAGTCAGGCTTATGTCTATCTGATCCACTGCTCTAGCCCCAGATTCTGACACGTATCTCATACTTATTAACTGCTCAATAAAAATTTGTTGGATTAAAATGAATAAATGGTAGAATTTATTAAGGATACCTTGATTATTCACAGTGATTTTAAAATTAAAGTTAATAGTATTCCTATATACTAGACTAGAATTTTTCTTTCTTTTCTTTTTCTTTTAAATCTTTGGTCAAACTTGAGCAAAATATCCTGAGTCTCCAGGATATTTTACTAGATGTAATCCAATTGCCATCACTAAATTATTGTAAAGAGGATAGGTGGGTGATAGTTAAGAACCCCATTTCAATGTAGATAAAAATCCTGGATAGAAACTTGGATCTTTCACATACTGGGTTTCTGGTCTTGGGAAAGTTACTGAAATTCTTTAAGCCTCAGTTTACCTTTAAAATTAGAATTCTTATGTTATATATCTCATGGGGTCATTGTGAGGATTAAATGATATAATGCATGTAATGTACCAATCTCAATAATAAGAACTTTCATACAGTATTTTCCATCACATAGTAAATACTTATAAACATATTATGTGATAGTTACTTGCTATTATTGTTATAATTTAGAGTTAGACCTCGATTTCTAGGGCTGCAAAAAGATTTTTCTTTACTTCAGGGCTTTGAAGCACTTTACTTATGAATGATTTAGCATACATAGGATTGACCAAAATTTGAAACTTTTTTGTTATTTCTGCTTGATTCTTGTTTTACTCCCTCGATTTTGAACAGCTATTGTTCTAGGAGAAGAAAATGGGTTTGAGGAGTATTTATACTGATTTATTGTTGGTTGTCTGTTGAAATGTAAATAGCCCTGAGTGTGCCACTCACTGGGATAAGACAGTCCTCTTTATAATGGACAAAATAGCCTTGTTTCACTTTAATAACCTGCTTGTAGTCATACCAGTCATGGGATTCCTTAAACACAGCAGAATGCCTGCTATTGTCATTTGCATATCAATGACCAGACATCTCTCTGCTGTTGCCATTACACAGCACTGCTACTTCACTGACTTGGGAACTGTACTGGAGAGTTGAAATGTGAAATGTACACGTCTGTCTCTTTCACACAGACACAGATATACTAGGCATAGGCAACAGTTGCTGAGGCAGTTACACACTTATCTGTTGTGTGTTTGTAGAAGTCATGAGTTACAAATAGATTGTCCACCTCCAACATCTTATGAATGTATGTGTGTATATTTCCTTTACAGAAGTATGCTATAAATAGTCATGTTGGGTTTCTAAAGTTGGATGCATTAGATGAGGTAGGCTTCACTAAGATTAGTAAAAAAAATAAATACATAATTAACATTGCTTATATAGGAAACTCTCTGACTTTAAAATTCAAAGGAAAAACCCCAAGCTTGTTTTTTCTGCTTATTGCTTCATTCCTGATCGTGTTTTCCCAGAGTTAGAAGGAGCCCTTTCATTTTACGGATTTGGAAATAAATGTGTATATTAGTCTATCACTCAAGGGCCACTGAAGGCTATGTGACCAGACACTGATTTCTGCAATTCTAGATCGGTACCCAGGGTGTGAGGACTTCTAATTCAGTGGTAATCTCTACCCTCTTTGACAAGCCCTAGCATAATGCATTTAACAATATTTTTGAGTGACCTTAATCACTGTTGCAGCACTAAACAGCAGTTTGACCACAGAGTCATGGTGTTATTACTCAGACCAAATCAGTGGGACTGAAAAGCTGAAGATACAGAGTCCTGTAACCACATCATACTAGTTGTAGCTGTGAAAGAATCAAGTATGGTAAATATTCATGTGTGAGATTTAAAAAAAAATTTAAAATCGTATTCAATATTGTATTCATTCCTAGAAAAACGTGAAGAGGAACACACACATATACATACACACAAGATACAGCAATAATCATACTTTTTATCTGTTTGACATTGTTCTAGACTCTCTCTGGGAATTAACTCATCTAACTTCTTTTTTCAGCAGCACAATGAGACATACTATTATTATCTACTTTCTTTCTGTTGAGCAACTGAGGCAGGGAGAGGTCTAGTACTTTGTCCATGGCCGGAGTTAAATGTGAAATGTATATCTCTCTCTTTTAGATAGACATATACTTACTAACAGGAGGTAACAGCTGCTGAGGCGTTTAACCAATTTATCTACTGTGTATTTGTAGAAGTAGTAATGATGAGAAGTGAAGTAAAATTTCCACCCCCAATATCTTACTATACAGATAGTAGGTGGTAGAGATAGTAATGGTAATAATAAGAAAAACACTGAGTGTTTCCTAAACCAGGCCAGGCACTCTTCTAAGGGCTATATGTATATCATCTTATTTAATCCTTAAGAACAGCCCTAGGAGAGAGTTTTTATGCTCATTTCGAACAACAAAAGTTAAATATTTTGTTTTAAATCTAGGAAGCAAGAGAATAGGAATTTGAACTTCTGAACTTGTGTGAAACCACTAATTAATAGTACTCCTAGTTGGAAAAACTCTTTGGTTAGGTGTCAGGGATAATGGTGTGGGCCTCTTTGCTGTGTTGGCTACAAGGACACTGAATTTACCTGTTGGGTTTCTTTTCCCTCTACCAAAACAGAGGATCTTTCCAGTTCCTTATTCTCATATCCTTTGCTACAGTTGCATACTTTCCTTTCCAATGCTGCATTTCTTTAAGAGCTATCTCGACCTCATTAGCAGATGGCCAGTCTGGGAACCTACTTCACAACCAAATATAGTGGGAACAAATGACTTAATATGTTCCAGATACTTACATATTTTTGACATAGAATCTAACCAATATAATCGCAGCTTATTATCCTTCGTAGGCAATAATCATTCTTTTATTTATTCAATAAACATTAAGTGGCTGTGATGGCCTGGGTACTGTGACAGGAGCATTTTGGAAATGCAATGCCCCACTCATTGGAATGACTTAAATGGTGGAAGCCTTAGGCATCTTTGCAGGCTGGCTTTTTGACTCCTCTCAAGTCACATTAACTCAATGGGCATTTATTCTGCTTATCTGAAGAAGTGGTCTCACTGGCACCATGTTTGAGAAAAGTGATGGAGTTTGATTCTATTGTGAAAAGAAAAACATTTTAGGCTTATCTAGAGTCAGATGAACTTTTTCAGATGTAGAAGTTGCCATTTTTCTGAGCTGAAACATAAAATATATAAAATGGAACTTAGCTGACATGAAATCATGAAATGCAGTTTCAAAACAGTTTATATTCTTTTTCATGATAGAATGGGCATAATATTTTTATAATTTGTTTTTGGTTAATTTTTTTAAATTACTGTGTTTTCCTTTTGCCCATTTCTATGTCATTAGAGAGGCTGTTTCTTTGGTTAGAACTTGCTGCTGCTGCACTGTCATTTTTTGTTGGTTTGTTTTGTTTTGTTCTGTTCTGTTTTTCCAATAGAACTTTATTTTATTTAATACAGGATGACCATCATGTATAACCACTTTGTTGGGAGCCTTCCCTAACTTCGGGACAAAAAATTTACGGTGGCATGAACAAGTCAGAGGACTCAGAGCTAAAACAAGAAGGATTTTTAGATCTAATGAAGACTCTGTCAGGCCTAATTTAGATCTAGCTAATGAGAATATGATCGAATCTGCCATCCTCATAACATTGTGAGGTTTTTTGGGGGCCAGTAAATAATTTCCCTTATTTTTCTGCACAGAGACCAAGGGTGAGGTCAAGTTGTCAATGGAAGCGTTTGTGTGTCACGAGTCATCAGAAGTTATGTGTTTGGTGGAGGACTTGCTAAGTCATCTTATATAGGCTGTTTAATCTTTTTGTGTTTTTGTTTCCTCATCTGTGAAAGCATGATAACACACAATGGACTTCTAAGGAAAGTGCTATTAGGAAGAATATAGAAGGTATGTTATTTGAGAGGTTTTGCAAAAGAACTTTTCATAATTTTTTGCTGGGAAGATTATAATCTTTAGATTGTAAACTTCATGGCAAGTTAGTTTGAGCTTAAGTCCTTGCCAAAGAAATATCAGATCTGAAGGCAAGGAGGGTCATGCCTGGTATTTCATGCATTGGGAGGTGACCTCTGCTATGGGCTTGTTTGTCAGTGCTGCGGTTCCTGCATGGGAAAATCTGCAATTGTGAGAACACCACTTGAGAGTTCAAATTAAACTCACTCACGATTTAAAAAGGCAGATTCTTATGTGCTCAGTTTCAGATTATAAATTACCAATAAGATCTGTTGCTTTAGGGGGCCCTTTTCATACGTATGAGTCAAACTCAGTAGAACCCCTTAATTTCTGTCACCTTCTTTCTTATCTACTCTCCTCCCGTCTCTACTCCCTTGAAACTACTCTGATGAGACCTGTTGCTTTCATCTGTGTGAATTTCCCTTTGGCAGAGCCCCAACTCTCAGAATCACTTTATTTCCCCAAAGGGAATCACCAGATGCTCAGTCTGTGATCCATGTGCAGTGTTCTGTTGGGCTTCGTCTGGGCTTGCCCAAGTGTCCTTGCAAAAATGTAAACAGAGGCGCTGCAACTTTGCCCCTGGGGCTGATGGGCAGGCTGGCATGTCAGTAGCAAATCCTGACAAAGGCAGGAAATGTTGCTTCTTCCTCCACGTAGCTGGTTCTTGCAGGAGGATGAACTTCCTCACCGTACAAATCTAGGGTGTTAAGTTGTTGTGCCTGAACAAAGAGTCTTCTATGGGCAAAAGGCCACCTCCTAAGACCTCTGACAATTCGTCAATCTGTGTTACCCCACACTTAAAAATTTCCCAGCAATTTCATATCTGCCAGTATTGTGGGGGAAATGGTTATGTGGTTAAACTTTAAAGTGACAGTTACATTAGCTGTATGTTGTTTATAACAACCAAAACCTGGAATAGACTTAAATGTCCTACAAGAAACATTTGGTTAAATAAATTGTAATATCTATCTGTGTATCACTCTACCAGATGTATCTATTTCTACCATTTAAAATGTGGATGTAAAACTGACTTTTTAAATTTTAGATTGTAGAAACCCTTGAAAAGCTTGATGAAAGCTATCAACTATCACCCCAGAAAAATGCTTATGTACTCATCATTTTTGTATATTATCAAGGGATTTCAACATAAACTTGTCTATCACTCCAAGTTAAAAAACACAATGTAAAGAAATAATATTTAATAATCTGATATATAGAATAGTGTAACAAGCAGATTATAAAAGAGTAAAACCTCATTTTTGTTAAAAAAATTAAACAAAAAACCCACTATGATGTGTCAAGGAGAAAAATGTTTTTCTTGACCCTCTTAGGGTCTCTGGCTGGGTCTGCAAATTAAACTGACAAAGGCAGATTAACAAGAGAAAAGTATACACAATTATTTAATATAAGTTTTACATGACCCGGGAGTCATCCTAGGGAAATGAAGACCCAAAGAAACAATTATACTTGAGCATTCTATGCTCCATTTGATGAAAAATACACAGTGTGGAAGAATATAAAAGTGAAGGAGTATAAGGAGATTGTAAGAAATTGGGGGAAACTGTGCAAGGCATGTCTATTCAGGTCCCTTGGCATTCCTTTGTCTTCCTTTGTCTTTGGAGGTTACAATGCTCCTTTCCTCTGAGTATAGGAAGATTTTATGTCCTGTCTTAGGGAATAGGGTGAGGGAGAGAAGATCAGAGTTACCTTTCTGCTTCTGCTGTTTTCTTACACCCCTTCAGCTTAAGAAATTCAGTATACCAAGGCACCATATTTTGGGGAAGGGAGGTCTGCATCCCATCATGTGTGAAGAAAAGGCTTTGAAAAGCTGAACATGAAGATGCTAACAACAGCTTCTCTGGGGGATGATATAGTCTCTCTGCATGCTTATCTGTATCTTATAACTTTTCTATGACTATATACAAATATCTTTTATAAGAAGAAATATGCCACGTAATTTCTTTAAATTAATACACTTTTGAATTAAAAAAAAAAAGTGCTGTAATTAGTTTTGGCAAGTAAGTTAGAAATCTGGGGAGATTTTTAGCACTCCTTTTTATTCACCAAATGATGAAATACTAGGATGAAGGGAGATTATGATGAAGGGACATGATTTCTGAAAGAGATTTAATTAAGGCCAAATAAAAAGGTATCATACTGATGAGCTTATTTTTAACATGAAATACACAGATAAAACATATTTAAAAGATTCAAATAAATCAGAACCAATTCACAAATGCCAGGACCACATATAGCAGCCTAGAAAAGCCAGTCTTTAGATAAACTTTAGCTTGACATCAATAACGTGTTTGCTCCTGGAATGGCCTTTTGGGTACTTATGGCAACTCAATGTCTTGAGAGATTATGAGCCTGATATTTCTCTTTTTTTCACCTTAGGAAGTAGCTGGGAGAACTTGGTTCACCTTTGCAGACCTTACTCTTTCAACTGGGAGGTGAGATTTTCATATTCACTATTCATAGACAAGTGTCTTTAAAAAAAGAGAAGTTAATTTGGGGTCTGTGGAGATATTTACTCAGTATCCATGCTACCTTTTTTGGGTACAGGACACCCTCATCTTTTTTTAGGTAAGTCCTTTCTCCCACTCATTTGCTGTGGCTTCAGTGAGGTGCACATCATACACTCTCCAGCTCCAGAAAGAGTACATGACTCAGACCTGGTTAATTAAAGCATCTTCTCTCTCAGGCCCCAATGACTGGTTCAAGAATGGACATTTGGATACTATTAAAGAGATACAAAGTGGGAGCTTTTGGTAGAGGTTTCTCCAGCCAAGTTTTCTGAGCTGAAAGCATGTAAGCCTGGACTGAGTTATTGTGGACTGAGTCTTCAGAAAAGTGAGGGCAAACTGCACAGCAGAGCCACAAAATGGAAGAAAGTGGGAATGGGTTGGCGTTGGGCATCAAGTCTTGGGCCTTTATTTGAACCCCCCAGATCTATATGTGCCTGAACCAAATTTGCCTCTGGAGTTTTTACTATAGTGTGTCAGTGACTTCCCTTTTTTGTTCAACTCAGTTTTGTTTAGGGTTTGTTTCACTTATAATCAAGTGAATAAGTGGATCCTGATTAGTATACTGGCTTAATAATAATACTTATTAAGTGCTTCTCAAGCATACAGACCTTGAGTAAATCCTTTATGTGCCTTCTCTTATTTAATTCTCAAATAGTTAATTTTAAGAAAGGAATCTGAGGCTCAGAAAGGTCAAAAAACTTGCATACAATCTCTCAACAATCAATAATAGGTCTAGATTTAAACCCAGATATGTCTAACATAATACTATCAACTGAACAGTGATAAAGTTGGGCTTGATAGCTAGTACCTTGTTTGTCTTGAATATTCATTTTTAAATGCAACTTACAAAGGGATGCACTGAGTATTTACTAAGCATGGCCACTTTTATGGGTTAAACTCTCTTTACTTTTAGTTTTATTGTCAGTGCTCCCTGCTCTGTTATTATTTTATTTTGCTTTCTGAGTACCAAGCAATATTTGCAGAAGAATCTCAACTGTCTTCATTTTATAGTCAAATAGTCTGGGGGAAACTAACTGACCTGACGTACATTCTGCAAGTTCTCTGGGACTCACTTTGGCTACAAGTGAGGAGACTTGAAGATAGAGAATGGGTTCTTTAAGAATCAAGGAGAAGCTATTAGACTTGAAGATAGAGAATGGGTTCTTTAAGAATCAAGGAGAAGCTATTAGCCACTTTGGTAAGTGCTTTGCTTTCATTAATAAAAATAAAATAAGGAGTTTTCCAGTTCTGCACTGCTTCTCTCTCAGGTAAGATTTACTTACACTTTATACAAAATAAGGTTCTCTCTCAAAGTTTAAAGAAAACAAGGTAAACACATGCCTGGGAAGCTCTGAGTATGGTTTTGACTCTAGCTCTGAGGTTCACACTGTACTCATAACATCCTGTTCTTCTCTGCTGGCTGTGATGTGGTAGATAGCAGTCTCTCTCCAGACTGTTAACAGCTGTGCTCAGTTTTCATGAAGATGCTGCTCCGTGAGACTGAGGAAACGGCTGCTGTTGCCTCCCCTCTTTGTCACTCTTACGGTTAAGGATGGGTACTCCCAGTTGCCTTGAGAATGTGCTTTCCATCTTCTCTAAAATTAGGTTTTTAATTCCTTTGAGATAAATGAAAACTTAAATTTTACTGGAAGCACAGAAAGTTTTAGTGAGTGGGAAATGAATCTCCAAAAAAAAAAGAGTCATTTCTTGAGTGCAGGAGAAATCTACTCTGTTGAACCCTGTAGCTATAGAGTTAGAAAAGGAAAAGTGGTTTTTGGGGAAAGGTGTGATGAAACCTAATACCAAGGGGGAATAAAAAGTATAAGTCAAGTCATCTGCCTTCCTAGGAAGTGAGAATTTTGATTTCTTATCCACCCCTTTAGTAGAAAGCTAGAGGGGTAGGAGGTGAGTTCTTGTAAAGTTAGCTTTCAAATAAACTCGTGTATAAAAATTATATCTACTGCAAATACATAAATGAAATAAGGAATAAAAGCTCACTTCTGCGGCAGAGAGCTCACCCAAAATTAGTTCATTGCATTTGGAGATTCTGAAGGGATTGCTAGCATAGGAATGACTTCTGTCAACTACAATGGAAGATGTTTCCCTTCTGTCTTCTTTATTGAGTTGCGAAGTCACTGTTTTGTCATTCAGGAGATGGACAACAAAAATGAGGTAAGTTTTTTGGGTGGTTTTTGTTAGAGAATATAATGTGCATCCCGTGATTGTGCTTTAATCACAAAGATGCTTTAAAAAGAATGGAGATATTGTCAAACCCAGACACCTTGAATAGGAATACATAAGAACAAGGTCTGGCCATCTATAGTTTTATGTAGGTGATTTTCATAATCAAATAGGGTACAACCACCCTAAATCTTCACTCATTGGGACAGATAAATTAATCAGATTAGCATCTTGTCATTTGGCATCTGTAGCACAGGGTAGCTTTCCAATAGGATCCAAAGGAAGGGAATGGAAGGTGAATGTTAGAGGGATGCAGCAGAAATGAGACTGAGTTGATGTGGGCAGCATAGAGGCATCATACAAGAAGGCCCAGTTTAAGGTAAAAAGAATTCTTAGGATAGTTGTCTGAATAGGCTGTAAAGATTAATTTGTTAAAAGAACAAGAGATTGGCAAAATCTACTTGGTCTCTTTCAGGTAAAAACAAAAATCTTGTTTCTGTCTGGTTATAGTGTCCATAATTATTATGCTACTCTTTAAAGTCAGAAATCAGAGATATGTAATAAAACCCCATTCCTTTCAAACAGAGACACGAAAGAGAAGAAATCTAAATATAGATGCTCCATTGCAACATGCATGTAGGTGGTAGTTTAAGTCTCCCTTTTCTACCTGGAAGAGCATATCACATGCCCATTTACTCATTCAGTCATTTGATTAACCAAATTTTACCGAGCAAAACCAATTCTTGTCAGGTGTGGTGTCAGGTAGTAGGGAATAAATAAATAAAACATGGTCTCTGTCTTCTAGATGGTCACAATTCCAAGAGCACATAAGAAATTCTGCAGGAAAGGAAATGATCAGCTCTCCCTGAGCGGGAGAAAAAGGCATGTCAGGGAAATCTTAAAGTAAGAGATTCTGACCAAGGGAAAAGGGCCTGGTGGGTCGTTAGAAGTCTATATAGTTTGCTATTATAGCATGAGAGGGGAAAGTAGTGGAATATGATATAATGATTTGGCAGCATCCAACTCATGCAGGGTCTTGAATATTTCTCTGCTTTTGTTCTAAGGAAAAGAACTTGGCACAACTCAAACATCTAAATTTATAAACATAAAGAAGAAGGGGACAGGGGCTGCTCAAAGACATGAATGAGTATGCATAAACTCTTGCTTTTATTATGTACATACCTTGAGATTAGGGTCATAGGAATCTCCCTCTCAGATAAGCTGGGAATACTAATATGGCAACTCACAACTTTTAGAGAGAACTGCTGTATTATTTTTCTTTAGCTGCAGAATATGTTTTAAAAAATGAAAATTGCTTCTAGCTTCAGTTTTAAAATGCCTTAATTTGAGAGACCGTTAGTCATGAAGGTGTTTCCATAGCAAATGTGTGTGGGATGTCCTAGCTTTGTTGGCAATGGTTCAAGAGAACTTATACCATTAAATTGAGAAGAGGCCTGGCATGATGGTGAGAAAATTTATGGCACTGTTCCCATAGCATGAGGCCTCCATTTAAGGGCAAGATAAAGGCCAGGCAAAGAGCAAGAAGAAAAGTGCTGGAATGAAAGCAAGTAACAAAGGGGAGATAAAAACGAAATTCCAGTTCAGTGTGAATAATAGGAATGCAAATGGTGCTGCTAAAATAGGACAGAACATTACTTTTCAAAAAGGCAAACAAAGGAAAATTGTAGTAGCAAAAGTATTTTGCATGGTGAAATTGTACACTGTGTATGCTTCTCAGAAGCAAAGCCACCTACTCTAATTTTTCCCAGCACGATGCTGTGAATTTGGTGAGTCATTTCATGAAGATTTACTACAAAGTTCCAATCTGCATGTTTTTAAAAATAATGCATTTGGATTAAACCTTTCTTTTTCCAGCAGCTACCTACTTATGCTCTCATTTTATAGCCAAATTTCTTACCTGGTTACAAAATGATAAGTTTATGAAATGATCTCTGGTATTTATGATTAAGTTAAACAATCATGGTATAAAAAAGTGTTTACGGCATGCTGCTATTTATCTAAGAAGAAAGTAATCTGAATGTAAATTTGCTTTTATTTTTAAAAAATCTCAGGAAATAGTTACTTGTGGGTGAGTGAAGAAACAAGGTGAAAGGGACAGGATTAGAAGTTAGATGTCTCTGAATACATTTTGTTTTTGTTTTAAATTCAAAAACATAAATATTTAATATAATTATAAAACAAAATTAATCATGAGACAAAACAATCTCTAAAAATTGAAAGCAAAATGACACAAATGAGACTGGTCTCAAATTATTGGTATAATCACAGAAAAATTATTTAAAGTAGCAAAGTAATATATGTAGATATACCCTAAGGAAAAAAATTGTCAAAAAAATTTAAACTGTTTTTTCTAACTTTTTTTGTTTTGGCTGCTTTATTTCTCCCTCCTTTCCTTTCTCTCTCTCTCTCTCTCTCTCTCTCTCTCTCTCTCTCTCTCTCTCTCTCTCTTTCTCTCTCTCTCTCTCTCTCCCCCCTCCCTTCTTTTCTTCTCTCTCTCTTTTTTTTTTTTTTTGATGATGACTGTTGTGTGTACTATGGGATAAAGCAAATGAGAAATTATTTTAGTGTTAGGAATTAGAATTCTCAGCATAGAAGAAGGTAATTCAAATGTAAGATCAAAGAGATTAATTATAAACCCTGTACTCTTGAATCAATATTGTAATTGTCAATTGAAATTGTCATGTATTTCTTGTTTTACTCACAGGAAAGACCTGGAAACAATGACCACTCCATGAAAAAGAACACTCCTCATGTTCAGATTTGGGACAGAAAATTGTACCAATGAGCCTGGCATCATACCAGAGAGTGAGAATACTATGAATGACATTAGGGTTACGTATAAAATACTCTGGAGCCAACTAGGAAAGTCTCTCTGTGGCCAAAGGTGGGACAATTTGAGAGTCAATAAAATAATAACTGCAATGGATTGAAACACATCCATTATGTTTAAACCTATAATTATTCTAAAACACATACACATGTGAGTGCACAGACAAATAATTCTCCTTAAACTACCCAAACCATTGGTCTTCTTTAGGGGATGCTAGGTAACTAATGCATAAATTGTAAAGCTAACAAACAAAGAGAAAGAGTCAAATATTTTTCCTGTAATTTCTGTGGACACTTTGCCACCGAGTAATCAAATAGAAATTGCTCCTGATTCAATCAGCAAAATGGAAATAAAGTTATTAAACAATGGGAAACGTGAGCATTGATTGAATAGTCAGTAATATTATGGACTTACTGTTAATTATATTTAGTTATGATAATGAATTGGTATTAGATTTTTAAAAAGTTATCTTTAAAAAATATATGTACATATATTTAATATATGTGCACATAACATTATAAACAGATATATAATGTACACATATATATTTACAGATAAAATGTTGTGATGCTTAGTTTTGTTTTAAAATAATCCAATGGATGTGGGGTCAGGAGAATTGGATGGGAGTATAAATAAAATAAGATTGACCATGAATTGAAATTATTAAAGCTGAGTACATGGGGCTTGATTATATTATTCTTTTATCTTTTGTATATGTTTGAAATTTTTCATATAACAAGTTTTAAGAAATCAGTTGCTTTCCTCATCTCTCTTTTTCTGTAACTTGATAATTCTGCTTTCTTTTATTTTTATGCTCATATGGCAAGCAGTTAGTGAATGTTTGGTAACAATTGTGCTGCTGTTGGTGAAGGTGTCTCTGTTTAGGATTCTCATTCTGCATAAAAACTGGACAGATAGAGAAAATAATTCTAGGCATTATTCAGGTCAGTTAGTGGGTGACTCTTCTGGGGTAGTGGCAAGTTTCAGACTTAAAACATCTGATGTTTGGAGTTCTAAAAGAGACTCCAGTCTTACAAAAGATATTAGCCCTCTTATTTTGGAGCAGTATTTTCTTGAAATACAAGCAAACAGTTTTTGAACTCAGCTGCTCATGAAAAATTGACATGATGTGGTTTCATTACCGATTAAATCATCAATTGCAAGAAGACTCATCACTAATTATTTTACCATAAAGCAGCTGAGCTCATGACTATCTTTGTTCAGTAAGTATCAGCAGTTTTTTTTTTTTACACTAGGAAAACTCATGTTCAGTACATTGTATTGTCACTCTTGGATATTTGTTTTTATTCTGAAGGTTAAAGAAGACATTCTTCTAGGAGGAGGTTTGAGCCTCTAGCTGGTCTCTAGGTCATTGCTAGCCTACCTGGGACAATGAATGGAGCTATCTCTGTGTTGGGGGGCCCATACTTATCTAGATGGTCTCTCTTGCTCAGCATATTTAGGAAGTGAGGAGTTGGCCGAAAAACTCAGTTCCTCTAAAGGCACTGTCTCAATTAATGGCCATTACAACTGCTTCTTGACCTCTTTCAGCCTGAAGTCCTATCTTTCACAATCACTCTTGTCTTAACATGACTCTTCCCTGTATGATGATCTCTGGTCTTGTTTCACCATATATATATATATATATATATATATATATATATATATATTTATATATGTGTGTGTGTGTGTACACACACATATACATACATACACACATATACATACATACATACATATATGTATACACACATATATACACACATGATATATACCTATATACATATATATACATAAACGTACATATATATTTTTTATTTTTTTAACGTAAGAATGCTGCCATCTATTATTGCTATGTTTTTTCAAAAAGAAAATTTGATTTGGTTTTCCTTCCTTTGGTCTTGTCTTTTTTTGTTTGTTTTAATTTGGTTATCTTTCATTTTCTTTAGTATAATCTAACCTAAAGGTAAAAGTCTTTTTAGTCAGCCACAGACAAAAAAAAAAAAAAGAATAAAACCTTAACTCTGCTATTTATTTACTATGTATACTCTGCCAAGTGGCAAAGAATGCATTTCCAGCATAGATTCCCCAATGATACTAATGACATCTGTAAAGATACAGTAATTTGAAAGAGAACCAAAAACCTACAATGGAACCATTGTTGTCCAAAACAATTTTCTTTAAATGTACATATCTTAGAAGGACTCTGTCTGTTCCTTCAGGGAAATGTATACATTCTCTTCCCACATTTAAATTTAGCAATCATCCCATTTTCTAGAACTGTATTATCAATTTTTTTGTTTGATACTTAAATCAATGCAAAGAATAATTAATATTTTTGAAAGTTATTGTTTTCTATAAAACATATAATTTTAAAAAAGATATTTCTGTGCTCTTTAAGGTAAATTGTTCTTATTTATTGGTGTCAATTACAGCTTTTTCCATGGAATTCTATCTCTGAAATTGTAATGTAAAACCTATAAGTTAACATATAAAATTTAATTTAAGCATTTGTAGCATTAATGGTAAAGTTAGGTTTAGTGTTATCATATTGTATGTAATATATTTATATCATAAACTGTGATTTACCTAAATTAATGCAGCACTCTTAGATTAAAGGAATAACAATTCTTCTTTTAAACTTACCTCTAACATACTCATAATTTTAATATTATTACTCATGTAAATTCAGAAAAATGGATCAGTATATAAACAACAGTATTTTGTGAAGAAATAAAATACCAGTACACATTTAATATTTTTGTCAACTTGAAGTTTGTACTTTAGGAGCATTTTTGTACCAACCTCTAGAGATGTATTTGACATCTGGGCTCTCATTTAGACCATATTTCTTTTAATACACATGATTCATATACTGATACACACATGAATCATATATGTGTTTGGATTTTACCTGGAGCCTCCTTTGCTATGTGTATTATATTTATGCCAGATCTCTCTGTCCCTGATATATATGTTGAGTCTTTTTTAGATTTTGGAACAGATAATAAAAATGAGAACTAAAAGGATCAGGCTGTTTTGCTGATACAAGGGACTAACAAGGTAATTTAGTCCAGATTTTTTATTGTTTACTTGAGGAAATGGGCCTAGAAAAAGAAATGCCTGGTTAGATTTTCACAAGTGGCTAGCACTACCAAGCCAGAGCGCATAGCATCAGTAGTAGGTGGAGTAGGTTTTCTGGCATCTCTCTCTCCTCTCGCTGTTTTAAGACAGATGATTCAAGTTAAGATGATGCCAAATTTCAGGAGCTCTAAACATGTTTTTAACTCTAGAATGTGGATAATGTGTGTCAAATTTGTACCTTGCTTTTGAAGAAATTTGTACTTGTTTTGAGTTTTTGCATTGACTTTTTTTCTTGATCATTTGAGCTTAAATTATTTGCATATATGAAACAAATTAAGTTGCTAAGGTAAACTCTGAATAATCACAGAATGGAATGTACACGAATGACACCTTGAAAAAAAATGTTTCTTGCCAAAGACTAAGTATAATAATATAATATTTATTTTGAACCCTTGAAAGAGTTCCTGTCTGTTCAACTTAGGCTTTTATATTTAAACACTAAACTGTATTCTGTATAAAATCAAACAAACTGAGCTTTGTCTAAAAGCCTCTTTTAGGGGTTGAATTAACAAAGAACACATTTTTGTTTGTTTGTTTTTCATATAACATTAGTAATGGAAAAGTAGATTACTATTTAGTTGATAGCTTTTGCCTTAAGCATACTCTTTTACTGGTGTGTGTGTGTGTGTGTGTGTGTGTGTGTGTGTGTGTGTGTGATGAAGGAAGAAGGGGGAGGGAATTTTTAAAAGCAAACCATAACCTCTTTGGTAATTAGCACCCTTACAAAAAAAAAATAAATAAAGGGTGTGTTGCAGTTTGGTTTGAAGGAAAAAGCACTGAATGAAGAAACCTGGGTTTACTTCCAGCTTTTATACTCATACTTGTGTGATGTTGAGCAAGTCACTTGCTTTCTCTGGGTCTTACTTTCCTCATCTATAAAATGAGGGAGAATAAGATTTAATTAAAAAATCTCTCCTAATTCTACAGTTTTACAATTGTCTGAGAAATGAGTGTTCTCACCTCACAGACCTTCACCAAGAAATAGGCAATATTTAGCAGTCATGTCAGAAAGATGTGTTGGAAACACACAGGAATGTAGCCTTTCTTACTCAACAAGCTTACATGTAGATATAATTTTTTATTTTTGGAATTTATTGGCAACTTTTTGGTTATTATAGGCAAAATTTCATTCTATAATAAAAATTTTAAATTGATTATTTTTCTCTGAGAGAAATATCGTAGTTTATGCTCACTTATGTATTTCCGTGATTATTTGATTATTTATTTTCACACATGACTACAGGGTCCATGAGAGCAGAGATCATTTGTTTGGTCCACAATTTAATCATAGAATTTAGCATAGTGTCTGACACTTAGTATGAGTCCAAAGAAGAAAGAAATATGGTTGAATAGGTGAACCAGGATGGTTCTAAATCAGATGCCATATATCATCTTGGAATTATCTTTAAAAATTCTATAAAGAAATGAGGTGACTTACATATAGTCTTTCTGAGTTCTCTGGATTGTATTGTTGATGGCGAAGCATTTTCTTAGTCATTGGTTTTCTCTTTTTGGAGAATAGAGATGGTGTTGATCTCTATGACAAATTTTCCACAGCCACTAGGTATTAGAGAATGTTTAGATGTTATCTATTTTTTACCATTTGTTATCTGTAGAAAAAGGCTCTAAATCGGTTTTAAGCAGCTAATGATGATGCTCCTCCCCTACTCCTATGCAAAATTTTTTGACTCTTCGTATAAACCTGTAACTTAATTTTGGCAAGGTATTTGGCTAAGCATTCTGACTCACTGTCTTCCACAAGGATGGTGTGATTCACACCAGCAAACCTGAGCAAGACCAGAGTTAGGACAAAACCAAAAGATGCTGGAAGTGCCTACTGAAGATACTTTGGCAAGTAGAGTCTGTGGACAGACCTTTGGTCTTTACCTGCCAGTTATTATGTCCAGGTGATGTTGCAGCTGGATTAAATCTGTGTTTTCATCGGTTCTATAATTTTCCTTCATTAATCATACCTGTAACTGTTGGCACTTGGATGCTACATAAAAAACATATAATTATACTCGTTTGATGAATTTTGCTTAGGTAGAGTTAAAAGAAAAATCATCTTAATCTTTCTTTCTTTATTTTTTCCCCTTCCTTCTTCCTTCTCTTCTTCTCTTTCTCCCTCCCTTTCTTCTTTCTTCCCTTTCTTCCTCCCTTCCTTCCTTTTCACAGAGAGGCAGTATGCTATAGAGAAAAAGCTTGGATTTAGAATGAGGCAGTTATTATTTAGAACCTTGACTTTACTTTTTTATGTCAGGTCATTATAACTTTTCTAAGGCTCAGCGTCTTCATGTGTAAAAAGTCAGATAATATATTACAGTGAGGCTTAAATAATATAATAACATCAGCCTATTATTTATTAAACATCAAATATATGGATTATCTAATTTAATCTTTACAATAACTGTGTGAGTAAAATGTCTGTTACATGATAGGTGATATATAAATAACATGGCAATGGAAATATTGGGTGTTCTCTGTAACGTGTCTTTTGAGTATTTACTTATTTAATTGTGAGGTGCTATTATTTATGCCATTAGTCTCCTCAGATCTTGCCACCAAAATTAAACTAGTCATTTATTCATTCAAATTATGTCCTTTGAGAAACAGCTAAACACCAGGTATTGTGTGTGTTAAACGGAGAGGAAATGGGGAACGAAACATAAGATATAGTTTCTAATTTCAAAGGGGTTACAATTTAGTAGAGGTTATATATAGATAAATAGAGAATTATAACCAATTGATGAGTTTGTTGACAGTGAGAAATAGAACAGATGTTATAAGAGGGACCTGCACATTCCAATTTAGGGGGTTCAGGAAGGGTTCCTTAGAGGAAATCACATCTATGCTGAGACTGAAGGAATAAATAAATTTGTGATTAGAGACTGGCATGCGTTGTAAGAAACTATGTATATTCAAAGGTATGAAGATGAGAGGGACTATGACATATTTGAGAAACTGAAAGCAGCTCATTCCAGAATTTGAAGAGATCAACAGTGGGAGTTGAGGCTGAGGATAAGCAGGGCTGCTAGGTCATGGAGAGGCTTGGTGCCCGTCAGGCAAAGTTGTCTAATCTCAAGCTACCTTTTAGCTGTTATTGAGTTCTTGGTTCCTCTCCTTCTCATCTTGACTTTGAAACAAGGGCCTGATGTCCTGCTGATCTCCTGGACTCCTGATCTGCTAACTCCTGATCCCCATGTAATCTTTTAAACTGTGTTCCGGGTCCTGAAAAAGAAAGGGTTATCTTACTACTCGCAGGTGGGACATTCTTACTCAGCTGGCTATCTCTAAACAATGCCCCTGGAATAACCTAAGGGGCATTAGGCTATGGGGTGAGGAGGTTCTTATCAAGGGTCTCTTTGGGACAGTACTTTGCAGATTGGGCCCTTTTAACAGGTCCAGGAATCCGAGGTCAGGCTGACCTAAAGTCAACTCTTTTTACCCTGGGCTTCTCTGAATCTAAATGCCTTCTGGAAGACCTGAGCAAGCCAGACTCTGTGGCATGATAATCTAATTACCATTTCATTTGTCCTGGGAATGGGGAGATAAATGATATATAGATCAGTAAGCTGGATGGAGAACTGATTCATTTATTGATTCATAGTTTATTTTGGAGCTTATGCTACAGAAAGTACTATCCCAATAGTTAGGCCTGTTTGAGTGTTGAGAAAAATCTGAGGCATGTTCAAGACACAGAGATAAGAAAGTAAACAGCAAGTTCTAAACCTTTGCCTTTCTTTTTATGTGACCAAAGGCTAATTAACTCTGAGTAAGGTGACCATATACTTCATTGTCCAGTCCCAGACATTTTGAGAATGGAAAAGGCTGCTACTTATTACCGTCCTGGGATAGCAGGCATAAACTGGCAAACACTGACACAGGGGTGTCCTAACCAGGAACTTTCTGCTTCCAAGTTCTTGGTGTCTGTACTTAAGTGGATGAAAACCTAGAGCCAAATAATTTCTGGGTCTTATTCTAGCATTATTTTTATTCTCCCCAAAGTAACTTTTGGAACTTTCTCCATTTTATGAAATACTCATGTTTCTCAGAGGCCATTATTATCCACTTTAATACAAGATAATAGATTTCTATTTAAAGCCAATAAGTGGAGTGGTAAAATGGGGAAAGAAAAAAATTCTGAAGATAAAAACTTCAGCTGTATATTCTGGCTTTTATAATTCTCTATTAATTGCAATGTAAAGGTGGAGACATTTGCTTTAAAGTGTAAGTTGCACGTTATACATTATTAGCTTTGATCATACCAGACTATCTAGGTTGGGATAATTATTTGTGTTATTAATGTTTGTCTAGAGGGGCAACAAAAAAAAAGTATGTATATCACATGCAATGAACAGATGAGAGACTAAGGAGGCATTTTCTTGATTTATATACTCTTTTCTTCTAAATATGTTTCTTGAGAAAATAATAAATAAAATGTCAGTGTGCTATGAAGCCAGCACCATCTTAGGAGCAATATTTTTGTCCACATCAAAGTAAAGCAGATCGTGGGAGAATTTTGTGACCAAGTGTTACTTGCACTAACTTCTGAAGCGAGAAGTTTTCAAGTGAGGAAAAATCTTCCCTCCAAGATATTTGGTTATGTTTGTACATATTCTTGCTCTTGTTACAACTAGGTAGGGGGTGCTATTGGCATCTAGTGGTTAGAGGCCAGGGATGCTGCTAAACATCCTACAAAGCACAGGACAGCCCCCTGAGCAAATTAATTATCTGGCTCCAAATATCAATAGTGCCCAAGTTGAGAAACTTCTTTTCAACATCCTAATCATGTATGTGTTTATGTATTTATGTATTTATGTATTTATGTATTCATTTATTCAATACTTATTTATTGAGTACCTACCATGTTCCACACACTGCACTGCTAAGGGTAAAGCAGTGAACAAGATAATAAAAGTCCCTACTCTTGCCCAATTTGCATTTGTTTGATGTCTTTCATGATTTGTGCTAAGATTTCTTTTCTTTTCAACCATGGCTTCTACAGATTTGTCATTTAGAGGAATTTCAAAGGTATATAACATAGTCTATAATTTGCTGAGATGTGAATGTGATTTTGTTGTGATGAGTGTGATGTACAAGAGTGAAGATCATCTCTGATGAGTGGTCCTGGCCAGCCACCAGAAACATAAACTCAACTGAATGAGTATTATAGTATGGACCCCACTACCCCATCAACACTCTTGATGATTATAAGAGATCTTTAAATGGTCTCTTTACTCCCAATGTTAGCTCCACTTTTTATTCTCACTATATTCACTTTTCCCAAAGGCAAAACTAATCAGGTTCTATCTTCTACCTCCTTGTATCAGTCCTTTCCAGTTGCTATAACAAATACCAGAGACCAGGTAGCTTATAAGCAACAGAAATTTATTTGTCAAAGTTCTGGAGGCTGGGGATCCAAGGTGTCAGCAGATTTGGTGTTTGGTGAGAGCTTGCTTTCTGATTCATAAATGGTAGTTTTCTCTCTGTGTGCTCACATGAC
This sequence comes from Macroglossus sobrinus, assembly GCA_004027375.1. NCBI lineage: Eukaryota > Metazoa > Chordata > Mammalia > Chiroptera > Pteropodidae > Macroglossus > Macroglossus sobrinus. Next base: position 145,987 of record PVKZ01000389.1, on the reverse strand, counting down.
TGAAGGGGTGAGAGAGCTCTCTGGGGCCTCTTACAAGGACACTAATCACATTCATGAGAGCTTTGTGTACATGACCTAATTACCTCCCAAGACCCTACCTCCAATGCCATCATATTGGGAATTAAGTTTCAACATAAATTTGAGGGGACATAAACATTTAGTATTTAGTCTACAGCACCTCCTCATCTTTTATAACACACTCATCTACAGTTAGGTTTTCATGCTACTACAAGGTCTTCTGTCCGCTGAAGGCCTTCCCTCCCCACTCCCACTCCACAGTGTTGACCTTGATAAGTCCCATTCATTCTGCAAGGCTCACCTTAAACATCACTTTTGTGCCCCTTCCCATATTTCTAGGGACAGTATTATCTCATATATGCTCCTTCCAATTAGATTGTACTTTCCCTTGGAATATGGAAAAGACTCAAGGGCAAAGTTTCTGTCTTGAACAAGCTGTTCTACCCAGTAAATTGTTTTTCGCTGTTTGATTTTTTATATTTTATTTAACCTCTCTGAGTTGTCATTTTATCAGCTCAAATTCTATGAAGCAATAGTATCACTATAACTCGAAGAAGTATATCAAATTCTGTAAGTTCTTCAGCATAAAAACAAAGATGAAATATTCATTGGAGATGAATGTTTATATTTTTTGTTATCAACATTTCATTCAGACCCCAACAAAGTAAAACTATTTCCAAAAGAAAACGTCCCTTCCTTATATGTGTTTGAAATTTGAAGCCGTTTATAATACAACGAAACGTTGCCATGTAATTTTTTCTTGTGTATAAGATCAGCATTTGTCTTTTTCTCTAATTTGCCCTTTAATTTTTTGAAAAAATTACATTCATCTTTTGCTATTTTTACTTAGCTCTTTCCCCCCTCAAATAAAAAGAAAGTTCTATGTCAGAGAAGTGAGGAGATACAAGTTTAAAATTATAAAATTGATCTGAAGCTTTCTTATATTATCAGCAACACTTCACTGTCACAAACTGGGAGAAAGATGTGAAGCAAAAAAAGGAGGAATTAGAAAAAAGAGATGTAGAAATGAATGCTAGTTACCTTTATTCACTTTACTACTCCAAGTTTTAGAATTAAGATTATTTTAAAAAATCATTTTGGTAAGATGAATAAATGTGTATCATTGAATAATTGTAAGAGAAAATAAAGCAAGAGGATTTCAGTTAGGATATCCTTCAGTTACAACACTTTTGTGTATTATCCTTCTATAAAATATTTCCAGGCATGGAAAACTCACATTTAGCTACTATAGGTGGGATGGATATGAGGAGAGAAAACTAGAATTTACTGATTATAGTCTCTGTGCTATGTGTTTATATAATTTATTTGTTTAACCCTTCCAATAAATCTATCTAGTGTATTTACATATTTTTGAGTCAAACAAACTAAAGCTTACTATTCGATTAATTGTGAATAGAGGCCAAATTGAAACTTCATGTTTTCTGACTTAAATGCCACTCCGCACAGGTGTCCTGTGATTTAGAAAAGAAATGTCCTGGCCTTAAGCAGTTTATAATTTAAAAAAGAAAAGTAAATGTGTGTGTAAAAAGCAGAATAGGTAGATCACATATTTATCTTATGTATTATAAAAATAGTTTCCATTGCATGGTTACAGAGGTCCAAACTCATTGCTAATAAAGCAGTTGCTCTGAGTTATTTTCCCCTTGACACTAATACAGAACCACGGAGATACTATTTTCCATACAAGTTTTTCAGCAGATAATGTAACATACCACACAGACTTTGAAGTTACTCAGATTTAGTTTCTTCATTTACTATGCAGATTTGGCAAAGTATTTAATCTCTATCAGACTAAGTTTTTACTTGTGAAATTGCGAATATGTTATCTATTTTATAGGGTTTCTTGAAGGATTAAAGAGATGTTTGATTCATGCTTACTTCTCAAAAATAATAGTTGTGACCATCTGTAGCAACCATTATTATTGACGTGTATTTTGATGACTTTTGGAGATCTTTGGTGGAAATGGGGCTGTAGCCCTAGGTGGGACTCTGCACTCACTGACTGACCAACAATGCTGGTCAGGCTGATATTTATACCAAAGTGCTAAGTAATGGGGTGTGAGGAGGAGAGATGCTGGGGTTGGAGAGATATTAGAAAGAAGGAATCAAGAGTTTCACCACAAGTACTTTGCAACATCAGGCCAAGGAAATGTCAGAACTCTATGGGGAAAAAAAAATGAAGAAAAGGGACTGGGGTGGGAGATGAACTTCTGTTTCTCTCATATTGAACATCTTCAATAAGACAGTTCTTGGGCCAATTGTCATGGCATTTTTCCTCTTAATGAGAAAATCTCTTTTGAAGAACTAACTTTACAAAACACAAAAGCAAAAAATTATGGAATGTATTTTTCTCACTCTTACTTCATCCTTTAATGTAACACATTTAAAAAATAAGTTGTTTCACATAAACCTGATTAACTCTGAAGAAAGTCATAATCCATACAAACCAATCCAAATGAAGGTAAAATGAGTAATCAGGCTCCCATATGCAAAATGGTGTCTGGTTAATTTATTGCATCACACTGAATAATAGGCTGTTAGATTCCACATCCTTTTTTTCACATTAGATCGAATAGCTTATTGCTGCTGGAACTTGTTTCATATTGCATACAATTTGGATATATTACAATGGAGTAGATATTTGTCCATTCTAAGAGACAGAATTAAGTACTTCATTTATAGGATCTATCCACTGGGGAAATGGCAAGGGAGAAGGAGAAATGCTAACAAGGTAATGGACAGAGAGGGATTGATGTGCATTACCCATCAACCGGCTATGCCGTAAGTGCTGCTGGTTGCTGTGCATGGAGCTGATTCCTTGGAGAAAAGCAATGTTTCCAGTGGGAAGAAAATCCAAAGAGAGTTTATGTTCCTTTTCAGAGAAGTGTTGACATTTTAATTACTTTCTGTTTTCTTTGGAGCTACATTTGAGAATTGGAAGCAAGTTAGAAAAATAAGAATTGGCTTCATTAGAAATCAGATGAATTGACATGCAGCCATGAGCTGGAGAAAGTCCAGATTCAGCTTTTGACAAACTCAAGTCTCCAGCAGGACCTAGAGAGTCAAAAAAACTCAGCCATTAAAAAACCATACAGAAGAATTTCTATTTGGGGCTTATTATCTTTGAGAGCAGATCGAGCTTCTGTGCAATCTAATCTTTTCTGGCCATGGGGCCTCTGTGCTTTACTCTTGTAATATTTTTTTCCTTTAAACTAAGTACAACAGGGATGCAAAGCAAAAGGAGAAGGATCACCAAGAGTTGGATAAATTGGGGAAATTGGTGGGTTTAGAATTATTTAGTTTTGAAGATAATTTGATACTTTTGGTTACTTCATAAAAGAAAATTGCCTGTGGAAGTGAGGGTGAAGCCAGAATAAATGGCTTAAAAAGATGTGATATATTTTTACCCTTTCTTGCCGCACCTGGAGTTGCCTAGAAATTAATAAATATTTAGCAAAAGCAGGGTATCTACATGTGTTCCAGTATTAGCAAATCTAAAAATAGTAACTCGGTACAAGATTGAAATTTTAAAAATTTCAACAACTCCAACCAGCATGTCTGTGGTACCTGAAAGAGTGGCATCTGAGGACATAGGACCTTCTTGTCCCTTTCCTTCTTTCTCTAACCTTCATACACCCTGGGGACAGTGTGAAAAAACCAAGTCAATTAAATTTGTAAGATTCAAACTTTTATTATGAAACATTTCAAATATATGCAAAAGAAGATAAAATATTATAATGAAAATTTATATTTATTTTACTTTATCCAAACAGGGTCAGTTTTTCTCATTGACATCTACTGCACCCCATTCATTTGAAGCAAATACCAGACATTATATTATTTCATCTGTTTATCTTGTAATATGTTTCTAAGAGATGAGGATTGTTTAAAATAAAATAACCACAATATCTTTATTATACATAAAAACATTAACAATAATTACTAATTTCAAATATCCAGTCAGTGTTTGCCTATCCTCAGTTTTACATTTTTTTCAAACAGACTATTTGAATTCAGATCCAAAAAATGTTCATACACTGTGATTGCTTGGTGTGCCTTTAAGGTATCTTTAAATCTAAGCCCCACTTCATCTCTAATTCCTTTTTTTTTTTTTTTAATTTTTGGTTGAAAAAATGAGATTGTTTTCCCTGAAAATTTTCTAACAATCTGAATTTTCTTGATTCCATTTCCTGAGGTGTTCTCAAATATATGTGTTCCTTGTACTTTGGAGTTAGAGCTAGAGATTTTATCAGGTTCTGGTTCCATGTTTTTGGAAAGACTATGTCATAAGCAGTAGTATATATGTCCATAAATAGAAATATGTGTGCTTGTAATGTTATCAACTATTGAGGATTTTTGCCTGGATCTATTAATTTTTTAGCTATTGCAAAGTTGTGATATCCTAATTTTATGATTTAAAAAATAGACCTTATTTTTAGAGCCATTTTATATTCATAGCAACATTGAGTGAAAAGTACACAAATTTCTCATATGTCTCTGCCTACCCCATCTCCCCTCCCCGGCCTCTTTCATTGTCAACATTCTGCATCATTGTCACAATGAATGAACCTACACTGACCCATCATTACCACTCAAAGTCCATAGTTTATGTTAGAGTTCATTCTTAGTGTTGTACATTTAATAGGTCTTGGAAAATGTATGATGGTATGTATCTGTCAATAATTTCTTTTTTATTTATTAAGTAGGATACCCCTATGAGGAGAAACTTCCCCCTACTACCTTTTTAGTTAGGTAAAGTGAAGTTCATATAAGAAACCCAGGATAAATACTCTGTTCTTTTCCTCTACCTATAAGTTGCAGAATAGTGAGCTCCTTCTCTCTAGTATCCTCTAAAGTGAACATAAGTTGTTTTGTTGTCATTGTTAATATCACTAAGAATTTACATATTTGAACATAGTTGATGTGTTTTAGTGCACTATTATATATACACATATGTGTATATAAACACACACATATATGTATATATACATACTAATAACTTGATGGTAAGCTTCTAGGCCACCAGAGCCTATGAATCTACATTATTTTGCTGTCTGATTTGAAGAAAGTAATTCTTAAAAAGGTTTAAAATTTTATTTTAAAACACTCTTTTCCATTTATTGACTCTTATAAAGATTCCCTTGAGTCTATGAGGATGGTAGAAAACTGCTTCATTGCTACAGAAACAGAAGCAGCTGTATATATAGACATGAGAAGAGGAAAGAACAAAGGAGAAAAGAAAAGAAAGACAGAGTAAGCAAATGAGTATTAAAAAAATAAGCTGATTAATTAATAAGCTATTGCATAGTCAGGGAAAATTATTGGAGTTAATATATTTATACAGTGTTATGTGATATTATTGTGAAGTGGTTAAGCTCGAGGGCTTGAGATTCAGACTGCAAAGAATTTTTGCAAGACAAAAGAGGATACAGCACTAGCATAGAACAGAACTTTAACATTCTATAGGAAAAGTTTAACAAATAAGTCCCAGTAAAGGTGTTCAAACACTAAAGTGGGCATCAAGGCACTAGTGAATCATACCATTCTGGTATTGCCCATAACAAATCAGTATCAACATTGACCAAAGTTTTTTTTTCCCTGCACAGGAAAAGAAAGAAAGAAAAGAGGAACAATTTTCGAATCACTCCTCCAACCACGGAAATGATTTTAATTACCAATTCATCTGTTGGCAGACTCTTCTGGCAGATGTACCTGCAGCTTGGAAAGATAACAAATGAACCAATTCCTTACTCCGGAGTTGACACCGATAGTGCATGCGGAATTTGCTCTCAGAAAAGAATCCTGGGCAACAATACATCTGGCACTCTGTTCGAGGAATTTGTCATGTCGTTGACATGCTCAGCCTCTCCATTGTCCACACCACCCTGACAGCAGGTTCTTTATATATCAAAGAAATTGCAGTCTGAATTAATATAATTAGAATGTAACTGCTATTCACTGCACAAACTCTTCATTTTCAGGAGTACAGATCTGATAGCTCATCTGTGCTCAAAATTTTCTCAGTGATGGCTGGAGGGGGGAGCAAGCAGTTGATAAAATGACAGAATACACACTATTTCATTGGACTCTTTAAGTATCAACTAATGGAAATATAGGAAAAGAAGAAAACTGTCCTATCTCTGGCATTTCTAAATAGAAACATCTTTCAAATTTATTAGCCTGTATAGCACTTTTATAAAATATGTAGTATAGGTTATCTGAAGTAAGAGAAAGAAATGAAATAGAAAAAATTGCATATCTTCTCAATGACAATTATATGGAGTAGACTGGATAATATATGGATAGGATTACAGAATTAAAAGGTGATTGGATAACAATGTATTCTTCACTGCTTCACTTTGAATAGTCTATGTCACTAATCAAGCAATTGTCACCAAGAAATAACATCTTGTGTGCGAGATTCTTAAATTTCATTGGTGTTATTGTTATGTTTCTACAAATACTTGATTGTTTATATGGTGGAAACTGACACTGGCATCTTTGCTTTAGCAATAGGATTGATTTACAGTCTCTCAAATAAGTCAACATTCCCACCTTAAATGATTCATTTGAAGGAAATAATGATATATTCATGTGTAGGCAGTTGCTCATGGCTTCTCCTCTGAAGAATATAAACTTTGTCTTTATGTGTGTTAAGGACTGAATGTCTGTATTCCTTCAAATTTTCTATGTTGAAGCCCTACCCCCAATGTTATGGTATTTGAAGGGGAGACCTTTGGGAGATAATTAGGTTTAAAAGAGTTCATCATGAGGTTTCCATGATGGGATTAGTGTTCTCACAGAAAGAAGAGATACCAGATCTCTCTTATCCACTCTCTGTCTCTTCCATGAGACAGAGTGAGAAGGCAGCCATCTGCAAGCTGGGAAGAGAGCCCTTACCAGAAACTGAAGGGGCTGAGACCTTGATCTTGGACTTTCCAGCCTCTGAACTGTGAGAAATAAATTACTGTTGTTTAAGCTGCCAGACTACATTATTTTGTTGTGACTGAGCTGACAGTGCACAGGAGCTCTTTGGGTTAATGAGCTCTGAGAAGGGATAATGTTTTCATCTCTTGCTTTCTTTAGAAGCACCTATTAATCTATACCTAAAATTCTGTATTAGAAATTACAATAAAAGAAATATGGAGAATGGGTAATGTAGTACAAAATTAGGGCCAGAGTTTGTGAGTGACAGAGGGAGTTTAAGAGATGAATACTAATGTCCCTTTTAATTTTAAGCCAAGTATATTATGTTAAAGAGCTGTGTAGCCTTGTTTCTCTTTATAAAAGCTGTACACACCTTTTCAGTCAGCATTGTGGAAAAGTCAGAGGTGATTCATTGCCTGTCAGTTGTCCTGTGGAATGTCTTCTTTACCTTCTCCAATATGAAAAAATTGTCTATTATTTTCCATTAAGTAGCTCAGTGCTTTTTCGAATTAGGTGCGATTCAGAATCGTGTTTATGTATAAGTGTGTGTGGTAGTCAGTAGGTGGGAGGGGAGAACATTAAGATACCAATGCCTGGATCCTCCCAGATCCACTGAATCTAAATTTTCAGCTGTGATGCCCAAATTGTATGTTAAAAATCACTCCGAGTTCTTCTGATGCACACTAAACTTAACATTCAAAGTCCAATATTCTTCTTATTAACCCAAATATTCAAAATTCCTGCATAGGTGGATCTGTCTATAGGTAATATGTGTGATATTTAAAAAATTGATACATTTATTTTATATCAATGGAAATTCATTTAAGACATTTTGGGTTGGTGGTTATTTGAGGGGTTTATTAGAACAACTGTCAGATCTCCTTCCCATTTGTGACATTCCCTTTCCCCTTTGCCATACATACCCATGTTTAGTTTCTTAGTCTGTCTGTCCTGCCTGGGTTGGGAAAAATAAATTAGTGGCCTTAAGAGAATTCTCAGGGTGGGAGTAGGAAGTGGATTGTGTGTGTGTGTGTGTGTGTGTGTGTGTGTGTGTGTGTGTGTGTGTGTGTGTGTATGGGGGAGTTCCTATCCCTTGTTTGACCAATAGATTGGGGATTAGACCTTTCATTTGGAAAATAGCTTGATTTACCCAAGACTAGTAATAATGTCTCCCAGGACCCAGCCTGCCCCCAACACCCAGAGGACTTTATTCTAAAGCACAATAATAGCATTTCATAGTTTCAGAAAATTTTCTTTACAAACAAATGCAGTAGGAATTTATATTTTAATGTGAAAAATCATTTATAATAGAGTAAATAAATGCGCCTCCGTCCAATGCATTTGTATTACTCTGGATATTTAATAATAAGATTGTGTGTTAGAAACACATGTTTAGACATTTAAATATAGACACAGATGGAAAAGCTTGCAGGAAAGGCTAATCCTTCAAACATGAATGCTCAATGGAACTTGCCTCTATAATACCTCAGAGGACTTTTGTTTCCCCTGAAGTTTACAGAATAAACTGGTGATCAGCTAAATGTAGTGACTATATAACAAATATTTTCAAAAAAATTGTTTTAGTTGTAAAAGGAGTACATACCCACAGAAGAGACTATTGGGGGAAAAGAGAGCTATAGAAAAAATAAGGGAGAAAGATTTGATTAGATTGTTAATTTTAGAATCAAAGAGATGTAGATTAGAATCTACTACTAAGTCTTAGTAGCTGTATGCCCTCAGTATGTTACTTCACATTATGAACCAGTTTTCTTATCTGTGAAATGAGCATAATATCTCTTTTCCATGGCTGTGATGAGGATTTGCTAAAATACATTCTGTGAAAGATTTAACAAAATATTTTATGTAGAATTATTTTTAACGCAATACATTTGAGCTCACAGTACTGTTATTGCTGATAGCATAGTGTGGTGGTTAGGAAGACATGCTTTTCAGGCAAGCAGACTTGGCTTCGAATTCCTTTTGATTTTAGGCAGAATTATTGATATTGGCATTTCTAGTACTAAGTAAATAATATTTTAAATAATTTGTTGAGATCTCTTAATACAATTATTGTAAGAAATAGATTTGATTATGTCTATTTTTATGATTTATGAACTGAAATCTCCTAATCTATCTTTAAGTTTACAAGCACTCTTCCTAGTTTGTAAGAGTTATGTAAGAAAAATACCTTCAGAAACAGTTAACATTCATAAGAAAATAAGAAGTCTTTGTAGCAATAATTTATTTTATTATCATATTTTCCTCTTTTCTAAAAATCAATGAAGAATGGCAGTTTTATATGTAAAATAATAGTTAGCTTTTATATGAATGACCATTTTCTAAAAGCCTAGAACTATTTCAAATTTTCAGGAAAACACCCTGTTCCCAAGTTGAATCTGATTAAATTTAAAATCTATATTAATATCTCATTATTTTTCAAAAAGGTGAATGCCATGCTTAATGGAAAATGTTCAGTGTCTGCCAGCTCTGTTTTTGTGGGTTCCATAGGAAAGCCGTTTTGGGACCCAGGAGGGCTGGGTCACAGCTACATCCTTGTTAAAACAGTCACCAGTGTGAATGCTGGCCCTTAGTTTTTCCTTCCTTTCTCCAGTCCCATCCCGACATTGTTTTAACTGCCAGCTCTTTAATATTTTCTCTGAAGCAAGGAAAAGGGAAGGGCAAAAATGACTTTGAAAGAATAACATTTCTTTCTATGGACTTAAATAGAACACTCACACAAAACATCCTGTGTTTTCTTTTAACTGATGACACTCTGACTGTAATAATGGGTGAACATAAAACTAAATTTTGCATCCCATATTACCCTATTGAGAAAAAGTTGTTTTACTATTAAAACTACAACCTGGCCCCTTCCCCTCCACAGTCCTGATTTTCTTATCCTACTATGTATGCACTTTTACTCCATTTATCACTTTCTAACATGTGTTAAATGTTTTTTGTTTATTCTCCAACTCCATTGTCTATAATAGAATTCCATAACAGTAGGAATTTTTTCTACTTAGCTCACTGTTGAATTCTCTGTTTTAAAAACAGCACCTGGCACAAAGTGGCCACTCAATAAATATTTGCAACACAAATAAATGGAATAGTTTCTTTTTTAGTGTCCTTTCTCAAACAATTATAGAAAAAATAACTATAGAATTCTATAATCCTAATTATAGAATCCTAAAAATATGCTGTTTATACCTAGTCGATAAATTTGGAGTTTACATACCTTAGTTGGTGATGAATAAATACAAAGTTGAATGAAAGGAAGACATCTCTTTGTCATTCTCTATTTTTTTACTTTGCTTTTTTTTTTCAAAGTCTGACTACCCACCCCCAATTTCCATATGACATATATTTCTTTGCTTGTTGTCTACCTCCCCTTACTACAATGTAAGCTTTTTAAAAACAGAGTATTGTGTATTTTGTTCACTGCTATAGCTCACTGCTTAGAGCAGTGTATGGCAGAGAATGAGCAATCAACACATTTGTTGAAAATGGATATTTAGATGAGTGTGGTTGTTGTAGACTATCCATGCCTAACCCTGATTTCATATGGATTCTACAGCATGATTGAACACTCAGATCTTGGTACTGCTGTGACAGGTGAGGAGATGAGAAAGAAAAGAAATGATCAAGATGACACTAATATTTTAAATTTTTCATTCATAGTGAAAAAGACACCTCACTCATTTTATATATATATATATATATATATATATATATATATATATATATACATATATATGTATATATATATACATATACGTATGTGTATATATACGTATATGTATATATATACATATGTATATGTATATATATAGTACAGTATGAACCTAGGAATGATGGTTTGGGTCTTAGAACATACACTTATTTTCAGAATAAACTAAAATAATTTCTTAGTTTCTTAATGTCACATTTTTGTTGTCTGTAAAATTAAAACAGTGTCATCTAACTCATGTCTATAGTGGAAGAATAGGAAGGGCCTGATACATAATAACTGATCAGTAAATGTTAACTCTCAACATCATCATCTTTGTTGTTGTCATCATCACCATTATCATCATCATTATCATCATCATCATCATCATCATCATCATCATCATCATCACTATCTTCATCCAGGGCTTGGAAAACTACAGCTGTATTCAGCCTTCAGTCTGCATTTATGAAAACAATTTTATTGGAATATAGCCATGCCCTTTCTTTTCCTTTCTTTCCTCCTTTCTTTCTTTCCTCCTCTTTCTTTTTCTTTCTTTCTTTCTTTCTTTCTTTCTTTCTTTCTTTCTTTCTTTCTTTCTTTCTTTCTTTCTTTCTTTCTTTCTTTCTTTCTTTCTTTCTTTCTTTCTCTCTCTCTCTCTCTCTCTCTCTCTCTCTCTCTCTCTCTCTTTCTTTCTTTCTTTCTTTCTTTCTTTCTTTTCTTGCTTGCTTTCTTGCCTGCTTGCTTGTTTGCTTGCTTGCTTGCTTTTAATTTTCTAAGACTATTTGTCACTACAACAGCAACATTGAGTAGTTATGAGAGACTATATGGTCTGCAAAGCTTAAAATATTTACTCTCTGTCTCTGTACAGAAAAAGTTTGTGAACTTTGATCTAGAATATAGTCAATCAACACCATAACTAAATCTAAGCCCAGCCACATGTGGTCCATGGATCAGTATGATCCACAAACTGTTAATGACCAGTGACAAGGTAAGTACAGAAACTAACTAAGTGTTTAAAATCTTCTATAACAAATTGATGTGCTGTTGACATCCAAGTGCATGATTTATGACAGATTATGACAAGTGTTGGTTTATGACAGATTAGAAAATAAAATTAAAGAAAATTCTGGCCCTTCCCACTGGAATAGAATTTTGTAATAGAATTTTGTTTCATTAGTAACTTAGACATATTTATGTGGTTAAGTGGGGAGCTTATTAGATGGGAGCAACGAACAGGTCCTGATATTGCAAGTGACCTGGTAAGGTTGGTGAATGAACCCATTAATCACGCCATGCAAACGGATTTTCTATGCATAGATGAGCCAGCCATAGTTCACATATCAGCTAATATATCTGTAATGTGTTGCTTTATATCTAAGAGAAAGCAGTTGCCCCAGATTATTATGTGTCTCATGTACATATATAAATTAATTCCTTTTGATATAAAGTTATTTTAAGTTATTAATTGATCTTTTCTAAATAGGAAGCCAACAAGTTTCCTGGAAATCTAGCAAAACAACAGTTTTGTGACCAGCCTTATGTTTTGTTGCATGTGTGCTTAAAAAAAGCAGACTGACTTTTTCTTTTTCTGTTTCAGAATTGGTTCCAAATAGCAAAGCCTGCCAGAAAAAACAGACAAACTCTCAGGAACAACAATGCCCATTATGTGTGTGGTAGGAGCTGACAGACTTTGATTACTGGCCAGACATTAACCCCTTTGGTGTCTTATGGAGGAAATGCCAAGTCACAAATCCAGACACTTCCAGGATTTTAAGTCACTCATGATACAAGACCAGGTGATTTATAATGACTTGTGCAAAAAAGGGCTATTGTGAGAAGGAAGTACAAGTTCAAGGCCACATCTCCTTGCTTACTCAATTCTGCAATGACTCATTTTGGCAAGTGAAAATGAACTCAATCACCTCTACTCTTCTCTTTGGAGACCTGCTGGTAGTAAGTGAGAGGCATGCTGCTCTTGTCATCTCCCCTCCTGTGTTTTCAGCTGGATGAAGGAGAGGGGCAAATTCAGCACCCACAGAAGATTCAGCACCCACAGAAGATTCTGCGGGTTCTTTAAGATCGCTATTTACAGTAAAGCTGCTAGAAAGGAGAATTTCTGTAAAGGCTTTTGTGATCAGCTTCTTCTACTGTTATATACCATGTAGGTCAACAGGTGGTATTTATTTCAATTTATTTTATTCTATATTAGTTTCAAGCATACAGTACATTGGTTAGACATTTATATAATTTATAAAGTAATCCCCTGATTACTCTAGTGCCCATCTGGCTCTACACATAGCCATTACAATACTATTGACTAAATTTCCTATGCTGTACTCTACATCCCTGTGACTGTTTTGTAACTACTAATTTGTACTTCTTCATCCCTTCATCATTTTCATCCAGCCCCTTAACACCCCTCCCCTCTGGTAACTATCAGCTTATTATCCATATCTGTAAGTCTGTTTTCATTTAGTTTATTCATGCTTTTGTTCCTTAGATTATGCATATAAGTGAAATTATGTAGTATTTATCTTTCTCTGTCTGACTTGTTTCACTCAGCATAATAACCTCTAGGTCCATCCATGTCATTGCAAATGGTAGGATTTCATTTTTTAATAGCCAAGGAATAGTCTATTGTATATATGAATCATAATGTCTTTATCCAATCATCTATTGATGGGCATTTAGGTTGCTTCCATATCTAGGTTATTGTAAATAGTGCTGACGTGAACATAGAAGTTCAAAGATCTTCATAAACTGGTGGAGTTTTTTTTATTTTTATTTTTTTTATAAATACCTAGAAGTATTTATCAAAAGGTGGTTCTATTTTTAATATTTTGAGGAATCTTCAAATTTGAAGTTTTCCATAGTGGCTGCACCAATTTGCAATCCCACCAACAGTGCTTGAGGGTTCCCTTTTCTCCATATCCTAACCAATACTTATTGTTTCTGTATTTATTGATGATAGCCCTTCTGACAGTCATGAGGTGATTATCTCATGTGGTTTAAATTTTCATTTCTCTGATAATTAGTAATGAGCATCTTTTCATATGTCTGTTGGCCATCTGTATTTTTTCTGTGGTGAAATACCTATTCAAGTCTTCCGCCCATTTTTTAATTGGATTGTTTGTTCTTTTTGGTGTTGAGTTGTATGAGTTCTTTATAAACTAACCCCTTATCAGATGTATCATAGGTGAATATCTTCTCCCATTCAGTAGATTTTCTTTTTGTTCTTTTGATGGTTTCCTTTGCTCTACAAAAACTTTTTAGTGTTATGTAGTCCTATTTGTTTATTTTTTCTTTTGTTTTAGTTGGCTGAGGAGATATATCAGAAAAAAACATTATTAATAGAAATATCAGAGAGTTTACTGCTTATGTTTTTTTCTAGGAGTTTAATGGTTTCAGGTGTTACATTTAAATCTTTAATCCATTTTGAGTTTATTCTTGTTTATGGTGTGAGGAGGTGTCCAGTTTTATAGTTTTGCATATGTCCATCCAATTTTCCAACACCATTTGTCATAGATTAAATGACCATATAAGTGTGCATTTGTTTCTGGGCTCTCTCTTCTGTTCCATTGATCTATGTGTCTGTTTTTATGCCAATACCATGCTGTTTTGATTGTTATAGCCTTGTAGTATTGTTTGATATCAGGTAGTGTGATACCTCCTACTTTGTTCTTCTTTCTCAAGAGTGCCATAGTTATTCTGAATCTTTTATGGTTCTATATAAATTTTTGTATTATTTGTTCTAGTTCTCTGAAAAATGCCATTGGTATTTTGATAGGGATTACATTAAATCTATATATTGTTTTGGGTAGTATGGCCATTTTAATGATGTTGATTCTTCTTACCCAGAAGCACAGCCTTCATTTATTTGAATCTTTTTCAATATCTTCTTCAAAGACATAATTTTCAAAGAACATGTCTTTTACCTCTTTGGTTAATATGATTCCTGGGTCTTTTATTGTTTTTGATACACCTGTAAGTGGAATTGTTTTCTTAATTTTTCTTTATAGTAGTTCATCATTGGTATATAAAAATGCAACTGACTTCTGAGTATTAATCTTGTATCCTACTTTTATGAATTAATTTATCAGCTCTAACAGTTTTTTGGTGAAATCTTTAGGGTTTTCTAAATCTTTAGGATCATCTGCAAAAAATGACAATTTTACTTCCTTTCCAATTTGGATGCCTTTTATTTCTCTTTCTTGTCTGATTGCTATAGCTAAGACTTCCAATACTATGTTGAATAGGAATGGTGAAAGCAGACATCCTTGTCTTGTTCCTGATCTCAAGGAAACACTTTTAGCCTTTCCTCATTGAGTGTGATGTTGGCTGTGGAGTTGTGATATATATGGCTTTTATTATGTTAAGGTATGTTCCCTCTATTCTTTGACTTTGCTGAGAGTTTTTATTATAAGTGGATGCTGAGTTTTGTCAAATGCTTTTTCTGTATCTATTGATATAATCATAAGATTTTTATCTTTCAATTTTGTTAATGTGATAAATTATGATGATTGATTTGTGAGTATTAAACCAACTTTGCATCCTAGAAAAAAATTCAACTGGATCATGGTGTATACTATTTTTAATGTATTACTGAATTGCTATTATTTTTTTGAGGATTTTTGCATTAATATTCATCAAGAATATCTGCATATAGTGTTTTTTTTTTGTAATCTCTGTCTGAGTTTGGAATCAGAATAATGGTAGCCTCATAAAAAGAATTAGAGAGCCCTCTTCCTTCTTGAAATTTTTGGAATAGTTTGAGAATAAGTGTTGGTTCTTTTAATGTTTGGTAAAATTCAACCATAAAGCCAAGACTTTTGTTTTATGAATGTTTTTAAATTACTGATTCAATTTTGTTGGTGGTAATTGGTTGGTTCAGATTGTCTGTTTCTTCTTGATTCAGTCTAGAAATTTATCCTTTTCCTTCAGATTGTCTAATTTGTTGTCATATAATTGCTTGTAGTATTTTCTTATAATACTTTAAATTTCTGTGGGGTCCATAGTTACTTCTCCCTCATTACTAATTTTCTTTATATAACTCCTTTGTTTTTCTTTATTAATATGATTAAAGGTTTATCGATTTTGTTTATCCTTTCAAAGAATCAGTTCTTGCTTTCATTGATCTTTTGTATTATTTTCTAGACTCTGTTTCATTTATTTCCTCTCTGATCTTTATTATTTTCTTTTTTTTATTTAAACTTTGGTTTCTTTTTTTTTGCTGTTACTTTTTTAGTTCTTATATATATAAGATTCGATTGTTTTTAAAATTTTTCTTGTTTCTTAAGGTAGGCCTGTATTGCTATTAATTTTCCTCTTAAGACTGCTTTTGATGTGTCCCATAGATTTTGAGTAGTTGTGTTTTATTTTTATTTACCTTTAGGTATTTTTAAATTTTTCTTGATCTCTTTGTTTAACCGAGTCATTGTTTAGTAGCATGCTATTTAGCCTCCATGAGTCTGTGTATTTTCTATTTTTTTTTCTTATAATTGATTTCTAATTTCAATACCACTGTGGTCAGATAAGACACTTGATATGATTTCAGTCTTCTTAAATTTATTGAGATTTGTTTTGTGGCCCATTTTGAGAGCTCAGATGATCAGGGTGCAATGTAATTTACAGTGAGAAGATGACAGTATGTGTATAGGTACTGTGTGTGTGTGTGTGTGTGTGTGTGTCTGTGTGTGTGTGTTTGTGTGTGTGTGTGTGTTTCATGTCTTCTTTTAACTTACTCTTTAATATGTTTTTATTAATAGTCTTTTGCGGGGTGGCTGTGGACACTGAAATAATTACAATGATAGTAATAGTAACTATTTATTGAGTGCTTATTGCAGGTCAGTATTTTGTTAAATTTTTATATACACATACTTTAATTCACTTAGTTCTTTTAAAAAGCTTTGAAATAGCCTCATTTTACATGCCATTTAGTTGGCTCTGATTCCTGTTGGTTCTATCAGTAATATCCACAATGTACTATCCTCAAAAACAATGCTCAGCTCCTGTAGATTCAGGCCTATGACTTTTTAAATGATATCAATCTATCTTATATTTTGTCTTTCTCTTTTTTCCTGGTGCTTTCTATTTTTCCCAGCATTATTGTCTTATCCAAAGAAACCTACATTCTCATTTTGTCAATTTGCTTCCAGTGATGTTTCAGGCTTAATTTGCTCTAGGAGCAACTGGTTTGTTTTTCTGGACATCTAGGGTATACACGGAGCTCTCCTCCAACATCGTATTTCAAATAAATCATTTTCCCCCCTCTCAGCCTTCTTTACTGTCCAGCTTTTGTATCTGTAATAGTACTTGGGAATATAAGAATGTGAATGATCTTAGCCTTAATCACTAATGGCACGTCTTTGTTTGTAATGATCTTTCCTAATTCTTTATACTGCTGTCCTTTTGAGTCTTAGCTTTCTCTTTATATTTTGGCTATAGTCTGCATTTGAATTGATGACTCAACTAAGGTAAGCAAAATCTTTAACAATTTTAATATCATTACTGTCTATGTTAAAGTTGTGGATTTCTTTCTTAGTCATGATTTTTGTCTCTTTGATGTTAAAATACAGTCTGCTTTAGCACTTTCTTCTTTTATTTTTATCAGAATTCATTTCAAATCGTTGACACTTTCTGCCACTAAGATGATGTCATCTGTGTATCTCAAGTTATTAATATTTTTTCCACCAATTTTTACTCCTCCTTCCTCTGAGTCTAGCCCAGTTTCTCATATGATGCATTTGTATGAATAGGGGGATAAAATGCACCCCTGTCTGACACTTTCTGTATTCTGTCTGACAATGGCTTCTGGACTACAACACAGGTTACTTATCAGTAATATCAAAGTGCTGAGGTACACTCATTTCTTTAAGTGTAACTCATAGCTTTTCATGATCAATGCAGTCAAAGAATACTCTAGTCTGAAAAACATAGATTAACCTCCTTCTGAAATTCTTTGGTGCACTCCAGTATCCATATTACATATTAGTAAATTTAGTCCTAGGACTCAAGGATAAATGGAAGTTAATGCCAGAACTAGGATTCATATCCAGATTTGTTTGATGCAAAACTCATCCCCTTATTCATTTTGAGGAATTACCTTTCTAAAGATTAATAAAAAATAAAAAGGCATTTACTTAATTTCTTGAAATTCACATTCTGGTTGTGAGAAAGGTATGTGATACAGAATGAAAAAGGCTATAACATAGCTATATAAAAAAATACCATGATTAACTGATTTTGTTGGACAGCAGGAGAAAGTGGGAGTAGGTAGAGGGAGGCCCCAAGAATAAAGTAGTACTTAAGCCATGCCTCTTTGAAATGGGATATAATGGGATATAAGATGGGACAAAGACAGAGAGAAAGAGAGAGACAGATAGAGAGACAGAGACAGAGGGAGAGAGAGAGAGACAGAGAGAGAGAGAGAGAGAGAGAGAGAGAGAGAGAGAGAGAGAGAGATTCATTTGGCATGTGTGCTTGTTGGGTAGAAAGAGACCTGGAATTATTCAAAGGCAAAGAAGCTTCCAGCTTGCAGAGTAATTCTATAATACACAACAGAGGAACTCAGCAGTGGGAAATTTTTCAAGGTTACTTCTCCACTTGCCCTGTCCATATCTTTGTCCCCTTTGTTCTCCATAGTATTGCCATGCTTTACTAAGAGGATATACAGGGAAAAAGTGAGTTTAGCCTGAGTAAATTATAGATGATCTGAAAACCCCATGAAACAGAGACAAAGGTTACCCTGTCCCCCTGCTCACTGTAATGGTGGGATGAAAGTACCTACAGCCCTAAAAATGAAAATGCAGACATTGTCCATGTTGTAATACCATAAGGAGAAGGAAAGACAAAAGACCTGATATACTTAGTTTTCTTCAATTGTTTTGTTTCATCTTGAAGGGCATGACTGCTTAGTTCTTTCACTAGACATAGGGAAACAGATAAATAAATAAATATAGCATCCACAGACAACATTACTTGAAGATGACTATGATAGAGGAAATGCTCTATCAGAACACTGGGAAAAAAAGTGCCCACCTATTCAGTACTGGCCAGCAATCTGGCTCAGTGTGGAGCAATCTGGCTCAAAGGGAAGAACATAATGACGTTACAGTCAGGATGCTTCTAAGCCTTGGGCTGTTCTTTACGGGACAAAAGACAAGCAGTGAACAACTTATGACATTGGCAACCACAACATTATGATTCTTTAAAATTTCACTTTGAGGAATTGAAATCTAATTTGAAATTTTGTGGGTTCAAATTTTAGACAGAAATAATCACTGGACTGTTCATTTGCAGTAATTCTGTGTTTTGTACATATTTTTAAAAGAGATACAAGGCTTTCCCATATTCACTACAAAGTCCTCCCAGCTCCTAAATCTTTCTATAAAATGCTTTTGCTCTAGTCTTTAAATATACCCTGTGACTGAATATGATTATAGGATATTTACATGCATCCTTGTTGGTTGTATCAAAAGATCATGAAAAAAATGCCTATCATTAAAACTCCAAAGTGATTGGATTGGCATGAGCAATGGGGTTGGAGCTGGCATGGGAGAGAGGATCTGACTCTGGGATTTTATGAAATCCAAAACAATAGGACAGCTGCTTTTCCATAAACAGATTATTATTATTATTTCTACCTAGACAGCTTGATAGCAGCCATTATCTTCTTTCTGGGTGTCTTATCAAGTTCCGGCTGTGTGCAGCATGGGTGATAAGAAATGAGAAATGTCACCCATGGGATTGCCAAGGATTATTTCTATGCACTGTTGTTCAGCAGCAGCTAAACCCTTAGAACTGTAAAGTAGTCCTATTGTTCATGCTGGGCAGTTGCTATTCTGACTATACCAAGACAGCAAAAAGAGGATGTAGTTGCCATTGTATGAAAGATTGACATTTCATTACTCTGAGCTTAAGTTCAAGCAGTCTTGATTTTGAAAAGTGGAGTCATTATGGAATATTTTTCAAGAGCAAGAAGACAAGGAAAGAAAAGAAAAATGAAATGAGCTCAGAGCTTTTCAGGACTGTAGGGAGTGTGAAGAGAGAGAGACAGAGAGACAGACAGAGAGACAGTGAGTGAAAGAATACTATCACTGGAACTTAAAGTGCCAGACATATAAGCCTCAAAGGAATTAAGTAGCATCGTATAATTATTACTTGTGATCTAATTGTTTAATATAAAAACTCCATTCTACATATTATTCATCGGAAAATAGTTAATTTACTAGATTTTTATTTTTCTCTCTTTCATACTGTTTTTAAGTTAAATTAACCTGTTGACATTGAATATTTTCTTTGCTTCTCAATGAAAAAAAAATGTTTTATTATACATGTAGATGTACTAGCTCTAAATATTTGAGGAAGAAAAATACAATCTTATATTTTTGTTCCAGTATCTCAACTATTCCTAAAGACAATACTGCATTAGAAAAAAACAAAAGCACAAAATAAAGAATATGACTAACCTGTACTATATTCATATAGAACTTCCTCCCAAAGAACACATTTTTAGGGTCACGTTGATAATATAATGTAAGCTGCTTGGACGTGAGCCAAATAAAATTTTTCCAATATCTGAAATCACTGTTCTGAAATTGGAATTTTAAATGAATAAAGTACTTTGCTCTTAAACCAACAATTTCCAAAATTAGATTTTAGTTATGAAATTATGACTGAGAGAGGGAGGAGGTTGGAAAAGCAAAAAGCAGAGAGAATACATAGAAAAAGGGAAGGTAGATAAAAGTAAAATGGGTGAAATATTTAATTATGGAAGGAAATCTGATATTGGGTGAACACACAATGCAATATATATATATATATATACATACATATATATATGTGTATACACACATATGCACAGATATATGACATATTGTTGAATTGCACACTTGAAACTTATTTGATTTTATTAATTAATGTCATCCCAATAATTTTAATAAATAAAAAAAGAGGAGGATTTGGGAAAAGAGGAAGGGCCTTTGACTCCCTTTTGGAGCTCCAGGAGGGCAAGGACCTGCTATTGATGTTTCTTCAACACCTCCGTCAGAGGAAATACTCAAGGGATATTTTAAAAAATGAATTAATAAGAGGTATGTAGAAAAAAATGATTTTAATGCTAAGATAGCCAAAGGAATATTCTCTTAATGAAACAAGTTATTTTAAGTTCTCATTCATTAACTATTAGGAAAACTAGAGCTTCTCCAACTTTAATACACATATGATTTAACTGAAGATCTTGTTAGAATTCAGATTTTCATTCATTATGCCTGGGTTAGGGTTTGAGAATCTGCAGGCCTATCAAGTTCTCATGGGTTGCTGATGCTGCTGGTCCAAAGAATACATTCTGAGTAGCAATGTGCTGGAGGGAGTTGGGCTGGGAGCCATAGGCTCTGTGTTCTAATCTTTAATAATAACCATCTGTATTTTTAAGCCAATTAATTATTCTTAACCTCGATTTTCCTGTGTATATAATGAGTGGGTTGGATCTAGATAATTTCCAGGGATTTTATAGCCCTAATACTTTAAAATGAAAGAAAGGAAGGAAGGAAGAAAGAAAAGAAGGAGGGAAGAAAGAAAGGAAAATTCAAGACTATAGGCTTTTAATTTAACTCCTTCCATATTTAGTTTCCCACACTGCATAATACTCTTTCTCCAGGACAGAAGGTAAAATAGGATTAAAATATTCCATAATTAGTGTTTACATTATCTCATGTTATGTGTGTCACAGGCTCAGAAAAATGCAAGTACATTAACTGAGTACAGCTAATTTTTTTGCATGGTCTCTCATTTTCTCTTCTATTTTAATAGTTGTACTGTATCTACATTGTCAGATAATCATTAGATACCATGCTCTCCCTTTTAGTCATGATTTAGTCTTAGTTTTACACATAATTATTTGTTTAATGCTCATGAGCAGACCTTATGTCAATGTCTCTCCAGTCATTTTGGATGTCTAAAGTTTGTTCTCTAGTAGACTCCTTAGAGAGAAAATGAGAGCAATTTTCTCTGAGTTCTTGCATGTTGATAAACATTAGTCTCTGCTTTTTATACCTAAGATCAGTTTGGCCAAATATAAAATCCTTGGTTTGCATTTGCTTTCTTTGAATGCCTTAAATATGTTACTCTGTTTTTGTTTGGCATAAAGTGTTGACAAGTTTGATGATAATCTAATTGTGCTTGTTATATAAACTGCATGTTCCTTTTGCCTTAGATGCCTAAAGAATTTTACCCCTTTTTCTTTAAAGTCCAATAATTTTACTAAATCACATATAGGTGTTGGTTGTTCTAGATGGATAATCTCAGATACATGGGATACTGTTTCAATAAATAATTTAAATTTATTTTTTAATTTCAGAAAAATTTTCTTCAACTATATTTTTTAGTATGTATTTTGTTCTCTCATTTTGATTTCATTTTGAGGACTTCCTATTATCTTCATGTTAGTTCTTCTCTGCCTTTAATTTGTCAATTCTCTTGAATTGTTTCTATCTCTTTTAATTTTTTATTTTTAAAATTTTTGTTTTTACAACCCCTGTTTCTCTTAAAATATTATTTTTATGTTTATTCTCTTGTGGTCTTTCTAATAAAGACTTAATTTCTAAAATTATTTTTAATGTTCTGAGTTCTATCATCTAATTTCTTTGTTTAAAATAAAGTTTGATTTTAAAATATTGTAATATCCTTTTTATAACATTTTTATTTTTTAGTTATAATTGATATGCACTATTATATTAGTTTTGGTGCATAACAGTGATTAGACATTTATATAACTAACGAAGTGATCACCCCAATAAATCTAGCACCCATCTGACATCATATAGTTATTAGAATATTATTGACTATATTTCTTATGCTATATTTTACATCTCCATGACTATATTGTAATTAAAAATTTATACTTCTTAATTTTATTTCCTTTCTCACTTCTCCAATTCCCAATTCATCTAGAAACCCTCAAAATGTCCTCTGTATCTATGAGTTTATTTCTGTTTTATTTGTCCATTTTTTTCTTTAGATTCCACATGCAAGTGAAATTATATGGTATTTGTCTTTCACTGTCTGACTTCACTCATCACAATATCCTCTAGGTCTATCCATGTTGTTGCATATGACAAAATTTCATTCTTTTATTAATTAATTAATTAATTAATTTGTTACTTACTTACTTACTTATTTTTATGGCTGGGTAATAGTCCATTGTATATGTGTACCACTTCTTTATCCATTCATCCATTGATGGACACCCAGGTTTCCTCCATATCATGGCTATTATAAATAATGCAGCAGTGAACACATGAATGCACTTGTGCTTCCAAAGTAGTGTTTTAGATTTCTTTGGATAAATACCCAGAAGTGGGATTACTGAGTCCTTTGTTTCTTGTTATAGACTTTGTGTTAAAGTCTATTTTGTCTGGTATAAGTATTGCCACCATGGATTTTTTTTTCATTTTCATGAAATAATCTTTTTCTATCCCTTTGCTTTTAGTCTGTGTATGTCTTTTGATTTGAAGTAAAGTATGTCTCTTGTAAACAGCATATTTAAGGGTTTTGGTTTCTTATCTATTCAATCACTTTATCTTTTGATTAGAACATTTACTCTTTTTCATTTGAAGTACTTGTTAATAGATATGTAGTTCTTACCATTTTATTATTCATATTTTTGATACATATTTTTTCTTCTTCTTGAAGAAATTCCACCAGTGTTTCTTGTAATAATCTCTTGTTGGTGATAAACCCTTTTAGCTTTTTCTTATCTGAGGAGTTCTTTATCTGTCTTTTAATAATAGTTTGGCTAGGTAGAGTAATGTTGGTTGTAGATTCTTGCTTTTCATCATTTTGAATATTTTGTGCCAATCCATGCTGGTGCTTTCTGCTGAGAAAGAAGCTGGCAGTATTATAGGAGCTCTCTTGCAGGTAACTACTTGCTTTTCTCACACTGATTTTAAGATTCTCTTCTTGTCTTTAACCTTTGGCATTTTAATTATAATGTGTCTTGGTGTGCACCTTGTTGAATTCATCTTTTTTGGGACTCTCTGAGCTCCCTGGCATTGTATGTTTATGTTTTTCACTGAATTAGGGAAGTGGTTTTCTGTCATTATTTTTCAAACAGATTTTCAATTACTCAATCTCTCTTTTCTTTTTCTAGTACTCCTATGATATGAATGTTGGTACTCTTAATGTTCCAGAAGCCCATTAAAATATCCTCATTAAAAAAATTTTTTTCTTGTTGCTGTTCTGATTGGGTGTCTTCTGCTACCTAATCTTCTAAACTGCTGTTTTGATCTTCTGCTTCATCTAATCCATTTATTTCTTCTAATGTATTCTTCATTTCAGTTCTTGTATTCTTCATTTCTGACTGGTTCTTTTAAAATATTTTCTATCTCCATTTTTATGTTTTCTATTTCTTTGTTAAATTTCTTTCTGAGTTCCTCCACTCCTCCCCCAAGTTAATAGAATATCCTTATAACCAGTGTTTTGAACTCTGCATCTAGTAGATTGCTTGCCTCCATCTTGTTTAGTTCTTTTTCTAAAGCTTTGTTCTGTTCTTTCATGTGGGACATGTTTCTTTGTCTCTCCATTTTGGCTGCCTCCCTATGTTTGTTTTTATGTATTAGATAGGACATCTAAGTCTCATGTTCTTAGTAGAGTGTCTTTACGTCGTAAGTGTCCTGTGGGTCCCAAAGAAATAGTCTTCCCTGGTAACCTGAGGCAGGTGCTCAAGTTATATCCTTTGTGTGGGTTATGTGTGCCCTCCTATTGTAGTTGAGCTTTGTTGTAGTTGCACATTGATGGGGGAGCTTGACCCTTGGGCTGATTAGTTGTGAGGACTGGTTGGTGAGGGGCTGATACTATGAAACAAGATTTACTTTAGCAAGGTTCTGATGCCTGCCAAATCTGCCCTCTGGGCGTGTCTTTCTCAGATGCAGCCCTAAGTGGTGCTGTGGTGTTGATGCAGGCCACTGGGTGTGCTCACCCAAGGGTCTCCTGGAAGGAGTCCAGCTGCAGGCCAACTTCAGCCATAGCCTGTGCACTTTTGAGTTCCTCAGGCAAGAGTCACAAGCAATCTGCGATGGCCACCTTCCATGCTTGGCTTAGAGGTGCCTCAAGAGGCCGAATGAGGAACTGAGGACAGTTGCTGCAAGTGCCAGGAGTGGGGCTGTTCAACAAGAGGGCATAGAGAGGCCAGGTGCTCCTTCTTTATGTTTTGTGAGAATTTGAGAGGTTTTAGAAAAGCCCAGAGCATAAACCAAGACAGGTCATTTGTATAGAAGAAACCACTTGAGGCAGTTTGAGTGGGCCCACAAATTAGGAGGGGCAGAGTCTCAGGAAATCACCAGGGTGGGGTGACCTGTATTAGTCAGGTTGATGGAAACTCAGATATGGTGATTACTTGAGTTCATAGCTGGAAGAGGGGAGGGCCCAACAAAGGAATGGATTCTTTCAGCACTTTAGTCGGTGAGAATGCCTCCTTTCCAGTTCTCGCCCTGAAGTCAGAAAACTTAGTTCCTCCCTGTATGTCCCAGGTATTTCTCAAGCAGCTGCTTCAGTGCTGGAGCTCAGAGTGAGAGAGTCTACCACCAAGTAAATTTATGCATGGGCCCTTTAAGAGAAATATTTATGACTCCCACAGATCTTTATCTCACTTGACCACAATCTCTGCTGGTTTTCACAACCAGAGATTACAGGGACTTCTTTTCCTGGTACTGTTACCCTGGTCTGGGGCATCAAGTGTAGAGCTGGGACCCTTCACTTCCCTGGGGGGATCTCTGCAGCCCAGATAACTCTCCTAGTTCTCAACCTCCACATGCAGTTGTGAGACCAGCCTGTTTCACAAGTCTTCCCCTCATAACAGTCTTAAGGTGGCCTTTTATTTATGTCCCCAGTTGTAGAACTGCTCAGTCAGACCTCAAGTGACTCCCAATGATGATTGTTCTGTAGTTTTGTTGTAATTTTGATATGATCATGAGAGCAGGTGAGCACAGCATCTACTTTGTACACCATCTTGACCAGAAGTTCTTAATATCTTTTTGATTATTTTTTCTTAACACCTTTTTTATTATTGTAAAATTAAAGGTTATAATCTTGATATATTCTGTGAGCACATTTTTTTATGGTCTTTCATTATCTGAAGTGATATCATTTTCCTCATTTCTTTTTTTTTCTTATAGTAACTGATTTGTTGCTCATTTCTATGTAAGAATAGTTTCTCTGAATATTTTGAAGAAGGCATGATTTAAGGTAGCTTTGATAACTTCACAGAGCTCCCTCGTTTGTTTTTGTGTTTCTGTCTGTGGATTTCCCTTTCCTTTGTCTCTATTGCTTTTTTTTTTTTTTTTTTTTTTTTTTTTTTTTTTTTTTTTTTTTTTTTTTTTTTTTTTTTTTTTTTTTTTTTTTTTTTTTTTTTTTTTTTTTTTTTTTTTTTTTTTTTTTTTTTTTTTTTTTTTTTTTTATCAATTCTGAATCCACTCTCAGAAAGTTGGGGCCAAGCTCTATTCTGGAAAGGAATCCTGGCTGGTCGGTTTCATGAAATCATTGGTACCAAACTGTTCTAATCTCTTCTGCCCTTGATGTAGGCTTCTTATATTCATCTGCTATTGGAGTGGGAGAAAAATCTCTTAGTTTCAGCTGCTATTTTCAAGTTGGTCTTTTGCGCTTTCCAACAAATATACATTGGCTATTTTTTCTACTTTGTTCTCAGGTTCATCAGCAGCTCTATTGCTTTCTTCTGTTTTTACCGAAACAAATGGCAAAAATACACAGGTGTGTATTTTGGTGGTTTGTTCTCGTTTGCTTGCATTTTGGGTTTTCTGGAGATATCTTGTCATCTAATGTTATTGTAAATGTTTTAGGTTTTGCTACCTAATGGTTCTACTTGTTGTTATGTGGAGATTTGGAGAAATTAAAAAAAGAATTATGTCACTGCTGACACCAACCCAGAATCCTTCTCAATCCTAAAACATTTTAAAAATGTACACTGTTTTTAAAGCACAACAGTATTGTCCAGCCCACAGCCCATAAAAAGGTACCTTCCTGACACAGCAGATTCCATCATAGATCTTAGAGCAAGACAGAAATGTTTCAAAAAGACGTGGTACAGCTCCATGAAAAGTACTAGTAGGTCAAGAATGATTTGTTTTCTTTTTTCTACAGTTGGTTTTTCTATTTGTGTTGCTGGTCATGTTTGATCCTGGCTGGAAACTTACATTTGACAGGTTATTTTTCTAAGCTTCAGTTTTTTTTATTGCTCTTAAATGGCTTTCAAAAAGCCTGGCCAATGGCAGAAAGCTCTTGAGGAAACCCGTAGATGTTTGGGTTGTTGGAGACCATCACTGCTGTCCAAGCACAGGCCTACTTGCTGGGGAAGCCACCCTTCTGGAGATTTTGTTTTGTTTTGTTTTGTTTTGAAAGAGACACATTTGGTGAATAAATCAAATCTTTGTTTTTATTGTCTAGTAGAAACTTCACTAACATTACAATTTTTTTTCATAACAGCTTTATTAGGTGCCATTCTTGTTTTTCCCCAAGATATTTTTGAAATGAGAAAAGATAATGATCACACTGAAATTGCATCTTAAGCCATCAAATTGTCTGATGATGTTAATGGACTAAACATATGATTAAATTATTTTAATTAGAGTTTGAGCCATGAATTCTTATTTTTGATTATGTAGTTACCTTGGCTGTAGATATTGGGCTAAGGAAGTTTTTATCTTTAATATGCACATTGGTCCAAGTATCTAGTGAACAGTGTCTGGGCCCTGACCAATTATTAAAGCTT
Source organism: Macroglossus sobrinus (assembly GCA_004027375.1). Lineage (NCBI taxonomy): Eukaryota > Metazoa > Chordata > Mammalia > Chiroptera > Pteropodidae > Macroglossus > Macroglossus sobrinus. Next base: position 118,532 of record PVKZ01000389.1, on the reverse strand, counting down.
CACTCAACACTTATTATGAATCTTACAAAGCAAATTATTTCCTCTGTTCTACTTGATTTTAAGTGCTATACTTATTTTGCCTATATCTTGTAACTGTTCCAAATATATCACATCTTGATAATGCAAAAGACAGTTGCTATTGTGATATTATAATAGCTGCCATTTATTGAGAGCTTACCATGTGAGAGCCAATACTTTGTTTTACTTGGTTTAACTCATTTACTCTTCACAAAAGCCAATTGAGATGAAATCTATTATTATCCCCATTTTACAGATAAGGGAACTAAAGCACAGAAAGATTAAGTAAATTGTTCAAAGTCATACAGCTATTAAGTAGCAGGGCTGGATTTATAGTTAAAATCATTTGAGTAGAAAATTTCTATACTATGGAACACTGTACTTTTGTACTATAACCTTTTCTTTAAGTCAGACACCAGGAAAAAAGATATGTATCAGTCTAGACATAGCAGTGCTACATCATCATAGTACCTAGACTGTATGAACTCCCTCACAAAAATCTTCTAGCAATCAATCTCTACTAAGTTGCTTCTCTGTGTGCTAGACATGTTGAAGATATAAAGTAAGTAGAAGACATACTTTCTTAATGGATCTGAAAATTTATAAGAGTAGGTGACCTTCTTGGTGGGTTGGGAGGATAGAGCTGGTTATATAAATCTGAAGGTCATAGTGGGAAGGCAATTGATAATAACTCTTGAAATTACTTTATTTCAAAACATTGTCATCCTGATTTTAATTGGGTCTGCCAGTCCTTGAAACATGGTCAGGCTTGTCTCTAATCCCAATGCTTCAGAATGAAAAAGCACTAGGCCACTCTAAAATTTTTCTCACAGTTCTGTTTTCTACATCTCATAGTTTCTATGTACTTCTATGTCAACCTAGACATCAAAGTCAAACCTTTCATAGGTTTTCACTAGAAATCCAGTTTATACCAGTTATAGGTTGAATTGTATTGTACAAAAATTCATATTTTGAAGTCCTGACTCATGATACCTCAAATGTGACCCTATTTGGACATAAAGTTGTTGGAAACGCAGTTAAATTAAGATGAGGTCATACAGAGATGGGTGGATTCCTAAGCCAGTAATTACTGATGTTTTTATGAAAAGAAGACATTTAAACACAGATACTCACACAGAGAAAACACTTTGTGAAGATGAAGGCAGAGATCAGGGTGTTGTTTCTACACACTAAAAGATACTAAATATTTCTAGCAAACTACCAGAAGTTAGGGAAGAAGTATGGAACAGATCCTTTTCTCACTGTCCTCAGAAGGAACCAATCCTGCTAACACCTTAATTTTGGACATCTAGCCTCCAGAACTGTGGCAATAAATTTCTGAATTTTAGCCACTTGGTTTCTGGTACTTTGTTATGAACCATCCACCAGCCATTTCCTGAGTTGGTTAGATTTTACAGAAGATATTCAAGGGTAGGCATGTCACAGGGAAGAATCACATCACACAGCTCATAGCATCCTCCCAATTAAATTGCTCCATTTCACCCTCAACTCTTTCTTTTTCTCATCTCCTATATCCTGGGTTAGTCTCTAAATACCCACCTTCAAATATGCCTCATGACTTTTTTCAGAGTAGCTTTAGCCTTCCTCTGGAGTTGTGGCAGCAAGCAACATCTAGGTCCTAAGGCTCAGGTTAGCTCAACTATTAATCAAAGTACATGTCAAACACAAACAGCGCATTCACTTAAAGAAATTCCTGTGTCAAATGTTACTGATAAGAACATTTTCTAGATGGCCTGCTTTCAAATCTTGGCTCTGCTACTTATTAGGTGCATGAACTTAAGAGAATTACTTTACCTCACCTCCTCCTCCTTATCTATCTTCTTCTCCTCCTCCTCCTCCTCCTCCTCCTCCATCTTCTCTTCCTCTTCTTCCTCCTAATACATAATTCTTGTCTTAACTTTGGTGCCCCTCACCTCAACAGACTCTGAGGCAGGGTACAGATGGTCCACTGGGGAGACTCTAAGGAACAGCATTGTAAGGAAGTGAGAGTGGGCAGAATGGGACACAGAGAAAAGTTGCCCTGTGATGCAGGTACAACTGAGGACTCAGCCCTTCTTATGGGGAGTTGTAGAGTTGGGTGGCATTTCATAGTAGTCTTATGTTAAGGCAAAGGGGATTAATTATTTTTCCCCTCTCACCACAAAATTAGTTATTGAAAGTGGGCTATATCCGGTGAAGGGTAGTCACCTTTGCTGAGGCAGTTTCTTTGGCTGCAAGCAATTTCTTGAAAGTGTCATGTCTTCAAGCAGTCAGTTGCCAGCACTGTCTTGGTAGCTGGGAAATAATTTTTTGGTTGCCTGTCTGTCATGCAATTGACACATTACAGTATTCACTATAGAGTTATTGTGAGCATAAAATAAGTTAATATACAAAATAAGCCTAGAACACATAAGTGCTGCCTAAATGAGAGACATCATATACTCAAGGTCTACATTAGCAATCTTTAGCTTTATTTATTTACATACAATTTACAAAACAATTTCACTTGGACTTTCATTCTTATAGTGGCTCAATAGATGAGTGAAATAGATATTTCATTTAATGCTCTCTAAGAGAAGATTAAGGCTCACAGCAATTAAATGGCTTTCTCAATGCCACTCAGTTAGTAGGGACCTGGTCCTCTTTAATTTTAATTTCTAACTTCTTATTTGCAGGCACAGTTAATTTTTGAAGCCACAAATACCCATGTATAGGCTTAGTCTCACCAACCCTAATCTTAGAAAAGACTATTTTAGGAATTTAAAATGTCCTAGGCTAATATTAAGATTCAGCATTAATGATCTTGTGGCTGACTTGGTCCTGTCTTGAGCCATGATGAAGTCACAAAGATGGTTGTTTGGGATGAAGGTATTTTACCAGGGAGGGTTGACCATCCAGCTATAAAAGCCCTTGTAAAATGGCCTTTACCTCTGTGGATCCTCTGTGTTATTGAATATGTCTGGCCTTCCATTTGAAAGACCTGATTTTGTGTTGTGTGTGAGTAGAGAAGGCTTTTAGGGGAAGAATACACAAAATAAATACAGAAAGACTGAGGTTTAAGCTAGAATACTACTTTTTATAGTTACTCAAAATATTAGAATCCTCAGAGTGACACATTTTCTCCTTATAGGCAAAATAATCAAATATTTGCTTGGTGAGCAACACATCAGAACAAAGAAAATTGAGTAATCTTAAGAAATATACCTCAACGACGATGGCTGGAAGATCTTTATCTCTTTGATTGGAGTATCACCTAAACTATTTTATTGCTTTTGTTTGATGACCAAAGGCCCTCTTCCCCTGGTTAGGACTCTATACATATTGCTAATCTTTGTCTCTGGAACTTTCATTTTTGTGTGTTCCATGGTTGAACAACTCCTCTTTTAAGATCATCACATTCATAACTCTAATGAGTTTACATGGAAGGCCATATTCTATCTGCACAACTAGACTTTATTAAACAGGTAATTAGAGTCCCACTTCTTGGGCCTCAGTGCTTGACCCTACCACACTCCAAGTTAGGTAATAGTTTCAGGTCTTGGTCTCTCTTGTATTGCCTGTTGGATAGTCCTTAACTAGGAAAAGCTCATTTTTGTCTTAGAATATAGTTATAAGAGGTCTAACTAAAATTTAACCTATGTCCTTCACTCTACCTTCTTCAATGCTGGTGAGGTTGAAAGACAATTTCTGGGGCCAGTAGAATGTAGCCTGCATAAATAGAGGTAGAGACTAAAGTCTCAAATCTTAAGTTCCAGCAAGATGCTTCTGCTCAATGTTCTAATGGATCTTGGAAGTCAAAGGACTAAGCCAAGATTCCCTTAAAACAAAGAAGGCTCAAACTCCAGTGGTCAGAGAAGCAAGAAGTAAAGATTGAGACTGAAACACTTCAGTTAGCTGAAGACAGTTCAGAGGGCAAGCAGGTCAAGAACAGGCAAGAGGGAATTCTAGATGACTCTCAATTATCATTGCTCTTTGTAACTCATGTTCTTCAGATGTGTAGAGCCTGGGGTGGGGAGACTCAAGCAAGCTTAATGGGCCTCTAGTCAGTGGGACAGGCTCAGATTCTTTCTCTTTTACCAACCTCCATCACTTCGTCATCTTAAGTCTTAAGAACAAATATGAATTTAGTTATAGAACAAACTCTTCTAGAGCTTCCCAATCTATTAAATATTGTTAAATTCTATTATTAAAGATAAAAGATGGAGTTTTCTTTTTGTGATTAATGAAAGTATGTTATGAGGCTTTGATGCTGTCAGAATTTTGATATTGCTCTGGGACAGCTCTGAATAATTGGGTACTCTGTATTGCTAGCTCAGGTTTTGCATTCAAATGCTCTTAAAAAGCATTGAATTGTTTTATGTCCATGTAATTTTGTCTATATTGTCCTCTCTATGGGTTGTACCCTTCCCTCTCTTTAAGACACAGCTTGTGTATTCTCTGACTCTGTACTTCCTTGTGTTGTGTGCATTCTATTGTAATAATATCTGATATTCATTGAATACTAATTACACATCAGGCACAACCAATTTATGAGCTAAGTATTATTGTGATCTTCAGATAGGAGATAAATCTGAGACATTAGATAAGTTTTAATCTGTCTAAGCAAAATTCAAACCCAGACGTCTGACTTCAGAACCTATTTTAACTACTATTTAAGTGGTCCACTGTTCATGCATTCATTTATTCATCCATTTTGCAAATATTAATTGAGATCTTCTTATATACAAGGAACCTCTTAGTCCTGGGAATACAACAGTAAACAAAACAGATAAAATCTCTACCTTCATGGCGTTTGGAGTATATTGGGGAAGGCTGACAATAAACCCATACATAAATACATTAATATAATTCCAGGAAGTTCTAAGTGTGTTGAAGAAAAATAATGCAGAAGAAGAAAAGAGAGTTGTTATTTTAAGTCACAGAGTAATGGAAGACTGCTTTGAGGAAAGCATATATGGGCATGAACCTGACTAAATGACATTATTTTCTGTATCACAAAACATGTGATCTCTTTTTTAAAGGCAGGCTTTGGTTTATTATTTCTCCCCAACATGCTTCCAGATTTATAGTACCCAAAAGATGATTGTATGGTGAAAGAGAAATATGATTATGAACACCAAACAATAGGCTAGAAAGTCATATCTGAAGTAGCTGGTGATTAATGAGATTATTTTTCTGGGGTTTTAATTGGAGGAGACTGCAGTAAGCAAATTTTTCTCTTAGTTCCTTGCATTTCAAGGCCCAGTGACTTTCTGGCCAAGAAATACATACTATCCCCTCACTCCAGTGTTTTGTGTGGCTCAAATTTTTATTGGTTAAACATATTGCCATCATCAGTCTATAGTAAGAAGCCTTAGCCTGCTTTCTTTTCTCACAGATATTTTACAAATAGGAATGATTATATCTGTCTACTGAATAGTCCTATAACTAACTACAGCACCCAAAACCTTGAAAGCTGAAATAATCAGAAGGAGAATGTATTCCAAAACTTCAGTTTGTCAAAGTGGTACATTTAAGACTTAAGTAAAGCACATCTCAATGATTTTATCACCTTATGCCAACTCCTAAAAAGAGTTTGCTTTTATTCCTGAATGCCAAAAAGGGGAAAAGGGCTCTTATTTTCTTGGTAATTGGAAGGGAAAGTAGGGTTTGGATATTCATGGAGCTTTTCATTGATATTCTTTGTTTCTTAGGTGTTAAGATCTTACAAACAAACAACTCTCTGTTCAAACCAATAAGAAAACTAAAAGCTAACTCTGCAAATGTAGGCAGTTTTAGGAAAGTAAACCAAAATTGAATAGGCCTAATAAAATGACACAAGGAAAACCATGAGTTATTTACAATTTTCATTTAGTTAAACTGTTTTGTAATTACATATTAATGTATGAACTTCCTGATAAATTTCTGGTGATTCAAACAGGGCCACAAGTGAAATGGAGAAATTGTCCAGGCACAGAAGGCAGGGATAGAGATAGGAATGAATGAGTGACATGCTAAACACTTGGACTGGCCAGATGTGTTGAAATTAATGTGGCAACAACCAAGTAAGAGGTTGCCAATATTTAGCCAGCATATTTCTAAATTTCCTGCTCAGTCTTGAAGTCCAATATTTTCCCTTCCTTTTTCTTTTTCCCCAGCATCTCTGCTTTACTGCGTCACATACTGAAACACACCCAGTCAGATGTCAGAGTAGGCCTGTTTCAGGCTCTAAAATTATCCAACATACCATTGATTAAAACCATCACTTGGAGCCCATTCAGAAGTCTTCCTTGAGGAGTTTGAAATAAGTCTGTGATTCTCTTTATAGAATGACATGTAAATTATGAATTTGCATTTTAATGAAAGACATTTTAATATTTTATTTTTTAGTCTGGCAAGATATAATACCTTCAGGATGAGAACAGTCACTCTCCACTCTTGAAGCCATGGCAGACATTATTAATCAATTTCTGTACTCCCTCCCTTAGGTTTTGCTCTTGGCCTCAGAATAATTTACAAAACAGTGCTCCAGATGGCTACTATCAATTGATTGAAACAAGATTGTAATTGAAGCCTCCTTACTATCTTTTTACTATATGACATTTTATTTTACCTTCATACATACATATATATATGTATGTATAGCAGGGTCCTCTCACATATTGTTCTATGTGTATGATATACCCTAAAAAACAATATGTTTGGAATTAATAAAAACATTAAGTGTGGATGGTTAATTAGACTGCATAATTGCCATTGCTTGGGAGAACGGGTCTTAACATGTACTATTCAATTTATAGCAGAAACCCATGTTTCAGCAGGAACTCTTTCATGTAGAGGGCTACCATTTCATGAATCCCAGCACATGCCAACTAACCAGCTTTGAATTTTGGCAAGGGAAATGAGTAACTCTAAGATAGAAAAGTGATTTAAAAAAAATAAAGAGTTGAAGAAAATATAAAGAAAATCATGATGGGCTAAATAAAATAGTTCTCTCCTCCCATGTGGGCCGCTTCTCTCTCTTTCTTTTCTTCTCTCCCTCTCACTCACACATAAATAAAACAATTATATTTAATATTTATGACCATGAACTATGACTTGCATTCTGAAGAGTCTTCACTTATCAGTTTTATTTGTGTCAAATTGTTTTGAGGTTTTACTGAAAAGGCAGAATGAGAAAGCTAGAAAGGACTTTGGGATCAAAGGTCTTCTGTGTGAACTTTTGTGTGCCAGTGGTGCTTGCCTGTAGAAACATGAGAAAATAATTTACTATATTGAAGTCTTGGTTTCTTCAGAAAAATGGCTGGTATGATAATAATATTTTTCTTTTAGGGTTTTTATGAGAATTAAAAGAATGAATTTCTCTAACATTATTTTGGAACTTTAATATACTGACAAATATGAGCTATTTTTGATAAATAATATATGGGAGTACTTATAAAAATGTAAAACACATAGTCTGTGTCTATTGCTATACAATAATACTATTATGACCATTTATTTTCAATTTTGAATTAAAATTTTAAAATTCAGAGCTTTCTATGTATTGAGTTTTTATAGAAGCAATATCATTGAACTTAGGTAATGTTTTATCATATTCTATTTCCTCTGAATTTCCTCTGAATTTTCTTTTGATAACTTTATATATGAATCAATGCAGATTCAGCAGATGTTTCTTTAGATCTTTACCCACAGATGTGAGTATTGTGATCATCATTTGTTAGGCCATGTGTGAGACAGATATAGATGACATTCAGTGAACTTCAGGAAACTAAACAGTGTCACGTTTTCATACTTGTCTAAAATTAAATTTCAATTTCAATTCAGTGCTTTTGTACGTTAATATTAGGCAATCAGTTTACTTAAAGTTTAGTCAATGTTAGTGGGCTGAATTGACTAAACACTCAAGATCTTTCCACAGGAAAAGTGAGTCCCTCATTGTACTCTTTCTCAATTATTTTTTCTCTAGAATATTTGTTAACACTACTAGCTTTCAGTCTACTAATAAAAGCAGAGCTTGGATGCTGATTACTGAAGTAAATGAGATTAGCTGTGAAAAGTTACTTTACAGTACAAAAAAATATAATTGAAAAGGAGTTTTCTCTGTCTTTAAGGATCCTAACCAAAATAGTCTTTCTTGAGCACTAAAAAAGACTATTCTCTCATATCTCCACCTCTATTTTTATTGTTTTGCTGATGGATTCTGATTTTACTCATATTTGTCATTGATGCCAACATTTTGTGATTTTTATGGTTTGCCTGCTAACACCCTGTCTACACTTCTTAACCACACTGGGCCATTATCTGATTGGCTTTTGACTGGTGCTCCCTAGGAATCACATGAGGATTCTTGAGGTTGTATTCTGTCTCAGTATGCAGCTAGAGGGTATTACAGCATTCAAGCAGATTGTGCTGGTACCAGAAGATAAGGAAGCAGTGCCAGTCTTTGTTCTTACCTGTAGATTTCTCTTGGAAGAAAACATCGGATGACTTGCCAGTATAAGAGAAAGCACTGGTTGCTATTAAGACTGTGTTCAAGGCTTAGCATTACTTGTTAAAGGAGGGAAATGTCCATGACTGATCGCAGCCTTGATGTTTACCTTCTGCTCTTCCAGTACCAGTACTGGGCTTGTTTCACTGTACTCTGTGGACCTAGATTAATAGAGAAAGCCTGAGCTAACCTAAATACTATTTTAGAGTGTTTTGGATGTCATGCTTTTCACTGTATTAGACAGAAATGAATATCAGAATGAGATGTGGTGAAACTGTGCACTTCCTTCTTCCAACTGACTCCTTACCCCCTTCAACTTTTTCTCTGCTCCCAGTGTATTGTGGCAATGAAAAACATTATTTTTCATGTTGGCCAATAATGGCACCTTAGAGTTCATCTGTTCATCCTTAGACTGAATGTGTGAATTATGTCTCTCTCAAAGAGGCAACTGATTTGGACCAGTATCTACTGATTTTTATTTTATTTCAATAAATGTTTTTTCTATTTATGAAGTAGATGTAGATAAGTGACTACTTCTTCTGGCACTAAAGCTGTCCACGAAGCATAACAATAGCAATAGGAATTTGATATGAAGATTTATGTCTATGTGGACAATCCAAGTACAAATAATGGAGAGATAGAGTTCAACATTCTAAACAGTCAGTAAATTACATATATCGTCACACATAGCAAAAATAACTGTCATTGTCCCAAATCTTGCCTGGTGTTCTTGCTGATCCCAATGTGCCAAGCAGATTGTTTTGCATCAAGGCCTCTTCTCTTCTTCTGTCTGGAATACTTTCCATCTGGCTATTTTATTATATAACTCTCCCTTCCTGTTTACAGGTACTGTCCAAATGTTATGTCAAGAGATCAGCTGCTTCTAAGCACCCTACATAAAATAGCACTTTCTATCATTCCTAATCCATCTCTTTCCCTCTTACTGTTTTTTTTTTTAAATATTTTTAGAGTGAATTGTCCCTTGACTTATTATACAGAAATTGACTTGATGGATTTGCTGTCTCCCCCTACTAGAATGTAACTCTTTTGTTCTTTGTTGCATTATGAGTCTAGAACACTGCCTAGCACGTCATAGGTGCTGAATAATATTTGTTTAATGAATGAATAAATCCAGCCTGGGGCATTATCTCAACATCACAAGACAAGAATTATCTATCGCACAGCTCCAGGTCTGGCACTTTCCTTGGAAGAAATTAATAATACCCATAGCTACAATTTATTGAGTGCCTGCCATTTTCTGGTCACTTTTTAGATTATATTATTTTATCTTTGTAGGAATCCTATGATAGGAGTTTATCCCTAATTGAGAGATGAGTAAAAGGTAGCTCACAGAGGTCTACCAACCTGATCAAGCCCACGCAGCTAGTAAGAAGGAAAGCCATCACGCCAAACCATATTCTTGTTACTCCAAAGGAAGGCTATGACATTTTACCAGGCTAACTCTCAGAATAAAAGTAAGCATGGCAAAATGTTACACTAATTTCTGAAAAAAGCTCAACTTAATGATCACTAACTAAGTGCTAGCTTAGTTAACTAGCTAACAAAGACCTGGCTTTGAATTCTAGTTCTGTCCCTGAAAAAAAAAAAAGATATCAAGCCATATCTCTCCTTTAAAATTAATTTTACTTAGGTATAATTAAAATATAATAAAATACAACTATGTAAAGTATACAGTTTTAATAAATTTTGACAGATTTATATGCTGTACAACCATTAGCACAATCAAGATATAAAATGTTTTCTTCACCCCCATCCCCACCCACAAGCCCAAGACAACTACTGATATGCTTTAGATCTCTGTAGAATAGTTCTAGAACTTCATGTAAATAGAATCAGGCAGTATGTACTATTTTGTACTGTTCCTTCACTCAGCATAATGTTTTTGAGATTCAGCCATGTTGTTGTGTGCAGCAGTAATGCATTATTTTTTGTTGTTGAATGAGGTTTTTTTTTTTGTATAGAATTTATTTATCCATTGTCCTGTTGATTGGATATTTAATTGTTTTCAGTTTGGGCTGTTATAAATAAAGCTGCTATGAACATTTATATGTAAGTCTTTGTGTGGACTTAAGCTTTTATTTCTCTTGGATAAAAACTTAGGAATAGAATTACTAGGTTGTCCATGTAAACATAGTAAATCCAGCCTGAGCTTTAGACACAACCACTATAATGTTTTCCAAAGTAGTTGTACTATTTCTTACTGTTGTATTGCTCATTTGTAAAACAAAGGTGTTTGAGTAGATGATATCTAAACTTCCTTTCAATGTGTTTGTACTCTAGAATCTTCTGACTCTTACCTTTCTTACTAGACTTTGCTATTCTTCCTTTTTTTTGCATATCTTAATTTCTATACATTTATTTTGTCCCTGTTAGTGTCAATAATGACAATAATAAGTGTTTTTTTAACCTGAATTTTCTCATTTACTTATATCAATAAACATTTGCAGTAGATAGTGTTTTTATAATCTACATTCGTGATAAAGAAACTGAAGCTCAGAGAAATTAAGTAACTTCTCTAATTAAACAAGCTATTAAATAGTAGAGCTGAGAAGCAAAATTGGGTCTGTCTTGATCATTTTTAAATTATTAATTTCCCAGCTATTGCTCTGATTCCTTGGTTCCTATATCTTCATCATTTATCTTGAGGTCTGCTGGCTGTATTCTGCACCTCTATCCTCTTTCTTTTCTTTTTTCTTTTTTTTAAATCAGTTTTTCTTCTAAACACTGGCATGATATCAGTGTTCAATGACCCAGAAACTTTCCTGAAGGCAACAATGACAATAAAATAAAAAAAATTTAGATAGTGAGGCATGCTTAAGATCATCTTAATAATACCCATAGCAGTATTAACAGTCAGCATTCTTGAATCAGTGTCATGTCAGTAACAGTTGCTTTGAAAAAAGGAATGCTCAACTAATAAGATATCTTCTCTACATTTTATCTGAATCTAGAGAGCCCAGTCATTTCAAGGCATCATAAAGGTCTTTGCTAATTTTGCACTGGACAATTAACATCCTCCTTCTCATCAAGTGGTAAAATTACCATGTTAGCTCTTTGCAGGAATCAGAACATATTATTGGTACTTCAGGCTTTCTGTGCAGTCATCATTAGGCATAACAAGGACTCAAATATTATCATTTAGATTATTAAAGTTCTGTGCGAATATCCTAAGCATTTCCCATTCAATTGTTTTTCAGTGTAGTCTTATGAGGCAAAGGCCAACACTGTATCAATCTCATTCTTCACGTGGCCATGTTATGTCTATGCTATGTTATGTGGCTTGTGAGAAAACCATTTCTTGTCTCTACGTTATTTATAATGTTAATCAACCAGTACCATTAAAAATATTTACTGACTTTAAAGAGATCTGATGGGAATTCTGAAATTGCTTTTCCTGAAACGACCTCTGCTCTACTCTGTCTAGAGACTCAAAGAATTATCTCAAATCCCCAGTAGCCCATGAGTTTATTCTATTCTATTTTCACTCTTCTCATTCTTTGAATTTCTATATCATTTACAGTCACCCCTGGACATTTTAAAAATTAATTATATGTTGTGTTTTATCACTTGTACTTCACTTGAAGAGCATTGGTGGCATACAAGAAAAAGTATGAACACTCACGTTAGATAAATACTGGCTTTTCCATTTAAAAGCATTGTGACTGTGGGCAAGTTCCATATCCTCTATAAGTCTCAATTTCCTCATCTTAAAAAGCAGATAATAGTGCTCACAAATTATGGTAATAATAGCTGTCTCATGAGGTTCTTGCAAGAATAAATGATATAATGTATAAAAAAAACCATGTGGTAAATGCTGAACAAATAGTAATTAGTCATTCTTTTCACCCTATGTAGATTTTAAATTCCCTAAAGCAGAGCAATGTCTATACCTCTGGACATACTAAATCTACTTATTCATTTAATAAAAACTAATCTAGCATGTATTATCTGCTAAGCAATTGACTCAATATTGTGAACAGAGTCATGAACAAATCAATCATTTCTTTCCTTATGGATTTATGGTCTAGCAAAGAATATAGACATATAGTAAATAAAAATACAAGTACGTGTTCTCACAAACATTTGGAACATATGAAAGAACAAGGAGTCTTCTATGTATTTAATAAAATTAAGGCTGTAGAGCAATTTATTCTTAATCTCTTGATTGAAAATAGAAAAATCATATTTATTATGGTGCTTGCTCTTGCTCCCTGATTTTTTTTCACATTTACTTCATAAATATTTTGAAATTAAAAAAATAGAGGTATATTATAGATAGAATCTAGATTTTCTTTTTTCCCCAATCATGTTACTATCATAATTGTTTCAAAGTATTCAATGGTAAGAAATGTCATTTTTAAGAGTCCATGTTTCAATTTTATAGTTGTTTGGCTACTTTTGCAATCTGAAGTTTTCTGATTGGCTGATATTTTCATTACTCTATTTATAACTATTATCAAATATTACTTGCATGTCTACCATGGGTTAAACACTGTTTTAGGTATCTAGAATGATTTTGTATTACAGAAACATAATATAGATAGGAAATCGACACACATGTATTTAATTAAAAAAATAAATTATAATGCAGAGCAAGTCTATTTCTAGTAAGGGAAGTCTAAAAGCAACTAAAATTGCTAGATAAAATACAAAATCTTTTCATAAAAACATTGAAGATCTAACATGGAATTATTTAATAGCTAGAATATAGAGAGGTGAGCAGATCACTGCTTTGTCCCAGAAGACATTTGCCAGTGTTTTAAATTAAGCTGTCAAACACATCTGTGAGCTTAAAAGGCTCTGTACAAAGGGAAAAGGAAGTAAAAGTTCATAGCTGACCCAAACTTACTAAATTTACCGTTAATGTAGTAGTATCTGGTCCGTCTCCTTGGACATCAGATCTGGTCACCACCACATGTGATGTTGGGCATATGGATCAATAGCCAAATGAAGTCAGAGACCTAGAATGCAGCCTAAGTTAAAAACAACAAAGCAGTTTCTTTTATTTTAATTAATTAATTTATTTTTGTTTTGTGAAGAGAGAAGGAAATCTAAGTGTGAAGCAGTGAGTTAGAACAGTGTTCAGACAGAAAAAAGCAGGTTCATAATGAAATGTGGGAGCAGAATGTGGAAGCCGGAACCTAGATTTTTAAAGCTAAAGTTTGAACAACTGAATCTTTTAAGGCCAATGAACCAGTCTGGTCAAATAATATAAATCAATAATGAATAAATAGATTATTTAATATATAAGGCTTGTATTGTTAGCAATATTTGATAGAAAATTAAATTTTGGTCTCCATTTTACCCTTTCCCTCAATTTAGCTTTACTAAAGAGTTAAATGTAAAGTGTCTAGCTATTACCATGAAAGAAAGGAAAAGAAAAAAATCTCAAATAAAGATATGTTTCTAAGTATTTTTGAACAGGAAAATTTTTCTAGATTTTAAAACAATGGTAAATATCAAGAAGAAAAGATTAAGAGAAATAATTCTATCAAAAGCAAAAAAAGAATTTTTATCCTAAAAAGCAAAAAAAGATTGGAAATTTATTTGCAATATATAAAAAGAATTAATATTTTAGTCAAGAAAGAACATACTAAATCTGAATTAAAATGTTGATTCCAATAGGGAGTAAACATAAAGAGGTATTTATAAAAAATAAATATAACGATGATAAAAAATGTGATAATATAATAATATTAGCTAATATTCATTAAGCATTTACTATATGCTAGACACCATACTAAATACTTTGCACACATTATTTCATTTAATGCTCACAATTCTATTGACCAAGTTCTATTAGAAGTCCTAGTTTATAGATTTGTAAATAGGCAGAGAGAGGCCAAGTGGCCTTGGAGCTGAATTTTTTGTCTTAATTCCTTTTGTATTTATTGAATTTGGCCTGTTATAATTTTCATTATTTTTATCAAGGAGTCAAAAAATATTTATTATTTAAGATAATATGTAGGAATAATTTTAGACTAATTTTACTTATACATTTAACAGACTCTAGCATATTAGAGATACAATATTATAAAAATGTTGTTTTTCTGTGTAATTTATAGAATTTAACAAAAAATCCTATAGAATTTTAGAATTAGAACCTTTAAATTTGTTAAGGACCTCAGGCAAAGATATTATAAAATGATTTTAGAGAAGTTGTAACAAGAGAAAATTCTTTTCTTGTGTATGTAGAATTTTTTTTTGTTTTGTTTTTTTCTTGGTATACTATTTTGTATTTTTTTAAAGCCTTTTCCATACTCTTTTAAAAATTATACTTTTTCTTTTTTAGCTCTCAAAGCCAAGAGTTTAATTTTCAATTAACTTTAGTTCTATATGCACCGCAAGGATTTGCTAAATGTATTTGACAGAAGATAATTTAAGAAGATTTTGTTTATTGAAGCTGACAAAAAAGAAACAAGACTTGAAAACCAATTGATTCCAACATCTATCATGTCTGGACAGAGTGTTTAAACCACAGTTTGAATACAAATTGAGTTTTGGCTGGCAAACAGGTTTATATTTCAGAAATAGTTTACCTCAAGAACATTTTGAAGATAAATGTTTTTTACCTTTTCCAAACATTTATGCTAATTCAAGCGTGGGCAAGTTTAAAAGCAGAGAGGAGAAAGCTCTTAGAAAGGGAGAAATTAAAGATACTGGTGAGAAAATTGTGCACTATTATCCCAGTGTGAAGCCTTGATTTCTTCTTTTCCTTCATCACTCTTATCACATCAGTCAACCAGTCTTATAATTTTTTTTCCCTACAATGTCTCCCAAATTATTCCTACTTTTTTCCCATTTGCATTGCTAGCATCTTAATTTAGGCCTTGATCTCCTTAGTTCTAAACTGTTAAAACAATTATGTATTTCCTTGTTTCTGCTTTCTCTTACCTTCAATCTGTCTGAAATAGACCACCAGACACATTTTTGAAAGGACCACGTTCTTCAGATCACTCTCTTACATCACATTTGTTTTATTAGTATTGTTGTTTCTTTTTTTTAAAAAAATATTATTGCCTTTAAGTTTGAGATTCTTTCGCTGATATTAGGCATTCCTATATTTGGTTGTTGACTCTGTACATCTGGTCTAATTTGCCTGCTTTTCTGGCATTATTTCCAACATTTCTAGATGGTCAAACATTCCTTCTTACTACCTACTTAACACTCTCCAAGCATAGTTTACATTTTCCTGGCTGTATGGTTTTGTTTAGGTAATTATCAGTTTTCTTGAATTTAGCTTTCCATTTTATAATATATTTAAGAAAGACATAGGGATTGTTATAAAGTTTGTCTAGATTTTTTGGCCTAGGTGTTAATTTTCTCCTCTTATAAAGACTTAATTTTAGGGCAATTTTAGGGCAGTTTTAGGTTCATACCAAAACAGAGTGGGAAGTACACAGAGCTCTCATAGAGCCCTTACTCCCTCACACACATAGGCTTTTCCACTACCAACATCCTGCATCAACGTGGTACATTGTTACAATTGATAAACCCACACTGACATGTCATTATTACCCAAAATCTTGGTATTGAATAGTCTATGGTTTTGGACAAATGTATAATGGCATGTATCTACCATTATAGTATCATAGAGATGGTTCCACTCCTCTCAAAAATTCTCTGTGTTTGGCTTATTTATTTTTCCCTCTCCCCTGACCTCTGGCAACTCATGACCTTTTTATACTGTCTCTATGGTTTTGCCTGTTTCAGAATGTCATATAATTTGAATCACACATTATATAGCCTTTTTAGATTGACATCTTTCACTTAATAATATGCCTTTAAGTTTCCTCCATGTCTTTTCATAGCTTGATAGCTCATTTCTTTTTAACGTCGAATAATATTTTATTGTCTGGAATATTTATATTTGTCCATTTATCTACAGAAAGTCTTCTTGGCTGCTTCCAAGTTTTGGCAATTATGAATAAAGTTTCTATGAACATCCATGTACAGAAGAAAAGTTTTAATTGTTTGCAGGTATAGATAATATTTAACTGTATTACTCCTGTCATACAACAATGCCCCATTTATAACTAAAGATTATAGAACCCACAAAGAAATCAAGAAAAAAAAAGCTCATCATCAAGAGGTAAACAGAACCTAAATATGACCCAGATGTTGGAAATATCAGACAAAATTTAGAGTTACTATGATTATTATGTAAAAGATTCTAGTGAAAAAAGCAAATAAAAATTATAAATAGCTGGAGAATATCACCAGAGAGATGAAAACTATAAGAAATAATCAAATCAAAATCATGGGCAAAACCATGGCAACAGAGATGATGATTGCCTTGACAGGGTTCTCAGCAGACTGGATTTAGACAAGGAAAGAATTAGTTAGCTTGAAGGTATAAATCAGTGAAATTACCAAAAGTTAAACAGAACTAGAGAAGAATAAATAATAAAATTTTAAAAACCCAATATAACATCTTAGAGCTGTGGGACAATATCAAATGGTCAAACAAATGTGTAATAAAAATCTATGAGAAAGAGAGAAAATATGGAAAAAAAGAAAACTTGAAGAGTAAGAAATATAACAGACTTAATCAGAAACTATACAATTCAGAAGAGAAGAAAGTAACATCTTTAAAGTATTGGGGAAAAAATAAGTCAATATAGAATTCCTTACTTAATGAAATATCCTTATAAAACAAAGGAGAATTAAGGACTTTTGCGGACAGAGAGAAACTAAATTTATTCCCAGGATAACTGTATTGCAAGAATTGTTAAAGGAAGTTCTTCAGATAGAAGGACTATGATACCACATAGAAACTTGTATTTTCAGAGAGGTGAAGAACGCTAAACGTTGTGAAAATAAATGTTAAATATAAATACTATTTTTCACTATTTTAATCACTAAGAGATTATTATTTGACTGAAACAAAAATAGTGGCAATTGATTTTGGCTTTGTAAAAGTAAATACATGACAATAATAGCACAAAGAATGAGAAGGAAGGATTGATAATATAATGTTGTAAAGTACTTACAGTTATAGTATTATTTAAGGTAGACTCTGATGAATTAAAGAGTACTATTTTAAGCCTTAGGACAACCACTAAAAAAACTTTTAAAGAGAAGTAAATAATAATTAGATCAGAACAAAACAGAAACAGACCTATTGATATAAAGAACAAATTGATGGTTGTCAGATGGGAGAGAGGTAGGGGAATGGGTGAAAAAGGTGAAGGGAATAAACAGTACACGTTTCTAGTTGTAAAATAATTAAGTCATGAGGAAGTAATGTACAATACAGGGAATATAGTCAATAATAGTGTAATAATTTTGTATGGTGACAGATGGTTACTACATTTATCATAGTGATCACTTTGTAAAATATATAAATGTTAAATAACTATATTGTACACCTAAAACTTACATAATGTTATATTTCAACTATACTTCAATAAAAAATCTCACCAGTAATACATACAGACATCATATACCCTAGATATAAATCCCTAAGAAGAGCACTCATTTCTGTGGTATTTTTTTGAAAAAAAAAAAAAACACAACAACTTCAATCTAATAGGAAAAATATATTAGACAAATTAAAATTAAGGAATATTCTATAAAATATTCAACTAATATTCTTCAAAAGTGTCAAAGTCATGAAAAACAAAAAATGAAAAACTGAGAAACTGTAATACTTAGGAGATGTTAAATAAATGTAATGTGGGCTCCTGAAACATTAGTGAAAAAGAAAAGGCATCTAAATAAAGTCTGTAGTATAGTTAATACTGTCATACTAATACTAATTTATTAGTTTTGATAAATAATTATGTTTGTAAGATGTTAAATAAAAGGAAGTTAAGGGAAAGCTATGTGGAACTCTGTACTGTTTTCAACACTCAGTAAATCTATAATAATTTCAAATAAAGTTTATCAAACTTAAAAAAATAGTAATTATGTTAGAAATATCCTCTTTTTGGTCACCTCACTCTGTTGAGTATAAAATTTTTATCACTCTGTTTTAATTTTCATTTGTAGATCACTTTTCCTTTTGTAACTTCTTTATATATCTATCTGCAAAAGTCTCATATTATAGAGATTTAAGGACTATATAGCTTGCCATTACCTTGACATTCTGTACAAATTAAATGAAGATTTACATTTGAAGAAAGTTCAGGACAAAAAAAATTATGTCATAATTACACTAAAAACTACATTACTTATTTGTGTTAGATGCTATATGAGGCAGAGAAAACTGCTTTAAACGTGAAACTTGAAGATGATAATGCCAGTGGAAAAATGTTTTTTCAGTATTCCCCTCCTATGAGCACATGTGTAATTTGATTTGCAATCTAAGCAGCAGACCTTTCGAACAAAGACAAACATATGATCTATGATACATCAAAGAATGAAAAAGCCACATGTTTATTTTAATAAAATATAGAGTCAATCTAAAACAAGAAGTGATTATTGACAATTCCAGCCCAGAAAGAAATAATTGTAACTCTCACAAAAAGTTTCCATTTTGCCTTTCTACATTCATATTTATTGTGCCTCAAGTTTATAATAAAGTACACCTTAAAGAGTAGAGTCAAAATTCAGCAATTAAATATCCAACATTTACTTATTTGTTCCTCTGGGTCATGTTATGATGGTCTATTGTTTTGATGGGTAACAGGATGGCTAACAAGTTTAACTAACCTTGGCAAATACAGGATTTGCACAGGATTTGTAGTTAGACTGAATTTGAATGGCTTGTACAAGTTGCTTAACATTCTTGAACCTCATCTTTAAATGGAGAAAATATTTAGGGAATGTTTTAGAGTCATTAGTAATTACAGGTAGAACAACTAACATAGTACTCAATATTCAGTACATGCTGAAGACTAATCTTATCATCAAGAGAAAAACATGGTGGAAACAACCTGGATTGGAAGTCTGGACAATATTTTTCTGGTTCTGATTGAAAGAATGGTTCTAAGGGATCTTAGGTGATTTGTACCATCTTTCTGGCTTTCATTTTCCTTATCTCTAAAATGAGGAAGTTGGAATAGATCAGCTATTTAAAAATTTTTATAGCAACCCAACCCTTTGACTAAATGAAATCTTAGACAAACGGTTAGTGTTAGAAAGTGATAAAAGCAGAGCTGGTGGGGTTGAACTAAGGGAGTGAAAGGGGAGCCAACCCTTCAAACTCTCCTCTCATGGCCTCCCAGGGCTATTTGCGGCCCTTCCTAGAACATCTTGAGCTCAGCAGAGCATAGCAATAGATAATTGCCAAGATTATTTAGAACAAATCTTTCTGCTCTATTGATGTTTTTATAGTGTTATCAGCTAGATGATTTTCTATTAAACCAATTGTTTATTGTGTCTCTTTCAGAATAAACCCAAACAGTAGTGTTTATAATAGTAGCAATAGACTGACATAATAAATTCTAATAAATTTAGTGACCCAATCTATTGCTCAGAACTCATTATATTAAAGATTGAATCAATATGCCATAACAATTTGGTATATATTTGTATTCCATCACTTCTCTTCCATCAGAAAGGAGTCATTAACTTCATACAGGTCAAAGTAAAATTTCTGAAGTGAATAAGGTTAATTATAGTTTTCTTGGGATAGTCTCCATTCTAAATCAGATTTAATTAACTGTATACAAGGCTCTGTTCTCATTTTATCCTCAAGTAACCCTTTGTAGGGTATTTCATTATTGTCATTTTATAGTTGTAGAAAATGTAACTCATCTTTAAGAAACTTATCTGAAGTCACTTTGGCTAAATGGCAAAACCAATATTTAAGCCCAGATTTTTTGGTTCTATATCAAGTCCTCTTTATACTAAGCCATTTTAAGAGCAAGTAAACATTTAGGCAGAACAATGCACAAGGTACTTTTTTTTTTTTAATTGAGAATGTGTTATTATTGTTCTGCTTGAGTATTCTAAGTAGTTCAGAGAAGCTGTCTGAATCTTCTGATGACACACAGATAATAAATATTCAGAGTATCCTGAAGTTTTCAAAGGCATAATGGATAAATATTATTCATGTTTCAAATTATAGTGCAAACATTTGTGTTCTGATATTAATATTTATTGATTTTTTGAGGTTCAGTGAGTAGTTCTCATGCTAATTCACAAATCTTTAGAAAAAGCTTGCACTCATAAATAACAAACACATCTGTTCTTATTTTCTATAGGCTTAAAAATTATTATGAGAGCCAAAAGAAATGGCTGCTCACCAGTATCTCCATTGAATTCTGGCCCCTTTTCTTACTTAATTCTCTATTTGGGAATAAAATACTCATCCAAAATAAATAAGAGCCTTACTAAACTGCAGTGCCGTGATTAACATGCAGAGTCTCAGATTCCATTTACTTAGGGAAAGCAAGTAAAATCCAACACTTTAGTAATGCTGCTGTGATATCAGCAGCCTGATTCCGCAGTTAAAACTGCAGGAGTTACTTCTTTAATATCACATTAGCACATCATTAACTTCAACCATGCCAAAAGCAGTATAAAAATTAGCAATTTTCATTTTTTTATAAGAGAAAATATGAACTTTTCTTGCTGTTTAAATTTATTGTATGTGTGTGTTGAGGTGGGGGTGGCAATAGATGATATGTGTAGTGTAGTTATCTTTTAATTAAAAACATGTTTTTTCAAGGTGTTTGTATATTTAGAAGTAAAATCTAAGGTATATTTTTTAAAATAAAAAAATAAATTATTTATTATTGGTGTTAATATTATTTTTGTATGTCCTTGTTAGCTTCCTGAAAATCTTTTCAGGAACAAGGTGAGTTAGAAATAGGCAAATGAACAAATAAATAAATGAAACAATTATACTTCATAATTTCTAAATTACATTTACTTACAGAAGTCATATTAAAAATATATTTTGAATGAATAAATAAGAAAATGCTATTATTATTAACTATTTGGCAAATTCTCTTTTTAAAATCTGGCACCATATTCTATTTTTATTATAATTTCAAATTGTAGACTATTTTATAATTACTAGGGAACTTTAACACAGTTTAGTATTATTTTATTTTCTTGTGATATGATCAGAACAAATATCTATATCTTTATTTCATAGATAAGGAAATTGAGTTTTGACACTTTAATATTAAATGATGTTTCCTAGGTCACACAAAGTCATTCCCATTGTTTGCTATCTGTATGACCTTGGAAAAATTACTACTCTATAAATTAGTTTTGACATCTGTAAAATGGGAAAACAAGTAGATATGCCTTGAAAGATTGTTGTTAGGAATAAGCGAGGTAATCTACAAAAAAATCTTAGTAGTTCCTAGAATATGACAAGCATCTATAAATATTAACTGTTAATATTATTGCTTTTAAAAAATGATAAATTACTTTAAAGTATTGAAACTGCTGTAATACTGTATATAATAAACAACTGTATAATGTTAAATGTCAATGTATTTTCTTTAGATCGATTTTTTGTTCATAATCGCTCCTTGTTCCTTTTACTCATTTTCTTTCTAGCCAATGCGTAGCCTTCAGTAGTTCTTTTATGAGGCCTCTGAATAGTAAAGTTGTTCATATTTTTTGCATCTGAGAAACTTCCCTAAATGAAGGTTTAGCTGTGAGAAAGACTGGTTGTTGCCAGTGAGAAAAACAGTGTTCCTTGAACATTGTCATTTCTTTGTTGGCCATCTGTCTTTTTTCTCTGGTAGATCCTCTCTTTATCCTTAATGCTTTATACTTTCACTCCAATGCACTAATATAGGAACTAACATTTATTCATTGTTTCATATTAGGCAACCACTTTGATTTAGATACTCAAATATACATAGAAGTTATCACTTAAAATATTATTTTCCACCATTTTCTTTACTATCTACTTCTGGAACTTCTATTAAGTATAATGTTAGAACTTATTATTTTGTACTTCATTCTCTTAATTCTTAATAATGTTTCTATCACTTAATTTTTCAGTTAAACATTTCACCACATTCTGGGTGATTTTCTCAGAAGTGTTTTTATGCCACCTGTGCCTGGTCTAATTTTGATTTCTAGAATTTGTATCTGTCTCTTTCATTTGCCCATCTTTTCCCTTTTTAAAAATAATTTATTCTTTTTATCTTATTTTCTGTTTTTTTTTAAACCTCTTTGAATAATTAAACATACTCATATTAAGACTACATTCTGTTTGCTCTACTTAAAGTTCCTCAGATGTCACTTCTCTTGTGTGTTTCTTCATATTTTTTTCCATTTAGTTTTATTTTGGAGCAGGAGGTTTTGCTTGTGAGCACATCTTGGCATGGATAATGCTACATTGGCATCCCATGTGTGCCCTAAGTGATGTAGAGTTTCTGTAGGAGTGATGCCACAGGTGCCTTTCTGTGGCCCTGGAGAAGACAACAACCTCAGACCAGTGTTTGCTCTAGTTCTGGGCTTGAAATTTCTATATTCTTTGGGTAGTGAAGGAAATCAGGTTTTATTGTTTTACAGGTTCAAGTCTGCAGAGTCTAGTGGCATACTCTGTTTTTGTTTGTTTGTTTGTTTGTTTTTTCATGGCCTTCAATGTGCCTTGGTCCTGCTTGCCATGAGGAAGCTTGCTTGGTATGGTTTATAGAATCAATGCTAGTGTGATGCCTTATTCAAAATACGGGCCACATAAATAATTGTCGAATGAAAGTTCACAGAATTAAGCTTTTAGTATAACTTTTTCAGGCCAGAAACACCTTATAACTTATTGGCTTTAGTTCTTTCTTATGATTATTTATATTCCATGTATTTTTAATAAATTACATTTATTTATATAAAAACTTCTTAATAGCAGTTATGTCTTTCTTTAAATTACTTTCAAAATAAAAAAGTATTGAACCTAAAAACTGACACTCTTCAAATTAAAGTTCACAGACTCCTTCATCTTGTCTTCTTCTTACTCATCCACATCCTTTTAAAAACAATTTATAAGTTCTCAGAACCATGATGTATTTTATTTTAAAACTTTGTGTTTATACAATTTGAATATGTAGCATTGTTTTATATACATTATTAAAAATCAGGCCTTATCTTAATTTTGAAAACAAAGTAAATAGTCTGGCAAAACAGCCTGAATATCTTGACCATGTTTTAAAATAATGTTTTGATAAATTTATAAAAGAACAGAATAAACAAGTTGATTTTGAGAAGGAAAATTATACATAGAAACTTATTTTTATTGAGAACAACCTTAATAATGGTTCAACATAATTATGGTTGCTAGTACAGAATATACACAAAAAGTAGCTGAAAAGAAAAAAGCCAGCATAATTACAGAAAATTTAATTAGTCTATTAATGCAGCAGTCGCACTGCTCTCTTTAAGCTTTTAGCATTTGTATTCTGATATACAAGCACACTAAACAAGTAAGCAAATAGTTGAGTCCCACCTTGGCAGTATAAAAATATAATAACCCTTGTCTTTAAAGAGTATACAATATTTTCATTAGCTATGTCATTATTAAACAAATAGAATTAATGATTACCATAACTATTTATTTTGGGGAGATCTGTTATATATTGGTCAACTTCACATTGAATAGCTGAGGGGTAAAGAAGAAAGATAAAATTTGGCAGTATAAGAACCAAATTTCTACCTCAGATTTGCCCACTAAAAGCTGTAAGGAAAAGCTTAAGTGTTAAAGCTCTTTATTTGTTTGCTTCCTTTCCTGAAAAATTGAGATAATAGTCCCCCCAAAAGAGGGTAAGAGATAGTACCTGTGAAGATGCTTTGCAAACTAAAGAAGTGGATATCAATGAGTTTGACGTTACATCTCTGTACCTGTATAACTGTGTTTATTACTGCACTTTTTTTTTTCATAGTTCTCTCTCCTTGGTTAGACTAAATATTGTGAGGAACTAAGATGAAATATTTTATGTTTCAGTATCTTTATCTCCTAGCAAAGGACCTGGATGAATAATTATAAAATTTTGTTAATTCTATCATTCTACATTTTCATAAATATCATTCTACTTTTATTTTTATTATAGCTGGTTTGTTTTAGTGCAACATTCTAGGATGTCCTGCTTTTTTTAGTTCTCCAGTCGACCACCAGTGCTATTCATTATCTTACTATTCTTTGAGGTGTTGGCAGATTAAATATGCATGCCACCGTAGTCTCTACCCAAATTATTAATAGAAAATGTTGAATAGGGCAAATTCTATGCTAGAATTCTAGATCTTGTGAATGGTATTCTAGCACCTCATGTCTTGTTATTCTTTTTTTTAAATTAAAAAATCAATTATTATTTTAGTTTCAGGTGTACAGCATAGTGGGTGGTTAGATATTTACATAATTTACAAAATAATCCCTCCTATGGGTCTTTCATCCATTTGATACCATATATAGTTGTTACAATATTGTTAACTATATTCTTAATGCTGTACTTTACATCCCCATGCTATTTTGTAACTGCCAGTTGGTATTTCTTAATCCCTTCACCTTTTTCATCTGGCTCTCCAACCCCCTTCCCGCCGCCATCTGGCAACCATCAGTTTATTCTCTGTATGAGTTTGTTTCTGTTTTGTTCATTTATTTTGTTTGTTTGTTAGTTTTTTAGATTCTACATATAAGTGAAATCATATGATATTCGTGTTTCTCTGACTTATTTCATTTAGCATAATACCCTCTAGGTCTATCCATATTGTTGCAAATGGTAAGATTTTATCCTTTTTTATGACTAGGTAATATTCCGTTATACATAAGTACTTCTTTATACATTCATCTTTTGTTTGAAGCTTTTAATCAATTTACATTTAAAGTAATTATTGATAGGTAGGTAGTTATTGCTATTTTAACAATTGTTTTGTGATCGTTTTTGTAGTTCTCTGTTCCTTTCTCATTTTCTAGGTCTCCTTTTTTGTACATTATAGATTTTCTATGGTGTCGTGTTTGGATTCTTTTCTCTTTATTTCTTGTATATTTGTAGATTTTTGGTTTTTGGTTACCATGTGCTTCATATATACCAAGCTATGGTTATAGCTATGTTTATAGCAGTCTAATTTAAGTTGATAGTCACTTAAGATTGAACACATTCTAAAATCACTATCATTTTTACTCACCCTCTCTATGTTTATGTTTTTGTCTCTATTTTTTACTTCTTTTGTGTGTATGTGTTTGTGTATATCCCTTAATTTATTGTTGTGATTACACATATTCCTCTCACTTTTACTTTTTAACTTTCATACTAGCTTTAGTATTTGTCAATCCATGGCTTTATTATGTATTTGCCTTTGTTAGTGAGAATTTCTTTTCTTAGAGATATTTTTTTACTCATATTCAAAATTTTCCTTCTGTATATTCTTAAAGAAGTACCTTTAATATTCTTGCAATACTGGTTTGGTGATGATAAACTTCTACTTTTTCTTGTCTAGGAATCCCTTTATCTGTTTTTCCATTCTACATTATAGCTTTGCTGGGTATAGTAATTTGGTTGTAGGGCCTTGTTTTTCATTGCTTTGAATATTTTATGGCAACCTCTTCTGGTCTGCAAAGTTTCTGTTGAGAAATCAGCTGGCAGTCTTAGAAGAGCTCCCTTGTAGGTAACTAACTGCTTTTCTTTTGCTGCTTTTAAGATTCTCTGCCTCTAACCTTTGGTATTTTAACTATAATTCATTTTGGTTATCAATTCCTTGCTATTTTCCTCCTCTTTATGGTAGCTCTATAACATTTTGTATCCTTTTTTAATGTTTTTTTTTTATCTCTTTGTTGAAGTTCTCACTGAAACCATCTGTTTTTCCACTAAGTTCATTGAAGATTCTTATAACCAGTGTTTTGAACTTTACATCTAATAGTTTGTTTGTCTCCATTTTGTTTAGTTCTTTTCTTGAGTTTTGTCCTATTCTTTCACTGCGGACAAGTTTCATTGTCTCCTCATTTTGGCTGACTTCCTGTATTTATTTTTATATATTAGGTATATCTGCTATGTCTCTCAGTCTTGGCAGAGTGACATTATATAGTAGATGTCCTATGGAGTCCAGTGGCACAATCTCCTTGGTCACCTGAGCTGAGTGCTCCTGGGGTGTTCTTTGTGTTGCTTGTCTATGCTCTTCTGTTGTAGTTGAGACTTGATTGCTGTAGGCACATCGTTATGTGTGATTGGCCTTTAGGCTGATTAGCTGTGAGGGCTGGCCATGAGTCCAATGGACAAGTTGTTATGTGAGGGCTGACCCTGTGAAGTGGTATTCCCTTTAGTGGAGCTCTGTTGACTGCTGAGTCCACAGTATAGCTGTATTTTGTGTGGTGCTAATTAATTAATGCTCTTGTGTACCTGAAGCTGATCACCAAGTGTCTTCTGGGGAGAGGCTCTGATGCAGGCCAAGGTCAACCGCTGCTTATATCTGGTCCAGGGCCATCTGGTAGGAGCTACAAAGTAATTTGTGGTTGGTAGCAACCTGTGCTGGGCTTGAAGGCTCCTGGGAAAGGCTAGGCTGTGAAATGAGGTGAATTGCTACTAATGCCCATCTGGGAGCTGCTTAGCAAGAAGCACAGGGGATGCTGAGGCCAGCTGCTGCTTGTTTGGGGTTTGTAGACCTTTGAGAAATTTTAGGGAAGTCTGCAGCATGGGATAAGTACGCAAAGTGACCACTTGTGTGGGTTAGCCTCTGAAAGAGGTTCTAGCTGGGCACAATTTGGGTGGGGCAGGGAATCAGAGGATAACTAGGGTGCAGTAAGAGTGACGTTATCCAGGTAAATGAACATTGAGATTTGGTGTGTGCCTGAGCACATGCAGGCTGTGTGGGCAGAGGGCTCAACAAAGAAACAATTGTGTCTGCTGGCACAGGAAAGAGCCAGACATTTTATTTCCTCCACATATATCTCTGGCACTTTTTCTACTGCTATTTCTTCTCTGGAGCTCAGAGTATTTGAGTCTGTCTGCTAATAAGTCTAGGGACAGGTTTTTTAAGAAGAATGCCTGGAACTCCAGCAGCCCTCCATCTTACTAGATGCAATCTCCATTGATTCACATAGCCAGCTGTATAGGAAATCCTTTATCTGGCACTGGTGTTCTGGGCTGAGGAACCCAATGTAGGAGTGGGACACCTCATTTTTCAGTGGTGACTTCTGCAGCTGAGATATCCCTCTGTATTTTTAACTGTCACATGTGTGTGGTGCCCGTCCATTTTGCATCTCTGCCCCTTCCTACCAATCTCAATGTGACTTTTTTGTTGTATCCTTAGTTATGGGAGTTCTGTTCAGCTAACCTTCAGGTGGTTATCAAGGGTGATTTGCTGTAATTTAGTTATAATTTTGATGTAGTTACAGGAGGAGGTGAGCACAGCATTTACCTACTCATCTTGACTGGAAGTTCCTTAGTTATTTCTTTTTTATATATAAATTGCCAAAATAAAATCATCTTTGCCAAATAACTCAAATAGTTGCAGATGGAACTTATGCATCATATTTCAGCTACTGTCTTATATCTTCTCCCTCACAAGTGTTTTACCTAATGTTTTTATTAAAAGACAATATAAAGTTAAACTTCTATGGAAACTTTTGTTATAACATCAGCCTCATTCTTTCATCATTGAACATTCAGCCAATAAGTAAGGGTTGCATGAGTTAGATACATTTTATTTTTTAAAAAGAAATATATAAACATTAACACTTTCCATTGGTTACACCAGAGTACCTGTATTAATAATTACAAAGCAAAATTTCTATTTAAAAATTGCTCCAACGACAAATACTGCATTATCTTTAGTAAAGAAATATATCTTCACATCTTTTAGAATTTCATAAAACATAATTTTAGTGATAATTATAGAAAACTAAATATTAATAATTAATATTGAATCATTACATATGCCAGATACTTTTACAGGTATTTTGTGTATAAATTTATGTATTTATTTCTTAGTACAACTCTATGAAAGAGGTGTTATTATTTATTCGTTTTACAGATTAAGCCTTTGAATCACAGGTTAAATAATTTGTGTAAAGTTATACAGTTTGTAGGTTGTAAGGTTTATCTGACTTTTAGAAAACTCTTAAGTTATATATTCATTGCCACAAATTCTAACCATAGTCCTATTTAACATATGTCCATATTCTTCTTTAAAAGGATCATTATCTCCTTCAATACAATGTACCCAAGTTTCTTTGTGTGTGTATTCTTGAGTGAACAGAGTTCCTGGGCTTAGAGTACAGATGTTAGAAATTCTGGTGGGTGGAAAAGCAAATTAAAACAAACTAAAAAGTAATTTCTGCCCATCTTCTTGTGATCCAATTTGTTTCTGATAGGCTTAGAAAAGAATTAGGATGGAAAAACACCTATCATTATCTTCTTTATTATAGTTATGATTATTATCTTCATTGTGGTAGAAAATGTTCTATCCCTTTCTTAGAATCTCCCCCTTGGCTCACAAATAAAAACTTGGCTTTCCTGATCATATTAAGAAGATAATATGAGTGTTTCTCTTCACTACCACCTACTGCAAACTTCATTCCTCCTTGTCTGGGAGGGAGGGAAACATATGCCTGAAGGATAGCTGAACTCAAAGGAGAGTCCAATGGGACGTGCCTTTTTTAGTTTAAGATCTTGTTTATTTTGTATCCTAATTTTATTGCTAGTCAATAGGTGAATGAATTAGCTATGACTTCTCTATCCTGTCCCTGGGTGGGTAACATGATTTTAGGGTGAGAAGGATATAGAACTCCTTTTGTTTGGGCTTCGAAGCTGAATTTCTAAATCCCAAATTAAAGGTGGTACTATAACCCAGCAGTCCTCAATATTTTTGGCACCCGGGACTGATGCTCATGTGAGAATCTAATACATGATGATCTGAGGTCAGCTGAGGCAGTGATGCTAGCACTGGGGAGTGGCTGCAGATACAGATAAAGCTGCACTTTATTTGTAAGTGACATACCACTCACCTCCTGCTATGTGGCCCAGTTCCTAACAGGCCATGGACCAATACCAGTCCAAAGCCCAAGGTTTGGGGACTCTTACTATATAACCCATTTGACTCCTTTTTTAATAATAAATATTTATTGAATACCTGCTATGTGACATACACTATTTATTCTAGGTGCTGGGAATTCCACATTGAAGAAAACTGGTAGTAATCTTACCCCCAAGTAACTTGCATTCTAATCAGAGGAGACAGAAACAAAGAAGTATACAACATGTCAGATGGTGATGAAAGATAAGAAAAAATATAAAATAGATGAAGAAGACAAGAGGGTACACAGTGTAGGTAGGATGGTGCTATTTCATATGAATTAGTCAAGGAAAGTCTCTTTGATCATGTGACATTTGAGCAGACAGTGAGGAAGTGAGATATGTGGCTACCTGAGGTGAGCATTTTTTATGTAGAGGGAAGAACAAGGTCAAAGCTTTGAGGTGGGCTTATGCTTGATGTTCATTTGTTCCTTCTTCTGTTCATTCATTCATTCATTTATTCATTTATTTAGGTACAGGGAGAACAGTTTTGGCTGGAGGCAAAGTGAGTGACATGGAAAAATATAGAAGATAAGTTCAGAGAAAAAGTAGGAAAAAAATTTATTTCAATTCTCAAAAGTCAAGGTAAAAAAATTTGAATTTTAATTTGAGAGAGATGGGAAATCACAGGATTTTGAGCAGTAGTATAATATGACCTGACTTATGCATTAAGAAATGGTTCTGAATTTAGCATGGACCATAAACACCATGGGGATACTACGGACATAAGAAAAGTGATTAGGAGGCTACTTTAATAGTTCAGTTCAGAGGTGAATACAGCTTAATTTAGGGAGGTAGCTGTGGAGGTGGTAAGAATTACTGTGTTCTGAATTTATTTTAAAGTTGAAGACAACAGAATTTGCTATTGGATTGAGTAAGGAGTTTGATATATGGTAATTTATTACTATTTTTTTTTACTACGTAGTTTTTGTAAAATTTATTTTTATTTAAAAAATTTAAATATACACATGATTGGAAAGAATAGTAAAATGAACTCCTACATACCTCTCACCCAGATTGCAAACATATCAGTATTTTGACACATTAACTTTATCTATCTCCTTTTGAATCATTTTTTTATATTTGATGAAAGCAATCTAGACATCATATTATTTCACTCAGATATACTTAAGTATATAGCTCTAAGTATTATGACCATGTTTTTACATAATGCTATCATTATACTCTAATAAAATTAAGAAAAATAATTTCTTGGTATCAACAAGCACCAAGATGATATTTAAACTTTCTTAAATGATTTTTCCTAAATTGAGATGAAGATTACTCAGAATGAAACACCAATCTCTTGAAAATATATATATATACCTATAAAATGAATACCCTAATTAAAAATGTAGAATATTTTCATCACCCTAAAAATTTATCTTGCATACCCTTCTAGTTAAATCCCACTTCTCAAGGCAACCACTGTTCTGATTCTCATCATCATAGATTAACTTTTCCAGTTTGCAAAATTTATAGAGATAAAATTATATAAGATATATTCTTTTATGTTTGGATTATTTCAATATAATACTTTTGAGATTCCTTTACATTGTTTACATGTATTATTCTATTTTTTTATTTCCAGCTATTATTCCATTTTATAAATATAAAATAAGAACTATTAAAATATTTTCATATTCTAAATTATTTTTCATACTTCCCCAGTAACACACATACCATACTTTGAGAGTCATTGCTCAATATTGCCTCTCTTTGTACCACCTTAATCATGGATAATACCCAGAAATATCACAAATGAAATGGTCATAAAGTTTACTAGTTGAAGGTCACCATATTATTATGAAAAATACAAAAATAAATGGAATATAATTTCACAAGATTTTTACATACCTATGGAGAAACAGACATGTAAGTAATTACTTATGACAGACAGCAGAAGTAAAGATATTTTGTGTAAGTATAAAAGTGATGGATTCTGGGTGTGGATGAAGTATAGAGCAGGAAATCTGGGAAGCTGCTATGCAGGAAATGGAATGCAACCGAAGCTTTGAAGGAGGGCTGGGATATCTATGGGAGGTAAATGGGAAGTGAATAATTCAGGATAAAGGGCTTTATAAAATCACAATGTTGTCTGTCAATGTGTCTGCTCTTTATCCACCAAATTAGTGGGGCAAGCACCATTGTGGATTATCTTTGACTCCTCTCCCTCACTCCTGTCACCAAATTTTATTGGTAACACTTTTTATACTCTCTTGAATGATCTACTCTAGTCTGTTCTCACTGCTACTTCCTTAGTTCAAGCCCACTTTACCTTTTTCCCACACAATTTTAACTTACTTTTCATTGGTTTACCTGCTTCTGATCTATCTTCATTCTGATCTATCTTCATTCTAATTGCTCATAGACACTGCCACTAGAACTGTCTTTGCCAAACCCAAACTGATTGTGCTATTTCCCTGCCTAGAGCAATGATTATAGAATAGAGCTGACATTTCTCAAGGCCCTTCAACCTCTTATCTCAACACCCTTTCTACTATAATGTCTGGCCTTATGGTCTCTGAATCACTGTATATTTAACTCATAATATATAATTTTACTCTCTAAATATGCCTTACATTTTTCCTGACCCTGCATCTTTGTTGAAATTACCAATTCCAGTCTATAGTTTTTTTTTCCCTTTCCTCTGCTTAGTTGATCCAAATTCAATGTTACTTTCTTCTGGAAGGCTTTTCTCAGCCCCCACCCTTGTAAAATTTAGTCATGACTAGACATTGCTTTTGTACGTAGACCATGCTTTGTATTGTAATGATTTATAATCATTTCTATTCTGTCACTGGACTGTAACTTCCTTGAAAAGAAAGGCCATGTTTTGTTTATTCTGGGCCTAGCAGAGTGCCCTTTCCATTTCTGGCTTTCATTAGTATTTACTTATAAGGTATATCATTTTCTAGAAGCAAATTTCAATAAATTTTACACTATCCTTGTCATGACATGTAGTCTGACAGTGCTGAAAGTCATGGAACATGCTAATTATCTGATGAGAGATAAAAATTAGATCCTGGCATGCCCAAGCGGGTTACTAGTTTATCATTTGGCAGATTCATAGCCTTGGCTTACTTATAGATGTGTGGGATTTTCTTCTTCTTTTTTGCTATACCTATTTAAAAAAATGTTTTCCTTTACAATTTGAGGAAGCATGTCATACTTAAGAATAAATTATGACTCAGGAAAAAATATAAGATTAAGCTAAAGATATTTTCAGCATTCAGAAATAGGGCACACTAAAGTTTGGGGCACTGTAACATTAAATTGGGGTGGAGATATATTAAATAGACTAAAAAAATAATGTCTTATGATTGAGTGCATATCTAGTATCTGGTACTACGAAGTGTTCAGCCTGGACCAAGCTTCTTATTACAGTTTAACTGAAATAATGAACTGAATATTGAATTAAAGATAGGTGAGTTAATAATTATATCCCCAGTTTTGGCCTGATTCATTTGGCTTCTGGGAAGTCCCCCTTTGTCAGTAAGAAAAAATAATAATTGAACATTATATATAAACAATGAAACTAATAATGAAACCATTAGCTATTAGAGTCATGTGACTTCATGCTCTGAATTACTTTCTCAAAGCATATTCTGTTGTAACTCATAATGTGAAATGTATAAAACATTTAAATAAGCACTGAAACTGACATTAGATTCAGATTTGTGCTTTAAAATCATATGAATTTTAACAGATGAAGATATTAAATCTTTTTCCATATTCATATTAATGAGAAATACATATGAAATTTTTATGTATATCTCCATCCTTCCTCTCCCACCCAGCCCCCAAACATTACTACTCACATACCACAGTAGACATTAAACAATGTAGGAGATATATTTATTTACACTGCAGAAATACTTAAACATATTCAGAGTACACATTTTCAACCATCAACAGTTATTTTGAACAAATAAATACCTAAAGACACAGATGGTTATCTACAGAGATGTTTCATTCAAAAGCCAGAATTACTTTGGTTTCAGAAGAAAAACACTTTTTTTCTTTTTTATTAGCAGTAGCACAGAGGAGAGTTTGCTTTTTGTAATAACAGTACAAATCGTAGAATTATCTCAGATAACACAACCAGGGTACATTTATATGTAAAAAGAAATTACATTGTAATCAGTTATGTGGATGTTCTTTATTTAAAAGTAATGCTCTTGGAAATGTACTCAATCTTAATTTTTAAAAATTTCTCTTATTTATGTAAGTATAATTTTTCTTCATTATTTACTAGGAATAGAAGAGAACATAGATGAAAACCTTATATAAATATGTAAAGAATAAAGAAAGTGTTTTGTTTAAAGGGAATGCTCAATTTATTTGGCTTCTGAAATAATAGCTGTGAAAATTAAACTAATTTTTCTAGAAAAAATACATGGAAAGTAAATAAAAGGCAAATTATTCTTTAAAAGTTAAGTTACATTGTTTATAAATGAGAAACCAAGATTTCTAAAAATCTTGTTAGATGAGAACTGAAAGAACTGGAGATTTTGTCTTGGGAAAGAGAGAGAAAGAGAGAGAGAAACATTTTAAATATTTAAAGGCTTCGCTGGAAAAGGACAAATAGAGCTGTTTTGGGTTACACAGACTGGCTCCTGCTTCCTGCTAACATTTGAATGTGCTGCAAATTTAGGAGAAACCAAGTCTGA
This sequence comes from Macroglossus sobrinus, assembly GCA_004027375.1. Lineage (NCBI taxonomy): Eukaryota > Metazoa > Chordata > Mammalia > Chiroptera > Pteropodidae > Macroglossus > Macroglossus sobrinus. Next base: position 84,438 of record PVKZ01000389.1, on the reverse strand, counting down.
GAAAAAGACTAAGTGACCAGGCAGGTGTTCAAGGGCTGTGAAATCAAGAGTATTAATGATGGCCTTCACTTTATTCCAGTGTTTCTGTAGAACCTATTAACAGCAGACATGGTAAGAATAATAACGGGATAGTAACTGCTGTATTCTTTTAAGTGCTTTATAGATCGTATTTTAAAATAAATGTACTATGGTAAGATAGCAGCAACCATCCTTAGATTATTTTTACTAAGCCAATTAAAAATATTTTACCTACAAACACAAATGCAGTTCTATATGAAAAGAAAGACAATTCTAAGATACTGATGTAACTGGAACTATTTGGTCTTTGAAACAAAGGTATAATTTCAGAGAATAAATGAAGCTTTATTAAGAAAGATATAAATTGAGTCTAACAAGTAAGTTGAGATTTTAATGGGCTTCATTATATTGTTCAACTGAAATTAAAAATCTGAGCAGTTCTTTAACTTTTCTACCATTACTTTCTCCCCATTTTGCATTGCCCATTAGAACTCTTCTTTGCTGTGTCATATTTTCTTCTGAGTTAGGGTAATACATGAAGCTGAATACATTCTTGACTGAGTTTTGTTTGAAACAATGCACTTTTTTTAATGAACCTGGAAGTTACAGATACATAAAAGTAGTCTGTATATTGAACAGTGGTAATAAAAAATAAAGTTATTTACAATCCTTATCTAATAGACTTTTACTGTAAATAGAAGTATATAGAGAATTACTCAGGGAAAGAGCACATTTACTGTGCTCTTTTCTAGATAGTGTTAATCATGAAAGTTCTTAGTTTTCATTAAAAGAAAAACTTGTAAATCTTACATTTTTTTGATAAAGTCTTTGTAGATGCTCTTGCAAAGGTCCTGTCCAATTTTGCAAGTATGTTCTTGCTAGAAAGTTATTATTAGTTGTGTAAATGTATATTGACACAATCTTTAAAATTCATTTGTGTTTGATCTATCTCTACAGTGTTCTATAGACCCCTTCCCTATCCTATAATCAAGCAGCAAATCCTTGTTTTCATTTCCTCATTTCCTTCCTTTTTTTCCCCCTCAGTACTTCAGTTAGGAATTATATTTTTGAGACAAAGGGTCTACTGTTTTACTATGGATAAATCTTTTGCTGCATGATTCAGGAGATTCAGTGAAGAACAGCATCTGGTCAAGGAACACACCATTTAGAAAAATGGTTACAATGTGTACACATATACATACATACATGTACACACTTGACCATAATAGAGTGTTTAACATGATATAAAGAGAATGCTGTAAGAGTTAGATAAGGTAGTATTTATTTCTTATAGGAGTGGTCAGAAAAGTCTTCATGAAAAACTTTGTATTTGAGCTCAGCTTTGAAGTATATATTCTGTCAAAAAGAAAAAAAAAAGAAAGAAAGAGAAAAATTTAGGAGAAAATAAGATTTTCCCCCTAGCTTTTTTGTTTGTTTTCATCTTTAGCTGTATGGTCCATCACAAATAAATTTATGTGTGTGTTATAAACTAAAAGTTAATGTTTATTTTTTTTCATGTATTTATCTAACTATTCTAGAACAATTTGTTAAATAGACTTTTCTGTATCTATTGAATTGTTTGCCTCTCTTGTCAAAAATCAACTTACCTTACATGAGAGGGTTTATTTCTGGACCCAATTCTGTTCCATTAAACTATCAGTCTTTCTTTATACTTATACCACACCACTGCCTTGATTGCTGTTTGATAGAAAATTTTGAAATTAGATATCTTCTTTTCTCTAAATTTGTTTTTTATTTTTAAGATTATTTTGGTTATTCAAAATCCTTTCTATTTTCATATAGCTTTTAGAGTCAGCCTGTTGATTCCTATAAGAAAAATCATGACAAGATTTACCTATTCAGGTAGGCAAAGATTTTTCAGAAAAACTCTATAAAGTACTAATATTTTAAAAATATGATAAATTAGACTGTCTAAATGAAAAATTTCTGCTAACTAATCACAAGGCATGTTAAAAATTAAAAGGTAAGGTGCACACTGAAAAAATGTTTGCAATACATGTATATGATAATGAATTTATATCCAGATACATAAAGAGCCACTACAAATTTATAATAAAAAGACAGAAACCCAGTAAAATTTTGAAAAAAAAAGATTGGAAGGGTCCTTTCAGAAAATAAGATGTTTAAATTGACAATAAGCATAGAAACGGTGGTCAATATCATTAATCATCAAGAAAATACACATTAAACCACATTGAGTTACTACTTCACACCAATTAGAATGGCAAATATTCAAAGACCTACAATAGCAAATATTGGTGTGAAAACAGAGCAAGTGAAATTCTTGTTTATTGATGGAGGAAGTGTAAAATGGTAAAACCATTTTGGAACACTGTATAAAATCTCTAATAAAGTTAAACATACACATATCATAGAACACCAAAATTTTATTCCTAAGTATTTATTCAAAAGAAATAAAAACATGTGACCACAAAGAAACTTGTTTGTGAATATTTATAATGAATTTGTTCATAATAGCCTCAAACTGGAAACAGTCCAAATGTTCATCAACAGGAAACCAAATAAAGAAATTGTGATGTATTCACATCATAGTATACCACACAGCAATAAAGCAAGGAATAAACCAGTGATGCTTGTAAAAACATGCCCGCATTATATAGATGTTATGTTTAGCTAAAGAAACCAGACAAACAGAGTACATTATACATGATTCTGTTCATATGGAATTTAAGAAGAGGTAAAACTTATCTATGTTGATAGAAATTAGAACAGCATTTGCCTGTGGCTGGGGTTGAGGCTGATTGGAAAGGTACATAAGATAACTTTTTAGGTTTTGGAAATATTCTATATCTTGATTTGAGTATAGGTTTTATGAGTGTATTCATTTGTGAAAAGTCATTGAACTGTACACTTAAACTCGTTTCATGTTAATGTACATAAAATATGACTTCATAAAAAAGATATATTAAATAAAGTAATAAGATACAAAAAAGAAGGGGGAAACCCAAATATGCAAGTGTGTTCATGGTGAATTGGATGGAGAGCAAAGATTAGTGAGAGATATGGTGTGAGGGCCATCAATGTTAGCTGAAGTGTATTTTGCTTTATTTGTAAATGTACTTTCAAAGATGGGTTTTTAAAAAAGAAAGCAATATGATCAGAGCTATGTTCTAGGTGAATTACCTTGTTTAGATGTGAGAAATAAGAAAAGAATGTGATGAAGCTATGGGTGAGATATAAACAATCTGCTGGAAAGATTAGGAATTGAGATGATGGCAACAGGAGTAAAAAGGAGGTAATAAACTTGAGAGGTTATCACAAAGGAAAAATTCACGAGATTTAATAATAAAATAAATACAGAGAAGGAAATTAGGGAGTAAACATTATATGGCCCAGAACAGTGCCTGACACACAGATATTCTATGAATAATTGTTGAAAAAGTGAATAAGCAAATGAAGAAAGTTATAGTCTGAGAAATTCAGATAAGTTTGGTACTATTGATGGAAATGGAAAATAAGAAGAAGAATTTGGCTGGAAGAAATGAGTAGGTAAGATTTTACTTTAGACATATTTTAATGAAGGTGTCAGCTGGGTGTAGAGAGTAGGAAATGAAGAGTAGACAGTTGGGGCCATTGGTTTAAACACTGGGAAACAGGTCATGGTTTGATATAGAAATTTTAGGATGATTAATGTGGAGAAATAGCTGAGCTGTGTGACTAGAAGAGCTCATTTCGGGATACTTGTAGAAAAAAGAGAAGAAGGCTGAGAGCAGAAACTTGGCAAAGTGGGAACAGGGCAAGGGAAGAGTATTGAGAAAATGAAGGCAAGAAAGAAAACTGAGCAGGAATTTTCAGGGAAGTAAGAGAAGGATGGTGCCAAGAAATTCATAGGAGACAAAGGGCTTCCAGGGGATGAGTGATGAGGTCTCACACACCAGTAAGAAACATAATCAACAAACAGGAAACACAAATAGCTAACAAACATATGCACACGTGTTTTATTTCATATTAATTTCAAAAATATAATGAGAGGTCATTTCACCTCTCACAGCATAATCTTACAGGAAAGAAGGGGCAAGTGCATACTAGATTTTCTGCAGAGAGGACGCTTTGCCTATTGCAACAAAAAGTCCAGGTGTTATAGCCCTTTTTTTTTTTTTTTTGATTTACAGGTTCTTGGCTCTTCCTTTTCTGCTCCCTTTTTGCTCCACTATTCTATCAACATGCTTTACAGACTCTTCTAAATACATTAGGAATCTATCTACTCCTTTAGATATCCATTGTTATCCCCTTGGTCCAAGCCACCATCATCTAGCTTTTATTCTGAGAACTATTCTGGCTTCCTCTTTCAGTTTCCTATAATCTGTTTATTTTCCACACTGCAATCAGAGTGATCTTTTATTAATAAAAATTATTTGATGTCAATTTTTCTTCTTAAAACTCTGTAATGTATTTTAATTGGACTTAGAAGAAATTACAAACTTCAAAGTGTTTCATTATATGGCTCCTGCACACTTCTTACTTAGGTTCCCCTTCCTCTGCCCAGTGAACTGCTGGCTGATTTTAACGTAAAAGCTAGTGCTCCTAACTATCATTTCAGGGGTAGATGAAGCTACAGTTTTCCTTACTGCTTGTAGGTCAGTTTTCTCAGTTTTCTATTATGGCAAACTGTTCTGACCAGTTGTCACTGAATGGACCAAAGAGTCAAAATTTTGTTTTGAATTCCTAAAATTTGCAGTCTTTGTTCAACTCCTTCATAGTTATGCAGATGCCGACTTGAGAGATTCCCTTACTCAAATTACTTTGCTTTCAGAGAAGCCACTATTTTGTCAGTTTTGAAATTTAGAACAAGCCCTAATTCTAGGTCTCTGCCTTGTGTTCATGGAACACCTCAAGCTAAATTTATATTTTCATGACTTTTCTTCCTTTTCTGGACTCTGTCTCATCTCCAAATTGTTAGTGGTTTTTGCTGTTCTCATTTGAGTAGCCACATGATTATGAGAACCTACAAACTAGAAAGAAAACTAGTTATTAAGATGGGGCATGTAGAGTTCGGAACAACTTATTAACTGCTGGGTGTGGCCCACATAAACCTTGCAAGCTGAAGCTCATGGCACTTCTCCCTGAATATACCCTGAGGAAGAGGCTTAGCTAGCAGTTCTTTTAAGAGTTCAAGATTTGGTGCCAGGTGTTTTCCTTGTAAAACAGCTGACCAGTTTTACTCAGTTCAGTCAAAATCCAGGATTACCTCCCACAAGGAAAAATTGGTGACCTGTTTTAGTTGGTACTGCAGGAAACTTTCCTTGAGAACTAAAATGGGTTTGGGGGACAAGAAAAGTACCTATTAACCATGTCTTGGAGAAGTTTTTATTGCACTAAAATGCACATTATATAAAATTTATCTATCATTTTTATCTATACAGTTTATTGGCATTAAGTACATCCATGATGTGTGAGACCATAACTACTATCTAATTCCAGAACATTCTTAACCCCCTAAAAGAAATCCTCTATTCGTTAGGAGTCACTCTTCATTATCCCCTCCCCATAACCTCTGGAAGCCACAAAGTTGCTTTCTATCTCACATAACATGTGGCATTTTGTGTCTGGCTTTTTCACTTAGTTGTTTTCAAGCTTCATCTATGTTGCAGTATACATCAGTACTATATTCCTTTTTATGGCTGAATGATATTTTATTGTATGGGTATATGCAACAACTGGTTTATGCTTTTTTTTTTGATGAACATATGGGTTGTTTCCATCTTTAGCTCATTGTGAATAATGCTGCTATGACATTTGTACATAAATATTTGTTGCAATACCTGTTTTTAATTCTTGTGCTTTTATACCTAGGTCTAGAATAATGGTAATTCTTAGTCATATGGTAATTTTATGTTTAACTTATTGAGGAACTGCCAAACCATCTTTCTCAATAGCTGAATAATCTTACATTTCCATCACTAATGTATAGGGGCTGTCATTTTGAAGTTTTGGAGAATTTTATGGGTGTTTATAAAGGTGTCTGTGCAAATAAGTGAATCATTAAAAGACATTTAAATGCTGGCAAAAAAATATATTTTTAAATGAGATGAATTTATTTTCCCCTCCTTGATTAAATTCTCCCTTCTTCAGGGATGAGAATGAACTAGGATGGCTAATTTTGATCAAGTTCTAGGAAGTTCTGAAAGCTGCTTGTCAGGACACACACATGTATAGTGTTTTGAAACAGTCACAGCTTAGTTAGGCAGAAATGTAACTTTGCCCTTTTAATTACTAAGCTCAATTTAGCTCTGGTGCCCCCATTTCTACTGATGTTAAAAACCTAATCTTGCCACTGAAAAGTAATATGGTCTCTTCTGGTTTAAATAAAAACAAGTAATTAAAATTTGTTAATTTCACTCAGGATTTAAACTCATTAACTCAAAGATCAAAACTGTCTATTTGGACTGTTCTGGGCTTGGTTCTCCCCACTGCTTTTCTTCATCCCAGGAAGTTACAAACATTATGTACTAGGAGAAGTGTAGTTGGTCCACACACCCTTCTTAGGTTCCCACTACCTCTGCTTGGTCTTTGATATAAACCTTGTCTTTGCTATATCTGTTTGAACTCTACTAGCCAGATCTTTGAGAATGTGCCAGGATTTTCTACTGATATCAACAGCTTTACCATGCTTTGTAGTAATAAGATATGAACACATGAAACTTTTTTTCTCAGACCTTAAGCTTTCTCCCATCCCTTGGACCACTCAGCATATCACTCAGGCATTTAGCCTGTGAGTGATGTTATAAATCCAGTAGATTTTGTAGTATTTACTTATAATGAATAGTAGTTGTTATAAAATGAATTTAATGATCTGATGCAATGTTAGGTGGCTTTAATTCTGTAAGTCTTCAAATCATGGTGCTAATTGAGGCCCTGTGAATAAGAAATCACACACAGAATATGTGTTGGCAAGTGAAAATGAATCTTTGTTCCTTCTAGAATAGAAGTGGTTCAATGGAGGCAACTTATACCATGAAATGAAACCATTGGTGTCCCTGATGGATGTTCCAGTATAAGTAAATGGGATCAGTATTAGTAAATGTTGCGGTAGTTCGGACATTTACCAGCAACCTTTGTGAGTAGAAATTCATGATCATGGGCCCATGCATAGCCTCCTCCCTGTCACCATAGTTCTACATTTACAAGACCATTGTGCCAGCACTGGCATAGCTGGTAACAGAAGCTAACTGATGCCTGCTGTCCAAGTCATTCTCTGTACTTGGTTGTTTAATGTATCTTCCTTGAGGGGATACTCTATGGCAGTGATAATGATGTAAGGACAATGCAAAGATATAGTCTCTCTTTAAAACTAAAGATCTATCTTCATGCTTCTATTCTAGACCTTCTTGTTTTTGATTTAATATTTCTTCTTTCAAGCTTTTGATTAACCAGCCAAGCTATTTGTTGAGTTCATGTATTGATTGTATCTATTTCCACATAAGGGAAATAAGATATGTTGCCCAACTATCTGCCTACTGGGAGAATTTTACCTCACAGACCTCACTTTCAGACCATAGATGAATGAGGATGATTTGTGGCCAAAGTCAGTTTTTGGCTTATACCCAAAAGGTCGTGAGATAGTATATCCATGAAACAAGGTCGGCCTTCTTTCTTTTTTATCAGCCTGCCATTTGAAGAGGCACTGATGGGATCACAATGGATCACATAGGTCTACGTCTTCATGCCTCACATCTATTCCTCTGGCCATGCCCTGGCTTTGATCCATTATTTCATTTCCAGCTATGACCTATATTTCTGGGCCAGCACAATTTAGGGTGTCTGGCAGAACTTAGCTTCTCTTTGGAAATTTGATACACATGGTCACTTTGTGCTTCATGGTCAGGCATTTAGTCTTTATCAGGGCCAAGTAGCACACGTAAGCAGTTTTTGAAAAGATACATTTTTCTGCTGCAGATGGCATGACCTTGTTTCAGAACTCTAAAGGTGATTCTTCTACCGTGGCTTGGCTTGAACTCCACATTGCACCATTTCTTTCCTTTGATACATCTAATAACTTATGGTATGCTGAGTCAAATGACCCAAATGGCAAAATCACTTGCACCACTGCCAGTTCCTGCTCTAGCCCTCACTCAAAGCTGGCAACCTTCCCTGTCACCTGGTTTATGGGCAAGAGCAATATCTAGATACAGGCAGCCTCCAGAAATGGTTGAGATGGACCTCTTCAGTTGAAAGCAATTTCCAGTAAGATTGACAGCTGTGGTTGTCAGTTGGTGTGCACCACTCAGAATCTGAGGGTAAAATCCCTTCAGTCCCCATTAAGAATCCTGACAGTACATAATGGAGTCCCAGGCAACACAAAGCAGTGAAGCTGACTGCTGACTTATCAACAGCCACAATGGAAGCCAGAGATAATGGGATATTATTAGAAATGTGCCGAGAAAGTGATTGTCAAACTTCTGTTCTATATCTATTCAATACACTTCATAAATAAATATGGAATAAAAACATTTTCAGGCAAAAACAGAAAAATAAGAAAAAATTTGCCCCCAGCAACCTCTTACTAAGAAAAATTAATTCTAAAAGGTATATTTCAGGCAAAAGAAAAATACTCTGAAAGGAATGCAAGAAGAAATGAAGAACAAAGAATATGACTGATATGTGTGAAACCTGTTAACATTGGCTATATAAAAATAGCAATAATAATGTCATTGATTTTATTTAAAAATCTCTAGAAATATTACTAATATATGAATTATATATAACACTTAATAACTTGACACCTAGAGAAGCCGACGTAAATAGTAACATTGGCATAAATTTGCTTTAGACACAGTTCTTTCTCTTTAATAAAATAAAATTACAAGAACATAAAAACAAAAACTACCAAATGGCATGAAAATAAACAACTTTAGATATGGACCATTGCATAGAATTTCATATCCTAACATGTGGTTTTTGTGGTAGTTACTTAATAACAGATGCTAAAAATAAATAAATAAGACACTATGGTTAAATTGCATTGTTTCTACCCCGCCCCCCAAGAAATGATTGTCAGCCACATCTCTAGTATCTATAGATTGAAAACCATTTGGAAATGACTCCATCTGTCAGTGAAATGAAAACACCTCTGGAGTAAAACTAAGCAGCTGTTTAAATGTTCAGAGCTTCACCAGAAAACGAAATCCTCTTCCTTAACACCGGCTCTGTTTGTATTATCGCAAAACAATGACGCATTCAGGGAAAAAGCCAGTATTTCCAGGTTGTGTAAACACAACCATTATTTATAAGGAGATTTATAAGAAGACCCAATGCTAACTGCTTCCCAGTTGAAGAACTACTAAGCAATAGAGTTAGAAGAATTAAACTTGTGTGTGTGGGTGTGTGTGTGCGTGCATGCACACATGCGCACGTGCACGCATGTGAGAACAAGCTCTTGCAAACTCATGCATACGTGTGCACATTTGGTGAATTTAGAATTATTTGTATTTCTGGGCAACACTTGAAATTCACTATAGCTCTGGCTCTCTTTATTACACAAAATCAACTGATAGCCTTGGAATAAGTAAAAGTCTTACAAGTAGTAGTATGATTTATAATTCTAAATAACCTACTCATACCAGATGAAAATTAGCAAAGGTTTTCCATTTAAACAAAGACATACCTTGGTCATTTTTTCTTAGTTATTTCCTAATTAACCAAAAAGGAAATTGGGTATTATGTGTGGTGTTGGAATATCAGCTCCAGCAGTGGCATTTGGCAAGGTACTTCTCCTTATGCCTCAATTTCCACACCTGTCAAATGGCAAAGTTAATATGCCTCTCAGACTAACTGAGAGGACTAGAAGAATTTAAAATTGTAAAAATCAAGTTGTAAGGATTAAAAAAATGTAAATTATTCGATGCAATGTTTGTCACACAACATTTAATAGGTTACCTATTATTTTAAATCATAAAGCATTTTTGTTAGATTTAATATAGATGATCTTTATATTTAGCTCATAGCTTTTGGCAATGAACGATTGTTCACACAGATATTCTAGAAATAAAATCTGCTGCCAGTCACTAAGTTTCATTCAAATAACAAGGTAATTTAATAGACAAATATTTTTAATTACTTGTGACTATACTTTATGGTTAATGTACTCTTATAGGAAGCCTGGGAGGCTGAGCTGTTAAAATGAGCCACTTCATAGTAGCTATCAGTTAGGGTCCTTGCAGGAAATGGGCGACACATTCAAACTGGACAAGGAAAAGAGGTTAATAAAGAACTATTTATAAAGTTGTGGGCATGGTTTAGAGAAAAAATGATAATGAAGCACCTGGAGTTAGTAAATGTGGAAAGAACAGTTATCATTTCTAAGCCTGAATGGGCCGAAAACCTCCTGACAGGGATTGTGATCTTAGGTATTGAGACATGGCTAATGCTGGGATCTGGCCAGGAAGAAGGTGGGTATGAATAAATATTTCAGTCTCACTTTCTTCCTGCACTTTTAACCCTCCGCCAGTGCTTCCAGCTGACCAGATCTTAGCTGAGAAGCCTGAGGTCAAGGGAAACTGCTGATGAAGTTCATGTAGGTCAGTCTTCTAGACACAGGACACTGAAGAGTGAACTTGGAAGAGTGAACAGAAGGCAGCTGACATCACAGTTATCGAGGTTTTTCCATGGCTGATGAGGGAACTGTTAAAATTGACTTTGAATATGTTGCAAGTCCAGATCATCTCTGCTCAACTACATGGTACAGAACTCTGGACTCACTAGGCACATTTTCAGCAGCTGGAATGCATTCTAAATGGCTCCATGAGAAAACTCCAGGCTTGCTTTAAGGCCATTTCTGTGTGGAGAAAGGGTAAACTTTCACTAGGCACAAATATAATCAGGTTTTGTGAACTTCAAATCATTAAGTCCCCCAATTAAAAGAACAATTTGATCCAAGCCTAGGGATTTCTTATGTAGGTGGGAAGAGCCAGATTGTAAACTCACAATGAATATGCTATGATGACCACAAATGGAGGTTGTGGAGTTTGCTTGATTGCTGAGACCGGTTTTATGGCAGATATTGTTTCATGTTCTCCAGCCCCTGTAGATAGCCTTGAGAAACCCTACACCTCCAGCTAGATGTTTGAGTGCAATTTTTCTAGAGACTCTGGATCAAAACTACTCAGTTAAGAAGCTCCTGGCTTCCTGACCCTTAGAAACCATATGAAGTATTAAATATTTGTCTTTGATCAGCAATGAAGAACGTCTACAATAATGTACAAGACATTATGTAAGAGGCCAAAGGCATTCATTGAAAACTGACCAAAGAGTAGTCTGAAACAGAGTGAGCATGAAACCTAGGAGGCAGGAAACAGAGTTGGCTGGGAAAAGTAAATTTAACTATAATGGACAAGTAGTGTGAGGCATACTTGATTATATTCTCAAGTAAAATATAGCTACTAATAGAGAAAGATAAGGAATCAGTCATTTTCTGAGTGTTTACCCTGTACATTATGTATTCTTTGCAAAAATTCTGTGGTTCTGTGCTACACATTGTTTATAAGGAAAGACACTTAGGGTCAGAAGCAGAAACATCTGCTCAAAGTCACACAGATAGTAAATGACAGAGTTCTAATTAGAACTCAAGACATTCTTACTTCAAAGTTCACTTTCTTTCTGTGTGGTGGATTAAAGAAAAGAAATATTGAACAAGGCAGATTATATTGGGTGATGAAGTAAGATAAACAAAACTATCAGTGGGAAAGTTCTTGAATTTTTTGGAAGGCAGGGAGCTGTCTGTGGTGAAACAAACAAATAAACAAAAAACAGTAAAAACATGTAGCTAAGTAAAAGAGGAAGCAAAGATGGCCTTACTAGAGAACAGAAGATATTTTTGGTGATAATAGAGCTTATAGTGAAAGAAGGCCCATCTTTAGTCATCTCTTCAAGGTCAGAATATACAAGGTTTATATATACAGAACATGGGTGTCTCTACTTCTGCGCAGATTAATTCTTTTTACTCACCGCTAAGGGATACACCAAGGAAAAAAGCATAGCACCTACAGTAACACTTGAACATATGACCACAGGAGAGACAATGCTTCCTGTCTCAGTGTAGATAGAAGAGAGGTCAGGTCTTACAAAGTCTTCCAGCAGGAAAAGAGCATTTTGCCAAGAATGTGCCACTTGATGCCATAATTTTTTTTTTTTTTTTTTACTAATGAGAGTTTGGGGATATTGTACAGCTGACAGAAAAGCCATACTGAATAAAATTTTTGGAAGGAAATATATATAGAGAAAGATAGATAGATAGATAGATAGATAGATAGATAGATAGATAGATAGATTTTTTTTTTTTTTTTTTTGCTGGGAGTGGTGAAAGAGGATGATGATAGGATACAGATTTAGGAAACTTAAACTTGAGGGAAAATGTTTAAAGGATATTGTGGCTGAAGTGGTTAAACAGGAAAGTCTCAGAACTACTTTTACTAGAATAGAGATATTTTATTACATAGGAAGGATTGTGACTTCACATTTCGGCCCAAAGGCAAATATGTTTTAAACTCCAGTAGAAGTGTAACATTAGCCCTGATCCACCAAACACAATGACATATCAGCTTCTCTGTCATCTCAGAAAAACAGAAAGCATAGATTAAAAATACAGAATACTTATCTTGGAGAGACACAGTACACACTTAAGCAAAATCCATTCATTCTTGCTGTCATATGTAAGCTCAGACACTCAGCAACTTTGCTTAGCTAATTGTTTGGCCTTAGCGATACTATCTTCGCCTGGGTTTCTATGAGAAAGCAGAGTCTGAGACACATCTGTTATGAAGGTGGTTTATTTGACAGTATTATTTCAGGAGTCATAAGTGGAAGATCGGGAAGAGTAAAATGGGGAAGGAGAGATTGTCAAAATAATGATGCTTTATCGAACTGGTTATAGCAATGGGGTACTGAGGCTTGGTCCTGCTGTAACTATGAGGGGTCATGTAGAATTCATCTCTGAATTGTCATTAAGAGGGAGATTTACCTACTACTTCCATCTCTTCATTGACCAGGAGTTATCTTATAAAAAGCACACCATCCAGCTTCATGCATACATTAGAAATAATCAGGTTTCCATTGGCAGAGGACATTAGGTGTCAGAGAAGTCCGAGAGCAGAAAGCAAGAGAACTGGGTACAGCTGAGGCAGGGTTTTACCTGCCTGAGGTTGACTGTGGCAGCTGTGAAGAAAGTAAAAAATTTGAAGAGCATCTCAAGAAAAGTTGACATAAATATCATCTTAAAATTTCACTTAAGTGAAGACAAAAAATTGGTAAACAATACAAAAACACTAATTCAGAAAGAAAAATAAAAAATCAATCTGTTTACGTAGGACAGAGGAGGAGGGCATGCAAACTACTGAGCAGGATATGAAAAAAGAAATACTTTAATTGAACTACTTCCTTGATTATTGTTATAGATTTGCTAATTCCTCTTTAGGAGTGGAAGTGGAAATGACTCTGAATTGCCCATTACTTGTTATTTGCTATTTGTTTTATGTGAGCATAATTAAATAAATTGTTTAAATATTCTTATGTAGTTCTCATTACATTGAGTGGGTTCAGTGATTTTTATCAAATTTTGTTTGGGTTCCTTGAAATTCCCCAGTCTTCCCACACCACCACAACACACAACACCACAACAGCACACACACATACATTTATAGAGTTTTTAAATAATTGGAAGGTTAAACTCAGAGTACTGTAGTCAAGATCAAACTCACGTAAGCATCATTCTCTTACAGACTGGATTTTTGGTCTGTGTGTGTTTCAAGTTATAACAACCACTGTGACAGGTTACTGCAAAAAGACTTCTAATATGCATTTACATTAAATCATATCAGGTGACCTCCTTAATTCAGAACAATGCCATTCAGGAGAAAGATTAGAAGAAATCCTGTTTTTCCTGTTTTTGTTTTGTTTTTTAATGTCAAAATTCCAAACAAAAAGCAGATCTTTCATTGTGTATCTTCTATTTGGCAGTTGCTTTATATACATATCACTAAATTTCCTATAAGCACACAAAGGATATATAATGATCATAATTTTTATAGAAGAGGAAATAGAAACCAAATGACCTGAGTTGCTGATGTTCTCATGAACAGAAAGAGCTAGGATTTAAATCCAGGCAGGTCTGGCTCTGAAGCTCTGTTCTTTCCCCTGCACCTGTGGCCTTGTCACATGTATTGTGCTAGTCTTCCTGGAAATCAGCATACCCAATCCACAGCACCTCACTTTGTTATGTAATAATCTGGAGGGTAGGGAGAGCCATCTGCTTCGAGAACAACATATTTGAGTCCATAAGGCAAAGAGATTGGCAGAGAATAGAAGGATTGTGACATTGCCTTTAGCTCTAAATTTATAAAATAGAAATACGTAGTCAAACGTGTTAATTACACAAACCTATCATTATCATTCATTCTGAAATAAACATAGTCAGGGACATCGTGTACAAAAAAATAAGGAATCCTTGGTTTGGAAGATGATGTCAGGTAGGAGTTGTTTTTTTGTTTGTTTGTTTGTTTTAAACTACTTCCTAAAAGGCTAGCTTACAGGTGACTTCCAAAAATATACTTCGATACTGAGGCCAATGAAATAATAAAACAAGTAAAGGAGAAATACTTGGGATTTATTTTAAGAGCACAAGATCACAAGATATATGTATATATGTATATATGTATATACTTATATACATATGTATATACATACATACGTATATATTTATACATGTATATATGTATATATATACACATACGTACATACATATTTATATATACATATATATACATCTGATATATATATATATACATGCATCTGAAAAACTTTCTATGTGTATGTATGTATATGTGTATATACATATATATACATATACATGCATACATACATAGATTTATATATACACATATATATTTGAACCCTACTTCAGGCAGAGTCTTCAGGAATAAGGTTAAGGGTCAGGCATCTGTCTATTAAAAATCTGTGGTCATTCTGATGATTGTTTTCGGTTTAGAGATACTGCTTAAGAATTTGTAAGCTAATATATAGGAAGCCTATTTGTATATTTTAATTTGCATGTGTAATCTCATAATTTTTCTTTAGTATGAATTCCAAATGCTCCAAACAGTCTAGTCTACATATTTAGTCAACTTTCTTATCTATAGCTATTTGAAATCCTGACATTGATAAAAGATCAACTGGTAGAGAAAAAGTAAAACATATATCTGTCAATTTATCTCAGTATGATTGTATTTTAATGGAAGACAAAAGATGACCCTAAAGAAGTGGTAACTGTGGCATTAGAATTAGCTAGGCAGTTGTAATAACAGAAACATTTAAAGACAAATGTAAGAGGAATGCCACTTGGTTCTCAGGTGCTTTTCCCAGAAGCCCCTAAGAATCTCAAAAACCTTCAAGAAGCTCCTGTTGATTATCAGAGCTACTTGAAAAACTGAAACAGGGGAGCTCACCTGGAAGCTCCTGTGAATTTTGTATCAGGCAAATTCCCATGCTTCTTTTGGCCTGTCTTCTTTTCTTAGAGGAGATTCTAGTCCATATTCAAACACATACAGAGATTATTCTGGGAGATGTAGTTCCCAGATTCTCCTTTGCTATGCAATGTGGCAAGAAAGGAGTGGCAAAAGAAAATATAGCATGATCTTTAAATCCTTACAAGAGGGACAAGTATGAAACAAATAAGCTGAGCACTTACATTGGTTGGGGTTTATTCAGGAAAACAAATCACAACAGGTATTTCAACAGAGAATTTAAAATATAGAATTTACTAATCATGTGCTGGAAGACTGAAACAAGGGAAAAGAGAACATTAAAAGTGATCATTACGAAAAGCTGCTATCCACTTAGGAGTGGAGGAATGAAAAGAAGAAACTTAGATTGTTAGAATCTAGAAGCTCATTGAGGGGTCTACAAAGTTAGGACTCAGAATTCCAAGTAGGGTGCTACCTGTCTGGGGGCTGCTGGTACTTTAGGGGCTTGAAAAAGAGACATAGAATGAGATTCTAATCTTCTGTGGTCATTCTGATGGCCAGTTTCAGTAGGGAATGCTGCCTACCTGGTGCTCTTTCTTTGGAAGATCTAGAGAGGTCCTGTGTTGCTGTGACTCAGACACATCAAGACTGGCACTGTCTACTTGCTGCTGTGAAGGGGCACAATGAGACTGATAGTGGTAGTGCCCTAGAAGCTGCAAGCTTGAAGCTTTTATTCTTCTAAAAGGCCATGGTAAGGTGGCCTGACAGGAAATGTAAATAAGCATAAGTGAACAAGTCCCCTTTCCTCTTCTCTTGACACCCATTCTCCCCTTATGTTCCTCCTACAGATGGAAACTAACAGTAGGCCTTCTGACAGAGAATTGTCTGTTGTTGGCATAACTGTCATCACAAAGCAAAGCATAGAGAACCTAATACCTGGCACATTATTCAGTGGGAAAAGTTTGGAAAACAGCAACAGAATAAGCCAAAAGAAAGTAAAGAATAGAATAATGAAGAGAAGACCAGAAATGTCTAAAATAGGATATGAACATTTGATGGAAATAACCCACAAGACAAAATTTTAGTTCTTTGGGAAAAGTAATAAAATAAAACTCTGGCAAATTGAGTAAGAAAAAGAGAGACAGAAAAAATGAAAACAGTGTAACCAAAGATGCAGCAAAGATAACAAATGAAATGAAAATGTGAACTTTATGTCAGTAAGTTTGAAAACTTAATAAAAAAAATCTCAGAGAAAAGTATAATTTTTAAAGCTGACACATAAAGTTCTAGAAACAATACTCCTAATGAATCAATGAAAATGAAATAGTAGTTAAAAATATTCTCACCCACAAAAAGTGTTAAAAATTCTAGGTTTGGACCCTTAAAAAAAATAATCTTAGCTGTTTCCTTATTTTGATTTTGTCCTTGATTTCTTTAAATTTTATATGTACTTTTTCTTTTTTTTAACATTCTGTCTCTAAGAATTCCATTGTCTATAGTCCTTGAAGGAGGAGTTGTCTATAACTATTGTTTATTGTTCCTGTTGATGCTCACTCACAGTAGCTTGCCTTATTGTGTACAATCAAATGGTGTTTGATTTTGAATCTATTGTTTGATCTTAATATGTGTGATGTATATGTACCTACACTAAGATATCTTTATTTAGAGAGTGTTTTATTTTATTACTGCTTCTGTTTTTATAGATAGCCAGGAGACTCCACTGTCTTTATGACCCTTTCAGCCTCCTTTAAGGTTTTAGATTCAACATTAGAGCAGCAGACTTGGCTTTATCACCTCTGTGCTGGCTCATACTCAGAATTCCAATTCTTGCGGTGTACTAGGATCCATGCTTGGAGCCAGCTGCCCCACACCCCTCCCAGCTGCTCCAGTCTGAGCTTCCCTCTAGTTCCGTCCTAGCTAATCTTCTTTGGGGGGTGAGGGGTAGTTACAAAGATCTCCTTTTCACTTAGAAAATTAACAATCCCTCAAATAGTATGTCCTGGATAAAGATTACTTGTGAACACTGAGAGTAGAGAAAAGGGTTTAGGGATAAAAAGGAGGCTTCAAAGCTGGGAGAAAGTTTTATTTGTTAAGCTGTGTGGTGAGTATGGAAGGCTTATTTTATTTATTTAATTTATTATTGTTATTATTAAAGGATATTTATATAGGATACTCTTTTGTAGGTACCATATATTTTATAAGAAGCTGAAGAAAATTTAAGGGCAGTATCACTCAAATCCTTCTGTGACATTGGGGCACTGCTAAGACATCAGTTCACAACTCTGACTGAAGTAGCACCCTCAGCACAGACACCAATGCTCTAAAGAGCAGCACTGGCTCAGTGGGAGACATGCCCAGAGTGAGGAAAATAACAAATGACATATGGTAGCCCTGAGGGTTTGTTCATGAAGTATGTATAAAAAGTCTTTTGGGGAATCTCGTATGAAATTGAGAGGAATTTGAGGTGAAGTTCTCACAGGTATGGTGAGAACAAATAAGAGAAATACTATATATTCTGATTCTACAAGCGACTGTGGCCCTGGGTTCATGGGTTATACAAATTGTGCATAAATAATAGCTCTGATTTCCCTTATGGTATGAGAACACCCTTAAAAGCTTTGCTTCTGTAAAGTCCCAACTCCAGTTTTCTTTTCTCTTGTGTTTCAAGTCTTTATACCTCTCTGGTTGCTTGGTAACATACCATGGAGAAGCAATTTGCAAAATGGAACCATGGTGCTTAGAAACATTAATCCTACTCTTATGGTGAATGATTTATTCTCAGGGTATGGTTTTTTCCACCACAGAATCAAGACCATTGAGATAGCAGCATAGTGAAGATATCTGTTAAATTCTTATCTATGGGTCAGGATATTAAAATGCCATGTAATTGGACTCCTATTTAGAAATATTATTAACTATTACATTGAAAACCAACCTGGTAGTAAATGAGAAAACAGCAAGCCAGGAGGGTTTGGAAAATTACACTCAATTCTATGTTCTGCCCAATTTACCAGGCAAAAGATAAATTATGTTTGAAAATCAGTCATGCAATATTTCTGCCCACTTTTCATAAAAATGGATTATCTAACATTGTTCTCTGAAGCTTTATTCCTGTGTGACATAGAAACATTTTAAGATAGTGCTCTGAGCCAGACTTATACAGGCATTAGCCAGCGAGGCATGATTTGAGGGTTTCCAAGGACTTTCCAACCCAAAATACTAACTCTACCCACTGTCTTCCCATTGTCTCTGAAAGTTGGATTCACTACCTAAATGTTTTCTGGAGTTGAAAGCTTTTTTGTCTGTCATTTTCTTTAAAAAAATCTGTTCTTTTTTATTATCAGTGAGTAATATACAGTTTATAAACAAGAAGAGAATAGTTTCTAATTAAGTTTTTCACTTGCTGTTATTACCTGGCAGACACCTAATTCTCAATGATGTTGGTACATGAGAAAGAAAGAATAGTAGAAGTAGTAGTAGTAGTAGTAATAGTAGTAGTAGTAGTTGTTGTAGCAGTAGTAATTGTAGCAGAAGTAGTAGAAATAGTAGTAGTAGTAGTAGTGATCATTGCTATTGTTCTTTGAACTGAGATATAACTTGCATAAAGTGAAACAGTGTTCAGTATTCGGTTCAATAAATTTTTACGTGTGTATACATAAGTAACCACTACCCAGATGTTCCTTTCTGTTCCTTTCCAGTCAATTCCCAGTTCCGTCTTCCCTTCCCCACACACAGAAGGTAAACACTATTCTGACTTTTGTCACAACAGCTTGGTTGTGCCTATTTTAGAACTTTTTATAGATAGAATCATTCATATGTGCTCTTTGGTGTTTGGCTTTTTCATCTTCACATTATGCTGGAGCCAGCCGGCTAAGATAGAATAGTTCCCGAGAGGGGGGATGAGGATTGAGAAAAAGAGAAAGAGAGAGACAGAAGATAGAGTCGGGAAGGCTAACAGTGAATACTGTGCCAGGAGTTTATTTAGCACAGCATATATATACCCTTGGAGAAGCAACACCCACACATATGCAAATGATCACTGACCTTTAGGTAAGTTCTTGCAAAACATCCTTGTTCCTATTTTTTTCTCTTATTCCCTCCGGCAAGAAACATTCAACATTAAGCCAAACTTCCTCCTTCAATAACAAGCTACCCATTAACGAGCCCACCTGCTCTGCAAACTTCTAGCTTGCAGGCAACTCCAACCTTGTCTGCAGGGCATTCATCAAGAATGGCCCCAACAACATTACATCAGTGAGACTCATTCATGTCATTGAAGTTATCAGTGGCTTGTTCTTTTCCATTGCTTTGTAATCTTCTATGAATATTCCACAATTTATTCATTCTACTATTCATTCTACTTTGTATCCTGGTGGAATTCAGCTAATAGAAGGCAGCAATTGATTGGATATGGGGCAGGGAGGAGCGGGGAAGAGAGAAGGGGTGGAGAGACAGAGAGAGAGAGAGAGAGAGAGAGAGAGAGAGAGAGAGAGAGAGAGAGATATTATAGCATCTATTTCTTCTGTTTTTTTCCCTGCTTTACCACCATGGAGAGGCTCCATTCTTCTATAGCCACAACTCCTCTTTCGCTGGTTTCACCAACACCATCCTTCTTCCTTGCCTTGTTATGGATGCCCATTGTTAGTCCTTGGATGCTTCACCATTGAGCATGCATTCCTAGAAAATAAAAATTTTATAAAAATCTAAAATCTTTGAGTATGCTATCTTTTCTTACAGGGACTGATACAGAAGGAAATGAAAATGATTTTAAGAGAGGTCAGAATTTGTTGAACACTGTAGGGGTTCCTGCTCAACATGAGAATTGTAACAGGTTTTATTTATTTTTTTTATTTTTTAAACTATAGTCATCTGAATAAGTTTTCCTTTTGCAAGTCCAACATTATTTCCTTGACATTCATTTTGTTCATCTTAGAGGCATAAAATCAAGGTCAATTCTGTGTGTGTGTGTGTGTGTGTGTGTGTGTTTCTTACACACACACACACACGCACGCACACGATGACATATTGTCAGTAACTTCATATTTCAGTTCAAGACATGACATTAGTTAGCCAGAATAGAAGAAAGGGGAAGTAAAGGTATTTTTATAAAGAAACAAATGCCAGTTTGTCTGTGGGTATGCATGCCAAAGCAAAAAATAATTTGAAGTCAGCTAAGGCTTTGGGCAAATTCTGATAGTACTGAAGGGTGAGGAAATAGTCAAGGAAGCAAACAGTGCGCTTCTGGCATCCCACTGGTGATTCAGAAAATTCTGATTCAAAAACAAGAATTATTTTCAAAGGTCTTTGACAGAGCCGACAGCTCCTCAGCTGTCAGCCTCTCTCCAGAGACTCTAATGAGCTCTTTCTTGTCAGGTCTTTCTGTCTAAACAACGAATTGCTAGTCTCTATCTGCCACCCCACAGTGAATGCACTTACCTTTGCTTATGCATAGTATAAATTATTATTTAATGCAAACACTTGTTCAGGTTGTTCACCAGGTTGTTTCTGTCAACCTATATCAATGCGGTCTTTAACATGTCAATGACTCAACAGCAGAGTATGAGTGTAAACAGGTGGTCAGAAAGTGTAGTTCTAGTGATAGACTAATAGGAATCCCCAAAGTTTTTGCAACTACCTTTGGGATTCAACATTTCTGAGGCTTTTGGAGATGGTCAAAATACTTTACTTTATTTTTCACAGTAGTAGCAGGTCACAATAAAGGGCAGTGGAGATGAGGGCTCAGAGAAAAAAAAAATGCTTCTTTGTACATATTTAATAAACCTTACCATAACTTCTTTACAAAATTCAACATCCTTGACCAATTCTATATAAAGAAACTTCCATTTCAGTTTTAGAATTTAGAACCCCCTTTTTAAACTGGCTCCATATTAGACAACACAAACAGCACCATTTAAAAAAAAATAACTTTTAAAATAATTTTCTCATACTTTTTGAAAAAGAGTCTACACTAGTTTCTCTTTTTTCCTCCATGTTATATGGTGTTGCCCATTTTTAGTTTTAATAGTCTTCCTCAATATAGCATTGGCAGTCAAGAGCATGGATCCTGGAGTAATTTAAACCTGGGTTTGAGTTCTGGCCAAATTCTTCTTGATCTTTTTTTTCTAGATTTATCTCTTCTCTATCATCTAATGTGTTATCAATGTATTTAGAATTAACTCCTACTGTATTCTGTCATGAACTTTATTTTTCTTTGATTAAAATCTCTTCAGATCCTCCATTTCTCTTAGCAAATTGGACTCATATGTTTGAAGAGAGAAGCTACCCATTTCATAAAAAAAGATGAAAAAACTAAGATAACAAAAACAACAAAAATCTTTAAATAAACTATATTCTTCAAAGTTTATTTCTATAATTAAAAGAAAAAAAAGAAAAAAGATAAAATAAAGAGAAAGAAAGAAAAAGAGGAGAAATAACACAATTGGTGTCTACATTTTTTTATTTTATTAAATTTTTGGGGGTGACACTGGTTAATAAAATTACATGTCAAGTGTACAATTCAATAATACATCATATGTATATTGCATTGTGTGCTCACCACCCAAAGTCAAATCTTTTTCCATCACCATGTATTTGACCCCCTTATCCTTATCTACCTCTCCCTTTTCCCTTTTCCTTCTGGTAATCACTAAATTGTTGTACATGTCTGCGAGTCTCTGTTTTGTTCATCAACCAAAGTGTCCTTTGATAGATGATTGGATAAAGAAGATGCAGTACATATATACAATAGAATATTACTCAGCCAGAAGAAAAGTGTCTTCATTTCATAACCTCTAGTTTAACTTCTGATATGACTGAGTAACCCCTTACTGGACCAACTCTCCAACATATAATAATTAAAACTTTGGACAAATTAAAAAAAATAAATTTTACAACACTGGAGACTAAAAAAATTGGGCAAATTCTGGACAGAAGTTGACACAGAGTGAATGGAATAACAGGGAAGTGTTCCATTTTTACACATGGCACAAGATTTTCTGGCCTCAAAAATGAGAACAGAGAGATGGGGAAAATCAAGGCTTCTGGAAAAGTGAAGGAGGAATTCAGGAAAGGAGAGAGCCAGAGACAGGAAGCTTCACATTTTACATATAAATTCTGCCCAAATTTTAGACTAGTTCCTGAGCCATAAATTGGTGGGACAGACTTACAACAGTTCATCTAAAGATAAAAGGATAAAACTGATGTTTTAGTTGCTACTAAAAGGCAGAATTTTTAGTTTGACAATAACAAAATGGTTTGATTTTTAAAGTAAAAATAACAAAAATTATTTTTAGATTATTCACTTTGTTCAGAATACAATTTAAAACTACTTGACATACAGACTTAGGAAAGTATAGGCCAGTCTCAAGAGTAAAGATAGTAAACCAAGACCAACCCAAAGAATAATTAGATGTTAGAACTAGCAGATCAAGAAGTTTAAAGCACCCATTAAAATGCACCATAAAATAAAGAAAAATATACTCATGAGAAATGAGAATAGAAAATTGAGAAATTGAAACTATATCAAAGAACTATATACAAATTCTATAACCAAAAGCTTTAAATCTGAAATTAAAATATATGGAATAAGCTAACAGGAAAATACAGATGAGAGAAATAAATTAGTAAACTTTAATATAGAGCAATGTGGATTATCCAATTGGAGCAATGATTTTAAAAAAAATAAAAACAAAAGAGTCTGAGGGACCCGTGGAACAATATAATTTTAAAAAAGGTGCATTGTGTAACTAATGGGAATTCTAGAAGGAGGTGGAAGGAAAATGGAGTAGTACATATATTTTAAGTAATAATGTTCAAAAAAGTCATCAGTTTGGTGAAAGACATAAATTTTCAGGTGTAAGAAGCTCCGTGAATCTAAAAATGACAAATACAAAGAAAACCATACCTATGCATATCATAGTCAATCTGCTAGAAAATCAAAGTTGAGAAGAAAAAGCAGCTTAAAAGCAACTAAAGAAGAATGACACATTATGTATCATGGAACAATAATCAAATCCTACTAATTTCTTAAGGAAAACTGTGAAAGCCAGAGACAAAGTGATAAGATGATTACAGTGCTGAAATAATGAAACTTCAACCCAGAATTCTATATCCAGAAAAAATATCCAAGTATCCATCAAGAAATAGAGCAAAGTAAAGACATTACCATATAAAAGAAAGTGAAGGGAATCAATTACCAGTGACCTGTGCTAAAAAAAAAAAAATGCTAAAGGAAATTTTTCAGAACTAGGAGAAATAAAAGCAGATAGAAACTCAGATATTTAGGAAGAAATTAAAAGCATTAAAAAAAAGTCTAGAAAAATATAAAAGATCATTTTTATTTTCAATTTCTTTAAGATATATATGATTATTTAAATAAAAAGTTATAGTATTATTTATGAGGTATTTACTATATGAAGATGTAATGAATATGATAGTTATAATGTAAAGGACAAAGGAAAGGGATAAGTGGTTGTATATGGTTGAAATTTCTGCATTTTTTGTAGAGTACCACAATAGAAACCCTAAGACTGAAAGTTAAAGATGTACATTGTAATCTCAATGCAATCACTAACAACGTCACTCAACACAATGCAAAGAAGCACAGTAAAGAAGCCAATAAATACATTAAGATTTTCTTCAAATTTGGATTTTAAAATACTTGCAAATACTTCATTCAGTACAACTTAATTTTCAACTCTGAATCTATACATTAATCTCCCCAAAATCATGCATTTGAAGAAGGCTTATGTTGAGTGCTCTTTACTTTGATTTAAGATCAGAGTATACTTGGCGAAGACTTCTGTGGTAGGGTTAAAAGAGTTTGTGGTTCAGGATTTTGGTTTTAACTGCTAAAACCAAAGCCATCTGCTCTTTCTCATGAAAATCTCTTTGACCTTGTTTCCTTTGTCCCATATTTAATGTACCCCTGGGAGATTTCTTTCTTTCTCTTTTCCCCATTTACACACTAGGAACAAATCTGGAAGCTTGTGGGAGCAAAGTGTATAGATACTACTGGGAAAATAAACGAATGGAACTAAAATTCCTGGAACACTCATGTATTAATTTTTTCTTCTCATAAGAATAGATGAAAATAATAAATTATGACCATTATTTTAAGGCATGACAATAAAAGTTATAGAGATCTCATCTGTAAGATATATGCCTATCTCATTTAAGAATAATGAAAATATGCAAAATATACAGATTTTTTTTGTTTCAAGTATTTTAAAAATATTTGTATCTTTATATATTCATATCTATATTTATATACAAAGATTAAGAAAAAACATGCCATTTCTATACAAAATCAAACAAAAGAAAATGATATTATTCTTATGTTCTTATGGAGTAAGAGAAAAAGGGACAGTCAGAAATGTCCTCTTTTATAGAGTAGTTCTTTGCTGTTTACTGCAGAATATTAATTACAGTCTTGGCATAACCCCTCTATCACCTTCTGCCTGCTGCTTCTTACCCTAATCATGAATGAGAAATTCCAGCTTTTGGTCTCAGAACAATGGAAACAGCTGAAGAACAAGTAATAACTAGATGCTGTTTGTGTATCATATTAACCAGGGAATAAATGTACATAAAATCTTTTTAATGTCCTTGTTTTGTGGATTTTCTAAAGTGATTTCTACCTTTTTCTAAAGTGAATTCTACCTTTTTCCAGTGTCATTCTTCCTACGTCCCTTTCTTCATACCTTGCTTAAAATGAATCAAGGAATGGTTTAGCACAGAGAGAGAAATTTCAGGCCCATTACTTTCATGACTTTTGAGTTTGCCTGGAATTTAGTCTTCAACGGAAGGATACAGTAAAGTATAAGTTATGATCCATAGGAGAACGATTTTCTAAAGTTCTATTATGCCCAATCTCGTCTAATCTCAAAAGCTAAGCAGGGTTGGGCCTGGTTAGTACTTGGATGGGAGACCACCTAGGAACACCAGGTGCTGTAGGTGCTAAAAAAAATTTTTTTATATAAAAATATATTAAAAATATATTTTATATAAAATATATAAAATTATAATATATATTTATATAAATATATATTTAACATATATATTTATATAAATATATATATTTAATATATATTAAATTTTTATTATACAGAATGAAATTTTGGTTCTACTCTATTCTTAGCTGCTGTGGCCTTGAGTAGTTACTTGACTTCTTCAAACTTTAGTTATCTAATTTTTAAAATGGGGTAGTGATAGTATCCATGCTGTAGGTTAATTGTAGGTATTAAATCATATAAACCATTTAAAGTATTTGTCACAATGTCTAGCATATCTTAAGCAATCTACACATGTTAGTTGTTCTTATCATCATATTTTTGTCCATTAGACTTTTTCCATCTCAAGAAATTTTCTTTTGGTCTTTTTACAATAAAACCTAAGTCCCTGTTAGCTCATCTCATCAAGAATCCATTAATAATGCAGAGGGACAGGTTCAGGTTTTATAGCCAGAGGCCCGAATTACGCATAGTTATCTTGTCCAAAAGAGAGGATAAAAGTCAGCAGGTTGAATTTTTTTCAAACTTAAGCTTTGTAGCCTAGAACATCTCGAATCCTCAGCTTCCTCAACAGAAACCAAAGTTTAGCTAATTTTTAAAACAATATAAGCTACTCTCCAGTGATGAAAGGATATCAAAAACATATTCTGAAGTGGATTAATGTGCTCCTCTTGATTTATAAATGCACAAGAAATAACAAAATATTCATAGATAAAATTTACACGTTTCTTAATCCTCATGTATGTACTATATGTATAAATTTCTTGAAAACAAATCACATATATTAATGAGATTAATGTAATAAAATATCCAAAATACAATTAATTTGAAACATTTGTACTTGGCAAAACTTAAACAAATTCCATTCGGGGCCATGAGCAGAGAGATAAACCCACTAAATTATAAATGATTCTTTTGTCATATTGACTCCAACTCTCTCGTTCTTATTCAGTCAGCATTCTCTCATCTTTCCTTTGTATCTTATACTGATGTCCTTTTATTTATTCATTTTCAGTAACATTTATTTCTCTTCTCACCATCAATCATCAGAAGACACCTTTTGGGTATCTGCCCCACTTACAACAATTCCTTTTTCTCTGGAAACTAAGTGGCCTTCCATTTATCTAGAGAATTCACTCCATTTACCTAGAGAATTCACATTACATTTAATGTGAAAATCTGTCCTTCATGTGAAAGCCAATTGGACCCTGTCTGAACATATGATTTAAGATGCACAAATCAGATCATTCCAGTGATTTAGCACTGGAAACAAAAACTTGTCTCTGAGGGGTGGATAGATAATAATATATTGACATGTTAAAAAGATTTAAACTCAGAAGCACTGGGACATGGAAGGGAACAGAACAGTGGAGAAAGCCAGTTAGTAGAGGAGAACAATGAAACAAAAATAAAAGCAAAGAAAAGTTATGACTTGATTTCCTGACAACTTTCTTGAATATGGTTCTAGTCTCCTTGACAATCAGCTGCATTTCTGCCCTATGATACTTTCATTTATTCATTCAATAACTCATTCATTACACATATTTTGAATGTTCATTAGACTTTGTGCTAAGTATTTTGTGTGCTTTATCTCACTGAATTTTAATTAAAAATCTCAACCATAACCAACCAAATAGCAAAACAATGGTGAATATTTAATATGCTCTGGCAACATCTCGGGACAATTTGGAGACTTGATTCTGGCTACCACTGCAAATTTTTTAGTGAAATTCCAATTGTATTATATCTACTCTTACCTAGATGAGCAGAAACAAAGGTTCCTATTTATAAAATGTAGTGTTATCATCCAAGATTACACTGGCAAGCAGATGATAATCTCTGGCCATTATTATGACGTACTTAAAGTTTCATATATTTACTGGAGAAATCTGATGTGAGAAACAAAAGTCATGAGGTAGCACAAATATGATTTTTAGCTTTCAGTTGTGAAATATCAATGACTAAGAATGTAAAACTAATGGTATCTAATGCCTGATGGCAAAAAAAATAAATCTCTCTTGACTTGCTGTTTTCTACCTTTTTATATCTACATAGCATAATGGTGCAAGTTCATAAATATCAGTCTCCACAGAAAAAAATATTTTTCAATTATTCTAAATGTAAGATGTGGAAAAATTATAATTTATTTTATGAGTAGTCAACATTACAAGAGAAACAAATGTGCATATTTAGGTAATAGATCTAAGTCAATGTCATGTCACTGCTCTTTCTTTTCTACTGAAGAAGCAGAAATGTTTGTATCAGATTAAGACATAATAATTTCTCATTGTAATATCAGCTAGTATTACTTAGGTTATAATTAGAGGGAAGATATAGGTAGTTTCATTACTTACATTCTCTGAGTACATGTTCTTCATACCCATTTATTTTTTAATCCATTGTATATCTGCATTACCTCTCTATCAAAGGGCTCAAATCTTACCTTCTCAAAGGATTTATCTTTACTATTGAATCTCATAGTCCCCTTACATCTCATTGAAAATAAATTCTTATTTCTTTCCATTTTTTAAAGACTATACAGAATCTTGACCCAACCTTTCTCTCCAGTTTTATTTCTTACCATACTTACCCTTGACCTTTAATAGTTGAATTAGAGAAGAACAGTTGTACTATTGTTAGAACTTCCAAAACAAAGTATGACAGTCTAAGAAGCTTAACCAATAGAAATTTATTTTATCACAATTCTGGAGTCTAGAAGTCAGAGTTTAAGGTGTTGGTAGGGTTTCTTTTGAGGCCTCTCTCCTTGATTTGTTGATGGTCGTCTTTTCTATATGTTTTCATATGGTCTTTCCTCTGTACAAATCTGTGTCCTAATTTCCTTTTCTTATAGAGACACCGGTCATTTTGAATTAGGGCCCACCCATATGATCTCACTTTGTCTTAATTACCTTTAAAGCCCTTATCTCCAAATACAGCCACATCCTGAGGTGCTAGAGAATAAGACTTCAATCTACAAATTTCAGAGGGACACGATCCAGTCCCTAACAATAATGTTTGTTAGCCATTGCTGAATGTACTCTGGGAAGTTTGGGCAGGCCAAGTTGTTTGTGTAAAGTGCTTGTAAAGAAGTAACAAAAGAAGAAAAGTTCAATGACTCATAGAAGCTTTAGATATGACAAAATCTGAAGCCCTCATGTTCTTGGCCGCACACTTGAATGGGACATCTCGGGATCATTTTTTTCTGGAAGGTGGTCTTTAGGAAGTTACTGTGGGAGGGGATCCCAGCAGAGGAAGACAGAGATTAGCAAGCAATGTCAGTACACTGCCATGGCAGACCCATGTCTCCTCAGAAAGTTGAAACCAACTGAAGGTCTCAAGAGGACACCACCCATATGTTCTAGTAAGAAAGTAAGTCTTGTGAAAATGTCAGTGTAGGAAAATCTTTTCACTTTCATTTATCATAAACTATTCAATGAAATGACTATGCAAATTGCAAGAAACATGATGAAATAGAATAATATTATTAAGGAATTTAGAAACTTTTAGGTGGTTCTTGGGAAATGTTTTTGAATAAATGAATGCCACATTCTCTAGCTCAGGCAAAGTCCCATAAGATTTATCTTATTATTGAAAAGAAAATAAAAGATGGGGAATTTAATGTTCTGAAAGATATAATGAGGCTGTCCCAAATACACCAATAGAAGCTCATTTTTAAATTAAATATTTCTTCAAATGGGAAAACAATAAACAAAAACAAAGATAAAAAATCTAATGGATTTTTAAAACAAAACAATAGTGAGATCATAGGATTCCCCAAGCCAGTGTGCATATTCAAAAAGGGAGAAATTTTAAGTACTTAATATTTAAAGCTGGAATCTAGATTTATTTATATTATTCTTGGAGAATTTTGAAAAGTTTATTAAGATTGATGTTTTCTCTGGAAAAAAGAAAAGTAAAAAAGCAGCAGATCAAAGACATTTCCTGTTTAAGTATGTTGTAATTTTAAATGTGTTTTACCTTTTGTCATAGCATTAGCCATGTTTAGATTAAGACACATTTGATAAAAGATATCCCAAAGACTTAAAAAGGGTTAGACTTTCCTCTTTCTTTATACTACAATTCTTTGTCAGCTGGGAGTATGCTTATGGCACAAGTTTCCTGGAACAGATATCTGAGATTTTGAAACTGGGACTACTGTAAGGAAAATTTTAGAATTTTGCCTGAAAACAGTAAATAGCAGCTTCTAGCTCCCAAACTTCTTTAAGGAGATAGTTGAACAACTATGGTTTCTGAGCCGTACAACAATAATGTATATACCTGTGGCTGGGAGGGATGTTTACTTTTAGCATGAGAACTTGAAGTGCATTCAAATTCTTCATTGGTTATAAGGTTGGGATACAAATATAATTTCTGAGAGTAAAATGGTTTCTTAAAAGTATTCATAATAATTAGACATACCCTGTGATTCATTTGCAGAACAATTCAAAATTAAGAGTTATGTATTAATCCCTGTGCAAATTTGATACATTTTAGATGGTTTTCTAGATTTAAATGTAAGAAGATGATTTTAAAAATTACTATTCTGACCTATTTTATGCTGAGCTACAACCAGAGATAACACAGGCTATTACAATATTCTTTTAGTAAGACATTTAAATCTGCTGTTGAGCTCTCCTATCAATGTGTTTGATAGACTGATAAATTATGATTCAAGCAATTAAGGCAATTAAGCTCTTCTAGACACAATGTTCCGATAAATTATTTACTTACAATCAAAGCAGCGTGAGATCTAGTTTGCTAACATTGGACTAACATGAACAAGTGTCACCAATAATGGTACTTTTCAAGCAATATATGTCTTGGAATAGAAAAACATTCCTTCTGATG
The DNA here is from genome assembly GCA_004027375.1 of Macroglossus sobrinus. Taxonomy (NCBI): domain Eukaryota; kingdom Metazoa; phylum Chordata; class Mammalia; order Chiroptera; family Pteropodidae; genus Macroglossus; species Macroglossus sobrinus. The sequence goes on along the minus strand of PVKZ01000389.1, from coordinate 54,068 downwards.
TTCTAATTTTAATAAAAAATATGCTTAATTCCATTTTCTGGGCTATTCCTTATAATGCAGCCTAGACAAGCAATTAAAATCCTGTCAAAAACACATCTTCCAACTTGCACATGCATGACCTTTGGCAAATCATTCATCCTCTCTGCTACTCAGTGTCTTCCTCTGTCTGTGCGTTGTTGGTAGAAGGACCTATGGTGAAGAAAAGAGCTGATTGAGAGGATGCTATAAATCCCAGGGGCTTTGGGGAGTTTAGAGTAAAACTAATTAAAAGAAAGTGGCAGGACTGGTATTGCATGGTAAGTGTGGCACTTTTCAGATATGGACTCTTATACTTTTCAGTCTTATTCTTCCTTGGAAGAATCTGCAAATTCTAGGGTTTTCCTGAAACAAAGTTAATTAAAATATCTGAGTAAATACTTTGACTTTTTTAAAAATTATGATAGAAAACAGGCCTGTAGAAAACAAAGGAAAAATAAAGTATAATAGGAAAAAAAAGTTAAAATATCCCTCATCTCTGTCAAAAGTCCCCTAACTCTGTCAAATTTTCCAGAAATAGTCACTGCTTACATTTTATTGTGAATTCTTTCAAATTTTCTTTTTTGCATAAGAGTCCTAAGAAATATTCATGAGATCTATCAATTAGTCATTAAAAAATAAGATTAGAATAATCAAATCATAATGTTATTTTGACACTTTTTCCCCCCCTAATTAACATATTGAAAGAATATATACATATATATATACATGCCAAACCATGTAAATGTAGCTCATTTAAATGTTGTTCAGGATTTTTTGTTGAAAGGACGTACCATAACTTCATAAGCCACTTTTCTCATGGTGGACATTTCAACATTTCCAGTTCTTTGCACTTATGAAATATTCAGTAATGAACACTCTTGTTCATATATATTGTATCAATTGGGCAACTATCTCTGTAAAGGATATCCAACAATGTGAAATTCTTGGGATAAAAGGATTTAAAGTATAGATAAATTTCCAAATTGTTCTTTCAAACTGTGATATCAATAAATAAGGCCATCAAGACTATTTGGAGTTTCAGTTTTGTTACAACTATGCCAACCTGGAGAATGATTAGTGTTTTGGAGCTTCACCATTTTGATAGGAGGGATGTTATTTTCTAGCTTTAATTTGCATTTCTTTAATTATCAGTGCAATTTTTTTAAATAAAATTTACAAAGAGACTCCCACTTACCTACCTACCAAAAGAAATTACAAGTTTTCTAGTTAGATGGTAGTGAAAGAAAACATCTAAAAGAATATATTGGAGGAATTTAGGCAGAATACAGGCATTACTTTGCATTTTCTAATCAGAAATGCATTTATTTTTCTCTTTGTCCTCTGTGACTCTCCAATTAAATATTCAGCAGGAGAAGAAGCCTGACTGAATACTTAGATTTAACAACAATAGTTAAACATATTCCTTTCTTATGATTCTGCTCCATCTTTCTAAGGTGAAATATTTCAAACAAAGTAAATCTTAATTTTGAATTCAGATGGCTCATTGCTGAAATCGTTATGAACACAGTGGAAATGGGAAACTTTTCAGAATATTTTACCTCTGTAGACAAATTGGCACTTTCAGAGAACATTAGCATGATGTGGAGCCCATGCATCATTTCCATTACCCCCTATTCCCCTCCCCCAGCCTTGTCAAAGCCAAGGTTAACAGATGCCCTATATTGAGGATGGCCCTCAACATGAACTTCCTGGGCTGACTGGCAGGCATTGTGTTTTTCAAAATGATCTGTCCTGGAACATTTGCTCTCTCACCAGGCTTACCTTTTCCCCTTTTCCCTTCCTTTGCTCTCATCTTTTCAATCTCTCACCATTCTTCTAGTATACCCCACCCTCACCACCTTGCTGCAGGGAGCAACCTTTCTCAGACAATGCACTCATACATTTGTCTCAAGGGACACCCATCAAGGGGAGACCCTCAACCCCCTTCAATCTCAATCTCTATTTTTTTTCCCTTCATCTCAGCCATAGGGGCTGTGCTATCAGATTCTTTCCCTTTGTCCTACATTAGTTTATCAAAAATCTGGTGCCTTTAGTCAACCGTGAATGTCCAAGAGCATGTGCTTGGATCAGGCTACTGTTCTTGGTGCCAAGCAGAGTGATATGCATGATAAATTATGAAACCCTTTTCCGGACAAGTTTAGAATCTCTGGTTTTGCCAGGGTACCGAACCAGTGAATGGGGACATGTGTGACAAAGCAGAAAATTCTTCATGGGAAATGCTTGAGAAGAGAAATCTGCAGTCTGCTACTGTAATAAACTAAAGACCCGATAAAGTCCCTTTTGGGGTCACCTGAAAAAAACACATTTTTCATTTATATTTTAAATTTAGGGTTTGCTTAAGATTTAGCTAATGTAATCCAGGCTTGATTTTAAAACACCCATTTCTGTGTTTGATTTTATCCATTATCTCTGTGTGTGAGTTACATATCTGCTGTTGCTCATGAACACAAATATTAGTTAGATGAGAAGGATTAATGCTACCATCTATTTTAGACGGCAAACACTATGCCTCCTTTCACATGCCTCTCTGTCACTAGGTACAGACTGTGCAGAACTCACTGTTATGCTGGTAGAAGGGTTTCCATTTTGCTCACATGAACACTCTGGGTCTAGGTCTTACACAGACGTGACAAGTTCAGCCACTACCAGATTTTCTCCCTCCCATTATCTTTTCTTGTTATCACAAGACTAAGAGCTTGGATTTGTTAAGCCAGACATTTTTAGTAGGAGATATATACTTGTACACAGAGCACTCATCACATTTCTCTCTGTGCACTAGGTACAGATTCTCCTTTTCTCCCTTTCATTAGAATGGAAGAAGAATTTTCTCTTCTTATTTATTATATCTCTCATTATTGTTACGGTTATTATTATTATTATTTAAAAATGAATTGTTTGTTAGCATTATTTTTAGGTAGTGTGAAACATACATTTCACACCAGTGATGGCTTTGTTCTAATGCTTAATGTCCATCACCTCTACCCATCACAACCCTATGTTGACTTCATATTGAGATTAAAACATTCTAAATCCATCGAACACTTCTCTCTGGTCTTCTCTTGATGTACCATTTAGAGAGAGAATAATTTCATAACATTTGGCTTCATTCACAGTTGCTATTTAAACTTAATAAATATTTGCTGAATTTAACTGGGTACCCTTTATTTTATTTGGTAACAATCTTCTATGCCTATTAATGTGTTATGTTCATTACACAGAAGAAAAAAATGTTGAATAGGAACCATTGCAATAAAGCCTGAGAAAATTGTAAGCTTTTCGAAGAAAAGGACTATATGGTTCTATTCCCTGTTGTAGTCTCAGAGCCTAGTACCCTGGAAGTGCTCCATAGTGTTTGTCAAATGAACTAAAACTTGATAAATATTGAGCATACTGTTTCCAATGCAAGTTGCTGTTTTACCTTGGGTCAAGTTAAACTTTTTTTATAAAGAGCCACATAGTAAATATTTTAGGTTTTGTGGACCATATGGTCTCTGTTGCAATTGCTCAAACTTTTACCAGCATAATAGCAGCCATAGACAATATGCAAACAAATGAGTATTACTGTGTTGCACAAAATTTTATTGATAAAACAGATGATGAGCTGGCTTTGGCCTGCAGACATTTGCCACAGGCACAAGTACCTTCTCCAAGTGAAGGTGAGGCTAATCTTTTCTCACTGCTTCTAAGTGGCAGTGGTGGTAGAGACAGTAAAGAGAATAATTGTGATTACAAATTAAATTTTCTTTCTCTTTCTATAAGTCCTTATCCACCAACAACCCAGACAGAATATGTATATCTTCCTTTTAATTCATAAACTTGTTAAGTCTCAAGAAGCCTTAATTTAAGGGCTGTCATTTAATTGTAAAAACAAAACAAAACAAAACAAATAGTAAATAGTGTCCAAAATGAATGAATATTTTTTCAGTTTTTTTTTTTGTTGTTGTTGTTGTTGTTAATAAAAAAAGTAAACAGAGATCACCAGATGGGGCAGCTGTCCTCTCATCTCTTGCTTCAAGAAAAAAGCAGTCCCTCAAGAAAATAGGCCATTAACTCACATGGCAGTCTCTCTAGGGGGCAGACAGTGAGTTACTGTTCTCTGAACATCACTCCAGGGGCCCTAGGGTTCCAAATAGCAGATGTCTAGACACCAAAAACTAGAGCCTCACGAGACATCCGGAATCAGAAGGAGTGAATAATGAGTCTGTAGGTTCTGAATGATATTTAAATCTAAGGAAATCCAATCTCTCAGTAATTCGAGATGACCAAGAAGAAAGGAAGGGGTCAAACATTGTGCAGCTTTAATTTTGAGAGCAAGGGAAAGGGATTCCTAGTACTGGTGGCAGTGACAACACGCAAGGCAATGAGAAGTCCCGATGTGGGGAACTGCTGGTTGCTGAGATCTGAAAAGCTTGCCTGCCTAGTGTGTCTGTTATTAGAGATTTGTTGGTGCAACCTATCTGATCAGAAAAGAAAGGTAATTTCCTTGAGCACTGCTGCTACATTGTCTTGTGCAAATGCAACTGTAAAGGCTGAGGCAGTATGCAAAGAAAAAAAAGTTTTCTTAGTGGGATAGAATTTATTTGGCATTTCTAGCTACTCTTTTTTTTTTTTTGCTTGCCTTTTTAAGCAATGATTTTTCTCTACTCCATTTAACTCTGCCTATTCAGGCATAGAATGCTTTCCTGTTTTATAAATGTCTCTGTCCTTTCACACTGGGAAAGAATTTTTTTAATGTATAATTTTTTTTATATATGTTTATAGCTTCCTCCTTTCTTTCATGGATGCTCCCTTCTCTCCATGAATTATCTATCCCTTTCTCAACTGCTCTTCAATCTTAATGATTTAGCCCAGACACTGCATCTTCCATCACAGTCTTTCAAGACTTTGGAGACCTCTGAGCATATATCTGTCATTGCATTCATGGAATTATGTAATAATTATCTATTTGTGTGAGTTATTTTGTTTAATCATCTTTGTCACCCTCCTAAGCACCATGTCCTTAACATGTCTAGCTTTCAGTAGAACAAATGAGATCTGAAACTAAGTCTCAAAGATGTTAAATGTGATGAAAGCTAGAGAGGTAGGAAGTAACAGATGGAGGATTCTGGCATGGATGCTTTCTAGTTCCCTAAACCACTACCTCTTGAGATTAACCTACTTTCAAAGTTCAGCAAAGCCTGGCCATCTGCAGCAGACAGTTCAGTAAGAACAATATTCAGTCCTTTCTACTTTGTTTTTCATCTTTTCCCCTATTTCCCCCCTCTCAGTCAAGGCAACCATTTGTTTCTTTAAAGAAAATTCTCAAATGGAGCTGATGGAACATATTCCCTGGATACTTCTTACACCGACCTGGCTTTTTCCCATGGGCCTCTCTCATGAAAAAAAATCTCATCTCCTTATCCCTATCCCAACTACTCCATGTCCAGAGGCTAATCCCCCTCATTTGATCTCTCTAAAACCACAAAACCCCAGAAACTGAAGATGCTCTGTTTAACCTATCAAAAAGCTGTTAATATTACAGCGCATCACTAAAATGATCTTAAGGGTTGACTGATATTAACATAGAGATTTGGGTCTCTTTCCACATAAATATCACATGATTATTTGTAACTTGCTGGTTTTCCTAGCATTTTCTGGGACAGTAGAATCATGGTTTGTTTTACACACACACACACACACACACACACACACACACACACACACATACATGCACATGCACACACACTGATACCACTCATTACAGAAGATAGTTCTGTAGAGTTGACACTAATGACAATAGCTAGAATTTAGGTCTATGTCCCAATAGGACTTTTTCAAGGATGGAAATATTCTATATCTGTAGTGTTCAATACTGTAGTCATTAGCCCCTTATGGCTACATAGCTCTTGATATATGATTAATGTGATGGAGGAACTGCCAATTTTATGTCATTTAACTTATTAAAATTAATTTAAATTTTAATAGTCACATGTGGTTAGTGGCTACTGTATCAGACAAAAGAAATTAGAGCATCTGCTCTCATGATTTCAATATGGGGGTTATATCACTCCTAATATTTAGTGTTTGAATGATAACAGATGAAAGATAAAAATAATTTTATTTTATTAGAATACCTCTCTATAAGTTTTCTACTTGAGAGCAAACTTGACAACAATTCTTAACATAACCTGAAAGCTTGATAAGCTTTATGAGAGGGAAAAATAACTTAGTTGCTGAAAAAAAATTTTTTAAATATAATTTATATATTTTAAATATTTTTATAACTTTCAAAAGTTGTGTTGTATGTATAGGGAGAGGGGATTTATATTTTATCTGGAAGCTTATAGGAGGCTTAGAAGAGGATGAATCATAGGACAGAGCCCTGAGTTCCAGTGCCAACTGCAGCACGTAACCTTGGGTAAGTTGCTTCATCTCCCAAAATTTCTGGTTTCTCATTTATATATTAGAAATGGTAAAAACACCTATTCAAATTCTCATAGGATTTCAGAGACTAAATGAAGTAAATTAGAAGCAAACACTCTGTAAAATACTATATGGATAATAGTTTTTGGCTTTTTAATTCATATTGTCACTATTTTGTAATTTTTCCAAAGTAATTCAGTGTTAGCATCAGCCAACAGAGAGAAAAACTACTTTGTCTTCATCTTTTATTATACAGTAACTCTGAAAAAATATAATCTTTTTTTTTTACTACTATGTAGGGTGCAGTTTGTTTTCATATTAAGCCACAGAAATATTGAGAGAGTGTGTGTGCACGTGTGTGTCTGTCTATGTGTGTGTGTCTCCATGTGTGTGTGTATGTTAGTGAACTCTACAGTTACACAAAGGAATCTTGTTTTAAAAACTAAATCTTATATATGTTTTTCTTTTGTGACTAAGTCTCTTGTCCTTTGCCCAGAACTTCCAGGGCAAGTGACATCTCCAATCTGGGAAAGTTAAAGATGGAAGAAAATGAAAAAAATCACCACATTTAGTCAAAATGCTTTACTCACAGTAAACATTTTCGTTCTCTCCTATGGAGACAATAATAATTTCAGACACTTAACTATTACCTTTTTTTTTTTTCCTGCTGCTATGTAAATGTGTCTGTCAAATCACCCCCAAATGACATCAAATAATTCCAAGGGCAGGATGATATGTACCTTCTGCTTATTTTTGTACTTTGAGAATATATAGGTGAATTTTTAGTTTCTTTCTTTTGACTAAAGAAGTATTTTTAATGAGGACTATTCTTTTTAAATTATGGTCACCTATTCAATGTTTTTAAATTAAAAATTTCCACTGTTAGCTATTACATTTGATTTATATTTTCTAATTTTGAGGCTGAAATCTCAATACTCTTTTGATTGGCAAATAGAAGTAATATTTTTTAATTAATCCATTTTGCTTTATATACTTATATGAAACAATCGATATGTGGCTTCTTATTATGTTGGTAAGCATTTAATAATGAAAATGCTATTTTTGTTTGAAACAATAAATCAGAGAATGCCTAGGCATTCCAATTTTTGCCTTTTTGAGATGACATATTTTATACTTTAACATTTTAGCTAAGCCTGATGTCTAGATATTTTATGAGTTTATCTATAAATACATTTTTAAAATATTATATTATTTTATAACACATATCATAAATACTTATAACCAAAAGCCTTTCACTATAAGTTCTCCAAAATGTGATGAGTTAATATCAAATAAAGCCACCCTTGTGTTACATGAATCGTGGAGATGTGTTTTGTAATCTTTAAGATGTGTGTCAGTTGATCTAAATTAGAATACATGTGTAAGTCCCCTTAACTTGAGAGAAAAATCTAAAAGGTCTAAAAAAAAGAAAAATTACCATGAAAGTACAGTTAAACTGAATTTTAAAAAAATAGTTGCTTTGATTATGTTTAAGTATTTTCACAATTATTCTTTAAACAAATCTAAAGTTTCAAAAAATCTATAGCTGTTATTGCTAGAATTGCTACTATTATAGTTTATTGGGAGCCCTGTAGATATAGGAGACTGCCACAAGCATACCATCTCAGACAATGCTCAGACACTCATTCATGATGTGGGTTATAATCCTTAGTTTATACACAAGGAAACTGGAACTCAAAAAAGTTTAAGTAAATCAGCAGACAAATCATCTTTTGTTTTAACAATCGGAGAGGAAGTTAGATTTTTTTTTTTCTCAGTAAGTGATGCACTGAGCATGTGAAGCAAAGCAACAGTGCTAGGTTACCATTTAAAGGGCTCATGTAGACACAGACTCTCTTACATTCCTGCTTTTGCACACATTTCTTCTAGTTTATCTTTCCCTGTTAAAATTTTACTAGTTCTCCAAGGCTCAGTCCAAAGGCCACTTCCTCTCCAATCTTCCAGCACATATATCTCACTTTTCTTATGTTCCCTTAGTGTATTGTTTATATTGCAATCAGAACACCGGCAATAACAAATTCATTAAAAGAACATTTATTGGGTGCCACTTTGTACTGAGTACAATAGTTAATTGTGGTAAGGTCCAGCTCTTCTTGAGCTTACACTCCTTGACTTATATATTCTTGTATCATTCAGAGCACCTATCAGAGAGACATGCTCACAGCTACCCAATAGAGATTTGAATGTCATTCCCCTCTGGCCACTCGCTTAGCCACATCCAACCACCTTACCAATGATTTTATTTTAATAAAATAGAATTTAGACAGATGACACACTTAAGATACTGTCCCATATAGTGAAGAGTAGATAATTAGAGATCCCCACAATCAGATAATTAGCAATGCTTCAGTTGCTATCAAAAGCTGCTTTGAAATGCTGCCAATATTTATTGTGGTTTTTCCTCTGTAAGAGTTTTCTTTCAATTCATCTAGGAGAAAAAATCTTTATTAAATAATACTAAGTCTTTAACACCTTGTAGTTTCTACTTGCTTTTTACAAGAGAGAGCTTTTCAGAGCTTTTGTGGGTTGTAATGGCTGGAGATGAGAAAAACAGAGGTAGAACTGCTAAGAACGAGAGCAATTAAGCCTAGGATGAATCAAAATTATATAAAAATATGGAATCTTGAGGGTTTTCTGAATGCCGCAAATTCATTGACATACTTGGCTATAACCCAGCATTTTATATATTCTATGTATAATATGAAGTGATTTTCTTATCGGGATTATCGAGGGTCTTGTTATACGTGCGTGCGTGTGTGCGTGCGTGCCTGTGTACCAACCATGGCCCATAACAGGACATGTGACGTTTAATGATTAGAATTATGTCCATATGTCTATGTTTAAGGTAATTCTCTCTTAAAGTAAAATTTAAAAAATTGTTGTAAATGTAGGCACATAGTATTGGCATTTACATTGTCTGAATCTGATTTTTTGCCAAGAATTGCAAGGTGTGCAATTTTGACATTTTTTGAGTTGTAGACCGACACAAAACTAAGCAAGGTCATTCTAATCAAGATAAAACATCTCATTTAAGAACAAACAGGTGACTAATCTTGGTAGTAGATATTGAAACTATATTCCCATTCATAAAATTATTAACACTTCTTGGCTAAGAATATTCTTCTCTGTGGTTTTTAATTTTTAGTTATTAAGTATAGGCTATAAATAATAATGATAATCTCTTAAATTTAAATAAAGTTTATACATCCTTCAAAACATTTTCATCTAGATTTTCACAAGGAGAAATTAACATTTATTTAGAGTTTATGGTGTAAGAAATTTTACGTTATCTTTTCATTCACAAAACAACTCTTTCAGAGAGTTTATCTCCAAGATAAAAATTAGAAAGCAAATGGATACATTTTGAACTTGCTTAAGTATGCCCAACTAATACAGAGCAGAGATGAGATTCAAACATAGGTTTTTCTGATTTCAAAGTTCTTATAATTTTCCCTTGAAAACTGGTAACAAGGTGGTCTAATGACTTGATTGAAGTCATCAGTCATGGCAGAATAGAACCCAGATTTCTCATCTCTTAGTTATTACTATATTCTCTATTACTCTGTTTTATGTATATACATTAAAAAGTCAAGATTAATTTTTATTGTTTAAAGATTTTCTTTTCTTATAAAGGTCAGATTTGGTTTTGATAGGGAATCTGCTTCTAAGCAGTGCTTACCTAACTAGAAATTCCATATAAAGCCTGAAGCAAGTATCTTAGTAATTAGCCTGAATGATATAAATATTTTTTTCTTGTAGTCATTCTATATACAGTAAAAATTATCTTAAGCATAATTTTACTAGCAAGGAAATATTCCTCTAAAAATCTCATCCACTTAAAATACTCTAAATTTGCATCAAATGCAATCCCTGGGCTCCAGTGCCACTCTGATAATAGCTGCCATGTAGAGTTAAATAGTCTCCAATTAAATTGTCGCCTCTTTAAGAAACAGGAAATATGTCTTCTTTGTAACTGATTTCTTGCATTTCAGATATTATGCAAATATAACCATATATATATACTTGTAGAAATTTGTAGGAGAAAACTCTAGGTAAACTTATAGCCCATTTTCTGGACAAATAGTAAAACTTCAAGGATATTAGTTTTATAAAAGCAGGTTTTAATGATAGCTATTTTATAATCTGAGAAGACTTAAAAGTAGCAAATTTTCTTTGGTAAATCTAGTTTCTTCTATACTCAGCTCCAGAAGCACAGCCCTACACATTTACTTTTTAGAAATATGTAAAATCAGAAAATAACCTATTGGGTCCACAGGGGTAATGAGAGTTAAAGTTAGGTAACAAAAACCTTTGGAAATTTTTGAGTTCCAAGTCTCAAACAAGACTGGATATAGACCTTTTTATTGCAAAGGCCATGCATTGTCTCTCCCCAGATTCAAGGAAATCAAAGAAAGGAACTGGGAATATTTACTCGGCTAAGTGCAGTCCCAGGTGGCATTTAGAAGATTACTGCTGCAATGCCCTAAATGGTACTTTAGTGAATGAGTCAGTGTGCCTCTGAAAATACCTCATACCCAGGGAATGGATGGGTCAGGCTAAGTAAACAGCAATATCAGATGATTACAAAAAGTAGCCAAACTCTCAACAATCTCCTCAACAATCCAGACCAAGAAATCTGAAAAGGATTGGCTCACAGTTGTATGGTTGGTGAGGAGGTTTGTGGGTATCAGCCTAGACACAGGGATGAATCATCTTACTTTCTTAAGGGTACATGATAGACAAGTATCCCTTTTATACCATGAATGCCTTCTGGGGGACCTAAAAGCTTAATCTAGGAAAAGTCATCGATTTGGGTCTCTTGCATGTTTAGAAGTTGGGGTGCCAGTTATTCAAAGGTCTTTATAATAAATTTCAATTGATAGATTTCATCATCTGTGTATTATTTGAGATGATAACTCAAAAAATATTAGAGTTTATGTTCAATCTTGATGATCTGATACCCCAAATGTTAGGAATGTGATTTGGGGGGAAAATGGGATATACAATTAAGTTAAAAAAACTTGACTTTTATCAAGATAAGATTGACAGGTAAGTACAAAAATGCAAATATTTTTCTGATGACTGAAAAGTTTTAAAACAGGCATGACTAGTTTGACCAAAATCTTCATTCTAGAAAACGTTCAGAAAGGAAGTCTGTCTGTCATTGTGTGAATTCCAAAACATGTATTCCATGGGATAATGAAAAGTATCTGAAGTCTGTGCTGTACCAGGGTAAATTTTATTCTGATTAAAATGAAAATAATGTGGGAAACTTAGAATTTAGAGAGGCCCCCATTAGACAGGGCCTCCTTCCTGCAAACATATTGCTAAGCTCAATGAAACATTTTGTTTGCAATAGATGTAATTTATCACTTCAAGGACTTAGTGTATTTTTGACTAATCTCTCAACAATTTGCTAAGATTTAAACATTACAACCTTTTTTAGATATCAAGATATTAAATATACATTTAAGTTTTAATATTCTAAATAGAACATTCTTAAATGGTTTTAAACATGTTTTAGAAGCAAGACTTAAATGTTTTTCTTTCCAGATTAGTATGTTTGTTATGTTTTTCCAAAAAAAGGTATAATTGTTAATCCTTAAGAATTAAAAAAAAATTTTTTTAAATTTATAAAAAGCATTAGACAAAAATCACAAAATAGTCTCTTGTCAATCTGAGTAGAGAACAGAACAGCTTTGATTATTTTTTTTCAGAAATTACTGTGTTTATGTATGTGTGTGAATATCAATGATCTTAGTTTTTTGAAAACATATTTTCTCTTCATAATGTTTTAAGTGGTAAAAAACAATGACTTTCGTGAGACTAACACTGCACAGTGAGAGGTTTGACACAAAGAAGATAAAAGCTAGGAAAGACAAGAAAAAAAAAAAAAGAATGGACTTGGGTACGTGGTAGATGGTGTTGCACTTGTCATTAGGAAAAAAGCTCATGTGACCTGCCATATATTTCAAACTGGCCAAAGGCATTATTTTACAATGTCATTTTACTTCCATTGTGATGCTCAAATTAGATTAATTTATTATTATATTTTTTAGGTTTCTCAAAAGGGGAAAATATTCCATTTGTTTAAAGACATCCAGGGAGAGGCATGAAAGTTTGAAGCAAGAGGACTCTAAACAGTGGAATTATGTCGTAGGCACAGATTTCATTATTCAGAGGTAACCTACCTATCCAGCATTCTGTGGAAAGTAAGTCCCCACCACTGCACTGCCTGGGTAATTGTTCAATTCTGATTGAAAAACATGTTCAGTCAGGAGATTTCGCTTTTAGGCACAGTGAACAATAATCATTTATGAATACAGAGGTTCCTATTTGAGGGCAATCATTTGTATCATGGATAGACTTTTTCATTCAAATCACAGTTTTGAGATTTACTATACCTAGGGAATTATTTTCATACAAATGTATGAAAGTATATATTTGAATGACCAAATGTCAAGATTCCTGCTTGCTTTTTATCTTTTGCAAAATCACAGATAGGCGTTAACTTTTCAGTGAATGAGATGTTCTGTTGTGTGAAACAATGAGCTGCTAGCTTTCATGGTAAAACACATTTCTAGGATCAAGCCATTTAACTTTTTAGTAATAATGACTACAGGCATGATTATTATAATAGTTATGTGATAAATATCACCATTGAACAAGATTTATAAATTCTTGAGGTCTGTCTCCCCAACTGTGTAATGAGGATAACAATGCCCCCCTAAACATTGTAATGATAATTAAATGAGAAAATGTATGATGTATGTAATTACAGGCCTATAATAAGTGCTTAAGAAATGATAGTTATTCTCTTTAGTATTATGTCTTTACATTGCATAGGACTTTTTTTATTTTGAAAGATTTACAGATGTTATTAACTTCTCCCAGGAGTTAAGCCTGCAAAGAAATAAACAGTACCGCTCATAAAATGACTCTCCAGGATGGTAATAAATACAGCTCTGCTGTTCTTGGTAAAATAGTCCCAATGATTACTACAGTCTTATTTTTCTCTGTCAGAAATAAGATTTTGCCCTGGGTCAGTTTGACTTAAACCTACTTCCTGGTCATCACAGAGCCAATGCTAAGTGGCTTTTAAAAGTTAGAATTAACCAAAAAAAAAGAGAAGACTTTTAACATAATTGTACTTTAATAAGCTATTTTTGTGTACTATTCTTAGCTATAAATTATAACAACGCCATTATTTAAAGAATAGAATAAATAAATAACCCAACACAAATAATTTTTCTTTCTCTGGATTGTGATATTTGAAATAAATCAAAAATGTGGATTTTTAATATTATAAGTGATTGTATTATTTCTTCTGTTTTTTATTTTCTTTGTACTTAATACTGTATGTTAGTCAATTTCCCATCCTCTGAAGTTTTAAAATAAAATTAATATTTATTTCTCTAACTTTTCGAGAGTTACGTATTATTCATCTACATTCAAAATACAGGAACTTTCTAAATAAAATGGCCAAAATACAAACCAGATTATTTTGAATGAAGGCTAATATTTACCATCACCATGACTTCTTTGGAAGTCATCAACTGTTAGACTACTATAACTATTGTTCGCCATAGTTATATGGTTCAACAAGGTTCAACCAGTCACACTCTCAGGGTTCAATAGTTCATCACAGATAAGCATCTGCAGTTAGGTGTGCTTTTGAAACTTGTCAGGAAAATCTTAAAAGCATTGTCTTGTTAATTTTCTCATGATTTCTCATTGTATCTGTGGTGGCAGATAAGTATTAAAAGGGCTCAAAAGAGTATATCAAGAAAGAAAAAAAGACCATGTTTCAATCTCAGTATGGAGTGGAAATTCTCCAAGTTAGTTATGCCTTGCTTCGTGACCTACATAAACCAGGGATTTGGGCTCAGGCCTGACTCCAAAATTCACACTGAACTTTCCAGCTTTCTGCTCTCTCTCCTAGAATAACACGTGGAAAAAGCAAACAAAGAAATAGTCTTCACCTCTTTAAGATTCTTATCTATATCTTTTCTTATCTATATTTTTCATGTTCTTTTTCGCATCAGCCCCACAATCTGTCTTCATAAAACTCCTACCTGTTAACCTTCCTGTGTGTCTGCCATCCTACTCTGGTTACCACTTTCCCAAGTAGTATTTTCTTGGCTCTTGTCTCCCTTCAAAGAGAGAGAGAGAGAGAAAAAAAAAAAAAAAAACATTGACATTGATGGTATGAGAAATGTCTTGTATGTGTCTAGTGTTTTATAGTGTGAACCTTACATTCACTTTGCCTCAGTGTTGTTTTCAGCAAAATGAGCCAGAGTAGGCTCTCCAATGTTAACAGTCTTTCAAGCTCTAACCTTGAAGACTGAATTCCTGAAGCCCAAATGCCTGAATTTGAAGCCTGTTTTGGCACTTACTATTGCTGTCTTCCTGTCCAGTTACTTTATTAAGAAACACGCACCTGTGCGTGCACACACATGCATACACACAGCTGCGACATATAAACTGAACAAAAAGAATATCTGGTACTTACTTAGTGCTTAATAAATATTAGCTACCATTACTAGCCATTTCTACTAATCTATAAGTTAAGTTTATAAAATGCTTTCACTTAATGATATTTCAATTAACTTTCACCAAGATCCTCATGCCAGGATCAATACTGATGCCCAGAAAGTTTAATTGACTAATTTAAGATTAGCAGTTGATGATAGATCAAGAACTGTAACCTGCACCTTAGTCTCCTAGTCCAGGGTTCTTTCAGCTACACAAACATAATAATACATTTGCAACACAATTAGTCTTTGAAGGTCCAGATTTCGTGAACTTCATATGACTTTCTAGGAGACTTTGTTGTTGATGTAGTAGCTGTTGTCAGTGTAAACTACATGTTTACTAAGAATAATGATAAATTGTTATCCAAACTACCTAATCTAGGAGCAATGTCCATGTTCATATAAAATTATAGTGAGCTTGAGTAAAGTCTAAAGTCAGAATATTTTTTATTCTGTCATTCAGCACTTAGCAGTTTTTCTGAGGATGTAGATTGGGAACAGAAATGTATTGTTGCAAAGTCGATTTGAAGATTAGCATGCAAATGAAAGCTGTCGCTTCATTTGTAAAGAAACGTGCCACTTCAAGGATATTCTGCAACCCTAGTATGAACTGTGAGAGTGCAGATGTATGTATACTTGTGGGTATAACTGTACAGAAATTAAGAGAATAGTCATTTTTTGAAAGCTTCACTAATACATTTCTGTTCAAATACCTTAATCAACATTCCCATCTCAACTATTTATTCAGGGAGAACATGTTCAGACTCAGAGCTGACTAACTTTGCCTCCTTACTGAGAAAGAAAATATGATTAAGTTTTGTGTTTACAAGAATGGGAATGCAGAACACTTTTCTTTTTCTTTGTTATTCTTGTGACTTCTACTGACTCGCACCTGGCAGAAATGTGCAAAAGAGAATAGCAGTGAGCAGACATACAGGGAGAAAAGGTATAGAAAGAGATACTGATTGGAGGTACATGATACAAAATATAAATGGAATATTTTCTTTATTTTATTTAAACTATTAAAAAGAAAGGCGTTACCTAGAGTTAAAATTTAAAATGGGTTAGGAGCTAGCCAAGGCAGATCTATCAACAAATCTGGGCTTATCCTCTTTTAACCAGACTTCTTATTTTGTTTTCAACAGGAAAAGATGCTATTAGTTATTGAATACACGGGTATGCCGTGTCAGATTGTAAACACATCAATTGCATCATGATTTAATTTTCTTCTTACAATAATCTTATTAAACCTTTGCTGTGGGTATCTTGGTTTCTGTTTATAGATAGGATTTTAAAAATTTACATAGCTTTCATAGAGCTAATAAGTTGAAGAGTCGGAGTTTGAATACATTTCTATCTGGCTCCAAAACTTGTGATCTTAACCACTGCACTCATTAGCATCTGTTGAGGATGATATTCATGTAATGTGTGATGGTTAATTTTGTGAGTCAACTTGATTAGACCGTGGTACCCAGATATTTTGTTAAAACAGTATTTTAGATTCATCTGTGAAGGTATTTGTAGTGAATTGTATTAATGTTTAAGTCAGTAAACTTTGAGTAAATCAGATTACCTTCCATAATGTAAGTGGGCCTCATCTAATCAGTTAAAGGACTTAATAGAACAAAAACTGACAAAGAAGGAATTCTGCCCACAGACAGCCTTCTGACTAGAACTGTAACACCAGTTCCACCTTGCTGGCCCACTCTGCAGATATTTTAGATTTTCCAGTCTCCATAATCACATGAGCCATTTCCTTAAAATAAATTAATTTTTCTATATACACACATTTTTATTGCCTCTGTTTTTTTGGAGAACTCTGACGAAAACAGGATGCATTCTCCTCTTCATTCAAATGAGTTGGTGAATGTATGATCCAGAGCAAGTTTGACTGATGTAGCTGTAGGTCATGGGACCCAGGTGGGTATGAAGGCCACCGTGAGCTTTCTCAAGGGTGTTGGCGTGGTGGCTAAGAACAGATAAGCCTCCTTTTCACCAATGTAGGACTATGCTTCTTGTTTTCTGATTTACCAGGATAAGATGGGCCACATTAGTATTTAGTAAATGAATTTTAATTTATCTTGGGAATGTTTTCAGAAATTAGTCCACAATTAGTACATATGTGATATATAGCTTCTTAACTAAAATTTGATGAAAACTTATCATATGCCAGGTACTGTGATCAGTCCACCTACAGTTAATAGTGTCTTTTGTATATTATGTTCTCCTAAAAATAAGCATGATCTAAAATATAAAAACTGAATAGACACTAGTTTATTTTCAAAGATAAAAACATTTTATCTTTATAAAAATATTTCTGCTATTTATAAATATATCTCTGCTATGAAGATAATCTTGGTGATCTACTTTCTTAATGTTATACTATTCTTTAATTCTGTCCTTTAACAGTTGAATGAACAGTCGATCTGTTTTAGTATAACTATTCAATGCTACTTTAGCATAATGATTTTACCTTTTTTCAATCATATTGGATTTACATTTATAATTCCAAATATTATCTTCATTTGTTCATTTTATTCATTTAATAAAATAATAGACACAGATGCAATTAAACAAACTCAGCTATACATACAAAAATAAGTGTTTTTAAATCTGAATTGTTGACAAGTGAACAAGTGCAATCATTGGAAAATTCAAAGTGTTTCTTCATTTACAATTAGTGTACACATTTCCAAAAAGGATGTTAATATATAGAAAATGAAAGTGTGTTGGCATTTTTTTTTTGAGTAATTAACTTGGGAAAGTTAAAAATTGTCTGTTTTTCATAATATCTCTTTTATTCATCCTGCTTTCTATTATAAATTATCTTTCAGGAATTTACTTTGGAAATTTAGTTTGGCCAGCCCACAGTTCACTACAAAAGCCCACTAAGAAAGTTAAAATTAATGAATAGAAGCAATTATAGAATATTTTTAAGTGCTCCTTGTTACCTTCCACATCATGAGCATAGTTTTATAAATGACGTTTCATGTGCCATATTGTGAGAAAATCAATGGTAGCCACCGAAGCATTTACCAACTTAAATGAGACTACCATATGCAGAAATTTACAGTTTAACACTGTAATCTCTAATATCTAGCTTCAACTTTAGAAGGCAATATTATTTCTTTATCCTGGGAAATTTGACTGACCAAACTAAGTCCGAAAAAAATTAGAGGAGATTTGAAGAAGTCAGACTGTGGCGGGTAGATAACCTCAGTACAAGTCTAAAATAGAATCAAGAACATTAGGACTGTTCTACTGAACATGGATACATTTTGCCAAGACATGTGTCATCCTCATTACAGTGAGTGCATTAGTGACTGAGAAAGGGCTGGAAAGTCCCACCGTGGGGTAGCTGCCAAGGGAGGTGCTTCTCTGCAACCCTTACCCCAGGTAACCAGATTATTATCAAATTTAGTCCATAAATGATTCAAAGCAGTATAAACATAGGAAGTACTCCAAACTAGAAGAAAACAGAGTAAGCTTCTCCACAATCTTGGTTTATTTTCAATAAGTTTTGACCTCTTTTTCCTTTCTTCTTTCCTTTCCAGAGCTAAAAATGTTTAATTTGAAATAAAGAGCTAGATTTGAACCTACATTGATCCAATAATCTGAGAATTATTTCAGCCTGGTTAATTAAGTGTATAAGATTCAAAAACATGCAACCAAGTTAAATATAATCATGACTTTATATACACAATGTTTTGTAAGCTCAGTGAAACAAATGCATCAAAATGTTTCATTGGTTTAAAGTTTAAGTAAATTTTAATATTATATATACTCCTTGTAATTCTCTGTAAGTTTATTTCAATGGTATAAATTAAGTGGATGAGAATTTTTGAAAGAAGAGTGTGCTGAATTAATACTAAATGATTAAATGTGTTGAGTTACTATTTGGTGTGTGGTACACACTTCAGAGCATTTGAAAGGAAATAAGCCTGGCCCACATTTGCAGAACTCACACATACATCTCCTTTCTGTTGAAAAATAACAGACGTCTATTGGAAAAAAATAAAAAATAAAATATATTCTCTTTGATATGTCATTTAAAGGAAGAATTGTAAGGCAACAGGATGTGGGTTTCTGACTCACAACTCAAGCAGCCACATGATGTGCATGTTGATATCAGCAGCTGCAGAGACATTTTTCTTGGGTTTCACACCAACAGCAGCTGAACCAGCAGCTGAACACGCTCTTGTGAGTAGCACCACAGCACCACACACACAGCATCAAGCAAGACTTTGTGGCTCAGCGTCCTTCATGGTCCTGCTGTCCACAGGGTCTTAAGGGAAAGCTGACATTGCTCAACAAATCTCTCTCCTTCTGGGACCTACTTTTTTCTCTGTTTTCACAGCTGTCATGTTTCAATCTACCTATGAAGAACAATGCATAGGAGTGCTCACCATCCAGCTACCTGAAAGATAAGAGCAACCATTCTTTTCCCTTCCTATTCCAACCTCCTTGATAATGGTGGAAGGCTTTGCTCCCTAAATATACAGATGTGGCTGGAAGACATAGGTACGCTTTCTTCCATCCTATGGACCCTTAACTCTCCTCCCTGCCTCCCTGAGACCTCACAAAACAGAATCAGTTTCTTAATGTGGCACAGCTCGTGTTTCATCTCTCGTAATTATCGTTGGTTTGCAAATCTTATTTCTCCTATCTGAAGCAGGAAACATGACATACTGATCTTTTTATTGTCTATGGCAGTTATGAGAGGTCTTTTTTTATTAATTTATTTTTTTATGGTGACTATGGTTAACAAAATCCAGTAAGTGTCAGCTGTACATTTTAACAGTAAGGCATGTATATATTTACTTTGTTCACCTCTCATAGTTAGATTTCTTACTGTCACCACATATTTGACTTCTCCCTCCCCACTTCCCTTTACTCTCTGGTAACCACTAGTCTATTGTCCATGTCCATGAGTCTCTGTTTATTTTCCCTGTTTATTTGTTGCTTTTAGGTTTATATTTCACATATAAGTGATATGATTTTCACGTTTTTCTGTCTGGTTTATTTCACTTAGCATGATTATCTCAAGGTCAATCCATGTTGTTGCAAAAGGCAGTATTTCATCTCTTCTTATTGCTGAATAATATTCCATTGTATATAAGTACGACAGCTTCTTTATCCATGAGAGGTCTTAAAATAAATATTTGTTACACTGAATAAACTTTAGATGCATTTGAATGTAAAACAATATATAAGTGTACTAACTTTTTAACTATCTACTCAGTGGCTACTATGTCCTAAGCACTCCTAGTTCTAAGTGACATGAATGTGAACAATATAAATTCTTGGTTTCAACTAATTCATACAGGAGAGCAAGAACGAGAGTGAGACAAGAGAGAAAACAGGGTGTGGTGGGACGACAGAATTAGTCAAGTCCTCTAGGAGAGGATGAGTTGGTTTGGGTCCTGAAGGATGAGTGGAACTTGAAAGGCAGAAACAGAAACTCAAAAGACAGAAAAGAGGAAAAGGGCATTCTAAGCAAAGTAAATATTCCTCACAAAACCAGTCATGGAAGTAATGTTTTAATTATGAAACTAAGAAAAGTTCAGAGTGGCTGAAGCATTGAAAGGAATAAGGAGAGGAGGAAGAAAGAAAGGTGTATTCATTTTCTATTGTTGCAGAACAAATGACCACTAACTTAGTGGCTTAAAATAACATATTTAGAATTTCAAAGTTCTTATGGGTTAGCTGGGTTCTCTTCTCAAGGTCTCATCCAGGCTGAAAACTCAGAGTTGGCTGAGGATATGATCTCATCTGTGGCTTAGGAACTCTTTCAAGCTCACAGAGTTGTTGACAGAATTCAGTTCCTTGGAGCTGTGTAATTGAAGAAAGTTTTTCTTATTGGCCATTAACTAGAGACCACTTTGAGCTCTCAGAGGTCACTCTCAGGTCCTTGCCACATAGTATCTAAATAGGTCCTATCACAGAATTCCAGTTTGTTTCATTTTTGAGAGCATCTGCCTGACACGTCCCTTCTCTTAAAACACTCACCTGATTAGGTCAGGCCCACCAAAATAATCTTCCTTTTAATGAACACAGAGTCCAGTGATAAGTAACTAGAGATAGCCCACTATATTCATGAGCCCTGTTAAAATCCAGAAGGAGAGTATTATGCATAGAATTGTAATCTTGTCAGCCATCTTAGAATTCTTTCTACCAGAGAGGATGTAGAATAATAAGAAAGAGAGAGAGAGAGAGAGAGAGAGAGAGAGAGAGAGAGAGAGAGAGAGAGAGAGAGAGAAAATAAAGGAGATATCCATAACTTGAATTTTCTCTAGGCCCCACAACTTATTATCTATCCAGTTTTGGGGCACTTCACTGATATAAATTCTCTTACCTATAAAGTAGGATAATAATCTTTATAGGGATGATCTAGATATTAAATATAGTAATATATTACAAATAACTCTTCACATTACTCTGGGTATATATGTTTGGTATATAAAATCTTGTGGGCCATACTAAAAGCCTCATACTTGATTCTCTAAGGCAGGGAGTCAGAAACTCATCAAAGTCTCTCAGAAGAGTAAAAGTATCATCAGATCTGCCTTTTTTCATCAGACCCTGATGTTCAGCAACCTGTCCTCAAACCAATTACTCATTTGTATTTTAGTTCTCCTCACAGATACTAAGAATTAGGTCATCATTTTTGAGAAGTTTTTGTTATGGAAAATTTCAAATATATATGAGTAAGTCGAATAGTATAATATTTCTCCATGTACTTAGCATCAAGTTTCAATAGTATTAACATTCCACCATGCTTGTTTCATCTATACTTCTCCCCTCTTCCTACCTCACTCAATTTTATTATTTCTTTATATAGTTCTTTCTAAGGTTAGATTTACAGATATATTAAAAGGTGCTAATCTTAACTGTATAATCTTGACTAATTGATAAGCTCATGTAATTCATACCCCTATCAAGATAGAAAATGTTTGTGTCATCTCAGAAAATTCTTCCATATCTCTCTTACAGTCATTCCCTCTCACCTTGCTCAGAGGCAGATACTGTTCTCATTTTTTACCTATTAGTTATTTTTGCCAATTTTAGAACTTATGCAAATAAAATCATACAAGTATACTCTTCCATGTATGTTTTTTCCTTTTTCTTTTTTGGCAACATAATGTCTGTGGTACATATTTATGTCATTGAGTATATTAGGAGTTTGTTTCTTTGTAGTATTTTATTAAAACAACGTACCAATTTGTTTTTCCATTCTTTATATACCTGAGGTGTTTCTAGTTTGGAGCTATTATAAGTAAAGTTGCTATGTGCATTCTTGTAGTTCCCATCTTTATGTGGACACAGATTTTCATTTTTCTTAGGTGAATATATAGGAAGGGCAAGTCTATATTTACACTTATTAGAAACTGCTAAACTTTGTTCCAAAGTGCTTACAACATTTTATACTCCCACCGGAAACATATGAGTTACAGTTGCTCTACATCCTCTCCAACACTTGGTGTTGCCCATCTTAACTTTAGTCATTCTGCTCGGTGTAGTGTCTCATTGTGGTGTTACTTTGTATTTCCATGATGATAAATGATACTGGGTAATCACATTTATATGAGTAATAACATTGCTTATGAGCCTCGGTTTGAGTGTCAGACTGACCCTGGTTCAAATCCCTGCTTTGTTTATTGTCAGGCAAGATTCCTGATTTCTTTGTTAAGGAATATAATTTTAGCATCTTCTTCATAGAGTCGTTGTAAAGTACATGGCCCAATAAAGAGTAGTATTCCTATTCATTAAGACTGTTTAACTATGCTTGACATACAAATAAAGTAGATGATTTACTGTTATTTTTAAATGGGGGGAATTAAAGGAGAGTATCTCTTGTACACACAAAGGCTGCAATCCCAAACAGCCCCCTTTTCACCTCAACATATTATATAACCAAGTTTTTCTCTACCATTGGTGGCTTCCTGCCACAGCACACCAGGACATCCTGGGCCACTTGGACTTGGCTACATGTGTCAGCCCATTTTTCCAATAATGAATAATCATGGATTCCAAGGCTGCAGCTCCTTTTATATTTTTTTCTCAATGTTGCTCTGCAGAAACACACACGGCCTGGGTTATCTACTTTTCTTTTCCTCTTCCTCACCTCTATTTTTCTCTTTTTATTAATTTCAATATATGTCATTTAAAAGTTTTTTTTTTTAATTCTTAGAAAAGAAGGCAAAAGTAGCTTTTGGAAATCACATTTGTTTTAGAGGTGGGAATGAGGTATAACCTTTTGGGGAGAAAAGAAGGAAGGATGAGCCATTCTTTCTCAAATATCTTTTTGAGTAAATTCACTAGACACCAAGGTAGAGGTAACATACTTCTCCCTGTCTCTTCTCCTTGAGAAGGTGTGAGCTATATCTGCATACCCAGGATCTTGGAAGAGGGCATAATTAATTACGAAAATCTCTCAGGTGCTTCTGCCGGTCTCCTGCCTACACCTCCTATATGTTATTGTGATTCACTCATTAGAACCAGAAAAGAGGATAGAGGACAGAACTGAATCTGTCCACAAATGTAAGAAGTGGCTGAAACAATGAAGAAGACTGAGGGCAAGAGGCTAGAATAAGAGTAAAGCCAAGAGTACGCAGCTTAGAAGGAGGTGGCAAGTCAACACTGTGAAATGCTTCGGATAAGTGAAGAAGATGAGGAATAAAAGCAGGTCACTGGAACTGGGAGCTCAGAGATTGTTTGTGATGCTTCCAAAGGTCCTGTGTGAACTGTTGGGAGTGAGAGAAGAGGATGGGAGCTAAATTTTATTGGATTAAGAGTAAGTGGGAAATAAGTAAATTCCAGTCTTTTCTTCAAAAAATGGTTTATGAAGTAAAGCAGAGAAGAGAAAAAAGGGGAGAAAAGGATGGCTTATATAATTGTCAGCAGTTATTTCTCTAGGGCTTAGTTTCTTTCTCTATAAAATGGGTTAATAATACATATATCATAAGATTCTGTGAGAATTAAATAAATTAACAGATTTCATATGTTTAAAACAGTTTGGGAAACATAAAGTACTAAAAAATGTCAACTATTATTATATGGTTGAAGGAAAAATAGAGTAA
Source organism: Macroglossus sobrinus (assembly GCA_004027375.1). Classification (NCBI taxonomy): domain Eukaryota; kingdom Metazoa; phylum Chordata; class Mammalia; order Chiroptera; family Pteropodidae; genus Macroglossus; species Macroglossus sobrinus. The sequence continues at coordinate 29,992 of PVKZ01000389.1, read as the reverse complement.
TTCTTTCCTTCTATCCCAAAGTCTCAAGGATCATTAAATTTGCCCCTTTCCATTACTATTACCTGCTATTCCATTTATGTGCCGCCCTCAGATGCCAGCCAGATGCTCTATATCCCTAATTCAATTTCCAATGATTCCTCAGCTCAGCAGTGCTGTGGCAAAATTTTTTAATCTTTAAGATATTTTTTCCCTTCTAGGAGCTACAAGACTGGGATAATAAAAAAACAAAGCTAGTGGGGAAGTTACAAGAAATTTGAAAAATGGTATTAGTTCCCATTGACCTTTGTTTCAAAGTGAATTGGTGTCAGCCCTCAGTGCCACAAGCATCTTTAGCATTTTTCTCCTCTTTATCCTTTCTCTCCACACTGTCAATCTTGTTTGAGGTTTTCCAGCTAATTATAGTGTTTTTTGTTTTTGTTTTTGTTTTTAAATCTTGGGAATTTGCTTTTTATTCAGCACTCTATGCTCAACTTGTCTTTTTAAAATATTGGCTCTATTACCTGGTTAACCTTATATTTGGTGTGGCATACTGGGGAAGTGAAAGAATAAATAAATACAGGCACTAGAATGGAAGAAAACAGGCTGGTATAGTGAAAAGAACATTGGTTTTAGTATTGGGAGGGTTTAAACCTCGAATACAACACTTATGGGATGGTAAAATTACTTTGGTTCTCATGATATTTTCTCTTCATTATTAAATATTGAATTGAGACTAACAACATGAAGAATAAAATGAAGTTACATGAATGAGCTTCTGGTAGTATAAAACATATTCATATACATCAGCTTCTTTTCCCTACTGGGTTTTCAAAATGAAGAAAAATATAATTTATATTTTGGGAATAACCTGGACACATCCACTCCAAAGTGGCCCCTGCTTCATGAAAGAAAAAAAAAAACCATAATAGCTTTTTTTCTGACAGGAGTCATTGAAGGAAAATAAATCCATTTTAAATATTGGTGAATGGAAACTTTGAGACTGTTATAAAATCTTGTTGTAAAGTGTGTATTTATATAAATAAAAATAGAGTTTGCTGATGCTGAAACCTAAATGAGACATAAAGCAAGCACAGATGTGTCTAAGAATGTAAGGCCAGGGGAGGGGTATAGAATCCTAAATGGTAGTCCCCTTGGAATCATGTATTTTGTTAAATCTATATAATGTATAGATATAGTGGGAATTTTTCTTTATTTCATAGAGGGCCATAATAGGGAATAGTTAACTGGTTTTATTTTATTTCACATCAAGTGTATAAGAGTCATAATGTATATAACAAAGAATATTTTTTCTGTATCAATATTATTGTATAACACTCTTGCTCTGACACCTGCTGCCTGCCTGCCTCAGAGGGGTGGAGGCATTCAGCTCCCATTAGAAAACAGGAGAAGGATGAACTTCCTCAATAGTGCTAAGAGGATTTACTTCATACATCTGCTCCAGTTAGTCTTTCTACCATGACGCGAGTCTAGTGGAAGAATTGCTTGCTTACTGTGCCTTTCTAATGACAGAATTGTCAAAGTGGAAAGTGACAAGATTAGACATGGAAGTGGATCAGCTCCTGCAGGCCTTTGTAGCCATTAATTCTAAAAAGTCATAGTCACATCCATTGTGGACAAACATCTATGCCAACCTTCATCAGGAAATCTTTTGTTCCAAAAGCACAAGCGGGTCCTGCTCAAGGCTAGGGAACAATCTCAGCATTATGTTTAATTAATACTTACAAGATTAATTAGTTCATCTCAATTAATTTATTCATATGTATTTTTGTCATTATGTTTGACTTTGCTTGTTTTTATGTACTTTCATGAAGTTTTAAGACATGGGAAAAATATATATACATTTTTGTTTTCAGGGTCAGCTTGAATCCTCTCAGATCAGTTTTCTCATATCTCCTGAGTCACTTTTTTTTTAGTGAAATGAAAAATCACAATATTAATCTGTCCATAATAAACATAGAGTTCTTACAAGTTGGAGGTATGGTTCAGTGAGAAATTGGTCAGGCATGAGACTAAGTGACCAAAAGAAAACAGTTATATTTTAATATAAAGATATCAGGAAATCAAGATGGCAGCTCTGAGTAATTCCATTGATTATTTGAAATGGATGTGTAAATATGCTACAAACAGGTAACTTATAGCCACATGAAAGTTTGCATTAGAAAATGTTAAAATTTCCCTGTGCAATAGTTAATAGTTAATTTTATGTGTCACTTCGACTGGTAAAACATTTCTGGGTATGTCCATGAGGCTGTCTCTGGAAGAGATTAGTGTTTGAATTGAAGAACTGAGTAAAGCAAATGATCCTCATTGATGCAGGAGGGTACCGTCCAATTTATTGAGGGCCTGAATAGAACAAAAAGGCTGGAAAAGGTTGATATTTTCTCTATATGAGCTGAGACATCTTCTTTTCACGCCTTTGCACATTGGCACTTCTGGTTCTTGGGCCTTTGGACCTAGACTAGGACTTATATCATTAGGCCCATGGATCTCAGGCTTCTGTATTTAGATAAAGCTATGCCACTGACTTTCTTGGGACTCAAGCTTACAGATAGTAGATTGTGAAACTTCTCAGTACATAATCATGTGAGCCAATTCCTCATATTAAATCTTTATCATCTATCTATCATCATCATCATCATCATCATCATCATCATCATCATCTATCTATCATCTATTTATCATCTCCTATTGGTTCTGTTTCTCTGGAAAATCTTAACTAATACATTCTGCAAGTGAAAGCTTTGCTCTCATTGCACAGAGGCATCAAGGCCCATCTTGCACAGAATTCCTGGTGCTTTGATGAGGGTCAGTAGAATGTGAACAATGAACATTTGCTCAGGATATCAGTGTAGAAGCAACAATGTCTTTAAAAGTTTAAAAATTGTCTTAAATTCAATAGTCACTTCTCTTGGCCCAAAAATGAAAAACTCTGATATTCATCTATATCTATAGATGATTGCTATGAACTATAGTAACAAATTTCCCACTATGAATGGTCGTAAGTAGCTTCATGCCTTCTCAATTACAAATTCTTTCAAGAATTTCTCCAATACTAACAAATTTTATATATATATACATATATACAGATATATGTATGTATATATATGCACACACACATACATATATTTATATATTGTATATGCATAAAATACATGCATATGTACTATATAAAAAAATATAGATGATATTTATATAGTATGTCTAAAATGAAAAGCCTATAAAATTCTCAAGTAACAAGATTGTTAAGTCCTAAAAGTCATTTATAGAGGTAGATATTTAGGACTCAGAATGTTTTAGTGGTTAGGTTCTTAGTCAAATATTAGTTACTATCAGTCCATGATGTCCTAATATAAGGTCTCACATTAATCAAACTAATCAAAGAAACTAACCACACATTTCAGTGTTTTCCTTTCCCTTTCTCTCAGTGCTCACCTATTTGTCTAAGCCTTAGCTGATACCTCTCCCTGGCCCTTGGTCTCCCAGTCCAGAACCAGCACTTGTGAAAGGATTCTGTACTGAGGTGATACTTGGGATGTTGCAAGCTCAGTTGCAGAGCCAGTGGGAGGCTGGGTCTGTGTCACCAGTCCTGATGATTTGGAGGCACTGAATTCCTGCGATTTAAGAGCAGTTTTTCCAATGTAGTTCTAAGTATTTTTATTTGATCTTTTAAAAATATTTGGTCTATCATTCTTCTGTATTTGGATCAGAAAAGATATATCAAGATGCTCTTCAGTTTCCATGGAAAGGTGAATTCATCTCTTCTTTCAACTTGAGTGTCAGGACACATCTGTCTTCATGAATAAGCACCAGTGGTGGAAAGGGCCTATGACCAAGTTTAAACCTTGGATCTGGAATTTGTTGGCTATGTGACCTCAACAATGTCATTTAACCTCACTACTTCTTTTCCTCAATCAATAATACATGCCTACAAGGGTTATTTTGAGTTGTCGATGAAGTAAAGTATTAGTTAGTCCCTTTCCTCTCCCCATCTTAGTTTCTATTTCTTCCTGGACCTCCTCTTAATTATGAAGTGTTGCACAATTGGAAGAAGTCATTCCCTACATCCAAGCTTTTGGAAGATAATTCCAAGGCTGGCCACAATTGTAAAACATTGTAAGATGTTATGGTTAGTTTCCACGTCTTGGTTGGTTTATTACCTTATCCTAAGATGTTATGGTTGGTACTAAGTTAAATGTCAATTGGGAATCTAACCATTAACTTGTAAGAGCTGGCGAGGATGGTGAAGGGAATGACAGGATTCCAGCATGGACTCTAGCAGACATTAGAGTGGGGAATACAAAGCAATGGAACCAATAGGTGGCTGGGTCTGTGCTATCACCCCTCCCTCCCTAAGACATAACTTTCTATCAAATAAAGCCACAGAAAATAGTAGACAACATTTTCCTGGTGAGTTGGTGAACTGGTGGAGTGATCTCTATTCAAGCCTGAATCCAAGTAGTAAGCAGTTAGACTGGATCCAAGACTAAAGGAAATTCAAGAACATCATAGGAACAGTCCCCACCTACAGCCAGAGCCTTTCTGCCATCCCTGTTTTCTAATAGAATCTTTATTCAATGAGTCATGAGTTTCCAGTTTTCCATGTCCCCACATGGCTTACACCATGTGATGCAAATCAGTCCTACCTAAGTGCATAGGGGAAAGAATTTCCTGTGGCTGTTCTCCAGGGGCTATTCCTGTACATGGGGGGGTTGGGCACAGCTAAATTAATATTTCATAGGAGCAGTATAAAGTTAAGAGCTTAAAAATTTGGGTTCAAATTCAGGCTTTATTGCTTTCTCATTGTTGAAACTTGGATAACTGTCTTAAACTCTCCAAATCCCTTAACATTTGATACTTCCTTCACTGGAACACTTAGCAGACTGCGTTCTAACTGTATGGTTACTTCATTTTGTTTTTCTGTTAGACTAAAAACATCTTGGGAGAAGATGTTATGTCTACAGCAAATAGCCTAATCCTGGAACATGATAGGTGTGGAAGAAATAATTCAAATAATTGAACTAATTAGATGTAATCAATGCTTTTTATATTATTTTTATTTTTGATAAACTGACATTCATGGTATGCTATTGAAGGGCAATATAGAAGGCTCTTTATTAGTAAAGATAGTATAAAGTTGACAGAGAAATATTATACTAAACACTTTATTGAGACGGGGGGGAAAGATGACAGCAACATGCCTCAAATTTTATGATCAGAAGTAAGAATTATCTAGGGAATTTACTGTAGGTCTGCAGGGACTCATCACCCTCTAGAAAACCTATTTATTTATGAAAATTTCAAGAACATTTTCTTATGAAAAGTTTAATTTTCATAATATAATTGAAGGCAAAATTAACTTTGTTTTTAATAATAAAACTATATTTTACAGAAATCATTTCATTTGTAGAGAAGTTTGACTTCATCCTAGCAAATTACAGTTGTAATGTATGCTATTTCTGGAACCTTGACGTATCCAGCAAGATGCTTCTTTCTTGCTGGTTATTAGAAACAATCTCATAACACAGAGTTAAAATTGTTTCGCATTTTACAGGACATTACAACTTAGATTCTAATGCAATGTACTGTATAAACTACCAAGAGGAAGAAGGTATAATGTTGCAAACTAAAATTCAAATATGACTAGGTATTTTTATTTAAAAAAATATGAGAGGGAAGGTATCAAATTGTACTTTCAGTTTATCATAATGGTTTTAAAAGTGCACCTGATAGAGTGGATGGACAGCAGATGCCATGAAAAAGAAAGAGAAAGTTGGGCAATTCCAATAGCATTGGAATTATTTCCTTGTGACCCTTAAAGAGGGCAGGGAGATGATCAAGAAGAATTGAGAAAGGGAGCAGGAAGGTCCTGTCTGCAAAGACGACAGCTCTTTTACCTAAATGTTACATACAATAATATTACTACTACTACTGCTGCTACTACTGCTGCTACTACTACTACTACTACTACTACTACTACTACTACTACTACTACTGTATTTATAGGCTTTGATCAGTGCCCTAAAACCTCATAATAACTCCTTATTCTTGTTCAACAAAAGTATTTTTTATCACATGATTTTATTCTTTCTGCCCTCTTGGAGAAATTAATGGAACAAAAAACATTTATTAAACAGCATGCCAATTTTCAAAAGCACATACTATCCCCCACACCTTAGTGAATAACAGACATTCATTGAATAGTTTGCTCTGACATTCTTTGCCTCCATGCTGCACAGAGCACAACTGGATGCTGGTGATCACCTGAGGATGTTATCCAGTGTATGCAAATTCTCCTTCTAGTCTTAGTAAAGCCCGTTGGGAAGGTGGTGCTATGACAAGGCATATTTAAAAAAAAGAGGATCAACCATGGATATTACAGTGTACATATGGCCACACAAGTTTTGAATGCATAATGCTTTTCCTGTAAAATAAATTGGTAGCCATATGAAACCTGCCATTAATACTTGATGCAGGAAGATGCTATTATCCAATCTGAAATGAGTGGGCAGTGATTCTGGGTACATTGTTGTGTTTTTTATGGCTATTGTCCTGTCTGTAACCACAAATATTCAGGAGATATAACAGCACAGACTCAGCAAAAGCAGCCAGGGGAAGCTTGGTCCATTCTTCACTGACTGCACAACAAATATTATTAAAGGAGGGAGAAGCCATTTGTTCATGAATATACATTGGACACATATAAATGTTTTATGCCATGAATATTTATCTTTTTCATGGATTGCAGCTGTTATCTATTGAAAACTATTAACAGGTTGAAAACTGTCTTTTAAAAACCTGTGTCTGTCATTTGTGTTCAAAACCATCTTTAGAAATGTATCTTTTTCCTTCTCTCTTTTGTAGGAAAGATAGAATACTCTTGCAGCTTATAATGAGTTTAGCCCTTAAGTAGATAGAGAAAATAATTCAGTAAAAATGGAAGGCAGCTTTTTTAAGGGAAAAATAAATATATATGAATTTATTTAAAGTTTTCTAATTTAAATTGTTTGTGTAATTTTAGAACCAAAGCAATGTTTTCTTTGCTAAATAAAATTGAAATTTTAATGAGTGTTTCATTAATAGAGGTGAAAGTATCAGATGTTAAATACTACACAATTATGAGTATGAGGATTGTCACGTGATTTCTATTGTCAAAGATGTAATTCTTAGGCCTGTGGATAAATGGATAATCTAGTTTTTTTAGGGTGAAATGGATGATTTCTCAAACTTCAATCTTATATATCCTCATGTGTCCTATAATCTAATCACTATTAACACCTCTAGGTTTCTTAAACAAACCATGCTCTCTCCTGTCCCAGGGCAATTGTTAATTCCATTTCCATTGTTTGAAATTGCCAAATATTCTGAGCACCCCTCCAGGTTTTCTTCTTAACCTCTTTCTCTTCAAGAACTAGCTCAGACGTTTATATGTTGTGAGTCTTCTATGACCTGTCCCCATTTTTAAGCAGCACTTCTATCCTTTGAACAGTCCTTAAATATACTTTACCTTTAAAAAAGTATGTCATTTAAATGAATAGACAAATATATTCAATGCACTGCCCTGGTAACACTGGGTTGCGTTCCAGGAATGTGGTTTTTGCCATATTTAATTTTGTTTAAAATATGTTCAGTGTTAATATACTGCTTGAGAAAAATTTTTCTTAACCAGTGGTTTAGATCTCTAACAATTCTGGGCTAACTACCCAATTTTTTAAGATAGCCCTTTTTGAGAACTCATTTGTAATAGGTTAACTAATTTCATACTACTTTGGGGCTTACAGGTTAAATTAGATATAAGTTTACATCTTTCCTAGCTATTTATATTAGGTTTGAATTTTCTTTACTCAGTTCCTTAGTCAAGGTTATTGCCATTATCTGAATTTTATCCAAGATTGCAGCACTTTTTCTAACCACATAGCTCACATTTGAGTTAAAAATTTCAAGAGATGCTTTAGGAAAAGCCTTAATAGCACTCAATCAGTTTTAATCAGTAAAGTCAAAAGCATTATCTACTTCCTTTAATTATATTAAGACCTACAATGAGATTCTTTAGACATTTGTGTCTATGTGTATAGGTTTAGATAAAGATCTACGAATGTAGGTGTGTCATATATATCTCTGTGTAGACTATAGATCCTTATGTACATTTGCTTGTTGTTTTCACCTATCTCTATCATCACCATTATCATCATCATCATCATCATCACCAGTCTTAGTCTTCTCAGGGTGCTATAACAAAAATATCATAGACTGGGTAGCTTACAAGCAATAGTTACTATAGTTTCCAAAGCTGGACAATACAAGATTATGGAGCCAGTAGTTTAGCATCTGATATCAATCTGATTTTTGGTTCATAAACAGCAACTTCTCACTGTGTTTTTACATGACAAAGAGGATGAGAGAGCTCTCTGGGCTCTCCTTTATAAGGGCACTAATTCCATTCATGAGTGCAGAACCCTCATAACCAAATCACTTCCCAAAGGCTCTACTTCCTGATATTGTCACGCTGGGCATTGGGTTTTCAACATGTGAATTTTGAAGAGAACCAAATTTTCGATCTATAACATCACTTCCCTTTCTCTCTGTATCCAATTTGTGTGTATAAATAGATTTCTTTATATATTTGAATGACTTTATACTATTGGTATTAAGAAGAAATGAGAAAAGTCTAGGCAGCTCTTATTTAGGGACCAATGATTAATTTTTTTATTTCTCTAATCTTTTTTTTTTATTTCTAGATTTTAGCTATTTTGTTGTTCATTAAAATTTCCTCCAGGGGAGAGAAGATGAGCTTTTAGCATCTAGTGCAATGGACAGTATTTTACGGACACTCATTAAGTGACTTGACAATACCGATAATGAGGATAAAATTCAAATCAGTTCAATGGTTCTGTACTTATTAGTAATCTTAATGAAAGTTTGCATTGGATACAGGTTAAAACAATTGGAGAATTTTCAGTGAATAGAGATGCTCCTCTTATGGAGAGGAATACCCATCCTGAGATATTTTATCTCTTAATTTCTCTCTGCTTGTAATAGAATAATAGAACATGACTAGATCATGTTAAGGAGAAGACAAATATGTCTGGTGACAGTGGGGTTATGAGAGGCACTATCTGCTCAGACTTTTCCTACACCTGCAGCTTATATTTGGGCTAAGATATTTCTTCCAGTCTTTCCTGTTTAGGTATAGACAGAAAATGATAGAAAGAGAGAGAAGATTCTCTAGCAGAAGGGATCATTTCAGTGAATCCTTGAATGACCTGCAGAAGTAAGCCAAATGGACCGGAGTGTTTGGGGAAAAGCAGATAAGAATGCTTTCTTCTTCAGCCAAGACAGGCCAAGTTCAAAGTCCTGAAAGGGTGGCATGAGATTGATAAGTACCTAAGTAGAGGAACCCAGGAAAGGAAAAGCTAAGAAATAAACTTCACCCACTTTATAATTTCCTCTGGAGTGACTCTGTTGCCAGAGAAACACTCTTCATTTTTATATTTCATAGTTTTCCTTTTTTTTTGCAAAGATTTTTTAAATTGTTTTCTGCATTTAATTACAATAATAATTTTTGGTATTATGCAGCATTAATGGTGCATATAAACATAAATAGAAATTTGGTTTCTGGGTTACATAAACTTTCTTCATAGTTTCTATTATATTATTGAATACATCCAGTATGGCATAGAAATATAGGAAATCCTACCAATCTATCTGCAAAGTAATAATACTACCAATCATGCCCATTTAATTTAAAAGTTAAACCTCATGAGAGTCAAACCAATTTCGACATCTAAGATCAATTTTACAAAAAATGTGTAGGTATGCTCTGAGATTTTAAGAGAAAATTTTTCAAGAGAGTGCCATTTATTTTATATTACTTACAGATTACATATTAAAATATGTCATACTTGTTTCAAATGTCTTTTCTATGTGAAATAACTGTTTCTGGTAAACTTATCCTATTCTACCTACCTCCGTTTCATTTCATTGCTCAGATGCCTCTTTATTATCTTAGAATTTTGTTTCTTTTATACTTAAAGAAGCCTTATGGCTTTTAAATTCTACAAGACCCCCCCAAATGTTAACTGCATCCAAAATTCCTACTTTTCTTTCCTTTGCCTAAAAATAAAGAGGAAAAGCATACAAATGAACAAAACATACACACTCACACTGTAAATAAGAATTCCACAGTTTTCTATGAAAGGAAATAGCTAAAGAGGGAGAAAAGGGAAAGTTGGGGTTTATGTTGGAAATTTAGCAATCGACAAATAATACTCCTATCTTCCCTACACAAATCTGAAACCATCTAAGAAACGGGAGTCAGGATGGTCATCAAAATATCAGCTTTATTTCAGACAAAACTTCATTGGAGAACATAACATACATACGTGTTAAATAGATTCACTAATTCTACCCCATAAAGGGAAAGATTTCTCAGTTTTGTCTCTAGCCAAAGAAAAATCATGTTTCTGACATAAAAATAGTGGCAAGAGAAATGTGTGCTGCTCTAAGTTTTATAGCAACAAGAAGCACAGGTCACTTCTTCCTTGATGGAAGCCTGGCTTCCAAAGACAGTTAGGGGAGAAGAGCATTCCCACTTCCTTGTTTCAATCTGCCAGTCACAAAGAGGAGTGAGAGAGGGCATGGGCCAAAGACAAGACTATTTTGCTAGTGGTCTGTCCATAGGGAAACAAGATAGAGAATAGGAAGAATCTCACAGCTAAACACTTAAGGACTTCACTTAACCCCACTGTCTAAACTTAATTAGGCCACTTTGATTTTCTTCAGGGCTTTGGCAAGCTTCATGGGCACTCTGAACTATTCTTGGTTTGCTTATGTCTTTCAAAATTATCCTTAAGATAGTTCTGAGGGCTTGGCTCTTTGAAAAGAGTACATTTTGTTCCAAATTTGTTTGATAAACCAGAATGGAAGCCAGATTCGGGTGCTTTCAAAACAGAACCTCTATATTAGTCATGGAAATGAGAGGCAACAAAACCTATCAGCTCATTAGCTCCCTCCTCATGCCCAGCCCAGGGAATGTGGGCTGCTAAGTCTTTTGAATTGACACTGTTTATCAAAAGGGCAATTAAATCAAGCTTCCTCAAAAATAGATACAGAGGGCTTATTATGCATCAGTATATACACATTTAAAAATGTCTCCAGAGCGTGTGGAGAATGTACTCAGTTAAAAGAAATCTGTACTGGGAATTCTTTTTTTTCCCATAAATCAATTTAATTTTTTAATCAACTTTCTACCTAGCACTCAATTCATACCCAATTTTTAGTGTTCATTTTTATTCTTTTGAAAATATTCTCATCAGAATTGTTATTTTCCATGTAAAATTTTCAATATGAATGAGTTCTTGCTAATCAAGTTTTTAATTCACATTAATGATAATAACATCTGCGATTGAAAATTTTGTTTTATGAACACGATATTTACCAAATCTATTTATTCTAAATCAAATTTTGCAGGTAAAATTTTTATCAAAAATTTTACATCTGTCAATATTTAGTCAATAACAGATTTTTCTATGTGCAATTTTTGTTTTATTTTGTATGATTGTTTTTATCATTAATATTCATAATAGATTGATAGAAGAGAATAGTTTGTATTTATTTCTTAGCTATTTCTTGAGAAAATGATAAGCAATTCACCTCCTCTGTTTCAAGATTACTGTAATATAGAGAATGAAACTACTGTATTGTAACCCAATTCTGGATATTTTTCCATCTCTTTGAGTATTGCATTCTAAAATGCCCCTTCTGCTGATGGAACACAGAGCAAATGGCAGGGTCAAATGTCTTGTTTTCCTCCATATTTATCAATATTTGAGAGAAAAATAAAAGTATTATAGTTAAAAGAGAAAAAAACACTTTGTTCTCTTTTTTTCTTCATAATTTCCCTCCCCCCGTCCCCAATTTTTTTCTTTCTAAACTTTTCAGCCTTATCAAAGTTCCTCTGATTTATCCTTTTATTCTTTGGTCACTATTCTATCCTCATTGGTTTTTTATCTTAGTACTCTTCTGCTTGCTGTTGTCTTCACTCTTTCCTTCCTGCTCCTTCTCAATCTCACATAACTGTCTTTGAGCCTTCTCCTCTGAAGCATTTATTTATTCTCCTCTATTGTTCTGCTTCCACCTCTTACCAAGAACTGCTCTTTGATTTTAAAGAATCAGAGATAAAATTCTTGCCCCTGCCACTCAGTATTCTACCCAGATCAAGTAACCATAATCAAAAGAGACTGAAAACCCTTTTTTTTTTTTTGGCTTTAAAAGTAGCATTGAATATGGCCCCGCTATTTAGGCTTGGTTATGTAGTGCAGAGGAATGAATGTTATGATCACAGGAAGACCTTGCCAAATCAAAGAACTCGGAATCATCAATTTAGATACTGGGCACTCTTTGAGTGCTTGAGCCTGAATTATCTGATTTCATCCTTTCGTTCCCTGAAACACAATTTCTGCTTTTTTCTCAGTCATTTAAAATCTTATGATATTGGGCTTAGTTTTGAAAAAATTATTATTGTTACTATCATTATTTATGATAATCGGGTTTTGTTTGTCTCATAGCTCAGTGTTTTTTATTATAATCATAGTTTTACAACATCACCACAGTCTACAGTTTAATTTTAGAATATTTACAAAGCCCCCAAAAGAAATCTCAACCTATATCCATTAGCAATTATTCTTTATCCCTGTTCTCCTGCACATCAATTAGGGAACTACTATTATTGTATTCTTTCTCCATGGATTTACCTATTCAGGATATTTCAGCTAAATGGAATTATGCAATATGTAGTTTTTTGTGCCTGACTTCTTTTACTTAACATAACGTGTTCAAAATTCATTTATGTTGTAGCCTGTATCAGAACTTTTTTTTAAAAAAAACAAACAATATTCCATTGCATGAATATGCCACATTATGTTTATTGATTCATCTATTAATAGATATTTAGATTGTTTTCACTTTTTGAATATTATAAATAATGCTGCTTTGAACAGTCATGAGTAAGTTTTTGTGTAGACATATCTTTTTATTTCTCTTGGGTATATCTAGTACTAGAATGGTTAGATCTTATGGTAATTGCATGATAACCCATTTGAGGAAATTCCAAACAGTTTTCCAAAATGTTTGTACTCGTTACATCTTCACAAGTAATGTATGAGGGTTCCAAGTTCTCCCTATCCTCTTTAACATTTGTTATTCTTTGCCTTTTTAGCCATTCTGATGAGTGTGAAATGGTATCTAATTATGATTTTGATTTGAATTTTTCTAATGACTAATAATGTAGAGCATCATTGACCATTTAATATGTTATTTAGAGCAATCTCTGTTCAAATCTGTTGCCCATTTTTTAATTAGGTTATTTCTTACTCAGCTAAGTTGCTATAACAAAAAATACCATAGATGGGTGGCTTATAAACAACTGAAATTTATTTCTCACAGTTCTGGAGACTGGAAAGTCCAAAATCAAGGTATTGGTAGAATCCATATCTGATGAGAGACTATTCCTGGGTCATAGAAAACTGTCTTCTTGCTGTGCATCACATAGCAGAAAGGGTGAGGGAGTTCTCCAGATTTTTTTTATAGGGGCATTAATCCCATTCATTAGGGCATCTTAAGTACCATCACATTAGATGTTAAAATTTAAAATGTAAATGGGGGGCAATGCACAAATATTCAGTCTATAGCATTCTGCTTTTAGTCCCTCAAAATTCATGTCTTTGTCACATACAAAATACATTAATTGCATTGCACAACCCCAATACATTTAACTCATTTCAATATCAACTTTAAAGTTTAAGTCCAAGTTGTCATATAAATATCACCTAAATCATACATGGGTGGGATTCAAGATAAGATTTCTGCTGAGGCAAATTCCTTTCTAGCTATTACACTGTGATGGGAGGGGCAGCCCTGATGATCTGTAAATTGCCTTTGAAATTATTCTTTCATTATTCAATCACAAGTTCCTCATTTAGATCGGAGACTCATCAGAATGGCCTTTACTGTCCATTTTTCTACCAACATTCTATTTAGGAGAACTTAAATATTCTCCTGGAAGATTGAGACAGGCTCTACAGATCCCCCCTTTTTTTTTCTGAGCTCTTACCAGAATCACCTTTAATGGTTTATTCATGGCAATGTCAGCTTTTTCTAGCATGCGCCTTGAAATTCTTCCAGTTACAAAGCAACTTCCACGTTTTTGAACATTTGTTACATCAGTACCCCACTTCTTGATGCCAAATTTTGTCTCAGTTAGTTCGGGTTGCTATAACAAAATACCATAGGCTGGATGACTTATAAACAATAGAAATTTATTTCTTACAGTTCTGGAGACTGAGAGGTATAAAATCTCAGTGCTGGCAATTCAATGTCTGGTGAGTGCCTACTTCCCCGTTCACAGAAGGCTTTTTCTTGCTATGTATCACAAGTTGGAAGGAGTGAAAGAGCTCTCTAGAGTCTCTTTTATGGAAGTATTGGTTCCATTCATGAGAGTTCTGCCCTTCATGAACTAATTATAGCCCAAAGGCACCACCTCCTAATACCATCACATTGGGCGTCAGTATTTAACACAAGAATTTGGGGCAAAAACGTTGTCTAGAGTAGGTTGCCTTTTCTTATTATTGAATTATTAAGATTTTTAAATTATATTTTGTACTATAAACCCTTTGTCTTATATGCCTCGTGAGTCTTTTCTCTCATTCTGTGGATTTCACATTCTAGATGGCATTCTTTTTTAAGTTTGATGAATCCAACTTATCTATATCTGCTTTTGTTGCTTATGTTTTTTTTTTATATTATATCTAAGAAATCATTACCTCTTCTGAGGTCATAGAGATTACTCTTAAATTTTTTTCTAGTTCAATAATTTTAAAGCTGTTCTATTTAGATCTGTGATCCATTTTGAATTTTTAACCATTTGTTAAAAATACCATTCTCTGCCCATTAAATTATCTTAGTACCCTTGTGCAAATCAATTGACCATAAATGTAAAGATTTACTTTCTAGATTGTCAGTTTAATTTCTTTCATCTTTCTGTCTAATCTTATGCCAGTATCACATTGTCTTGATTACTGTAAAGTTGTAGTAAGTTTTGAAAATAGAAAATGCAAGTCCTTTAACTTTGTCCTCTTCAAGATTGTTTTGGTTACTCTGAGTTTCTTAAATTTCTGAATGAATTTTAGAATCATTTTGTCACTTACTGAAGGAAAATTAGCTAAAATTTTATAAGGATTCCATTGAATTTGTAGATCAACTTGCAGAGTAATACATCCTACAATTTTAAATCTTCTCATCCATAAATATAGCATATTTTTCTCTTTATTTACATCTTCAATTTTTCAGTAATAACATATTTTTAATGGACAAATGTTATAAGTATTACAAGTATTACTTTAAAATTTTATTTATAGATATTTTATACATTTCACTATTATAATAAGTAGGATAGTTTTCTTAATTTTATTTTTGTATTAATCATACTTGTGTTTAGAAATAAAATTAATTTTTGTACTTTGAGTTTGTATCTAGGCACAATGTTGAATTTATTTATAAGTTGTAATATTTTTTAAATTAATTCTTTTGAAAAAAATTTTTTATATCATATAATGATTACATCACTTGCAAGTAGACATAGTTTAACTTTTTTCTTTCCAATGTGTGTCTGTTTTATTTATTTATTTTTTGCTTACTTACTCCAGCCATAAATCCTAGTACAATTTTGAATAAGAAATGGTAAGAATGAACATCTTTGTCTTGTTTCTGATCTTAAAGAAAAAGGATTCAGTGGTTCTACATTATCTGTGGGTTTTTCACAGATTCCTTTTGTTAGGTTAAAGAAGTTCTCTGTAGTCTTAGTTTTTTTTTTATTTTTAAATATTTTTTAAGCAAAAAAGTATGTTGGATTTTGTCAAATGCTTTTTTTGCTTTGGTTGAGATGAACATGTGGTTTTTATCTTCTGTTCTACTAGCATGGTGTATTACATTGACTGATTTTCAGATGTCAAACGAGCCTTTCAGTCTGAGGTAAATTTCATTAGTCATGGAATATACTTATTTCTATATATTTCTGGACTTGATCTGATAGTATTTTATTGAGGGTTTTTGCAATCATGTTCATAGGGAATATTAATCTGTAACTTTTTTTGTAATATATTTATCTGATTTTAATATTACTGTAATATAAAAAGAGTTGGGATGTTTTTCCTCCTCTTTAGTGTTTTGGAAGAGTTTTTTGCTGCTAATTTTTAAATGTTTGGTTTAGTTCACCAGTGAAGCCATGTAGACCTGAGCTTTAATTTTTGAGAAGTTATTTGATTACTAATTCAATCTCCTTACTTGTTATATTTCTAGTTACATCTACTGTGTCTTCTTAAGTCAGCTTTACAAGTTTGGATATTTCCAGGATTTCATCTAAATAATCTAATTTACCTTATAGTCCTATTTATTTCTGGAAGATTGGTAGAACTGTCCCTCTATTATCCCTCAACTAGAAGTATGTCTTTTTACAACTTCCATACATTTTTTGTTTGTTTATAATTCATCCATCTACTGTCTGTTTTCACATAACATACATGGCTCTTTATGATTAGGCTACTTTCTACCTATCCATCTTTACCTCCCACTACTTTTTGCTTTGAGCTCCATTTGCCAATCATAACAAACTACATATTATAAGGGCCCATAATTGCATCATACTTTCTCATCATTTTATCACTACTGACCTCGAATGAAGAGCCAAACAAGTAGCATAATATAATTACTTAATAATAATTAATTACTTACTTAACAGTCATTAACAACATCTAATTCAACATCAGTAGTTATAGAACTCAGATCTATTCCTACATTCTTTTTTATACCTTTCTCTGGCTAGGGGCTCTGACATGTATTGTTTAGATGTCTTTCTTAAAAGCAAGAATTTAAAGCTTAACAGTTGTGATAGAAGGACAATAAATATATTGGCAGCTCTATGCAAGTACAAAACAGAATTATTGAGTCTCTTCTAGGTATTCTGGAACTAGGGCATGAGTCAGACCAAGATGGGAGAAGAAAGTCAAGTCAAATGAAAGATAAAAGGGCCTATTATCTACGAAGATAACATACCTAAAGGCATGATGTTTCAGAGACACAGAAAGGAGTTTTCAGAATGGGGAATGACTAATAAATGGGTCAAATGCTGCAAACAGTTCTGTCAGACAAGAACTGAGAATTATTCATTGTCTTTAGAGATACAAAAGTTCTCTGTGACTTGCAAGGACATGTCCAGTGGATTCGGGAAGTGGGGAGGACAGATTACATCAGAATAAAGAAAAAATTTCTTGTTAGGAAGTAGATATAGCAAGTAGCAGGAGGTTCTTCAAGGAGTTCAACAGTAAAAAGTTGAGGTACAGAACAGTATGGGGTCATAAAGAGGCATTTTTAAAATTCAAAATTGAAGAGACTTAGCTTTCCATATATACATAAAAATGTATATCAATTTTAGGACAATATCCAAGAAACAGAAGAGGAAAAGAAAGAGGATGAGGGAGACAATGATTAGGAGAAAGGAACAGAGAGAAAAAAAAAAAGAAAGAAGCAGAAAAAAAAAAGGAGGAGAGGAAAATGAAGGGTAACTAGTGAAAAAGTACCTGAGGAGAAAATTGTAATTCACAGGAAAGACACTTTAAATAGAAAGAAGAAATCCTCTTTTACTTAGAAAGGGGGACATGCTGAAAAGATTCACGTGGATAAAGTACATTCTAGGCACTAGGCGACAAACATGGGAAGAACTGCTGTTTTGTGGTCTTGCCTTCTGGATCAAGTAGAATATGTCCATAAGGGTGAGGGAGGAGACATCAAGTCTGGGTTTTAGGAAGAAGAGAAATTTTGTAATACAGCTTTTGAAGGAAACATGAAAGGAAAAAATGATGAACACAGGGAAATACAGCCTGGCAATAGCTGAGCATGGAGAACATGTATTTAAAATATCTCTGGTTATGTGATTTTACTTTAGCAGCCCTCAGCATCTGAATTCTGTTTGTATGTCATGGATATTTATATGATATTATTCTTTTTAATTTCTGTGGTATATAGCAATATCACATCATTGGATAGGAGCTTTTTCAAAACTATAATAATTACCAAATTTGATTTTACCAAAGTTACTGTTAGAAGGATTTGTCATAAACCCCACATGTAAAATGGTCATGAGATATGTCATCTAAGAAATTTTGCAAATTGCACTGTTTAAATAGATGGCACAGCTCTGCAATATAAGCAGTAATACTCTCACCAGCTGTTAATTTTGTGTGCAAATTTTAAATCACTATATGATGGCTGCTGGTGTTGATGAGAAATGTATACAAATCCTACAAGTTTCACAAATAATTGAATGTTTTAAGAGGGGTTTTAAGAGAGGTTGGGGTAAAATGGTACTTTATTATTATACATGCTTGAACTGCAGAAACTTTTAGAAAATATCACACTTATGTTTGGGTGTACATCAAAATAACAAAAACAAACAAATAGAAATGAACAAAAAACTCCACCTGTAACATGCAGAAGCACTCTGACTGTATAAATGTCTCCATTTTGCCCTAAAGACTCTGTCTTCACTTTGCCATCTGTGATATTTTACTCCTTTGAATTCTCTAGCTCTGTTTTCTTTGATTTTTCTTTCTTCTATTGTCCCTGAAATTTAGAGACTCTTCAAAGTTATATCCTTCGTCTTCTCTTTCTATACTCTGTTAAAGGTCTAATCAATTTTTTGCCTTTCCCTCAACTTTTGTCTGTATTCTCTCATTCAAAAGGAGGAGTCATAAAAAGTTAAGAATATAGATCTGAAATTTAGGACAGAGATGAATGTTATACACATACGTAGAGTTAACGATGTAATGTGTTGGTAGATGCCATGCCTTTTGCTCTCTTCTCCATTTGACACACTCCTGTACATTCATGTAGATTCAGCTCTAATAATACTAGTAAAATGATAATAATAATAATAACTTGTGAGTTTTTTCTATATGTCAAGCACTGTTTTGAGTATTTTAGTTTTATTTTTTGATTTCATATGAAAATGTACTTTACCTTTATTTATTTTTTCTATTTATATTGTGATATAATAGATATATAGCACTGTAAAGTTTAAAGTATGCAGAATAATGATTTGACTTATCTATATTATAAAATAATTACTAGAATAAGTTTAGTTAATTTCCATCATCTCATATAGGTAAAAACAAATAATGTTATTTTCTTTATAATGAGAACTTTGAGGATTTACTCTTTAACTTTCAAATACCATATAGCAGTATTAATTATAGTCATCATGTACATTAAATCTCTAGTATTTACTTAGCTTATAAGTGGAAGTTTGTACCTTCATCCAATCCTCCCTCTCCCCTGTCCCCATCGTTGTGTTCTGAATATTTTAAATTAATCAACTCATTTTATCTATCCTCAAACTCAGTGCTATCATTGTGGTTAATTGTATGCATACAGTTAACTTCCCTAGTAAACTTTAAACTTTTTTAAAAAGAGAAAAATTATATAGTTTATGTTTCTATTCCTTACGGGGTTTTCTGGCACTTTTTGCATTAACTGCATGATAAATTATATTTGTTGAATGATTAAATAATAAAAAAAGAGAATGAACAAAATTTAGAAAAGTTAACTCTATTAACTGTATACTTATAAGGTTTTCTTTTTCACATAAATTATTTCTTTAAAGATAAGATTTGTTTGCTTCTATCAAAATGCTAGACACTCAATAAATATTTGTTGGTTGATTAGTTAAATGTGCCAGAGTTTTACCCTGGAGAGTGGTAAGCTAATGGATATATCCTTTAACTCAAAGTCAGAATTCACTGACTTCCTGCTACATACTTCCTCACATACTGTATGTGAGAAATTTGTTCTATTTTTCCGATGTAATTTTACTATAGGTATTTTGAATAATTATTACAAGATACTGCTCCATTGTTAAAGTTCAATTTGTAGCTATGACCAAGTGCTTGTACTTTAATATGGTTTTTTCCTCTTCCAGTCATTTACCACTCTCGCACCATTGTGCATGATTCTCTGTATCGACTGAAGCACATTAAATATATTTTAAAAAGCCTTAAAACAAGTTGCACATTATTAGTGGACATTTTAAATGAAAATACATATTATAATCAATTTGTGGAAATTATTCAATCTACAAAAGTTAAATTTCTTTTCATGTATGGCAATACAATTGTACTAGAAATAATCATAAAAGTCTACAATAGTTAAAATTGAGAAATTAAGACATTCAACTAAATGATGCAGATTGACTTACTGTTGTTTGGCTGTTAAAAAAGCATGAAAGATTTAAGAAATATAAAGATTAATTATTGTTCAAATTGACAAAGTAAATTTGTGAGGAGATATTATTTACAACTAAAATATCTTTTTTTCCTCCTGAAAAACAATGAAAAAATTCTATATTGATTAGTTCATAGTAAAATACTTTTGAAATGACTTCCCCAAACAAATCTATCAGTATTTTTTTTTTTTTTTTTTGCCAAAAACAATGGCAAATTCTCATTTCTTATTTTTAGAAACTTTTTATTGAGTTTTGGCTACATAATTTTTATAGTTTCCATAGTGGGGCCATATTATCACCCAAGATATAAATATATTATCACTTTACTTGGAGAGATGTCACAAGCCATTAAGCAAAGTGAAATTCTTAGAATTTGGACTGTTGACTAATTGTCTCTCATGATTCTATGATTCTGACTTTTAAACTCCCGTCTTACTTCCTGCTCTACCTTTTCTGATATCTAACAAAGGTAAGAGAGTTTGTTGATATTGGATACCCAAGGAAAGAAAAAAAACTGCAATATATCAGACCATACTCTGTGACACTTTGGATGGGATGGGGAATAATTGATATTTCCATAATGGAGTTCATGAAATGAATTGTAGATGTTTTCTGTTACTCCTAAGTATGACAATGTCAGTAAAAGAGTGCTTTATAGCTTGCTAAAGAGTTTTCAGACTACTCAACTTTTTTTATAAATTATGTCTTCTAAGAATAAAAAAAAATCCTATCTAATGGGAAAGAAATATGCAATTATCTTTTGTAAGATCTTTGATGTTGATCTATATAGACATATTTGAAAACATAGAAGAAAATTCTACACCCATCTAAAAAGTAGATTCTAGATCTAATGTAATTCAATTCCATTATTCACATAATTCACAACTAGTTGAAAATGATTTTCATATATAAATGAAAAGATCAACAACTTCAGAGAACATCCCTTGCCTTTGAGATTCACCAACTTTTACTCTGAAATTTTGAAGTTATTAGGTGGTGAAACTATAAATACACAGCAGAGGCAAGTAGATCAGCCATACAGGTCATATAATATAAATACATATCTATAAATTTATTGCTTATGAAAAAGCTAATATTCTGTAAACTAAATTAGAGAATATCTGGCTAGAAACACTTTTTCTACCTGGAAACAATTACCAGCTATTAGACCACTTAGTACAACACTGTCTAATAAATTTTGGAAAGCTATTAGACAACAAGATATCTAACTTACTGAGTAATTAGGTCACTATAAATCATGACTGCAAGGAAATATTACCTTACATCCATTTGCTTGAAATAATCAAAAGTTTGATAATACCAATCATTAGCAAGATGTAGATCAATAATGTCTCACACATTGTTGATAAGAGAATAAAATGGTACAACCACTTTGGAAAACAATTTGGCATTATATTATGAAAATAAAATTTATAAATTATATAACTTATCAGTCCCTTTCCTATATAGAAATTCAAGTGATGCTTGCTTATGTGCATCAGGAAACATATATAGGAATTTTTATAGCAACACTGTTCATAATAACAAAAAGAAAAGAAAGTGAACATTTTTTATAAAATGTAAGTAACCATCAAGGAGACTAAATAAAAAGAATCATCCATAAATGTGATATTACACAGTGGTGTAAATGAATGAACCATGACTATATACAACATGAATTAATCATACTGTTGTTGAATGACAAGAAAATTTCTAAAGTTGTTAATCATAACCTTTTCTAAAAAGTGATGTAACAGTTCAATATAAAAAACATAGCTTATGCATATGCTACATGAAATAAAACTATTATTTAAAAACAAGAGAATACAAATACAAAAGACTGTATGATGGATAACTTAGGTTGGAGCCAAAGGCAGGAGATCTGTCCTAGGTTTTATCCTGGATGTTGAGTTTACAAATGTTTATTAGTTATTAAAATGAAGAATGAATAATTAATTAAAATAAAAGAGGTCTCTCAGGGATCAGTGTTGACAGTGTGGCATGATCCATGAATTAATTCAAATCTGTATACCTCAGGTTCATTTAAAATCAAGCAAGAGAACGGAAGAAAAATTTTAAAAGTCGGTGTTGGTTTTATTTGTTCAATTTTTCTAGCTGAAGAAATGAAAGTCATAATGAATCTGATTGCATATGCTTATGACATAGGAAAACGAGAATTTGAATGGATTTTTGTGTTTCAGGGTTTACAATCTAATGTCATGAGGATACTCATGAATAATCACAAGATATATGACATACATCTGGGCACTTGATTCTTATAAATCCAGATTTTATTAGGATTTTGTTGTAGAAGAGAGGATGGGTAGAAATGTTCTCCTTGAGATAGAGAACATTTCTTTAACATAATGTATGAATCATTCTGTCAGCTGGGATTGATTTCACTATATGATATTGTTAGATTTTATCTTTTAATGATGATTTTGTTTCTTATAACTTTGCATCAGATCCACTACAATTTTTTTCTATATAAATTTTTTTTTTCCATTAGCAGAGTTGCTGCAGTCTGTGTGAAAGTGACATTATAATCATTACTGATAATAAGCAATCAGAATCTGTGGCTACATGGACTAAATGAAATAGAAAAACTGTTCAGTCATTTACTTTATGTGATTTATATCATCTTGATCCACACAACTTAAACTTATAAACTCTAAAGGTAGAGCCATATTTTAATAAGAAGTTGTGTCCTTCAAAAATAAAATTTAGACCCTCCAGGCTCCCATGCTGAATTATGAGAAAGTTTAAAGCAGTCTAAGTTTATGGTTGCAACAGACCTCAAATGAGATATCACAAGGTTTAGGGGTGTGTGTGTGTGTGTGTGTGTGTGTGTGTGTGTGTGTGTGTGATTGAGGGGAGGAACAACACTTTACAGATATAGATCAGCAGAGAAATATCTTTGTACACTTTGCCCAGACAACTGTATCAATAGAAACAGAACAGCACTTATTATTTTCTTTCAGGCCCTTATTAAAAATAGTAGAATTTTAAAAAATCTCTTTATATATTTTTTTTTGTTGTTGTTGTTAGTGTTCTTTATAAAACTATTGGACCCCTGGGGCAGGTGTTATGGCTCACCATTGCATTACAGTATTGCAGTGCCAGTTCGAAAGCCAGGCAGTAAATATTTGTTGAATGATTGACTAGGCTCTTATTAGGCAATGAGGCTGCTTTAGCAATTAGTCTCCTTAAATGGTACTATTTGCTTTTTGAAAATGTGCTTTCCACATTGGCTTAGATCTTTAATTTACATAGGCCCACTGCCACTCTGCTATGACACAGATCTCTTTCTGAACACTCTGTAGCTTTTCTGACCTCATTCTCACAACAAGACATGTTGAAAATTGCATCCATTTTCATTCAGCAGCACTATCTTGCCCTACCCTTGCCTCTAAATTGCAATTCTTTGATTCTTTACTATAGATCTAACATGCTCCAGCCTGGTCTGTAATTCCATAAGGTCCTTGGCTTTAGATTATAAATAAGGCTGCACAAGTGGAGTCTTGTCCTTCTGTTTACTAGACTGCTTTTGAGATTCTTAGATCCGCAACAGCCAGGAGAGAGATGGAAACTTAATTTGTTTCAGGCTTCAATGCCTGGAGGCAAGGCAGACTCTCAGTTTTCCATGAGCAGACTACTAAATGTTTTCAATTTTGGTTAGCAGAAAAGACTTCGTGTACAGGACATACAGAGATTTCCCAGTAAGTACAGATCTTACTCAAATGACAGAGCTACCTGTCAAGTACTGAATAAGACCCACCTACCCAGAGAGTTGAACTTTTTTCTTGTTCAGTACTTTAATCTTTCATTCAGTTAAACAGAGGCTCTGGCATACATAACAAAGTACAACAAACACTCCATATGCCAAGCATGATGAGGCATTTTCCTGTTCTCCTTCGCCTTCACCTCCACCAATGCCTATTGGAGCAACAAATTTGAAAGTATTTTTCTGTGCTCTGGAAGCTGTTATTGTTGAGACAAAAGCTACAATCAGGGTCAATGGGATCATTATGAGAGACCAATGCCAGTTGTTTGGAAGAATGAATCCAAGGCAAGAATTCAGTTTGAAATTTTAATGTGTTAAGTGACTTAATGTGAAAGAATTACTTTTTTTTTTAACCATGTAAAAGAAAGATGCAAAAATTGAGTGTGTCACAAACAATAGAATTTGATTAAGTTCAGTAATTATTTATAAACACCAATCATGAAGGCTTGAATTGAACTATATGTTACATTTTGAACAAGAAGAGAACAAGCTCTTCTCCTTAAGAAACCCATTATTTGATTGATTCACATAGACCATGATTAACACTAAGATAAAGATATAATATACATTTAATAAATCTTGTGCTATTGTATTATTGTTGTATTATCATTAATGTGACAGGTAGTATATAACTAAATATGTGTCAAGTAGTATAGGATAGAGTTAATATTTTTATTATGCATAAGGGAGGCTTACTAGAGAAAACAATGTATAAGCTGATTATTAACTAGTGATCCTGCCAGTAGGAAGCGTGGAAGAATATTAGGCAGAGGAAATGGAATATATACAGCATCCATTAGCCTGTTCAGTGGTAAGAGGTGTCCAGATCCTTCTTGGCAGGCCAGGACACATTTGGCAAGAAAATTGTCCATAGTAGTTCAGTCCAGACTAGTTGTCCTTGTCCAGGTCTAGACTAGACCAGGATAGTTTGAGGCAGAGGTAGGATTTGAAACACAGTGTAGCCATAAGAAAAATTTGAATATCACCAAAGTAAGCAGAAAGGAATGCCAGTAGTCAAGTTTGAAGAGCCAGCTGAAGCCGTGGGTGAGATAATGAATAATTAGTAAAAAGCTAAAAGAAATTAGAAGCAAGTTCAAATGCAGATCTAGAACTAAGTTGGGGGTGAAGGACATCTCATTTAGTTTATATTTATTGGCAGCACTTAAAATGGATGAGAAACAAGAAGGAAAAGGAATATTAAGAAGCATTGTACAATCCAAGCATTGTAAAATCCATTGTAAAATCCAAGTACCACTTGAAATAAGGCAGTGGTACTAGGGTTAAGAGCAAAAACATTTAGGAGACAAAATATGTAACACTTGATGAACAATGGAAAATGAGATTGAGAAGATAGGTATAGAAAACACTTCAGTGGTGCCGAGGGACAACACTATGCAGAATGGGGGATGTATATTGAACCTGTTGACTGACATATGTTGACTCAACAGCTAGAACACACAAGTCTGGGAAACAAAGGGTAAAAGTAGCATTAGTGTCTCTCATCATTTTTTAAAATGACTAACCCATTTGAGGATTTGAATTTCACATCACCTCAACATTAGGCCCTTACAAATTAGAAGTACACATATTCAATGAGGGAATGTTTCTATTAGTAGATATGTAGGGGAACTCAGAAAACCTGAAACTATGACTTGAAGCTATCACATAACTTTTCAGTTCTCTTCCTAGTGCCTGTGTAGGCACAAATTCAGGAAAAAATGACCCTGATTATAAATAAAGGTGAAATATGATTAATTCTGAAAGAGAAAAATATATTTTAAAAATGCCATGTTAATCTAGAAGATGGAAAAATTTGATAAGATTTAGAAATGCAAAAGAAAAGGCCAAAAGATGGGCAATGCACAAGGATAAAATGATTAGGTCAGAAAGCTTCATTTTATTGCATGAAAATATTTACAAATACCCTTTAGAAAGTAACTCTGTTGGATAAATAAAATTATATCTATATACCATCTAGTTATATTTTATTGAATTTGGTGATACTGTATAATTATAAATTTTCACAATAATGAAAAAATTAGAAAATAGATAACCTCTAGTAAAAAAATTCTACCAATTTTTCTATTGCCACATAAAAATATTATTTTTTTGCATATTTGCACCTTATTATTTTAGGGTTTTTATACCTTAGATATTCAAAATTATTTAAATATAATGATTAAAACATAATAAATTAACTTTGAAAAAGTTAAATAGATTCAACCTCATTGTCCTGACCTTGTGCTGATTTTTCTTTCCTTCTCACCCCTACACAGATTCAGGTTTATATTTCAGGGTAGATATAAAGACAATCATATAATAAACTGGTACAAGACATTAACTTGAGTTGTTCAACTTCTTTATAGTTAACAATTCTGCTTCAATTCTCCAAGGGAGGCTATAATTTGACTTAAGAGGTGTTAGGTTGACAATCAATATAGTGTTATGACCCAAAGCATGAGTTCTGGAGTAAGATACAATTGGGCATCAAGGTCAAGGCATGATACCAAACTGTGATACCATGTGCAAGCGAATTGGCTTCTCTGTGTCTCAGCTTCTTCATTTGTAAAAGAGGTTAATAAAAGGATTTACTTGCTTCTTAGGATTTTTGTAAAGATTGCATGAGTTAGTGCAAGTAAAATATTAGCCAAATTTGAAGAATATGGTGAAACTCTGATAACACAAAACTATTTAATTCAGTAGTATCAGTATATCTGGTAGTAGAAATTGTTATAGTAGCAGTAATTATTGAAAGATAATCTTTTTAAAAAACAGGAAAATCATGACTTTCATACATATACAAAAATTAAAATGTGTTAAATTTAATTTAACTCATTAGTCAATGAGGTAACCAATCAGGTGACAGAATAAGTTCAAAAGAGAATCCAAAGAAAAGACGCATTTACAGGTTAGGAATAATAAAATAAATGTGAAAATGAAGGCAAAATTGCTTTTTTCCAAAGGACGAAGGAGAACAATTGAAAGCCCGCCACACAGGACTTACATGTCTATAGACAAGATTTATCTTTGCATCACTATCAGTTATCCAGAGTTTACAGAACTGTAAAATAGCTTCCATAGAATCAAAAGTTAAAAAGGGAGAGAAGTGCTCTATAGACAGTGTGACCTTTTCCCCTGAAGCACAGTTTTCCTCCACAGAGTAGTAATAATATTTGAGTCACAAATAACTTGTGTCATGCAAATATCACTAAAAACTGCTTACAACCTTAAAAACCTGAAAAAGGCATAGTGTGTATACTGTTCAAAAGGAGCTGGTGGCAAGAACGTTGGTCCTGCCATCAAGAAACCTGGATTCTAGTTCCAATTTTTTTTTAACCATTTATGATGACTGACCTTGGCCAAGTCTTGAGTCTTCTTTTCCTTATCTGTGCACTGGAGCAAACGCTTTCTAAAGTGTCCCTATGGACTCATACCTATAGATCAGAAGCAATGACTGTTGATGTGAATTTTAATGCAGCATTTCATGTGGATAAACTACCTGTTAACGACTGAGAATTGACTACAAATGAACAACACAATCAGAGTAACTGATCTAAATAATTTCAGCAAATGACAAGTCATTAGGACATTTGAAATGTCACCCCATTTTACTATGTATATTTAAAAAAAATGTTAATGTATTTTTTGTAAACTTGCAATACTTATTACGCATGGATTAGAGATATGAGTTTCCAATAGTAATAAACTGTTGTAGAAATAGTGATTAAGCACTACAACTATGGAAACACCTACCTTTTATATTAGAGAGTAATTTTTTTTTTCAGCTATGTCAGTCAAAGTGGTAAGAGTGTGAATGTGAGGCAAAGGATGTGTGTTGAAAGTATGGCTGAAGAACATTCAACTCAAACTCTGCTTCCAAGTTTTCATCTGAGTGGGCGATGCCTACCCTATGGTACCATGGGCCACTGCTTATGAATTTGGTATGCTATTCCCTCAATTTTAGGTGTAAGATCATCTGAGATGCTTAAGTATATGTTAAACCATAAGTGGTTTGCTTATATACAAATTTTTTTAATCATAAAATAAAACTTTTAGTAAAACATTTAGTATAAAATTTTAAAAATATGTATTATAAAATATACAGGAGACCGCATAAAACACATGTAGAACTTAATGGATTATTATGCTGCATCTAGCACTCAGATTAAGAAACAGACTTTTGATAATAACCTAAGAGACCCTCCACATTTTCTGTCTCGATCACAGTTCTGTTCTTAAATAAAACTCTCCTGGACGTTAATTACTTTCTTTCATTTCTTTATAGTTTTATCGCCCAAGTGGACATTTCTAAACACCAGTTTAAGTCTTTTTATCTAAACATTTTTTTCCATTTCTACTCCCTTTGAAAACATTTTTTTTTCAACTTATTTATGGAAGAACATCAGTAATTTGATCCATAAAGTTTTTCATTGTCTGGATTTTGTGTGAATAGTTAGCTAGAGACTGAATTATACTCAAGGTACTTTTTTTTTTTTTTTTTTTTTAAATGAGAAGAACAGGAGCTAGCATGAGTGGTGATACATTCCTCAAACTGGGGACATGGAATGCCTGATCATCTCTAGTTTTGTGATGCTGGCAGCCATTGAAGTTCCATTCTCAGATCCATGAATCTATGAGAGGTGTTTTGGACTTAATTTTCTAGATGACAGATTATTTAAAATGCATGCATAAATAACTAATGTATTAAAACTGTATGTATTTTATGATTGTTGGTAGTACTGAGGTTTAAAAATGCTTATATTACTTCTCTAATATTAATACAGTAGGTTAACCTTGTTATTTTTACTCCAATGTACAACTCTGTGGAGGCTCAGTATCTCAAAGATACTGGGAGAGTTCAATTTAAAATTGCTAAAAAGTTGGTGTTTGAACTGATCTCCCATGTTTACAAATGGCCATGGACATTCATAAAAAATCTAAGCAAAATTCCTTTTAACAAGTCTAACTGGACAACAAATTTTGAGCCAAGTTCTGGAGCAAAGACGAAGTTTCTTCTTGTAATGAGTTCTGTCTAGATTAATTTCAATAAATTTGCTGAGCCCTTACTTTGTGCAAGGGAAAGGCCAAACCTAACCATACTAGTATCTTAGAGTTAAGAATCTCCTCAGTGGAGGCCTCTAGATACTGAAAAACACAAACCTTACAATTGTTTACTGTGAGCTGTTTTATATAGAATTTTCTTTG
Source organism: Macroglossus sobrinus (assembly GCA_004027375.1). Classification (NCBI taxonomy): domain Eukaryota; kingdom Metazoa; phylum Chordata; class Mammalia; order Chiroptera; family Pteropodidae; genus Macroglossus; species Macroglossus sobrinus. Next base: position 677 of record PVKZ01000389.1, on the reverse strand, counting down.
ATTCGTCTAATTTACTAGCAGATAGTATCTGACTCTATACTTATTGAGGAACAAAAAAGCTATTTCTAGTTTTTTGATCTTAAATATGGAGGTATTGTGTAAAACTAAGACTGTTTCTATTTCTGAAATAATATGACTCTATGGCAGGGTTTTTTTTTTTTTTTTTGTGCTACTGATAATTTGTGCTGAAAAATTCTGTGTCGTGCAGGCTATCCTGTACATTGTAGGATGTTTTGCAGCATCCTTGGCCTCAACTTACTAGATGCCATTAACGTGTCACCCCTGCAAAGCTGTGATAACTAAATATGTTGTCAAACATGGCCAAATACGCCCTCAGTGGGAGACATCTTTGGTTGAAAACCACTATTCTAAGAAAACCTTAAGGTGTAAATACTCTAGAGAAAAGAAGGAATATGATTATATTTTGCATATGAAACATCTAACTCATCACTACATTCCAATAGTGGTTTGATATGGCTACACTCTATAACATATCAGAGGAAAATAGGATGTAGCTATGTATACATATATTCACCTTTATAGAATTTTTAGTGTCTCTAAATATTTATAATTTTTGAACACTTTGTGTTTATACTATCTTTATGGTTATATTACTCACATGTATCTGTTATGCAAAATGCAAAAAGAACTTAAAGAATATAAAAATTATCTGTAAC